>VDFB02000013.1:227675493-227804423 GCA_007258455.2 Sequoia sempervirens
AAGAGAGGGAGAGGGGGTGGGAGGGAGAGACCTAGGTGAAAGCACAAGAGAGTGGGAGAGAGATAGAGGGAATGAGAGAGAGAGGGACTAGGAGAGAGAGACTTGAGAGAGAGGGAGAGAGATAGAGGGAGTGAGAGAGAGACCCGAGAGAGGGAGAGGGTGTAGGATGGAGAGAATTTAGAGAGAGAGAATTGAGAGAGGGAGAGGGGGTGAGAGAGAGGGAGAGGGAGAGGGAGAGGGAGAGAGAGAGAGGGGGGTAGGGGGTATGAGGGACAGACTTGAGAGAGAGATACCTGAGAGATGGAGAGGGGGTAGAAGGGAGATACTTGAGAGAGAGAGAGAGAAGGAGAGTGGGTGGGACAGAAAGACCTTAGAGAGAGGGAGAGAGAGAGAGTGGGAGAGAGATAGATGGAGTGAGAGAGAGAGTGAGTGGGAGAGAGATAGAGGGAGTGAGAGATAGAGTTAAGAGAGGGAGAGAGATTTTAGGTTTTAGGACTTAATGGTAGATGTATCAAGGTTTTTTGTAGTATTGTGTTGAGGGATTAGGGTTTAAGGCATAGTGTCTAGGGTTGATGGTTTAGGGATAAGTGAGAAACCTAGATGGCTAAGGGGGGATGGCTAAGGATAGAGAGAGAGAGAGAGAAAAGAAACCTATAGAAAATTAACATTTTCATAATGTGAGTGTGTTTTGAAGAAGTTGAGATGTAGTCATTTGTATAGCAAGACATAATGCACTCACATTATAACACAAGAGTGTTTTTTCTTGCTATAAAAATGGAAAAAATATCAATATATCCTTGATATCTAGGCCCAAATTTTGTATATTCTCCTAGTTATCTATGTGTTCCAAAAAAAAGAAGCTTTTTTATGCTTTTGTGTAGTGTGCATGAAACTTTTTCACATTCTACCACCTTTTTATGAACTTTCAACCACCTTTGCATGAAATATCAGAGTTTTCATGTCGAATTTGATATATATCAATTCAAGGCTCAATTCCATTCAAGAGTGACATACAATTGAACATTGAAAAGGAAATAAGCTTTTTGAAAAAAATCAAATTGTTGAGGACTTCGATGCAAGAAGAAGAAAAGGCTACATAATTGGGTAGAACTCCTCGATTCAAATCTTCATTTTTTAGGTATGTGAAGTCTTTAATCATTTTCTTTATATTTTCCTTAATTTTATTTTGGCTTGCTTTGATTTTGTTATTTTTCATATTCCATGTTCATCATTTTTTGTTTTTCATTATAACCTTCGCTCCTCTTGGAACATTTTAAACTACACAATTCTTTACACTTGCCAATTACATTTTTAAACATCTCTTTGATGCATTTTATTAAATAATTGACCTACCTTGTGTATGCTTCCACATTTTGTTTACTCATATATATGAGAGTAGTTATAAGTATGTAAAATAATACATCATTTCTCAATCCTTTTCTATGGATGTGTATTCCCCTTTCCAATTCTTTCATTTTAGTATAGGAATCGGGGATGTTGGAAATTGTAGTGGAATTTGGTTTTACACCTAGAAATTATATATGCTTGAAATTTTCTAAAGCATTTTCAACAAATCCATTTGTGCATATCCTGCAATCATTCTAGTCTACGAGGACATATCTCACTGAGCTATTTTTTCCAACAGTTCTACCAAGCAGATGATTTCCTTATCTATGCTACCAAATTTTCCATACATTTCTACCAAAGCATTTTATCAAATAGTATAGACAAGGAAATCAATTGTTTAAAGAAATGCCTCAAAGAAATGTGGTCTCATGGTGATGTGCATTTTTTCAAACAACTGATTGTCTTGCCTATGCTACCAAATTTTCCATACATGTCTCTACAAAATTGGAATATATTAAAATATACTCCTCCCACATTAATAGATCTTTGAATCCATTTTGGTTTTCATCTCTATTTCTAAACTTACCTCGTCACTAAACTTACCTCATCACTAGTGTTGTGATATATTTTTAATGTTTCCTTGATTACTCTACCTATAAGGGATTGTAACCCTTCTCTCCATTGTTTCAAGAATCTTTATTCAAGGCTAAGTTAGCAACATGGGGAAAGATGCAGCTAAGTCAATAGGGCCAACTAGGTGATGTAAGTACGAAGTGAATTGCCCTACTTGATTTAAAGTTCTCCCTTTCTGTTCTCATCCTTTTTCATTTATGTGAACTTTGACAAGCTAGTGATGTACATCACCATGAGACCCCATTTCTATGAGACATTTTTTCAAACAACCCACTACCTTGTCAATCCTACCATGCATTAGCAAGCTAGTGAGCTCACTAGCTTGTCAATGCGGTAGGATTGAAAAGCTAGAGGGATGTTAGCAAAAAATCCTCATAGAGATGAGGTCTCAAGGTGATCACCATGAGACCCCATTTCTATGATGCATTTTTTTCAAACAACCCACTAGCTTGTCAATCCTACCACATTGAAAAGCTAGTGAGCTCAGTAGCTTGTTTATGGTACCACATTTTGCATACATTTCAACCAAAAAATTATTGTCAAAAAATTCACATTCCTTGTACATGCTTCCATTTTGTGTCTATCTTGCATTCATGGCATGCCACAAGACCACATTTCTTTAAGGTATTCCATCAAAAAAATCATGTGAACTTTGACAAGCTAGTAAGCTCACTAGCTTGTCAATGCATAGTAGGATTGACAAGGTAGTGGGCTATTTGAAACAATGCCTCATATAAATGGGGTCTCACGGTGAGACCCCATTTCTATAAGGAATTTTTTTCAAACAACCCACTACCTTGTCAATCCTACCACATTGACAATCTAGTGAGATTACTAGCTTGTCAATATGGTGGGATTGAAAAGCTAGTGAGCTCACTAGCTTGTCAATGTGATAGGATTGACAAACTAGTGGTTTGTTTGAAAAATGCCTCATAGAAATGGGGTCTCATGGTGATGTACATCACCATGAGAACCCATTTCTATGAGGTATTTTTTCAAACAGCCCACTACCTTATCAATCCTACCATGCATTAACAAGCTAGTGAGCTTACCATGAGACCCCATTTCTATGAGATATTTTTTCAAACAGCCCACTACCTTTGTCAACCATACCGTATTGACAAGCTAGTGAGCTCACTAGATTTTCTATGATACCACATTTTACATACATGTCTACCAAAACATTATTGTTAAACAATTCACATGCCTTGTCCATGCTTCCATTTTATTCCTATCTTGTAATCATGGCATGCCACAAGACCACATTTCTTTAAGGAATTCCAATCAAAAAATCATGTGACCTTTGATAAGCTAGTGAGCTCACTATCTTGTCAATGTCATAGGGTTTACAAGATAGTGGGTTGTTTAAAAAATGCCTCACTAGCTTATCAACCCACTATCATGACATCCCACTACCTTGTCAACCCTACCACATTGACATACATCACCATGAGACCCCATTTCTATGAGGCATTTTTTCAAACAACCCACTACCTTATCAACCCTATCACATTGAAAATCTAGTGAGATCACTAGCTTGTCTACGGTACCACATTTTTCATACATGTCTACCAAAACATTATTGTCAAACAATTCACATGCCTTGTCCATGCTTCCATTTTTTGCCTATCTTGAAATCATGGCATGCCATGAGACCACATTTTTTTAAGGTATTCCATCCAAAAATTCATGTGACCTTTGTCTATGCTAGAAATACTCTTCTATAGGATGATTGTAAGTATTTTGTATGCATGGTTGAATGACATATATTTCATTTATTTGTATGGATTCAATTTTTAGGAACTAATATTTTTCACTTTATCATGCTACAGGTAAAATTATCCATCATGCCAAGGAAAAAAACAAGGATTAAACCAAAATAGGAAGAGTCTGAAACTAAGAAAGCAAAGAAAAAAGAATGAATGGGGGAACATTATTAGTAGAATAAATTGGATAGGATTGATGAAGACATGTGAATTAAAGAGGAACCTCAACCATCAAAATGAGAAAAGTAATTGGCGGCACAAAGGGAATGAATGTGAAAGCATTTTGCTAAGATAGATTTGAATATCGTAGTTGGAGACACCCCCCCTACCGCAAGTGAATATGGAGGGACACCATCTACCACAAGTGAATATGGGGGGATACCATCTACCGCAAGTGAATACAGAGGGACACCATCTACCACAAGTGAATATGGAGGAACACCATCTACCACATATCAAGTTGAGAGTACATCATCACTCGTATTTGAGGAAGGAGGTATGCCATCATCCCCATCTCAACATCAAGGTATGTCATTTATTTCATCCTCGAAAAAGGTATGTGATCTAGCCCATCTCACTTAAATATTGATGAAATTCCTAATGTCAAGATGAATGCACCTATGAGAACACCTAGAATTTTACATAAAAAGCCAAAGTGTTTTATTAATATTGATGAGAATATTTTTCAGCCAATGGAAGGTAAGCTTCCACAATGCACTTGTATAAGATATGTTGATAAGACTTGGATATTGTTCTTTGAAAATTCAAATGAGACTGCAAGATGTCAACTATTTTTTGAAATGATGTGAGGTAGAAAGTATACCTGTCCATCATGAAGATTCTTAGGTTGAGAACATCGATTGATTCAAGTGAAAATACTATTGTGAATAATCTAACGGATGCTTATGAGAGTGTGGGTAAGACCTCATGCTCAAAAGATAGTAATGTCACTAGATGTGTCATTACATCGAATTTAAAAAGTAATCAAAAATTGAAATCTCGTCTCATTAGAAAGATGATTCATCAATAGAGATTTAATAGAAAAACTCTATCAAGAGCCATTAAAAGGCACCAAAGAATTAAGGAAATTGATTCCATTGAATTATGGGCATTTTGGGGGAGACTCCCATGAAAAAATAAACTAGTTATTGAAACATTGAGATAAAAAATTAAAGACTATTGGAAGAATAACAAAAGACCATCTTTGAATCAAAAGGATATGGTAAGAAGAAGAATTGGTATTTGAAACCATAAACCACATCCAAAGAATATTTTGGATACAACTCAAACATAGTTTTTTCATAAATTTCTAGATGATTATCCTCAAATTAAAAATTGTCAAAGATATTTTGAAATGCTTAAACCTTTTTATGTTAAGATAAATAAAACATGCACTACTTGTTGCAGATTACATATTGAATTTTCTAACCATTAGGATGTTTATCATTTTATATGTTTATATTTTCATTATAATAGTGTTTTGCAGGATTGTGGCATACATGCCCCACCAAAATCTTCAAGGGACTTCTTATCAGAAATTTTATGTGAAAGAGACGAAGGCCAAATATTCTACAGGAATGTATGCTTGGATGGCACATGTCAACATTGTGGTGGCTTGAAACATATGCCAATATGTGAATATATGGAAAGCACACATGCAATTGGAAAATAACTAGTAGAGTTTGACAAGTATAAAATAGTGGCATACAATACAAAAGATGGTAATCAAGCAAAAAGATGTGATATGGTTATTCAAAAGATTCTAGTGTATCAGTTTATGTCTACATTTCATAGCAGTTTAGTGTATGAGTATGCAAGGTATACCCATAGAGCATGATGGTTGGACTTGAAATTCAAGTTATGCAAGGAAACCTTTCGAGTTGGTAGCATAGTTTCAGTGGTTGAATTTGCAAAGAAATGCACTCAACAGCCATAATGTGAGGTGCGGTCACAATATTACAACTCCACAAAGGTTTCTATATTTGTGCACATAGCATTCATTCATGCAACTAATAGTATAAAGGATAATACGAAGGTATTGAGGGAGTATCATTTTTACATTAGTGATGATCACACACATTCTCCAGAGTTCACGCAAGGTTTCTTTAAGTTGTTCTACAATGATTTGGGTATGAGGGGCATAGCATATAGACAAGATATAATATGGTCAGATAATTATGCAACATAGTTCAGGAACTCATGGATGTTCTATTGGTTGAGTAGGATGCATGTTATTACAGGTGTTTATCATATTTGGAACTTCTATGCGGCTGAACATGCAAAGAGGAGCATGATGGTGTAGGAGCATGTGCCAAAAAAGAATTAGCACGAGAAGAGTTAAAGTATAAAGACTTGATGCAAAGTTTATAGATGTTAAATCAATCATCAAGTGGTGTAATTATTTGATGGGTCCAGGTAATGAAGGCAACTCTTTAGTTTGTATATTTTTTTGGTTGAAAGATGATACTAACATTGCACCATATGAGTATTTTTGTACACTAATAGTATCAAGCGAACTACATTCTTTCCTTAGCTCAAATACAGGTTCATGGAGTATCCATACACAGAAGATGGGATTACTTTTTTTTTTCATGTACAATTCAAGCCTAGAATGAGTGTGATTCAAAGGAGTGGGTTGAAAAATGGTGGTTAAGTTATCTTATCCCACTTCACATGTATTGGCCTTCCACAACATTGGAACTAACACAGATGGAATCATTGGTTAACTTTGACCACATATTAGATCTAGCTCAACCAAGTAATATATCTACTTGCATAGATTTTGAAATTCCTATTGTTATCTTACTTTCTAGTTTATTTGTAATGTTGACTAATTTCATCTAGTTTGTTGTACATATCAATGTAGGGAAATTTTATGTAGTTATCACAAATGAAAATGAAGAGGGAATGAATTATTACTTGTGTCATTGTGTTGAGGCCAAAAATAAATTGGAGGTCCCAGTTATAGATAGAGAAAATATTAAATACCCTACATGCTCAGTGGTTGTTACTAGAATATGGATTAGAAGGTACCCACATAGGAGTGTTAATGTTTGGCTATTTCAGGATTTTGACGTGCATCAGAAGATTCTTCATTACTTGAAACTTTTTGTGGCATCCTATGTTCATTTGATCAAATATGGGGGTAGACCTTTGAACAAGACCTTGTGGAAAGTTCTTGAGTCTAACCATGAGGAAATAATTGAAACAATAAAGAGTAGAGTAGACCCAGACGGTTCAATGGATTAAAAACTAGAGTATGCACATCAAGATTAGTTGATAGTTAGACCTTTCGTTTCTATATTTCAAGTTTACATATGTTTTGGTTCCAAGTTTACATATGAATAGTGGGAATATTATATTTTTTGGTTCAATGTGTATCATAGACAAGCTAGCAGGGCAACTAGCTTGCCAATTTTGATGACATTAGCAAGGTAGTGGGCTATTTGAAAAAATGGGTCCAAGAAATAGGGTCTCATAGTGATGTGAAATTGGAAAGGTAGTGGGCTATTTGAAAAAACGGGTCCAAGAAATGGAGTCTCAAGGTAGTGGGTTGTTTGAAAAAATGGGTCCAAGAAATGGGGTCTCATGGTGATGTCTTGGACCCATTTTTTCAAACAACCCACTACCTTGCCAATTTCACCAAACCAACAAGCTAGTTGGCCCACTAGCTTGCCAATTTAGTGAAATTGGCAAGGTAGTGGGATGTTTGAGAAAATGGGTCCAAGAAATGGGGTATCAGGGTGATGTACACCACCATGAGACCCTAATTTTTGCACCCATTTTTTCAAACAGCCCACTACCTTTCCAATTTCACCCAGTATCTTGCTAATTCAGTGAAATTAGAAAGATAGTGGGTTGTTTGAAAAAATGGGTCCAAGAAATGGGGTCTCGTGATGATGTACATCACCGTGAGACCCCATTTCTTGGACCCATTCTTTTATACAACCCACTACCTTTCCAATTTCATGGTGATGTATCAAATTTATTTTAGTGTTGACTAAGCTATGTGCCTTTCACATGTACATTTTACTTATGTCAATGATCTACTTGTTATTTTCTTTAACTTGAAATATTTATTTTGATATTTATTTATTCTTTCATTCTATCATGTTGAACAAGTGGAGAGTTGCAACCATTATTGATAGGAATTATTGTATGATTTTTTTTCATGCTTTGTTATCTTAAAAAAGGTAATTTCTTATGTATGCATTACCATTTGTATGTGTCTAATCATTTCATCCACTTATGACTACACTCAACTATTAATTTATAATTTTCCATGAAAAGAATGGAAGCATACCAAGTGATGCGGATTTTATGTTATAAATGACTTTTGTCAATAGCTTAAAATATGGAACTTGGAAGATTTTAGATTTTCATATTCAAAACATTATATCATGAAGTTGGATACTCCTTCCCTTTTGTGACTTCATTCCCTTTAGTCTTTTAGTGTCTATTTTTGTGTACAATCTACCCCCTTATTGACTATTATAACTTAGGACTGCACACTAGATAAATGAGAAACTTAGCTATCCCATGTAACATGGAAACATCCTCAAGCTGTGGGTGGCTCAAAGTGAGGATGAATATGAATATCCACAGTGAGTTGGTTCCCTTTGGTGAACCTCCTAAAATGACCAAATTGACAAGGAAAAGGGATAGAAGGATTTTCTTGAAATTGAAATTTAATTTCTAAGAGGTGATGCACCAAAAATTTATGTCTAACTATTGCAACCAGATAACAATATGACTCAATAAGGTTTTGACTTGTTCATAGTTGAAATCAAACCATGAAGCACATAAATGTTTTATATAAAGGTGTTGGTTTCAACTAATTGCATGAAGGAAAGATAGGTTTCAAAACTACAATCTACTGAAATGGACACACAACATGCAACCTGCACTTAAATATGTGTCCTTTTCCAAAACATTACTTGAAAAGGTACAAAAAGGACAAAAAAACTCAAATCATAACTAATCATCTACAAATTCATTTGCAACATTAGAAAAAAGAAAAATGAGAAGGAATTGCTATCATTATTTTATTAAATCAAAAGGATTGTTACAATGCATTTCAAAAATGAGTTATAAACAAATATTTTCTACTGTAAGAATGAAAAGAAAGCAAAAACTAAAGAAAAGAAAGTCCTAGAGCCCTTATTATAAAGAAATCCAGCTCCTAAATTCACCCTTGATTGATTTGGAAAATCAATCAATCATATAGCTTGATTAAAGCTCATTGCTGACCCTGACTACTACAAACTCCTTCAAATCAGCTTCAAGGTTGAAGGAAACAACTGATTTGCAAAACTAGATGCCCTTCTTTGTAGCTGAAGATATTTGAAATGTTTCTAATTTTGCATATGAACTTTACCTTTGTCATTTAACACTATCAAACTCCTACAAATCAGGCCAATTGCTTAGTGTTTTGACTTGGAAAGATTGGCTTCGCATTTTAATATTTGGCATCAAATCTATGAAAATTTCCTTCAAACCAAGCCAACCAAATCCCTGAATAACTCCTTATTACTGCTCAAAAAATCTACCAATAATAGTGCTTTATTACCTCATCCCAGAATCACTTAATGCACTTCAATAATTTGTATCATTTAAAAACCTGATCCCAGAGCCAGGACATAAAACATGAGCACAGCTAGAATTGTAATCAATGAAAAATAATAATAATCACTTCTCTTCCAGCATTTACCATTTGTCATCTTTTGGATGTCTTGGTCACTTTGACAAAAAAGAAATTCTCATGATGCATAATCTCTTATTGTAGTTGGCAACATTGCACCTCTTTCATTAACTGATCACTGCTATATCTTATCTCAAAGCTATTATCCCTAACAAATTTCTTTAAGTTACCATCACTTGGATAACTTGTAGATGCCAATCTATGGATGTAGTGCATTTCACCAATGAATTAAATCTGCCCTTGTTCTTTCAACAAGCCTTTGGATATAGATGTAATCAAAAATCCCTCAGTTGACTATGTTTTGTGTCAAACTTTGCACTTTTCACCTACATATGACAAAAATAGTATAACCTTGAAACACTAAGGAAGCTACATACACCAAGCTATCATCACGCATACATTTAAAGAGATGCACTTGATAAGGTATGACACTATGTTACCCCCACAAAGCCTAGCAACTCACTCATTTAATTTCCTTGTGTCGACTTTAACAACATTTTTTTGTCACTCAATAGATTACAAGTGTAAGAACCTATTGATTGTTTTCAATGAACCAATCAGGTCTCACCAGATACCTATGATTTTTCCAAACTCAATTCTCGAATACCTACAAGATAAGTGGCTAACAAACAAGATACAACACTAATAGCTTTATCTCCTACACTTCAAGCTCTACAAAACCTAGGAGGGTAGTCCCACAATGTCAATTATATTACTCTTCTAAACAATTGACGTATACATTTCATAGCTAAGCAGATATATTCTCATCAAAGGCTAGGAAGATGAAATCCTTCAAGAAATTTCCATTTCCTTGAAAGACTTACATATCTAAAATCAAGAGTACCAAACAACACCAACCACAAAAAATTAAAGATTGATTTAAAGATTATTTAAAATGATGTTCTCAAGTTGGGTGAATGGAATCATAAGAAATGCTCATAAGGATTGATATCAGTGCCATTATCTACATGCCAGGATTTGAAGAAAATTAAAATGAAAGGTACATTTAATTTTGAACATCCGAGATCTACGTGAGGTTACTTTGTAATTCACAAATCCATAATCAGGTTCTAAGACTACTTATCAGATCCAATTAACCTGCACATGAATCAATGATTTGATCTAAGAATTTTAACTGATTCTTTGAACCATAACTAAAATCAAAGCATACACCAAAACATGAAAACAATGAAAATTAATGAAATGATCTTTGATCAGTATTTTCATTAATAATTCAAGTACAGATTATAATTTGATAGACTACAAACTCTGAAAACTTGCATTATCATTTAGATATGCTTAGAAACCATACATTTTATAAAACTTACTATCTATACTTAAAGCATTAGATGAGGATTTCTAACATATTCGCTCTCTGTTCTTCAATTACATAATCTGATTCTAGAATTCAACAAGAGACCCGCACTATTGGCCTTGAATTCCATTTTATGGAAACAAGGGAGCAAAACAAGCTTCGAGCCAATAGTACACATGTCATATCCTAATTGGACCACTATAGGACAATATTCCCCTTTACAATTATATTTACTTTTTTAATTGGAGAGAATACACATGAGACAAAGATTATTTCCATTTTTTTGTGGATAAAAAAATCTGCCTTCTAAAAGGCACATGTGGAAAAGAAAATCTTTTAACATGTTGTAGCATGTCCATTCCACTTCGCAAGACGACAAAAATTTGCAAAGATAGGAAAAGTAAACAAAATTCCTAGTCAGCATACACATCATCAGTTATCACTATTTACCTGTGGTACCTTTAGTTAGGAGACACATACTTTATACATTATAACCTCAGAGGCTAGACGTGTACAATACTTGACCGAGTATATGTGTTCCATTTTGAATTTACTAATCCAATTCAGCTACAAATATCCTTTTCCATTGATCGTATTCCTCTGCAGATGGCCAATTGAATTAAATGATTTCATCCATTTTCTTTCTATAAGGAGAATAGTTGTCATCACTAAATTAGCTTCCTTTTCAAAGTCTTTGAGGAAACTAATGATAAAAGATAACTTCTCCAAAGTATCTTTAAGTATTTCAATATTAACATCCTCACAAATTAATTTTTCTTGAGAAGAAATTGTGGTGTCCACTTGATTCTTCCACATTTGCAAGGGCTTCACTTCATCATGAACTTGCAGGATGTCAGGTAACAGTGTCAACTCTGTCTGATCATACTTGATCTTTAACTCTTTTACTTTTTAATCTAATGGAGTAGCATACCTATGGAATGGTTGTTCCGTAACATCACTGAAAAATTTGTAAGTTGAGATCACCTTTGGATATCTGTCCTCTCATTGCTTTTCCATAGCTACCATTAATTTCAAATCACTAACCCTAGGAATCCATCTATCTAAGAGTGGGGTTCCCAATTCTCCATCTCTCTAAGAAATCTCCATTGCTCTATGCATCAAAGAGTAATTAGCATGGACACTATTCAATTTACATTAAATCCTCTTATTAAGGTGCTTCAGAATAGTATGAACAATCTTAGCATTGTTCTCATGCATCATGTCCCATGTTTCTCAAGAAACTTCCTATATACCTCAACTTGCTTGAGTAGTTGTCCTTTTGTGAGTTCAATAGATGGAGCTCCATCTGATGTACTTGGATTCTCTATTGCAATGGGATCGTCATCCATGTTGTAAGGAACAATTGACAATGACTGCTCAAGTGGAGGAGACTGAGGATGAGATGTAGGAGGAATGGGAGCAGTATCGCTTGAGCTAGCTGGCCTTTGATATCTCATCATTTCCACTTGTTGTTTCCAAAATTCTTGTTGTATTTCAAGCTCAACTACTCTCTGTTGAATCTTATTGTATTCACCTAAAATCTCATGGTACCTGATTCTAAACATATCTTTGTCATTAGCAAGGTGTTCAACTATTGCTTTTGTGAACCTAGTAGCATGTATAGTCATGTCAGTGGCTTCTAATGCTGGACTATCTGCAACTCTTTTCACAATTAATCTCCCACTGAAGTCTGATACCTCTGCAACATTGGGATTTCTTGAACTAAGAGATAATGACCATATTATCAGAGCATCCCATTCCTGACTAAATGCAGATCCTTGAAGTGTTAACTTGGCTTCTTCTTAGTTTGAAATAAAAGGCTTGTCAGCCCTTCTTATTGTATCTAATACCACTGCATCAACAATATCCCATTTAGGTAATAAAAAAAAACCTCTTTTTGCAAAAGTTCACTTCCATCCTTAGGTGTGATATTCTTAAATTGTTTCTTCATCTCTTGCAGCACATTGGCTTGGATAACATTCTCACACAATTTAGGGTGTGTATTTCTTTCAACAACGACTTGCTCTGCATATTCATCGGCTTTTTCTCTCCATACAAAATCCCTGAATGTAGGTGTGGATGCCAAATCTGCAAATGGTTAACAATCTTAACATAATATCATCATGCTAGTCATTTGAAACACATTAGATTAAACATCCCTATGAAATACTTAACCATGTTAAAATATGCAAAACTAAATAGAACCAAATAACTAATTGCAAGCATATAAGAACATGATCAAAACTTTATCTCATATTGGATTGGTGCTATTGTGGAAAATAGCCCTTTCCCAACACTTGATAATGCCAATGATGATGATGCAATGGACAAAATCAGTTCTCAAATGAAGAGAGTGACTTTGGATAAGCTTTGTAGATCAAGATGTGGAGGATTAAACCAATGGAGATTATCTTTATTTATAGAATAGAATGATATAAGAATTCCAAACATGGAGGATGTGGGACTAAAAACAAGCCAATGAAAATAGGCCACTTGTCAACTTGTGATAGGTTGAGGAATGAGCACATTTTGGTCAATGTGCCAAAGAGGGGGAGATTCAAATTTGAATTTGATGACAAGATGAGTTAAGTGTTGAGTTTGAACTTTGCAAAGGGACATGTAAGAGCTTATTAATTGCTTTGTTGGATGTACATGTCCACTTGTTTTTGAATTCAAACTTGAGGGAATATTCCTCAAAGATGCCATGTTGATGGAAAATGTTGATTTTATAAATGAATTAAAAAGATTTATTGGTGCAAGTGGGAAAACCTAGATGATGTGATGGGTGGTTAGGTTAGGTTAATCAGGATTAGATTAGCTTAGGTGATGATTAGGTGATTTTGACCCCTTTGACTTGAATATTTGGATTTATTTAAATCACAAAGGGATGGAATATGCATTTGGAGATTTAATTAAATAAAGTTTGGTTTATTTAATTAAAAGGTTGATGTGAGACTTTGATTTATTTAATTTAAATAAACAACCTTAGGAATGAATTTAATGAGTTTAATTTACATGATTAATAGATGAAGGTGAGCTTATTTAATGATTGAATGAATATGAATTAATTAAGTGCATGATTCTAATTTTGCATGTCTACATTTTTCCCCTCTTTGAAGCAATGTACTTGCTGTGTTGGTTCAAAGAATAAACTTGTCATGATCAAAATTCAAAAAAATTCTGATTTTTTCGGTTGCCCTAGTGGAAAGAAGTACACTAGTACATTGCCCCCTCGAGAGATCGAGTGAAAATATTCTATTTGAAGGTCGATCTCGCGATAAAGAGGTTCAAACTGGATGGTTATGGATGATGATGCAAATGAGATGGTTTTAAGATGCTTATAATAATAGATCTATATTATCTTAAACAACTTAAATGATGATATGATGTGAGATGGATGGGATGAATGATGTGATATGCCATGATTATGAAAATGTATGATTTTATGAGATTCTTAAACTAACAGATCTATATTATGATAATGATTATGCATGTGAGATGATATGCAAAATACTGATGGTTTGTGGATGTAGGATGAATGCACTAGTGATGATGATAAACTATTCATGACGTGATGTTAGTGTGGAAAAGAAGACATTAGATGATGACAAGAGGTTCCAACAAGCCAACTTTATGAGAGATGATGATGAGAAATGATGATGATAGATGGATGATTTTCTTATCAAGGATTGGTATTTTAAAAGGGTCACTTACCTTATGTTTGATTACACATGTAGATATGATGCATCAAGGTATAAAGAACTAGGATGGCGTTGTACCTAGTGTGATGGAATTTGAATTGACAAGCAAATAGGAGTATTCTTGTTCACACTTGACATACAAAAACCTTGCTAGGGTGTACCTAACAAAGCAAGTATTTGCCAAGTTATATTACAAGAATGTCTAGCAAGCACAGTAGACAAAACAATAATGATTGTTGCCCCATTCCTATCTCTCTAAATCCTTCATTCGGATATCATTGAGAGGTCCTTGGAATGAGCGCAATAAGATAAATCAAAAGAAAAGATCAAGTATGCAAACAAGTCAATGTTCTTCATACCTCTAGCCAAAGGGATTTGTTTTTATAGGATAAGAAACCAAGTGATATCCAAAATGATGCCCATTGTTGGAATGATATATCCTAGGACATGTTGCATTGTATAGGATGATGATGGTTTGATAAGTTTATTGATAGGATGTTGATATAAGGTTAACTGACATGTTTGAAAATGATCAAGAGTTTGATTTTTTGTTTGTTGTTTGCTTTTGATTTTACATTTCAAGTTTGCTTTTGCCAATTGTTGTGATTGTTTTTGTTTGTTTTGCCAAAGGATGAAGGTGACGATCAGTTTATTATGGACGATTGATTATTTCGAGTGAGAGCGAGATGAGATGGATGGATTTTTTTCAAATATTTGGATGTTTTTGATGTTTTTGAAATGTTTTGAGGATGTTTTTGGTATTTTTGATTTTTTGAATGTTTTGAGGTTTTCTGAGATTTTATAAATGTTTTTGTGTTTTTGTGTTTTTTGAATATTTTTGGATTTTGATGTTTTTTGAATGTTTTTAGATTTTGATGTCTCGGGGGCTGATCAAAGATTAGCCTTGCCTATGTTTAAGCTCAGAGACGACGTAGTTCAGATGTCATGTTTTTGATGTTTTCTGTTTTTGACTTGTTTTTGGATTTTGATATGTTTTGAATGTTTTTGGATTTTCTGATGTTTTTGGATTTTCGCATGATTTTGACGATTTGGATATGGATATGTGTGATGATATCAGTGGTTTGTTTGGGATTTTTTTCAAAAACCAAGCTAAGGTTGATTGATCAAATTGATGGATTGATGATGATGAAAACATTGCTGAGGATACACAACAATGCAAGGATTGATTGATCAGAATTGATGATGATAACATTGTTGAGGATGCACAAAAATGCAAGGATTGATTGATCAGGATTGATGATCATAACATTGTTGAGGATACACAACATTTTTAAGAAACACAAATATATCCCGAGATGATGATTTTTTTGATTCGATTTGATTCATCATGATTGATGAAGCTTGATTTTGGAACAAAAGTTGCTCGAATGATTTGATGTGATGTTCGAGGTGTAACTTAGATGTGATTGATAGTGATTGTTTTGATTGATGTTTGATGTTCGATGAAGCTTGATAAGGAACATATTCTCGTCAAAATATGCCATGGGCTAGTGTTTTGGATTTTGGATTACAGATGCTTGACCAATTTAATTTTACATTTTCCAATGTTTAGATCACCACATAAGTTGGAGGATATAGATCAAGATTTGTTCCCAAAGAAAGATGCAAATATCTGCCCCTAGTGTCTAGAAATGTATGGAATTTCATGGATGGATGCTTGGATAGGTGTACAGATGGATGGATATGGTAAGCACACAAAGGATGCCAAGTATTATCTTACGATATGGTAAGGTGTTCAGATAAAGAATGCTCATTGGATAATGCTTCATGACTAAGCATATAATGTTGCATATGCTTAGATAGCGTTAGATAGGATAGGATCAGTGAAAATGACCCATGTCAAGATGTTTACCATAAGCAAGTATAAAGTGTGCCCCAAAAATTTTTCAAGATCAAGATGACTTGGATATGGATGCAGATGGATGAAAACGGATTGGATCAATGGTTTATGGATGGATGGATTTATTATGGATAAGATAGATGGAATGTTGGCTTCATTATGGATGGGACAGAATGATAGATTTTATTATGGATGGGATGAGATGCTTTCACCTGAACTGGCACACGTAGATGCTCCATTCTTACTCATGATGCCTGTTTTCCAGGTTTTCATCATGGTACTTTCCCAAAGTGTCACCTATGCGGTTTTCACTAGAGGACGATTTTTCTCTTTACTGTTTTCAATCCTTTTTCTGATTTTTTTTATTTGCATATTTTTTTATTTTTTTTATTTTTTTGAAAGATTCATGCTGACCCACCTAGTGGTGTTGATGTAGATACTTCTGTCATAATGTACCATCGATATCCTACCTGAAGAATTTTCTTTGCTAAGATACGTGCACTTGAATACAAATTTTGAGATACCTGATTTGCTTTATTGATATCGGGGTTAACTCTATCTCTGTGCGTACATCACGATAAAGTGCCTTTTGAATCCTTATGATGAAAGGTCTATTAGCTCTAAAAAATGCAGGAAGAATGCCTCAAGAGGCTTCCAATCTCTTGATACATTTTAGGGTAATAGACAAGGTTAAAATAATTCAACCTTCTACTCTTTAAGTGTTGCTAAACCTAGGCGGGTGTACCTTTATGAATGAAGCAGACTTGACTTATGATTATCCTTCTTGCAATGATTTGTCCATAATGGTAGATGCAAGTGAACAAATGAATTCAAGCGCAATAGCAATCTTCTTAATCTAAATCCTAAAATTCTCAATTAATAGATATAAAGAGAATAAATGAATCTTTAAAGATGAAACTGTAGAGACCAGTGCCTTATTGGGTATGCAGAGTCAAATGAAATCAAGATGAACAACACTCTTTGGAGAAAACTCAAATTATCTAGCATACATTATGTTTAAAACTTGTATAAACATGCAATACTGTAACTACTAAGCTCTACTTTAACAATCCAAATGAATCTCTCTGATTACTATGATCAATTAAAAGGATTTAATCTTTGCTTGAAAGAACCAATCGATTAACCGCACAAAAACAACAAATGTGCACTGATGAATTGAATAAAAACTTGTTATATCAATTTAAACAATCAGAAAGAATCCATCTTGGAGACAACTTAGCAATACTTTCATTAAATTCAATAGATAATTGATACCAAAAATGTTCAGCAACATCAATTGACTTTCATAAATACCTCCATTTTGAAAACATGCATCAATAGTCTCTGATATGAGAATTTTATTCTACTCTATCTACTTGTTGTGTATCGAATATCTCATAGCTGATCCCCATTTTACAATTACAAAATGCCTATTTATACACCAACATTAAGAAAATAAATCATATTGAAATTCCATGTCAGCCTTCCATAGAATTCGGGCTCCTTTCATGTCGGCCTGTAATGGTATTTTATGAACTCACATGTTGGCCATAGTATTTGAATTTTATTAATCGCCAATGAAGAATCGCCAAGACACATCATGACTATGCTGAAGGCAATTCAATCGCTATAGTCACTCTGCGCTTTATTCTCTTTCGTCGTGACTTATCTGAGTCGGGGAGATATCCTATAGATCACAATATGTTTCCCTGAGAGTTCTTTTACCTTTTGCATGTCACTGTGATCTTATGATATCGGGGAGACATCTCACAGAGCATATTATGCTTCACCGAAAGCCCCCGAGCTCACCATAGATCTCCAAGACAACATCGATCTCACATCGATAGAAAGCTTTTGTGAAATGTCGGCAAGACCGAAGGTCACTCACCAAGACCTCACATCGATATCGCTTAGTCTGGCTGAACTGTTCACCTTTATTGCCAATCGGCGACACAAGGAGATCTCGCCAAGACCACATGCCGAAAGCTTTAACTCTTTCTGAAACGTGTGTCCTTTCGCCACCAGTCGGTGAGACAATGTGAAGTCACTATGAATTACTCCAAAGAAACAAACTCTCACTAACGATCCTCTTGTGTAATATTGGTGAGACCAAAGGTCCCTCACCGAGATGTTACCCCGAAGAAAATCTTTTGCCGATACGCATATGCACCCGCCACTAGTCAGCAAGACTAGGTGAGTTCGCCAAGATGCGTCATCGAAGGAAAACTCTCAACGATGCATCTCCATACATGTCGGTTGGGGAGACAAAATGTAATCGATAAGACCTCACTTTGATGGTATAACTTATGCCAATAGGAACCTTTTCTTTTTTCGAAACAATGTGAATGTCCCACCAAAAGCTACCAGTAGATGAAATCCAATCACCATGAGACCAAAAATTTCTTGTTGATAGGCAACACAGATGTTTATCAAAAAAATGGATCGGGGAGACTCAGATAGACATATGCCGATATGGACCACAATGTAAAAATGCATGACCCGATGGAAACAATGGGACCATATGGCAAAATATGGATAGAAATATCGTGAAAAGAGGAAAATGTGCTCAAGGCAGAACTCATTTGGAAAATGCATGAGTGAAATCAACATGTAAAATTATCAGATTTTTACAGTTCCAATAGTGGCTCCGTCTAGGGATGAATGATAGTGAGATCATTGCAAGGATCCAAATCTTTGGGTGAGTAAACCAGACACAAAATGATGAATGAGTGAGTAGAATGGAAGTGGACATCTAGCATGATGGAATGAAAGGAAAGTGAATGCAAAATGGAGATGAAGAAAAACCTAAACTACTGTGCATGGAAAATAATTTTAAATAGGATGAGCAAGAGTTGTCCATGCACTGGCAACCCTTAGTTTTTTGTATTGCTTTCAAAAGAAAAACTGCTTCAAGAATTTCCCATGAATAGGCAATTCCTGATCTTCACTAGCCATATTCTGTAGATAGTATGAATCTTCAACTTTCTTTCCAACAACAATAAAAGCTCCTAGCCACAAAGCTTCAAATTTACCATGCTTACCCTTCTCCTGAAACCTTGCGTTCCACATCAACACCAAGTCATTCTCTTTAAATTTTCTATCATTTACCTTCTTGTCAAACATATACTTCATTTGTGTCTATAACTTCATGTTTTGGTTTTGGGCAACTCTCCTTATTTCATCAAGTTCAGCTAGTTGCTCCATTCTTTCTTCCATAGGTTTAGGAATATCCAAATCCTCCTGAAGGACAAACCTATAGACTGGCAACAAATTCTGCAAGGGCATCCTAGCTTGTACTCCATGTACCAATTTAAATGGGTATTTTCCAATTGCCTTCTTAACAGTAATCCTATCAGCTCACACAACCAGTTTTAATTTTGAATCCCAAGCTTTCTTGTTCTGTCCTAACATCCTCCTTATAATCTTCAAAAGACTCTTATTGCTAGACTTTGCTTGGCCATTATCTTGTGGATGGTAAGGAGTTGCATAAGAAATAGAAATGTCATATGTGTCACATAAGCTTTTGAATTCATCTGACCTGAAACACATCCCATTATTTGTGATTAATCTTAGTGGTGTACCAAATCTGGTGATAATGTTGTCCATCAGGAAATTTGTCACCACTTTGCTTGTAGCCTTTTTAGTTGGGACTGCCTCCACCCACTTGGTAAAATAATCAGTGGCAACTAGTATCCACTTGTATCCTCCACTTGATTTTTCCTGTATCTCTCCAAAGAAATCAATTCCTCATTGATGAAAAGGGGCATCAGCCTACAAGGGTCGAAGTGGCAAGGCTCCTTGATATTTCAGCTTTCTAGAGAACTTCTGGCAGGCTTCACATTTTCTTACATGTGTGAAAGAATCTTTGAAAACCTTAGGCCAGTAGTAACCTACCCTGAGAATTTTGTGTGCAGTTGTTTTTGCTGAATAATGTCCTCCACAAACCCCTTCATGCATTTCACTCAGAACATGCTTGGCCCTAGACTCATCCAAACACAATAGTATACCATCCTTGTTCTTCCAAAACAAATCTCCATCCATGAAAACATATTTAGATGCCTGCAACTTCAAAGTTCTTGTTTGGCTGTCACTCAATCCTTCTAGACACTTTGTGTACTTAAGGTAATTCATAATATCAGTATACCAAGGAGTGTGCTCGATGCTTGCAACTGCAATCCCTTCTTCTACATTACAAACTTGATTTGCTTCAATACTTGATTCTGCCATCAACCTAGCCAAGCCTTGGCCTCTTACTAGTTTGGTAGTCTGTATCTCCATGCCAAATTCTTAGATCTTATTAATCCATTTGCATATTTTTCTTGTTACTTCAAACTGTCTCAGAATATCTTTGACAGCAGCATTGGGGACACAAGCAATCACCTTTGCTCCAACAAGATATCGCCTGAAAGCCTTTGTAGCCTTTACTAATGCAAACACTTATTTTTCCATTATGTCATATTTCAATTCAGACCCTTGTAATGACTTACTGAAGAAAGACATAGGCTGTTCATGACCATCCCCATTCTTCTATAACATAACAGTAGCTATAGTATGCATTGAAGCAAATGAAAATATCTGAAAAGGCTTTGCAAAATCTGGAGATTTAAGGACAGGAGCCTCCTTGATGGCCCTTTTGATAGATATAAAAGCTTCCAAGGCTTTTGTAGTCCATTCCATTTTTTTTCCTTCAAATTTTTTGATATGGGTTTAATAATCTCAACAAAGTTAAAAACAAATCTTCTAACGAAATTAATCTGTCCAAAGAATGACTGTATAGCCTTAACAGTTTTGGGAACATGAATTTTTCCAATAGCTTCAACCCTCTCATAATCTATCCTAATCCCCTCCCTTGAAACAATATGTCCTAAGAGCTTACCTTCTGTGACTACAAAATGACACTTCTTAGGATTTAAGCTAATACCGTATTCTAGGGCTTTAATAAATACCTTCTCCATATGTTGTACATGATCTTCAACCTTCTTTGAATAAGTAGTCAGGTCATCCTGGTACACCACCATGATAGCATTGATCAAATCTGCAAATGCCACATCCATAGCTCTTTGGAAGGTTGCTCCTACATTAGTGAGACCAAACGGCATCCTTATATATACATACGTTCCCCAAGGAGTTGTGAATGATGTCTTATATTGCTCAAATTCTTTGACCTTGACCTGGTTGTATCCTGAAAACCCATCCATCATGGACAACAGTTCACACCCTGTTACCTTATGCAATATAGCCTCCATATTGGGTAGAGGATAATTGTCCTTGAGAGATGCCATATTCAAATTCTTGAAGTCCACACATAATCTAATGTCTCCATTTTTATTCCTCATAGGGACCAAATTTGAGACCCACATTGAGTGCCTAATTGGTTTGATAATTCCCCCATCTCTAAGCTTTGTCAACTCTTCTTGCATTTTAGGCTCCAATGTTGGATATATGGGTCTTTGCTTCTATCTGAATGGCTTAGCATCTGGCTTCAATGGTATTTCATGCTAAAATAAATCCTTCCTGTATGCTTTCAAATCTTTATAAGACCAAGCAAACACATGCTTATATTTTCTCAGCAACTCTATCAACATTCTTCTAATTGTAGGGCTTATTTTCTTTCCAATGTATACCTTTCTTGGTGCCATCTTAGTCCCTAGATTAATTTCTTCAATATCTTCCCTTTTTACTAGTCTTTGCCTCATGAGACATCGATCATTTCCATCATACACCCTCTCCAATGCCACTAAGCCTTTAGGAAGCTTATTTGTTTTAAGTTGTAAGATCTCCTTGCCAAACATAGTTTGCTTCCCATCTACTTCCTCAACAAAAGCATTGAAGTCAATTTCCTGGGCTTCATACTGATCTATACAATGAAGAAATTTCAAAAGGTTAGTATCATCATTGAAGACCTGCCAATTATAAATGTTATTAGGAGCAGCAGGCCTTGTCTTGAATTCAATTTGTGATACCCTAGCCAATGTGATATCATCTCTTTTCAGTGCCACATTTTCTAAAAAATCAGCCATTATGTTCTTTGATCTGTCAATCCACTCAATTGAAAATGCATCAAACAACTCAATTGTGTCTCATACAACATTCCTATATTGCTTTAATCTTTTGTACTTTGCTACATACTTGGACTTAATTTATGAAACAACCAACTCAGAATCACCAAAAATAGTCAGTAACTTAATCTTGTGTTTCACAGCTATATTCAGGCCTGTCAATAAAGCTTCATACTCTGCCACATTGTTTGTACATTCAAATGCCAACAGAAAAGAATATTTAAATATAATGCCTTTAGGTGAAACAAACACAATCCCAACTCCATTTCCTTCCTGGCTGCAAGCTCCATCAAAAAACATCTTCCATATGCCATTGCAATTCTGTGCAGCATATTTTTCAATCAGATCAATACTGACCAACTTTGGCTGGGCTAGTTTTATTTTAAAATTCCCAAGATCAACATCACAAAAAAAATTGATCTGATCTTGTGGTACACAGGCAACAAGCTGGTTCATTCTTGGCTCTCTATACAACTTGACTTCCTGACCATTCATGGGAATGGTAGCATAAGACAAATCAAATTGAACATTTCCTCCAACTGCTTCTATCCATTGTCCTGATAGAAGTATCCCAAACTGAGGAGTATCAAGCACTGTTATATCTATATTATAAGCCACCTATGGATAAGTAGCTAGTTTGACTTCAACACCTCTCATAATGCCTACCATAGGTATAAGTCTGTTATCCATTGCATAACACTTCCCTTCACATGTATAAACTCACATGCCAAGCTACTTCATAACTCCTAATGGCATGATATTTATAGCAGCACTAGAGTCTATCATGCAATTTCTCAGCAGTTTGTTATTTATAAGAAATGTAGTGAAAAAAGGATCCAATTGAGGGGGAGTTGTTAATACATCACTCAAGTAGACCTCTGAGATGTTTACTTTCTCCTACCTATTGACTGCTTTACTAGCTACTCTATTTTCAGAATTCACATGTTTTTCATTTCCATTTGTTATTAACTAAACAACACTATCTTTGTATTCCTTGATTTTCATCATTTCAAGTAGTGGAACAGACATTTTTACCTGAGATAATGCCTGAGTGAAGTCAAAAGAAGAGCCCTCCACCTTAACAATCTTCTTCTGCTCCAATGTTTCTCCTTTGTTTTCTTCCTTTTCTCTTTTACTAGGCTGATCAGGGTTTTGTATCTTTTTGTGCAATTCCTTCACTTCCTCTTTTTGGACAGGTTTCTGTTCACTTTTATCATGCTCTTTATTTTCTGATTTCTTCACAATTCCTTTAGTCACCTTTTGACCTTTCATAAAGATTCCCCCAGGAACGCCTTCCTTCTCATTTACTATTATGTTTCTCAACCAGTATTTACTCCTTGCTTCCTCAACTATAGCAACAGTTAGTCTTTCTATTTCTTCTTTGGTGAGTCTTCTAATACTATATTGAGTAGGTGCCTCAACTGAATGTGGCTCTGTATAATCTTCTTCAGAATCAGAAAGGATATGTTGTTCATCCATATGGACATTATACTTCTAATTTGAAACATCATACTCATCACCTTCATCCTCTAAAGATGAGTATCCTTCCTCAGCATGGTAAAAAGCATTTGAAGTCAAATAAACCTTGTGATCCTCTCCATTATTTTCCACCAACATTCCCTCTTCTTGCATCCTTTGAACTACAACACAATATTCAGGAGAATGTGGCTTATTACAAGCTTTACAGAAGTAATTATTACTCACCATGTAAGTTCCCTTCTTGCTCAATGGATCTAGAGTCTCTTTATTTTTAGGCCTAGCTGTTATAGATTTCCCATCCTTCTAGTTTGTATTATAAGGCATGTCATGCAACCTCGGCCTCTCATTTTTGCATGTATTCTCCTGTCTGTACTGATAATTATTGCTTTGTTGAGGAGGCCTCGGGTTGTCTCTTTCACTCATTATACCAGCAACCTTCCTGTTGTTTTCAATTGTTAGTGCTATCTTCTGGGCTTCAGCCAAATCTCTTGGGAATCTATTTCTTAGTTCATACCCTATTTTAGGATCAAATGCATTCAAATAAACACTCAAAGCTACAAAATCTGGCAGCCTTGATCCAGGAGGTACCTTAGTCTACAACTTGTTGAATCTTTGGTTGAAATCATAAATTGAATCATTCTAATTTTTCTGAATTCGCATCAGTTCATGAAGAGCTACATTTGGTGCATTTAGATTCCCATATTGTTCTAAGAATTGATCTTGGAATACTTGAAGAGAATTGATTGAGAATGCAGGCAAGCTGTTAAACCAATCCCTAGCTTCTTCAATAAGTGACATCATAAATAGCTTCATGTGTAAATCTTCATATGGCACATCTATGTCTTGGATGAAAATGTTGAAACTCCTTAAATGCTCTTCAGCAGTGATTGCATTACTCCCTGTAAATTTGGGCACCATACTCCTCCAACTGCCATCCATAGGGTAAGGGTATAACTGAAAACCTGCTAAATCAAACTGTCTGATCATGGTTGTATGTTGGTGAGGGGGAGGAATAGGTGGACACTGACGTTGGTGCATGGGATTATTGTACTATGCATTATATTGTGGGATAAAAGACTGACTAGGAGGTGGATGCATGGTTGTATGCTGTGTGGGAATATGAGGTGGATGATTTGGCTGCTTGTAGTGATTCCCTGTCTGATGGTGAGAAGACACTGGTCGATTTGAAGGCCCTACACCATGATTACCTTGCTTATGAGGTGGTACATACTTTGGAGGGAAATCAACTATCAGATCAATAACTTGAGTTTTCTACAATTTAGCCTCTAATTCCTCTATCCTCTTCCTATGTAATTCAAACTATGCTTTTACTTCCTCAGGAAGCTCATGATCAATAAACACATTCTGGTTACTCTCCATTTTCTGATCATATTCATGTTGAAATCTAATTCATTCAGCCTCAAGTGCAGCTTCAAACTCAGCCTGTTTCTAAGGATCAAAAGAAGGGAAAGGATTTCTTCGATCTTTAGGGGTACAAATTTTTGCACTTGAATCATCTCTCCATATATCATAGCAATTATATGTTTCACTATGTGCTCTTGGCACTTTGCCTTTGTCTGTCATGCACATGTCCTCACCTATTCCTTTTCCCTTATCACCCTTGTCATCTTTGTGTGTCCATTTACTAGTGCCAGCAGGAGCTCCAGTATGACCTCCCTTGTATTGAGATCTTCTTCCATTGATGTTTGAATAGCTGCAAAATTTCTATCAAAGTTGCCACTCACTTTTGTCAAAAATGAGAAAAAACTTGATGTTTCTTATTCCTAGCAGAGTCTGTATAAAGTTCCTGACTCTATGATTAAGGCCTTGATTCTGAATGTATCCCCAACAAAGTCGCCAATTTGTTACCTCTCAAAAACATAGGCAGAATGCCTCAAGAGGCTGCCAATCTCTTGATATGCTTTAGAGTAATAGACAAGGTTAAAAGCATTCAACCTTCTACTCTTTAGGTGTTGTTGAACCTAGGCGGGTGTACCTTTATGAATGAAGTAGACTTGACTTATGATTATCCTTCTTGCAATGATTTGTGCACAATGGTAGATGCAAGTGAACAAATGAATTCAAGCGCAATAGCAATCTTCTTAATCTAAATCCTAAAATGCTCAATTAACATATATAAAGAGAATAAATGAATCTTTAAAGATGAAACTACAGAGAACAGTGCCTTATTGGGTATATAGAGTCAAATAAAATCAAGATGAGCAACACTCTTTGGAGAAAACTCAAATTATCTAGCATACATTATGTTTACAACTTGTATAAACATGCAATACTGTAACTACTAAGCTCTACTTTAACAATCCAAATGAATCTTTCTAATTACTGTGATCAATTAAAGGGATTTAATCTTTGCTTGAAAGAACCGGTTGATTAACCACACAGAAATAGAAAATGTGCACTAATGAATTGAATATAAACTTGTTATATCAATTTAAACAATCAGAAAGAATCCATCTTGGAGATAGCTTAGCAATACTTTCATTAAATTCAATAGATAATTGATACCAGAAATGTGCAGCAACATGAATTGACTTTCATAAATACCTCCATTTTGAAAACATGCATCAATAGTCTCTGATCTGAGAATGTTATTCTACTCTATCTACTTGTTGTGTATCGAATATCTCATAGCTGATCCCCATTTTACAATTACAAAATGCCTATTTATACACCAGCATCAAGAAAATAAATTATATTGAAATTCCATGTTGGCCTTCCAAAGAATTCAGGCTCCTTTCATGTCGGCCTGCAATGGTATTTTATGAACTCACATGTAGGCCACAGTATTTGAATTTTATTAATCACCAATGAACAGTCGCCATGACACATCGTGGCTATGCCGAAGGAAATTCAATCGCTACAGTCACCCCACGCTTTATTTTCTTTCACCGTGACTTATCTGAGTTGGGGAGATATCCTATAGATCACATTATGTTTCCCCCAGAGTTTTTTTACCTTTCCCGTGTTGCTACGATCTTATGATATCAGGGAGATGTCTTATAGAGCACATTATGTTTCACCGAAAGCCCCCTATCTCACCATAGATTACGAAGACAACATCGATCTCACACCAATAGAAAGCTTTTGTGAAATGTCGGTGAGACCAAAGGTCACTTGCCGAGACCTCACACCAATATCGCTTAGTCTAGCTAAAGTGTTCACATTTATTGCCGGTCGGCGAGACAAGGAGATCTTGCCAAGACCACATGTTGAAAGCTTTAACTCTTACCAAAACGTGCATCCTTCTGCCACCGGTCGGTGAGACAATGTGAAGTCACTATGACTTACTCCAAAGAAACAAACTCTCACCAACGAGCCTCTTGTGTAATATCGGCGAGACCGAAGGTCACTCGCCAAGACGTTACCCCAAAGAAATTTTTTTTCTGATACGCATATGCACCCGCCACCGGTCGGCAAGACTAGGTGAGTTTGCCAAGATGCGTCATCAAAGGAAAACTCTCACTGATGCATCTCCATATAACATGTCGATCAACGAGACAAAATGTAATCGATAAGATCTCACTCCGATGGTATAACTTATGCCGATAGGAACCTTTTCTTTTGCTGAAACAATGTGAATGTCCCACCAAAAGCTACCAGTAGATGAAATCCAATTGCCATGACACCAAAAATGTCTTGCCGATAGGCAACACAGATGTTTATCAGAAAAATGGATCGGGGAGACCCAGGTAGACATATTCCGATATGGACCACAATGTGAAAATGCATGACCCGATGGAAACAATGGGACCATATGGAAAAATATGGGTAGAAATATCATGAAAAGAGGAAAATGTGCTCAAGGCAGGACTCATTTGGAAAATGCATGAGTGAAATCAACATGTAAAATCATCTGATTTTTATAGTTCCAACAGGGTCGTCTCCAATACCTAGTCAATTTGAGAATTGGATATCATGCGTGGAGGCGTGGATGGAGTGTGTTAAGGGATAACAGATGGATTGGTTGACAGTTTGGAACATTTGACTCTCCAAACTTGGGAAGATGAGCAATGATGGGTGGATACGAAAGTGTGCATGGAATTAGGACCAACTACTTGATACACTTTGTACGTCACTTGAAAAGCCTACTTTTTCTTTTGTGGACATCCTTGATGGATATTTTTCCCTTTTATATTTTGCCCCATAGTTTCTTTGACTGGTTGAGTTTGATAGGGATGATCTTTCTTTGTATTTTTTGGTATCCATGCATATTTGATTTGTCCATTATGCTTTTTAACTTGTTTTGCTTTGATAACGTTCTTCGTACTTTGATTCAAATCTTTCTTTCGAAGTTGGTCCCAATTCATGGATGGGGTGATGGGTGGATGAAGATTCATGACATGGTTGGTTGTAGTATTGGCATCGGTTTCATCATAAGGATTCTTCATGCTCCCTATGTTGACATTTGCTTGAGACATAGTTGCCCCCAGTATTGTGGAAGTAGTACCTTCATGCTTTGATTCTGCCTGTTCTGAGAGCTCTTGTTTAGAATGCATTCTCTGATAAATGACCACTGTAGATGATGTTATTTTGATTGGATGCTCTATTGACTTTGAAGTATCTTGTTCTATCTGACCAGCTTCCTTGAGTGGATAATTTTGGATGTCTTCATACATGATGTCTTTAGTCTAGATTTTGGATATATTTGATTGTGATGTTGACAACTTAGTTTGACTGTAGGAATCAATAATCTGCTCTTTTTGTGTAACAATGTCAGGAATAAAAGGATCCTATTTTAAATGTTGATCATCTATGTTTCCATCCAAAGAAAGCATCTCATGGGTAGATGAAGAAGTATGTGCTATGTGGATATGATCATCTTGCATAGATAGGAGAGTGTCCATTAGATTATTGTAGTATCTTGAAGATACAAATTCTTGATCTTGAATGATTTTGGAGTTTCTTTCGACATGCTTTGGATCAAGTTCTTGACATGGGTTAGTTTCAAAGGATGGATTTCTTATAAAAGGTTTTTGGATGTCGTCATTAGGCATGGGAATTGGCTCAATATCCTCTTCATTTTTGAGTGAATTGGGATCAAGTGTTGAGTTGAAGATTCCTTCAATATCGCAATCATGAAGTCGAAGGATGTCAATAGGTCTTGGAAAGGACCATTGCTCAACTTTGGTGAGAGATATCAATCAGGCTTTAGAATAAATTATTGATATATGCCATCTAACTCATTAGGTGATGTAGAGACATTTTCAACATGGTCATTGGTTGATGCCTCGTTGGATGAGGTGAAAACATCTTTATTGATGGATAGATCTTGATCATTGTTTTCAACAATTATGGTGGAGGGATTTCCAATGTCTTCAACCATAGGGTCAAGTGATGTTAGCATTTCTTTCATTGCATCATTGTTGGTTGGTGGAATTTGATCATGATTGAAAAGTGACTCTTGACATATGTTGATTTGATCTTCGGATGAAGTAGACATAGCTTCAAGGTGCTTAGTAATGGATTGATCTTGCTCCTTGTTCTCAACAGTTCTGGTGGAGACATTTCCAATTCTATCATCGTCCCCAATAGTGATTATCTTCTCATCAATCAAGTCTTGGATGATTTTTTTGAGTCCAAAACAATCTGATGTTTTGTGTCCCTTTATTCTATGATAATCACAAAGGTGCTTCTCATTATACCTTGGCGGTTTTATGTCTGGTTCTTGATAGTTCACATAAATGGGGATTTTGATGATATTTTCTTGTACCAATTGTTGTAGGACTGATTCAATTGGTCTCCCAAGTGGTGTATTTTCACTTGTTTCTTTGTGAGATTTGCACTTTAAATTGACCTTGTGGTGATTGATTTCAGAGATGTGGTGATTGATCTTTGAGATGTGGTGATTGATCTTCAAGATGGGGTTGATCTTGATGTCCAACTCCTTGACATTGGAAATATTGTTCTTGACACTGTTGTGGACACAACTCACTGTTTTGATGACATGGATTAACCAATGGATGGGTGTATTGATTTTGGAGTGAAGATATCTCTTGGTTCAATAATTCAATTAGTTTGGCATGTGAAGCAAGTTTCTCGAGCGAAATTTGATCTTCATTTTGAATTTGATTACCTTGATTTGGCTTTTTTTGAAGCAAATTTGGAATGTTCCCTTGTGGTGTTCGCATGGGATCATTGAAAAATTGATTTTGAACAATGTTTTGATTTGGGATGGTGTTCAGATTTGGCATGATAGGTTGAAATTGAACATTGTTGTGGTTGGGAATCGCATTTCCTTGATTTAGGTAACTTTGGTTTTGTATGGTGTTACCTTGACTTGGATCAATACATAGAGTCGTTATCATCATGTTTGGACTTTGAACAACATTTGTGTGATTCACAAACATATCTATCCCAAAGTTTTCCAAGTTTGGTTTCAAAATGTTCATGTTTGGTAAATTTCTACTTGGTACATTCACATTTGGCATGTATGGATTTGGTGGGATGGCGTTCGTTTGAAGGCTCATGCATTGATTGTTCAGTTGGTGGATTTGTAGGTTTGGACTTGGATTTAAATCTACCATTGGGAAAGGTGTCCCAAAATTTGATTTGGGCATACTCACATTTATTGTACTATAGACATTTGTCAAAGGTAATGATCCCATGTACGATTTGTATAGATGGGTATGTGTAGGATCATGATGGGCCAAAAAGTGGCAATATTATGGGTATTTGTAGGGTATGTGGCTGACAACATTTTTTTTACCCAAAATTGATGAAATGAAAAGGGTTTTTAGAGGAGATTCTCAACTTTCCACCAATATAAATTATGCTTTGATTTGAATTTAATAAATAATTATTATTCATTTTCTATTAGAATTACAACTAAAGTCCAGATCGATAGGTTGATTGAAAAACATCTATAACTTTCAAACGGTATCACATTTTTCTAATCTAAAACATGTGTCACATTCTATGCTTCACATACTATAGGATTAAAAAAAGAAAAATAAATTTCATAAAGTTTTGACAAAGTTAAGGTGGTCAGACATATGAGTTTTTATATTTTTAAAAGTTGTAATAAAAAATTCATAATTAATTATTTACTTGGAAAAAAATTACAAAAAACATGCATCACATCTGGACATGAGTCCTCTACTTATGTATAAAATATTATAAAAAAATATTATCATTTTATTATGGTAACGATGGTCAGACAGACACCTACTTATTTTTTCCCTGAAATTTAAGTACTATTGCATTGAAATTTAAAATTATCACCAAATAGATTTTATTTATTTTTAAATAAACCTAGTAGTTTAGAAACTACATTAAATTTTCTACAGATTATATTCTTACATATTTTTGAAATACTATAGATAACTTATTCAATTTTTTACATCAGGTTGCCTAACACTGATTTTTCTAAATTTTTTGCCACTTAAGGGCCTATTTTTTCCATGATGATCCTGCACATATCCAAATGTGAGTGTTGATAATCAATCGGCATTGTAAGGCTTTGATAACTTAGTTGACTTGGATTACTCATGATGTATGGATCAATTTTGTATTCCATGTTCTTGTGTTTTGACCTTTTTCCAAAAGTGACCTCTAAGGTGTTTAGGACCAATGATGAGATGAATGATCAAAGGTGCAAATGATATGAGTATTGAACGTTTAGGGACTTTAAATTAATGCTAGACTTAGGGTTTGATCTTGATTGGTTTGATTTGGATAATGAACTTGTAAACCCTAAGATGTGATCTTTAGGATGAACTTGTTCAAAGGAATGCTAATTCAATTAAATGTATGAGAAAGGATGCATTCCCATACAGCTAACAAGGTGATTTTGATTTTGATGATTTACCCAAGTCTAGAATGGTGTTTCCAAAGCTCTAAAGTTGTTTGGTGGGATGGATTTTATAAATGTTTGGGATGGATGATGTGTTTGAATTGATCCTAAATGAATCTAGGAAGGACTTGTTTTACAAGACCAAGATAGTGAAGAACATGCTTTTCTCTAAAAGTAACTCAAAATAAAAAGACCAATGTTTGCATGAAAACCATATGACTAAAAGATGCCAAGCACATGTGTGGGGTCCTATTTATTCAATCTTTGCTTAATGGATTCTTTTTATCACAAACACTTATTGATTAGGTTTTTAATTGAATATATCCAATGTCCTAATTTTCATTCATCCCACAAAATGCATTATGTGGAAATCGAGGAAAGCAAGAAAAAGGTTTCCTAATGTTGACCTTAGTAGGAGCAAATTGAGATGAAATCTGAATGCTTAGAAGCCTCTAAGCATAAAATCCAAAGGGCAAGCAATAGCATGTGAATTCGTTCAAATATATTTGCTTCTCGTAAAGGGTTTGAGATTTGATGCTCATGTTGAATGTTGGTTTTCCAATGTTTTTTATCAAAGCACTATGTTTTCAAACTGACTCAGAAGCAATATAACACCCTAGCTCAATTGGTACGTTTTTCTTGGTGGGCTTTCCTCATGCCCTTCATAGTAGAAGAGATGATTTTACATGCAACCAAGGAGAGAGTATAAAGGTATGTTAAGAATGAAGTCTTAACCTCTATACTTTAACCAAGATCGGACATGGCAAGTAACTTCTTGGAATCTAAGTTCCAATGCACCACTTTGATAAACTCGGTGAATGAGTTAATAGGCTACTAAAAACAAGGGTTTTATTTCGGTCTTTCCATTTATGGAGATTGACCCATACGGCGAGAGTCCCCTTTCGGATCCATCTTGTCAGAATCAACCGCATGATATTGGCATTTACTCCAATACCCACATTTATATCCTGGTTGGAAATACTCTTGGCTTTAGAGTGTTACCGATTAAGTCATTCCCTTGGGTGAGTCCTTTTTCCCCAAAGTAGGACCTCTAAGATAGACAAAAGCAAGTAAACATATTCATAGTTCGATCAACCCTTGTTTAGAAACAAAGGGAGAACACATGCAATAAGCTCACTCACACTCGCACAAGATTTTGTGCAATTTTTAAACCCAAACTGAAGTGTGCAGGGAATTTTTTATGCAACTTAATGTGATAAAAAAGACTTTTGGTTCTCAAGATCACTGTGAAGTGTGAGAGAAGTGCATACGGCTTTTTAGATGAGATTACTTTGAATAAGAGATTACGAAACACGAAAAACACATGTTCATTTTAAGCCTCAAAGCAATGATGAATTCATTTTAAGCACCAAAAAATCAAATGTGAAGTTGCTTGTTCAATTTTAGTCCAAAATCAAAAAGCTAGTAAGTTTGTAAGGTTCAATTTTAGCCTAACTTCGAAAGATCAAATCAATGGTTTAGTTGGCCTAAACAGAAAATAAAATTAGGGAATGGACGGTTCAAGCTATTTCAATAAGCATTAAAAAATTATTTTTTCGATTTCAATTCCAATGCCCACTTCTTTTCCTCTCAAACCTGTTTGATATTTCTTATTTTTATTTATTTTTCCTTGCTACATCGTTATCTCCAAGAAATTCGCAAATCAATTATCAACATATTTAAATCTGCAAATCAAATATCGATATATTCAAGAAACATCCAAAAACATATCATTAAAATAAATTAAAAGATGTTCAAAAGTGATAGTTTGCTAATTCATTTGGTTGCTAATCCTACACTCAAAGAAAACATGTATTAATTTTATGCATTTTCACAACAAATTCAATTTGGGAGTAGTTCCCAATGTGGATAAATATCTCAAGAGAAGTATCCATCTGCAAGTCTCCTTGCTCACGCCTTTACCAGTATATTAATTCAGGAGGCGAATGAGTGTGCTCTTGTCAGTAAACGACACCTTACAACTCATGGTATAGTGTAACGCGCATCCCCTCAAAAAATTCTAGGCTCATTGACTGCTAGCAGATTTATGTACAAATTTGCGCCCTCCTTCAACTGACCACACCATACATAATTTGACCTTTCGCTTCTCCAATTTGGTGAGCTACAGCCTAAAAATAAAGATTCAATAAGGGCATTAGAGAATGTTTATTAATTTGAAAATTACAACCAAGATCCTTTAAAAAAACAAGCACAACTTTGTATTAATGAGTTGCAGTTATTGATATTTGTTGGAATTTTGCAAGCTCATGCCATTGGCGGCCTCTCTGTCAGACTTCAAATAAAAACTAGTGAGAAATAGTGTCATCGGATTTCTCTGAAGGGCCCTCTTCTTTCCATTGAAGAAATGCAAGCAGTTAAAAAGATGAATTTTCTTGATTGGCGTAGCAAGGTGCTTGATATAGCCTTTCCCAAAGAACATGGAACCAAAGGATTGCAAGAGACTTTGGACAGAATATGCTTATAAGCCAGTATTGCAATTTGTAAAAGTTACAAAACAATAGTAATGTCAGATAGACCCACATCATCCACGCGAGTTCCTATCAGCTCTCTGTTAGCGGTGGGTGTAGTGCATTAGTATCTTCTTTCAACCTTGGAGCATACTAGAATTGGGCTAGTTGAGATCCATTTGAGTCCAGTACAGATAGCTGAAATTCCTAGAGAACCATGCAGTCGACCAATTGCCACCAACTAATTACTGGTAGACATAAATTTCAACTACCAATAAGTAACTTTACTTATTAAGGAAGTGTTCCCTTCAAGACTCAAATGTTGTAGAACAAAATTGTGCCCTCCCAAGTGAATGAAAAAGAATGTAAACTTTTTTCTTTTGTCAGAATTCCTTGAAGGGACGCACAGCTTGCAGAATTCAAGTTAATGCATTTTGGTGGTGGTTGGGATCTCTGTTAGGCTTCGAAAAACTTGCAACATCTATTATTAAAGATATGTTTCCCTCATTTCTAACGTACCTAGCTGGAATAAAGCAACAAATTTTAGAGGTTAACTTCAAAGCAAGCTCATAGTCAGAAAAAACATAATGACCCACTCCTATCGAATGTCTAAATCAAAAGTGCGCCTATTGATCCATTCCTCATATATTTTCATATGCTATACCAAGTGTCTTCTAGTGTGTAGGATTAAAGTGCTTAGGATAATGAATACATAATGCCTTGAAAGCATGTTCAAGCAGCAAATACGTATAGTCGTGTATTTGACTACTAGGTGCAACAAATGAGCCAATATCATTGTATATTAAAAGGAAAACATCTAATGCTCTCACAAGTGAAATACAAGCTGATGTAAATGTTGCGCCCTATCAAACATGTGAACCAAGTGGTAGGAAGTGTACAATTACTACTTAGTATTGCAGTTGTGTTTGTCATTGTACGGTAAGCAGAGGCATTCACTATGGTTGACAATATATTAAATCTTTTGAAAGGAAAACAAAAAAAGGGATCTAGAAGGGGGTACAACTACTTTCTCATACCATTCTAGAGATACACCTCCGTATAAGAACAAAAAATTAAATGAATCAACTTCTGAACACACAAATTCTCAGCTTAAAATGACTCAAAAAATATTTTCCAACAAAACTGCATGATTGTGACATCAATATACCAGAAGCTTAGAAAATATTTTCTAGTTTTTTGCAAAGAAAGTTGCCTAATTATGACATCAATACACCAGAAGCTCACATCACTTAATTAGCTGGATGAAAATCAAAGAAAAAGTAAGATTCATGAAGCCTGAAAGCAAACTTAGATTATATGATTCCTCATAGTTTCTACAATGTCTAGCACAAGAATAAGATAATGATAAAAATAATTGTTTTTATAAATTTGAGCATACGTTATTTAATATTCTTCATGTCAAATACTATTCCTACTCAAAATCAAAATGATTTAAAACAGCCAGTTTTTCCAAAACAATATTTTTATTAATGCCCAAATAAAACTCGTATTCAAAACAAATCTTGTGAACGTTTTAGCCTTCAAACATGGTGATTCAAATAAAATTTAGATTCAGAACATAAATCATTTTGAAAGATTTTTCTATCAACAAGCCCTCCTTCTAGCGCCATTTTGTGGATGCCAAATCTGCAAATGGATAACAATCTTAACATAATATCATCATGCTAGTCATTTGAAACACATTAGATTAAACATCCCTATGAAATACTTAACCATGTTAAAATATGCAAAACTAAATAGAACCAAATAACTAATTGCAAGCATATAAGAACATGATCAAAACTTTATCTCATATTGGATTGGTGCTATTGTGGAAAATAGCCCTTTCCCAACCCTTGATAATTCCAATGATGATGATGCGATGGACAAAATCAGTTCTCAAATGAAGAGAGTGACTTTGGATAAGCTTTGTAGATCAAGATGTGGAGGATTAAACCAATGGAGATTATCTTTATTTATAGAATACAATGATATAAGAATGCCAAAAATGGAGGATGTGGGACTAAAAACAAGCCAATGAAAAGAGGCCACTTGTCAACTTGTGATAGGTTGAGGAATGAGCACATTTTGGTCAATGTGCCAAAGAGGGGGAGATTCAAATTTGAATTTGATGACAAGATGAGTTAAATGTTGAGTTTGAACTTTGCAAAGGGACATGTAAGAGCTTATTAATTGCTTTGTTGGATGTACATGTCCACTTGTTTTTGAATTCAAACTTGAGGGAATATTCCTCAAATATGCCATGTTGATGGAAAACGCTGATTTTATAAATGAATTAAAATGATTTATTGGTGCAAGTGGGAAAAGCTAGAGGATGTGATGGGTGGTTAGGTTAGGTTAATCAGTATTAGATTAGCTTTGGTGATGATTAGGTGATTTTGACCCCTTTGACTTGAACATTTGGATTTTTTTTAAATCACAAAGGGATGGAATATGCATTTGGAGATTTAATTAAATAAAGTTTGGTTTATTTAATTAAAAGGTTGATGTGAGAATTTTATTTATTTAATTTAAATGAACAACCTTAGGAATGAATTTAATGAGTTTAATTTACCTGATGAATGGATGAAGGTGAGCTTATTTAATCATTGAATGAATATGAATTAATTAAATGCATGATGCTAATTTTGCATGTCTATAGTAGGTGTTTCAATAAATGAATTATCCTTCATAAACTCTTTGCAAGCCTCTAGCCTCATATGATCAATATTACTCACACCACTCAATTAAGCTTTTCTCAATCTTACGATACTTGTCCCAGAGCTTGATGCAACTTCTCTTGGAGGAGAAGGCATCCCTTGTTGCATATGTTCAGGAGTTATCACAATATCATCTTCATCACTGTCAGGGCAATCCACTACCGGGATCTTCTCAACCCTTTGTTTCTTAATTGGTGTTGCTCATGAGGAGGAGAACTTCTTGGAGGGGAATCAATATCAATTATAAAAAGTGAGGATTTCCTAGGAGGCAATGAGGTTGATCCAATTGGAGAGACTGACCTTGAATCCACTAATGCAATAGGGGTTGGCTCTGTCTTCTCCTTCTTATTTGTTTCCATTTTCCTAGTATACACCAGAATTATTTTGGGTGGTTGATAAGAAGGCCTCTCCTTGAATTTTATAGATGGTCCTTCTTCAGTTTCCAAAGCTTTTCCCTTATCCTTAATTACTTCAACTATTCTCAACACACCAACAACATTTTCAAAATTCTACATTACATACCTTATCTGGTTGAATTCCCCTTGAATGTTAGGTAGAGGGTCATATCTTAGAGCTAACCTCCTAATCCTTTCTACCATCTTCTTGAAAGAAAGACACATTGCTTTCATTTCCTCTTGCACTTGGAAATCAAAAATGTTTCTGATTACATCTTTATGGAAGTAGAAATTGTGAACAAGCACACCCAATGATTTTTTTGTTTTTACTGCATGAATTTGAATCCCTTGGGGTCGTGATTTCTAGGGTGAGTTTTCATCAATTTGTAGGGCTTATGGACCTTCCCCAAATCCTTCCAATTCTCTTTTATCAACACAAAATATGAAAATTTTGTGTATTCAGGAAGAATGAACACTTCTTTTTATTTTCTGGCAAGTGGCACTCTTGGGATCCAGCCAACTGTCTCATGATTTCTATAAATCCAATTCTAAGGGACATATCTCTTGGTAGCACAAAAGGATAATTAGTAGTCCCATACACCCTAAATATGATTTTTTCTGGATATGGAATGATATCTCCCCAATTATGGGTCATATTCAATTCAGGCCTCCTTTCCATAGGCCCTAGTAAGTCATGAATTTCTTTAGGGATCCTTAGTGGATCAAGAACTAGGAGTCTCCTTAGCTTAGATGCAAAGACATTATGGAAGACCACATAATCAAACTTTTGGTCATCAATATAATAAATTTGGGTTCAACATTGGACTAGTAGCTCAATGTCACCCTCCACCTTCTCTAAGGACATGTCTTCACCAAAATACTTCTCTTTCTTTTATAAAATCGTATGCATCAAAAGAGAATACCACTAGAATTTCACTCAATGCTTTCCTCCCTTAAGCTCAACCAAGCACTTATGCATGTTTTCTGCTAGATAAGTGGCATAATCATAAACCACATTAAAGGCTACATACTAAATGTTTCCTTCCATGTATAGATATTCAATTGGTATAGTTTTAGGTGCATCTAAACCAATGACTTAATAGAAGGAGTAGATAGTCTTTCTGAAGTAGTGGGTAAAGTAGTTCATAGGAAAAGGTTCTTTCTCATCTTTTCCAATTTTAATCTGCTTCCTATTCTTTCCATGTCTACTTGAAGTGTGCATTGGCAACATTGTAGTTCAGAACAAGACTTTGGTATTCTCATATTCCTTTTTGAAGGTGTCAATGTCAATGGGGACCATATCCTCGTTCCACTCCTATAGTTTGAAAATTTTTGCAATCTCTTCCTTGGTAATCTTGACCACCTCATCTCAATTATATTCCCTAACAATTCTGGACTCATGATCATATTTGGCTGCAATATGTTTGAGTAGGTCCACATCCACATACACATTTGGGACCACAAGTTTCCCCATGTCCAATCTCTAAGTATGGAAAATGGGATATTGACAATTCCTATTCCCAAACCAATTCCTAAACATTTTCCAACCAATATAGGGAAATTTAGCATCCTTGACCAGGCCTACTTATCATGTAATCCTTCATAAATTCTAGCGCCATAATAAATTGTTACTCCTTGATTCCTTTTGTTAGTTGAGGGTTTAAGCTGGTAAATAGTGTGATTAGAGAGTAACCTAGCTGGGGCTTCAGAACGAGGCTTTTGTGTTTTGGGAGCCATGGATACTTAGAGAGGTTTACAATGGACTAGGGTTCTAACAAAAAAAGATCAAAAAACTAATTCCTTCAATTAGCAGCTTAGGGTGCAATTAGGAAACACAAACTTAAACAAATTCGACCGAGGGAAGTAGTTTTATAAAAAAAATTAATGCAAAAAGCAATTAAAGCATGAAGGCTAAATAAATCAGAAGAAAACAATCACAACCTGTGCTAATTCAAGATAGTTTTAATAAAGCACAAGGTTCAGTTTTAATTGTACTCACAGATTTTTGTGTTTATAGGAGGCCTAATTTATTTGTGTCTCAGCTCAAGCACTTTGATCAATCTTCCAATGTCTTTGTACCATCTTGTAATTTTCAACAATGTGAGGAAATCAAATTTAAGTATTTTGATGACCCAATTACAATCATTGCTAATGTCCTTTCAGCCATTACTACTTATTCGCACGAAGCAAAAGGCTCTAATGCTAGTGTATTTGATTTCAAATAACAAACATTGATTGCCTTCTAAGATAGCATGATGAATGACTCAAATCAAGTCAACAGAGTTTGAATTTGCTCCAAAATGGTTCTCCAAGTCATTTTCCAATGAGAGTGTGTTGACTGGAAGCAACATCATTCCTTCTCATGGGATCCACTTATTTTCCCAATGGATGGAACCACACACATGTTGCCTAATCACGGACCTCACACATCGCTTGACAAGCATTAAATTAATGTTGTGAGGTGTGCGATGGGTGGCTAATATTTAACCTTGATGATGCTTGTTGGTTGTCAATCTCAAATGCACTGGGCGTTGGGTGTGATGCGAACAGACTAGGCCTCTCCTCGATAAGGACACACATCACACAATCGCAGACCTCACACACCTTCTAGTGGGAATTCTACAACTCATGTACGATGTGCGATAGGTGGTCAGTATTTCACCATTAGATCCAACACGTGATATTTCTACACATGTCGATAAAGGTTAATTTGAAATGGGGGCCAAACTAGGTTGACGGGTTTTGGACCCTCAAGGCATATACTTTCATAAGGAAAGTTTATAAAAAAAATTAGCTCGGTCTTAGGCATTATTGGATTGATGATAAAAACTAGGCAACCAAAAAACCTAAGCGAAAGGGTCTGGTAAAAGGATGTTTAGGATGGAATAAGTTATAACTTGATCAACTGGAAACTAGGTAAAGTAAGTCAACACGAAATTAAAATGTTCAAGGCTTTAAACGTAAGGTATTTAAAAGCATGGTTAGAGAGTTAAAACCCTAAACCCCACCCATGGGAATACATGTGACAGGCCATTACCAAGCACAAAATGAGCCCAACAGATCTCAGGGACACATACCCCCTGTGGGTATGGTGAGAAACAGATCTCTTGGTGAAGCAAGCCAACATAGAAGAACTCAAAAAACCCAAGAGCTTGCCTGGACAAGGCAAGCAGACATAGCAAAAAGAAAACACACCAAACCTATGTACAACATTTACAAAAATTTACAAGGTACATGGAAAGATAACCCATTTCAAGAGAAATAGGGTTTTAAGAACTATCCATGTACTTGCAGTTTAAGAATTTTATCTGGTAAAGACTGCAAGAAATATGAGTCTTCCCCATGTGTGTCTGTATTCAAATAAGGCCCAAGCTATAGGGGATAAAACTTCATATGTTTTCCTTTCTCTTCCAATATTGCATTCCACATAAATAATATACATCCTAATTCAAACTTCCTTTTAGTGGCCTTTTTTTCATATAGTGTTTGACTTGGAGCTACAACCTCTCATTTCTTTTATGAGCTTCTCTTCTAGTTTCGTCAAGATCAGTTAACTCATCCATCCATTGTTGCATCACATCACAAATATCAGTGGACACATATTCCTAGATAAATTTATACATTTTTACTAGATTATTGTGTGGTATTCTGGTCTCAACCCCATACACCAAGTTGAAAGGGGATTTTTGGATTTCTTTCTTCACATTAGTCATGCCATCCCATAATGCCACCTGCAATTTTGAGTCCTAGGCCTTCTTGTTCTTTTCAATCACTCGCTTGATAATTTTCATAAGGCTTTTTATTGTTGGACTCAACTTTCCCATTCCATTTAGGGTGATATGGAGATGAATAGGATATTTTTATGCCATGATGGTTACAAAAATATATAAATTGCTCAAACTTAAAACACATTGCATTATCAGAAACAATTCTTTCAGGAACTCCGAACCTACTCAAAATATTGTTCATAAGAAAATCAATGACAACTTTACTAGTTGCGTTCCTAGTAGGAATGGATTCAACCCATTTTGTAAATTAATCAGTTGCAACAAGAATCTAGACATTTCCTCCACTAGACTTCTCAAACATTTCTCCAATAAAATCAATGCCCCATTACTCAAAGGGAGCATGTGATGACACTAGCCTGAGTGGTAAGTGTTTTGAGTAATTTAACTTGCTAGTGAACCTCTGACAAGCATCACATCTCTTCACAAATATGTGTGCATCTTTGAACATGGTTGGCCACAAAAAAATTGCTCTTGATATCTTATGGGCAGTGGTCTTGGCCACGTAGTGACCTCCACAAGCTCCTTTATGCATTTCAATCAACAAATCTTCTGCTTGATCCCCATCTACACACCTGAGCAATACACCTTCTAGGCTTCTCCACTAGAGTTCACCATTAATTATAACATATTTTATAGCCTACAATTTTAAATTTCTCTTCTCATTGGGGGGGATAACTTTAGGGTATTGAATAGTCTGTAGATACACAACAATTCTTATGTACCATCCATAGGTTTGGCATATCACATATGGGTGCAACATTCTCATGTTCAACTTGATTAATTTTATTGGATTCCAAATTGGTCTCAGCCATTAACTTGGAAAAACCTTGAACCCTCACTAATTTTTTAATTTGGAGATCTATGTTGAACTCTTGGATCCTATTGATCCACCTGTACCTATGACCTGTGGTCTCCTATTGAGTGAAAATGTCTTTAACTGCTGCACTTGGGACATAAGCTACAACAGTTTCCCCAATCAAATATGGTCTAAATTTCTTCATAGCCTTTAGCATGGCAAATATTGTTTTTCTATGGCATCATACTTGAGCTCAATAGCCTACAAGGACTTACTAAAGAAAGCAATAGGCTGCTCAAAGCCTTCATCATTCTTCTATAGTAATACCCCTGCCACTGTATGAAACAAAGAAAAAGTGAATAACTACAAAGGCTTTGAATAATCTGGACACTTGAGGATAGGCACCTCCTTAATGGAATATTTTATAGCTTGAAAAGCCTTAATAATTTCTTTTTTCCACACCACCTTTTCTCCTTTCTTTAACATTTTAGAAATGGGCCTAACAATCTCAGTAAAGTTAGTAACAAATCTCCTCACAAAGTTAATTTTCCCAAAGAAGGATTGAATCTCCTTCACATTCCTTGGTTGTCTGATCTTATCTATGCCTGCTACATGTTCATGATCAATCCTGACTCCATATTTTGAAACAATATGCCCCAACAACTTACCTTATTTGACTCCAAAGGCACATTTCTTGGGATTCAAAGAATCCCATATTCCAAAGCGTTGATGAAAATTTTCTCTAGATTAGAACAATGATCTTCCTCCTTTTTGTTGTGAACAGTCAAGTCATCCTGATATATAGCAAGGAAAAGATCAATAAAATCTACAAAGGCCACATCCATGGCTCTTTGAAATGTTACACCAACATTAATCAGACCGAATGGCATCCTAACATATATATAGGTCCCCCATGGTGTAGTGAAGGAATTTTTGTATTGTTCAGACTCTCTCACCATGACTTGATTATACCCTGAGAATCCATCCATCATTGAAAGTAGATCACACCCTGTGACTTTCTGCAACATGGCCTCCATATTAGGCAAAGGGTAGTTATCCTTTAAAGATCCCACATTAAGATTTCTAAAATATACACAACTTGATAGCACCATTCTTTTTGCTGATAGTGACTAAATTTGAAATGCATGATGAATGTCTAATGGGTTTGATGATACTAGCAATTCTCAACTTTGTAATCTCTTCTTGCATCTTTGGCTGAAAAGTATGATTTATTAGCCTTTTTTTTTTCTAAAAGAATTTGCATCAGGTTTCAAAGGAATTTCATGTTGGAACAAATCCTCCCTGTAAGCCTTTAGGTCATCATTTTACCATGCAAACACATGCTTGTATTTCCTCAGTAGGGAAATTAGCATACTTCTCACATGGGGTTTCATCTTTTTTCCTATGTGCACCTTTTTAGGAGATTTTTTTGTCCCTAAATTTATCTCTTCTAAGTCTTCCTTATTGGAAGATGCTTGCTTAACATTTGATTTGTTAGGGCCCTCAAAAACTCTTTCTAGTGCAACCAGTCCTTTGGGAATCTTATTTGTCTTTAATTGAATTATATCATTCCCAAATAAGATCTCTTTCCCACAAACTTCAACCACATATGAGCCAAAGTCAATCTCCTGGCTTTCATATTGGTCAATGTAGTGTAAGAATCTCAAGATTTCATTGTGATCGTCAAACACTTTCCAATTACAAATGTTTTTCAGGTAATGCAGGTTGATTCTATACTTCTATTTTGCCAGACACCATCAAAGGTAACATCATCTAATTGGACAACAATATTAGCTAATAAGTCTTCCCTGAAATTTTTTCCTCTATCTATCCAATCTATACCAAAGGCATCAAAGGCCTCAATAGTATCCCAACTTTCATTCATGTATTGTCTAAGCCTTTTCTCTTTAGTAACAAATCTAGACCTAACTTGGGAAACTATCAATTCAGAATCTCCCAGCACTTTTAACAACTTTATGCCATGTTTGGAGGCTAGTTTCAATGCAAGTAATAGAGCCTCATACTCAGTAACATTATTTGTACATGAAAATTTTAACAAGGAGTGCTTAAAGGTTTTACCTTGTGGAGAGATGAAAATGACCCCTGCACTTGAGCCCTGCTTTGAGCAAGCTCCATAAAAGTACATAGTCCAAAGAGCATCTTCTTGTGGTGTCTCCAGGACCTCTTTGAAAATTGGTACAGGCCTGGCCTCTTCTTCTTCTTGCTTCAACTCTTCCACCTGAAAGGTGTCTAAGCTAGTGTCTATGAAGTTAATTATTGTTGCTCCTTCAGGTTCCTCAGCGTATTCAATCATGTGGTAGATCTTTGGTTCCCTTGAAATCTTAACATCCTTTTGATCAATTGAAAAATTTACAAATGAGAGGTCACATTGGATACTCCCACCCATGGAAGCACTCCAATGTCTTGACTATAACATCCCATAGTTTGGTGGAATGTCCACCACTATGATACTCATAAACAACTCTTTCTCAGGGAAAGCTGCTAATTTATATTAAACTATGTTGATTACCCCTATAATAGACACTTCCCTTGAGTCCATGGAATAGCACTTTCCATATGTTTTTTCAACCTTTAAGCCCATTTCTTCCATGATTTTCACCAACATTACATTATTTGAGGCTCCTGTGTCTAGCATACAATTTCTAAGAAAGTTACCATCAATGATCAAGCTTAGATAAAATGGATTGACTTGGTTTGGATTTCCAATAATGGTGGTTCCCAGATATACTTATGGATTCTCATTGATTATTGCTTTGACCTCAACATTCTTCTCTTGGTCTCTACCTGAGTCAGGTTGATCAACCACTTTATCCTTCCCACTAGCAACAATACTATTGATTAGAGCCGCAGTCTTATTCTTGTGCTCATCTATTCTCATTATTTCTAGGAATGGGACTGTGACTTTCACTTGAGCTAATACGTGAAACATATCTACTGGAGAATAATTTGGTAACTCAGGGATTATGAATTCTTGAGGAATTACCTTGTCACCTTATCCTTGAACCTTCTCAGCACTGGGTTTCACATCTTTGGCCTTCTCAGCTTGATGAGCAACTTCACAATACATTTTCACCGTAGTACCCATTTTGGCACAAATTCTCATTTCTTTACCCTCCTTGGGATTTGTCTCTTATTTCTTGTTCTCTATCTTTTCTCCTTTTGTTTCTACATTGTTTTCCTTGACAAACAAGCTCCCCAAGATACCCTGATTGCCACCCACAATTATATTCCTTAAATGATAATCAATTTTTTCCTTAGCAACCAATGTAGTTGTGTACCTCTCAATTTCCTATTTGAGGCCTTCCTCAAAGAAACATTGTCTAACTCAAGAGTGTAAACCATGCAGTCATGCTCCCCTTCTTCATCTGAGAATACTTATTGATGATAAGATTTCATTTTATACCTTTGAAGATCCACATCACTTCGGTTAGGATCATCATCTGAGGAGCATTCTTCACAACCCAAATATGATTTGGTCATAAACATGCTCAGAGTACCCTCTTGTTCATGAGAAGCATCATAGACTCCTTGATCCTATGGTGATTCCTCTACTAATCTAGCAACAACACATTATTTTGTAGAGTGAGGCATCTGACACACTCCACACCAAATTAATTCTTTAGTAACATTTGTGGAATGTTTCTGTAAAGGATCAGGTGTTCCTTGGATATTCTTCTGATTATTGTTAACTAGCTTTCCATTATGCCAGTTTGTATTATAGGGATAGTCTTGCAGTCTTGGTGGCCTTTCTTTTCTCTACAATTGTGGCTTTTCATTCTTGGCAGCCTTCTCCAATAGGCTAAGAACCTAATCTAATTTTTCTTTAGGGTGTGTAGCTTTGACTATCTTTTCATTCTGAGCCTTTGGGCTCTTTAAAGGTTTGGGGTCATCCCTTCTTCCCACTTTACCTGGTGCCTTTAGATAATTTTCAATATTGATTTCCATTTTGTAAGCATCCCTTAGGTACTATGGATTCTTGTCTCTGAGAAGATAACACATCTTTGAGTCATATGCATTGCAATATACAACTAGACATTCCTTCTCATTGGGTCTCAAATAGCCAGGGACTTTATACATTTCCTTTTGGAACCTTGCATTGAACTCAGTGGCTAGTTAATTATGACCCTTTGTAATATTGTTAAAATCATTTAGCCTAAACTGAGGATCAGTTTGGTCTCCATATTTTTCCCTGAAGATCCGATAGAAAGAATCCTTGGATTCAATTATGCATCAGGCAAGCTCCTATACCAATCCTTAGCATCTTCTATAAAATATTGCATAAAATATTTCATAATCACATCATCATGATCCAATAATTCAAAATCCTCCACAAAGCTTTGGAAAGCTTTTAAATGTTCCTCACCACTGAGAGCATTATTTCTAGTGAACTTAGGAAAATGATTCCTTGCATTATTTGGGATTGGATTTCGATATCTAGAAATGTTCTCAAAACACAATTGTCTATACCTATCAGTGTGCAACAATCTTCTCCCACCAGGTCCTTCTTCCTCATCTTGGCTATCATGATCCCTCCTTTCATTATTGTTTCTAGACCTTTTGTGTTGGGAATCATGTTGATCGTTGAAATGGACTGTTCTAGCCTTGTCTTTAGACTGTGAGGATGAGCGAGAAGGGTTTCCACTAGATGATGTTTTGTCATTGGTATGAGGACTTGAGGATGATGTATGGGCTTGAGGACTTGATATTTGAGGGACATAACCTTTTATAATGGACTCTAGGAAACTAAGCTTCTTTTTCATCTCAGTGTTTATAGCCAATAATTTCATCTCTTTCATTCTTTGTTTTCCTTTACCAACCTTTCAAATAATGGGATAGATTCATCTTGCAGTATGTCCTTCTTAGAAGAACCTCCTTCATTTATTTTCACTCCTTCATTTATGGGTCTCTTCCCTTTATCATCCTTGTGGTAATTGCAATTTGTATTTTTCGGAGTAGGGTCAATAGGGATAGAAGTTGCTGGCCTCCTACAATGATTTCATAACAAAGCCTTTACAACCATGATTTAGAGACTGGACATCTAACCATAATATGTGCACTAGGGGCTCAATTAGTCATTGCACTCTACAACTAGGAAACACAATACTGAAAGTTGTAAGAATTGGCTATGAAGGTAGCCACCCAAGATCTAGAGGCCTAATAGAAAGCACAAAAGAGAGAGATAGAATATGACAAGAAGAAACTGTATTCAATGTCAATAATATGAGATGATAGAATGGTACAAATGTACATAGGAGACCCCTTGGTTATATAGCCAAGATGAGAACATAGAAGGGCATAAGATTATGACAAGTGTTGTAATCTTATGACATGAGACAACTATGAAAAGTTATCACTCCACCTAAAGTGGAAAAGGATAATGTGATAATCTCCACAAAAGGTGGAGAGATAATCACATGATGTGTCCACAAAAGGTGGAAGTGATGTGGTAATGACATGTCAAGTCCACCAAAAGTGGAAAATCTCCAACAACCTCCTATGTGGTCCCTAAGTAAACTTAACTAAGGTGTAATCAAGACCTAGGACAAGGTACAAGACATTTAATTACACCAACACCCCCCCTTAAGTGCAACTTAGGGAGAATGTACACAAAAGTAAACAATGCAAGATGGGTCCCGACTACTAGGCCATGTTAGGTACCCATGTACAAATAATGCAATCTCTCACAAGCGGAGTAAAGATAGAAAAACCCAGTGGGAAAAAACTACCCCCCAAAAGAGAGATGAGATACAAAAAGCTATGAACATAGCATGAGAAGGAAAAAACCCCATGTGAGGAAAAAGTCCCCCCCATACAAGAGAAGAAGAGAGACAAGGTAGCCCCCCCTCAATGTACAATGATCACCCATGGAAGATGCTCGAGAAGGAATGAAGAAGCTACTCCAAAATTGTTGAACAACGTTCCTCCCCTTGGGAAGAAACAATACCAAAGGTGCATGAATGAAGTCTCCCCAGTCCACAAGTGAAGAAGGAAGAACCCTCAAAATGTAACAAGTCTCTGAAATCTGCTCAAATGTCCCTATGTTGATGCCGAAAGATGCCTTCCCCAAACCATGTGAAGCTGCAATGGTGTAGTCACTTCCTAGAACCTGTGAGAACCCCTTTACAAAAACACTCTCATCTACTAAAAAAGACAACTCAAGATCTAGCAAGGATGAAGGTAGAACATACTCCAAAGACGATGTCTCCTCAAGAGAGAAAGTGGCCTCCTCCAACTGCTGTAAAGATGCATCCACAATCACATCAACCTCGAAAGACTAATCATCTAGAGGAGGGTCAGAGTGTTCCCTTGCAACAACTGAAGAAGAATCACCTTCATCAAAGAGAAGATGTAAGTAATCAAGTGTGTCTCCCAAGTCTACAATGTAGGACTCCACAAACAAACTGCCAATGTCTGACAAGTAGTCATCCCATGAAGCTGCTGTTGGAAGACAAGGTATGCATTGTTGCACTGAATCACAAGGTACTAAAATTGTCAGAACACAAGTATCATCAGGTGCATCAGTCAATGTAGGAGATGGAGTATCAACAATAGGTTCAAGAACCTCAGGAGTAGAGAGCACTCCAAGATTCAAGTAACCATACTTGATCTCATCAAGTGTGTCCACACTAGGGTGAACTGAATCATCAATAGGAGAAAAATATGAGAAGGTGTAGAAATGAGAACGATCATCAACCTCCCCAACTGCAACAAGAGCCTTGTTATGCAAATCCTGAACAATGACTGAATCTGGTGTGAACTCTACACTCTTTCTTGAACCACTATGTGTAATCTGATAGATGGAAAGGATGTTCCTTGAAAAAGTAGGCACACATAGAACATCATTAAATGCTCCACCTTCAATGTCAATAGACCCCTTCCCACAAACTGCCAAAGATGAGTTGTTGGCCATCAAAATGAGTGGTGATGAACAAGAATCAAATGAAGAGAACATATCTTTGGACGAAGTCATATGATGTGAAGCTCCTGAATCAAGGATCCACCTATCTGAATTGGAATCTACAACAGCAAGAAATGCTTGCCCCTTATGTTTCTCATGTTGAGATGATGAAGGTGATAAGCTAGATGTTTTTTCCATGATAGTTGTTCCTTTTCCCTTAGAAGAAGTGGAAGGAGATGAGTCCTTCTCTTGATATGCAGCTGGCAAGTTGATATTATTCTTCTTAAGGATATGTTTCAACTCATCAATTTGCTTAACATGACAACGATGCTCCTCATGACCAAACTTTTGTCAATATGCACATGTTGGTTGCTCCCTCTTGCTTGAATATTTGTACTTCTTTGAAGAAGATGATGTTGATAAGCTTTGATTTGGAGGAGGGGATTGTTTGTTCTCTCCTTGTGAAGATTGCTTCTGCTTCTTATTGGAACCCTTTCCTTGAGTCCCTTGATTCCCTTGATTAGCCACCAAAGCTTTAGACTTTGAAGACTTGAGAATCCCCATGCTTACCAACTTTGCTTGTTCTAACATCAACATTTCTGTAAAAGCATCGAATGTAGGCATAGTGAAAGAACTACCTACTGTCAAGCGATGGGTTTGGAAGCTAGAAACAAATGTTGCATATTCTGATGGAAGTTTTCCTAACAAATTGTAGACCAACTGTGCATCCTTCTTATCAATGCCACAATCCTTAAGTTGTGCTCTTAGCTCATTTGCTTTAGTGACATAGTATTGGATTGTATCAAAATTCTTGGGATCTAACATTGTGAGATCATTGTCAAGCTGATAACCTCTAATCTCATCAACCTGGCCATACAATTGACCAAACTTTTTCGAAGCTTCTTTAATTGTTTTACACTTATCAATTTGAAAGATTAGATCTTTTGATACATATTTCCTTAGTGTTCCAAGAGCCATAGTATTTTTAGTGAGCCAATCCAAATGAGCAACATGATTAGCTTGAGGATCAGATGGTGCAACAACGGTTCCATCAATATAATGAGTTAATCCTTTTTCCATTAACTTACTCCATGCATCAATTTTCCAAGAAGCATAATTATGTGGAGTTAACAAGGGAAACTTAGGAGAACCCATAGCAGCAAAATGAAAGAGAACAAGATAAAGAGAGAGGCACAATCACTCAATACACCCCCCCAAATTCACTCAATCAAAGAACCCCCACAAAAGGATGATATGGCACTTTATAATTAGTGCGTGTACAAAGGCCACTTGCAAGCCAAGCAAAGTGGGCTTCTAATTTTCAAAGCTTTATAAAAACCTTAAATAGGCTACAACAGACTCAAATGACTGATACAAAAGACCAAACTGAGATCTTATCTTTACAAATGCCAAAATAGGCCAAAAATGACCAAGTGCTGAAACTACAATTTTTGATCACAATTACTACAAATTGATAGCACCACTGTGAAGTTCAGAAAAAATCATGCACTTTCAAAAAAAACGGCACCTGAAAAGGAGTTCATATGAGCCTGAACGAAGCCCCAGAAGTTGCAGAAATGGTGACAAGACAGGTATAGTGTTGAGAAACTGTAAATTCTAGAAAATTTGTCTATCAAAATCATAAAATAACTTCACCACTATGATGTACACGAAAAATTAGCCCAAATAAAAAAAAATTGCACCAAAAAAAGCCTGAAAACGACCAAGATATGAGCCTTTGAAAATGAATTGCAAAAGCCAAAAGCTCAATGGAGAGGGGATCAAAATTTTCAAAAAGCTGCTAACGCAGGGCTGATGTCAGCAATTTATAGCATTAAATTTGATGGCTGTATGCCTATCACAGACACCGTCGCCCTCTGCCGTGGCTTTGCCGGAATATTCAATATTGGTGCTGTTTTCCAATTCTAGAATCTTCTTCGCCTATCCGAATATGCTTTCATGGGTGCTTTTTTTTCTGTTGCCGGAATTTGCTGCCAGGAAATTTGAAGACCACCGGGTTTTTTAAGGTTCCGTCCGCTGCCGGTGGAGAGAGTGGGGAGCCCGCGAGCTAATACAAGCTTGCCGCGTGGTGGCCTGTGGCCCATGCGGGTACCCCTGTACCACCGGGTACGGTCTGGGGACTGTACAGTCCACAGACTATACTAAATATTTTGATTTTTTTATTTTGGAATGATTTTAAAAAAAAATATTTTGCTTAAAAATAAAATAAATTTTGTTTTGAAAAAATATTTTCGTACCGACTGCACAGGTTGGCCGTACGGCCAGCGTGCTAAATTTTTTTGCCTCGATGGACAACTTGCTCCGATTTGGACGATTTGGCAGTCAATTTATGGGTTTTTGGCCCTTTTGAGCATGATGGCGATGTCCTTTTGGGCTGAAAATGCTCCGAAGTGGTAGCTAGCTCCTAGATCTGGAAACCACCTCCAATCTTCAACCCTTTGCAGATTTGGCCTCCAATGTCCAACTGAGACAAAACAAAAGGTAAATCTGACTATCTCAAACACTCTGGATGCAATGGTGAGCTCAGATCTGATGGAACAAGCTCTCAATATGCACCTACAACATAAGGCCAAAAATGGAACCCTCCAAGAATCTCTCCAAAAGACTAAGTAAAGGCACTGCAAAAGCTCTGATACCATGTAAGAATTGGCTATGAAGGTAGCCACCCAAGATCTAGAGGCCTAATAGAAAGCACAAAAGAGAGAGATAGAATATGATAAGAATAAATTGTATTCAATGTCAATAATATGAGATGATAGAATGGTACAAATGTACATAGGAGACCCCTTGGTTATATAGCCAAGGTGAGAACATAGAAGGGCATAAGATTATGACAAGTGTCATAATCTTATGACATGAGACAACTATAAAAAGTTATCACTCCACCTAAAGTGGAAAAGGATAATGTGATAATCTCCACAAAAGGTGGAAGTGATGTGGTAATGACATGTCAAGTCCACCAAAAGTGGAAAATGTCCAACAACCTCCTATGTGGTCCCTAAGTAAACTTAACTAAGGTGTAATCAAGACCTAGGACAAGGTACAAGACATTTAATTACACCAACAAAAGTAAATTGCTTAAAAGGAAATAAAACAAATGTTGGCATCCTACAATGATTTTATAACTAAGCCTTTCTAGCCATGATTCAGAGACTGGACATCTAACCTGAATAGCTATGCAATCATCATGAAGGTGCATTTAACTAGTCAACCCAAGCATGTGAACTTGAAATGGGTCAACACAGTATGTGCACTAGGGGCTCAAGTAGTCATTGCACTCTACAACTAAAAAACATAATACTAAAAGTAAATTACTTAAAAGGAAATAAAGCAAATGCTAAATATCAACCAACAACTATGCTAAGCTGGAATGTAGAGAAAGAATGAAAATTTGAGTGACAAAAAGGAGACTACTCTATTTGCTTTGGCTGCAAGAACATACACAAAATGGAATTATGCTGGCTGCAGGAACAGTCGATGTTGGATTTCTAACTAAGTACCAAACAACAAGTAACACTAAAATAATGCTAAACTAAGAAGGTGGATTACTCACCAAGTGGCCCCCCTTGGGTAAGTATCCTCTAAACTAACAAGAACTCAGATACTCGAATTGAAAACTTTATTTTATTCACTATAAATTATGCATACAAAGTGTAATGTATCTATATTATTGAAACTGGAGAATGAGAGTACAATGTCAAATCATGCAACCTTTGAAGAAGGAGCATCAAATCATTATTTATACTATAGCTAAACAAGGCAATCAACTCCACGACTGGGAGGATGCCATTTAGGGAAAATAGGGGAAAGTGGAGTGATGGTGGTTATGCATGCATGGAATCTAGTTAGACATGCAAGTAGAGTGTAGATCCAGCACAACAATAATGCCCATGCATGCTCGATCATTAAGGTCCACTGCAAGGCAGTTACGTTTAATTGCATGAAGAATATTTGATGCCAACTGCCTTTGACTTGGAGTGATTTCTCTATTGGACGTTATGGTTCATTCCCAACTAGCGGTGTCTTCCTCAACTTGGTGTATTAAATCTGCATGTCAAGGTTAGTATGCATAATAACTGCACATCTATAACCACTCTAAGAAATATTCATTAATCACATGCAAAATCAATATAGGTGACCCACATATTATGCCAAATATCATTAAAGCTTGTAGAGATAGGATAATATCAAATGTCAATGGTTTGAGGGAAACATTATTCCAATACTAACACTTAAGCATCAAAGTCCATGACATCTATGAGAAAATAGACTATGGATTCTACCCAAAACTAGACCAAAAGCTAGGCTCATCACTCCCCCCAACCTAACATTTTAATAGTCCTCCAGCAGGGGAAGAGTTGTTCTTTTGCTTGGTCAAGGTTCTAAAATTTCTAACTGAGAGCTATCCAACATAGTGACTACAGTACATGAGTTAGGGTCCCAATAGAATCCTCCCAATCTTTCAAACCTGTTCCATCTTTGCCTCTCTGTAGCAATTTCATACTAGTAGAATTTGAAATTTGGCACTGGCCACATGAGCATGGGTGGTTGAAAAGTCAGGGGAAGCCAATGTCATCCCTGATTTCTCCTAATCTGAATATGTATTTCAATTATTTTTAATGTTGTAGCATAATTGTGGATGGAATGAGGCTTAGCCTATTTCACCTCATCAGTCAAACTATTCCATCTCTAGGACAAACATCTCCTCATGGTTTCCTCCTTTGCTACTGCTTTTCCTTTTTCCATTCTTCCTCCCTTCTTTTTATTTCTATCCATAAATTCAAAATTGTTGCATGTACTGTAAAACTAGGAGGATTATGAATGCCTACTAGTCTTTTTGTTGATGGTGGCTCCTCCTATGGCACTATTTGCATGGACTTAGGTTGTCCCGTTATCTCAAGTTGTAAGGGTGTTTTTTATTCTTCCTTTTGTTGCAGGGACTCTTTTTCTTTTTGTGGCTATAGGAACTCCTACTTCGGTTGTGGCTATTGCTATAGGACTTCATGCTACAAGACCTAGTTGTCCTTCCACTCAGATTTCAAATCAGTTCAATTTAAAAAAATTGACGCAACCTAGTATGATTTGACACATGGACAATAAGCTCACAAAATATTTTCATATTTTTCATTCCCCTCATCCCAACCTATATTTGGACATGTTCCCACACATGTGAGATGGGAGTGGCGATTGATAGGAAATGATGGCATTTATGCAAATACCTATACCAATGTATAGTAATTAATATACACACACTTGAATCTGTGGAAGATTTTCTGCAAAGATCGCAGATAAAGTAACACTTTCCTTGTTGGAAAATGAATTGAGCAATAAATAAAGATGAGGTGGAATGAGGTGAGGTGGAATGAAGTGATGGAAGAGAGAGAAAGGTGGTGATGGATGGGTGGATGGGTGGATGACGAAGAAATGAACTTCCACGTAAGTGAAAGTCTTTATTATGAAAAGTACGTACCTCAATTAGGCTAAAGGAGGGACACTAGGTCCAATACCTTCGGTTGCAGGAAGCTTTGAGTGTTGGGTGAATTGTTGTAGGAACTCTTCTTTAGAATCTAGTTTATGGTATAATCTGAGGCAATGACCATTATCAAGTAATTTGAACCTGACAGGGTCAATGGTGGTGAGCTGAACAACTCCATTAGGAAATACCTCGACAACTTCATATGGTCCTAGCCACCTTGTCTACAATTTTCCTACATTATCCTAGTATCTTGAATCATAGAGAAAATCCCAATCTCATGGTTTGAACTCCTTATCCTTGATAAATTTGTCATGCCACTTGATTCGTTGATTCTGCACTACTTTTGCATACTAGAGGGTTGCTCTTCTTATCTCATCTTAAGCATTTAGCTGCATGATTCTTTTTCTCTATGCTTCTAAAATATCCATCCCTAAATCTACTACAGTTTGTAGAGTTTTATGTTCAAACTCAATTGGCATCATAGTTGTCTTTCCATACAAAAACTCAAATAGGGTGAAGCCTATAGTTGTTTTCCATGTTTTCTTATAGGCCCAAACAACTTTTGGTAATCTGTTTGCCCAATATTTCCTATGGATAGCTACTGTTTTAGTCAGAATGGCTTCAATCTCTCTATTTGTCACTTAAACTTGGCCATTAGCTTGGGGGTGGTAAGGAGTAGACTTTCTGTGTATTATATTGTACTCATTCACTAGTGCTATAACAAGAGTTGATGTGAATTATGGCCCTTGATCAGTCACTATTTCTCTTTGAACTCCATATCTTGTAAAAAATTTCTCATAAAGAAACACAGCAACCTTGTTATCTCTTGCATGCTTCATGGCCTTAACTTCTACCCATTTTGTTACATAATCAGCGCATACCAATATATAAGACCTACCATTTGATGGACGGTCAATTGGTCCCACAAAATCCAATCCCCACTTGTCAAAGGGAGTGATTACTCTTTGAGGGAAAAGTGGCATCTCATCAGATCTTGTTGGTCTACCCATTCTTTGACATTTGTGACATTTTTTGGTATACCTTCATGCATCCTTGTGGAGTTTTGGCTAGTAATACCCTATGTTCAACACCTTCATTGTTGTCCTCTTTGTTGCAAAGTGTCCTCCACACGGTTCATTGTTGCATGCATGCAAAATCTCATATGTCTCATCTTCTCTCATACATCTTCTCATGACATGGTCAGGTCTAGTATAAAACAAGCATCCAACAATCCAAGAGAAAGGAAAATATTTTTCAATGAGTGCCTTTTTCTCTTTTGGGGAGAAGTGAGAAGGAACTCTACACACAACCAAGTAATTGGCTATGTCAACATACCGAGGTATTCGTACACTGAGAGAGAATAGATGCTTATCAAGAAAAAGAGTCATCTATAGGTTGATTTTCTTCTAATGTAGATATCCTTATAAGAAAATATGCAACAACATTAGCTTTCCCCGACTTATCCACAATGGTTATATCAAACTCCTGCATCAAAAATAAGGTCATCTTTCCAATATACCTATGATCAAAGGTTTATTAATGAGATACCTAATGGTTGCATGATCAGTGTGCACAAAGATTTGGTAGCTCGTTATGTAATGTCTGAATTTGTTCAGTGCATAGATTATTGCCAACATCTCTTTCTTTGTCACTATATAATTGAACTCAACTCCCTACAATTTTTTGCTAACAAAGTAAATAGCATTTTCAATAGCTCCCTCTTTTGGTCCCAAGACCACTCCTATGGCATAATCTGATGCATCGGTGTGGATGTGGAAAGGAAGATCCCAATTTGGTCCCTTGAGTATAGGAGCATGAGTCAAAGCTGCCTTCAAGTCAGAAAATGCCTTGTCACAAGCTTCAATCCACTGCAATTCAACATCTTTAGTGAGAAGGGTATACAATGGTGCTACTACCTTGCTGAAATCCTTGATGAATCACCTACAATATCCTACATGACCCAAGAAACTCCTAACATCCTTTTGTTTTGTAGGTGTAGGAAAATTTGTGATTACCTCATTTTTTGCAGGATCTACTTGAATTCCCTTGTGGGAGATGTAGTGGCCAAAAACTACACCCTCTTGCATCATCATGAAGCACTTTTCACTATTTAAGGACAAGTTTTGATCCTCATATCTTTGTAGGACTCTCTTGAGATTCTCCAATGCTTAATTAAAATCAGCACCATAAGTGGTGAAGTCATCCATATAGATCTCCATGCAGTCAAGGGAGATGTCTGAAAATATGCTGATGGCTGCCCTCTGGAAAGTTACAGGTGCATTGCAGAAGCCTAATGGGAGTACCAAATAGGCATAGGTCCCCCATGGACAGGTAAATGTGGTCTTCTCCTAGTCTTCTGGTGCAATTTGGATCTGGTTGTAGTTGTTGAATCCATCTAGAAAAGAGAATTATTTCTTTCCTGCAATTGTGTCCAAAATTTGATCAATGAAGGGTAAAGGAAAGTGATCCTTCTTGGTGGAAGCATTAAGTTATCTATAATCAACACAAACTCACCATTTCCCTCCTTTCTTGGGCACAATTACTAATGGAGATACCCAATGACTATCAGAAATGGGGTAGATAAATCTTGCATCTAGCAATTTTTGTAGTTCTCCTTTCACAATTTCTCTTAGTGCAGGGTTAATCCTTCTTTGTGGATGTCTTACTGGAGTGCAATCATCTTTGATATAAATTCTATGGGTACACATTTTAGGATCTAGTCCCTTCATATCATGATAATCCCATGCAAATACATGCTAATGGGCCCTTAATAGGTTTGCCAATAACAATTGTTGCTCTTCATTCGATTTACTATTAACATTCAGATATTTTCCTGCTGATACCTGGACTTGTCTAGTTAAATCTATCATGGCTGCTTCATTAATAAATGGTACCTTTAGTTTATACGACAGCAATATATGGAAGATACATGTTGTTGCAGGAAGAGCAAGTGGAAGTGTCCTGATCGAAGTAGAAGATGATACTTCATCCACTTAATAATGGTTCTGAATGAGATTAGCCAACACGTCATCCTCATCTTGGATCCACATGAAAGAGCTTCTACCTAGCATCATAAGCTACACCATAGAATTAACTTCCTCAGCCTCTTCACCAACTTGTGGCCATACAAAATCTTTCTCATCATGAGATGGCTGAGTAGGTGGATAAAGAACAAAAAATTTAGTACTCTTTCCATCTGAAATGGTCATGTCACCTAATTAACATCTAATGTATGCATCTGCAGTTGCCAACTAAGGCCTTCCAAGAATGATGGGATACCTGCCTAGTGTAGCCTTAAGAGAAATAATAATAAAATTTGTTGGATATTCCTAGGAGTCTAGAACTACCACAAGATCCTCCACTACACCATCAGGCTTAACAATAGAGCTATCAGCAAGCTGCAAGAGAGTAGGAGTAGATCTCATACTTGCAATATTTAGTTGTTGTAGGATGTCTTTGGTCATCACATTGATTGCTGACCCTAAATCAATTAGAGCATTCTACACTTGGATCCTGTTTATGACAACTGCTATTACAGGACTGCCTAGGTCATTATACTTGGAAATAGTCACTTTTCCTAGCATGATATCAGCTAGCTAACCCACCACATGAATTGTATTTGGCTCTCTCTTCTTCCTTCATGGCTTCTTAAGACAAGCTTCCTTGATAGCTTTGTTGTAGATTGAAACATCCTTTATGGCCTAAAATAGGGGTATTTGAACACATATATGCTTTAGCTGATCCAGGATGTCATAAGTGGTATCCTCCTTTTCTTCTTTCTTCATGGCAACTTGCAATCTCTGAGGGAATTGTGGTTCTTTTTCAATCTGTCTGGTTTGAACTGGTTTAGGATTGTTAGGTGCACTTGGATGAATAGGATCATTTAGAGGCTCCTCCTCCTCTTCCACAGGAAGTTTAGTGATAATTAGCTTGGAAGGGCCTGATAGAGTAGTTCCTGAATGCAAATTGATGTCACCTCCACTCATAGCATATGTACGGAATTTATTTGAATTAGTAGATTATGCAAGCTATTGTTGTGGTTTGTTATTAGGATTGGGTGTGGGATGAGCTAGTAGCTAATTTGGTTTAGGTGCATTTGAGCTTGTATTAGCACGTGGAGGTATTAGAGCAGGATGTTGGGGATAAGAAGGTGGCTTCATGTAACTGGTTGTCTAGGTAGGCCATTGTTGTCCTCCTCTCCATTGATTTGTTTGTTGCCAATTTCCTGGAGGTGGTTGCCAGTGCCCCTAAAATTGCTGCCAATTCCCCTGAGGGTGCTACAACTAAGGTGGAGAAATCTGATGACTGGGCCAAGCATTTGGAGGGATACTCCAAGGTTGTGGAGGATATCCTCCATAACTGGGTGGATATGGGGGCTGCAATTGGTTACCAGGTGAATAAATATGGCCCAACATAGGATAGTAGATCTAGAGGCATACCTTGTCTTGGAGCCCAAGGCTTCCTTTGTGAAACATAATAGACTTGGTCTTCTTCAATCTAAATGGGCTTGAACTCAAGTGAAATATGTTCGCTTTCCAAGTTAGCTACCGTTTTATATCTGCAATCCTTCTTCTTTTGTCTACAGTGAGGACAATACTCCATCAACATCATCTCTGCCTCTTCTTGCTTCTTTTTGGCTTGAAGTGTATCTAGCTAAGTAGCTAGATTGTTGATAATATCTTGCTTGAAGTATGCCAACAAATGAGTGATCTCTATTCTTGAAACTCCACTAGTAGTTGACTTACCCATGGAAGATTGATAAGCTCTCCCTTTCTTTGAAGCTTCCCTAGAGTAATTTTGGCATATTTTCTTGATATCCTCCCAAGGAACTTGGGAGATATCTCCTCTTGACATCAAGTCCAAAGCATCAGTGCAATTGTCATTGATACCTCTGAGGAAAAGCAAGTTTTGTGAGTCCTCACTAAGTGCATGGTGTGGGGAATTTTGTAGGAAAAATAGGAACCTTTCAATGTAATTTTCTAGGCTCTCATCTTCCTTCTATTGCATCTTGAAAATGCCACCTATCATGTCACTACCCTTGCAGTATTCCTTGTACTTCTCAAGGAATTTTGTCTTCATTTCTTCCCAAGTTTCCATAGTATCCCTACCTAGGCTCATGAACCATCTTTATGTAGCCTCTTTCAAAGTGGTGGGAAATAACTTAAGCCTATGGGCTTCAGTAGTGTAATCATAACTCTTGTAGAGTATGTCAAAATCGAATAAGAAGGTATCAGGATCTTCTGTCACAAGTCCATAAAACTTGGGGACTGCTGAGGTAGGAATGTTCTTGATGTTGTCAACATCATTTTGATGGGAATTGGGGAAAGGAAAAGCTGGTTGGTTTGGTTTGTTCCTATTTGCATCACCCATGCTTGCTTGATGTGGTTCTCAGACAAAGGGGTTCTCAAGCTGATTTTGATCTTTCAAGGAGACTTCAAAGCTAGTCAGATTAGGATATGCATCAACAAAGGGGTGTGGATCTTCTTCTTCCTCTTCTTCTGGTAGGTTCTAGTACTCAACTAGATGAAATGGATGAGGATTGTTAGGAAGAAATATCCCATAAGCATCCCTTCTCCTTCCTCCATGCATGTTGTATCACTCACTATTAGTCAGCTCACACAAAGAATTGGTAAAGAATCAAGGGGGGTCATTCCTTCCTAAGCGAGGATATGATAAAAAAAACTTTCAGAAACACTACAGCAAGAAAAACTACCAATGACTCCAAAAGACTTCCTAGCTTGACACCATCCCAAGAAATGACACCGAAAATGTTGGCCTCCTCCAATGATTTCGTAACTAAGCCTTTATAGCCATGATTCAGAGACTGCACATCTAACTTGAATAGCTATTCAATCATCATGAAGGTCCATTTAACTTGTCAACCTAGGGACGTGAACTTGAAATTGGTCAGCACAATATGTGCACTAGAGGCTCAAGTAGTCATTGCACTCTACAACTAAGAAACACAATACTAAAAGTAAATTACTTAAAAGGAAATAAAGAAAATGTTGAATATTAACCAACAACTATTCTAAGGTGGAATGCAAAGCAAGAATGAGAATCTAAGTGACAAATAGGAGACTAATCTATTTTCTTTGGCTGTAGGAACAGTCATAGAATGGTATTTTGGTGGCTACAGGAATACTCAATGCTAGATTTATAACTATGTACTAAACAACAAGTAACACTAAACTAATGCTAAACTAAGAAGGTGGATTACTCACCAAGTGGGCCCCCTTGGATAAGTATCCTCTAAACTAACAAGAACTTAGATGCTCAAACTTAGAACTTTATTTTATTCATTATTAATCATGCATACAAAGAGTAATGTATTTGTATTACTGAAACTAGAGAATAAGAGTGCAATGTCAAATCATGCAACCTTTGAAGGAGCATCAAATCATTATTTATACTTTAGCTAAACAAGGCAGCCAACTCCACGATTGGGAGGATGCCATTTAATTAAAACAGGGGAAAGTGGAGTGATGGTGGTTACGCATGCATGGAATTTGTTCAAACATGCAATTCAAGCGCATATCTAGCACAATAGTAATGCCCATGCATGCTCGATCATTAAGGTCCATTGCAAGGTGATTATGTTTAGTTGCACGAAGAATCTTTGCTCTTGGTTTCCTTTGACTTGGAGCGATTTCTCAGCTGGACATTATGGTGCATGTACAGTTGGCATTGTCTTCCTCAATTTGGCGTATTAAATCTGCATGTGAAGGTCAATATGCATAATAACTACACATCTATAACCACTCTAAGAAAAATTTGTTAATCACATGCAAAATCAATATAGGTGACCCACATATTATGCCAAATATCATTAAAGCTTGCAGAGCTAGGATAATATCAAATTTCAATGGTTTGAGAGAAACATTATGCCAATACCAACACTTAAGCATCAAATTCCATGACATCTATGAGCAAAAAGACTATATATTATACACAAAACTAGACCAAAAACTAGGCTCATTAGAAGTCTTATTAGAATTGTCGATTTGTGGATTTGCAGAAGCATTATCAATAGATGGAACTACATGTATTTTTTCTACAATCTCTTGCACGAATGGACCAGTTGTTTGGGAAGATTCAATTGTTAGCCTATCCAATGCTTCCATCTCCTCAACCTTTCTTCTCAACATATCCCTTTGCATCATGACTTCCCTTATTCTTTTCTCTTTCTCCTCATCCATCTTCTTTCTATTCTCCTTGCATTTTGAGGCTCTTTCTCTAAGTAGTTGCATATCATTTAGAACTTCTTCTTCCTCTAGAAAAGTAGAATCTCCATCAAATGCTACTATAGTCTCAACTTGATGGGGAGCAGCATTATGGGAATATTCATCATTTCCAGTTATAAGTAGGAGGAATTGGAGTATATGGATGATAATTCAGGGTGAAATGCCCTTCAGCTCTAGCACATCTAGCACTAGCATTGTCTCTTTTTATTCTATCTCTTTCTATTCTATCCTTTTCCCTCCTTTTCTTGGCTTGTAAGCTTGGGTCTAATGATTGTTCATTTACTACAGACTTCATAAAAAACTCTCCTCTTTCGTTAGAGGTCCTATCACTAAATCCTAGAAAATTCCTTTCACATTCTAAACTAGAGCTAGAACGAATATCACGTTCAAGGACCGGATGAGCAATTGACTTACATTTTTCAGTGTCCTTTGATTTCACTCACTTCTCACGTATCTTCATGTTCTTGGAAAATTCACTCTCTAGCTTCTACTTCAGATGCTTCTTCATATGGCCTCGTGTTCCTCACATTTGTACTTGGATCTTTTTCACGTCCGTCAACCTTATCAAATTCTTTATATTCTTCTTCTTTACTTCTTTGATATCTTTAAATACTGGCTTGCACTGGTGTAGGGACTTCAGAGTCACCACCCAAATTCCTTGGGACCAATTAGTAGCAATTTTGATATGCTTTATGGAAATTTCACCAGATCCTTAGAAACTGAGACAATTTTTGACATATACTACATGCTTTTGCATGAAGTTTAAGCATAAGGTTTTAAAAAAATGGGCGGGAAACTTATCATGAACTTTGGTGAAATAAACAACAAAGATTTGAGCTATACTTAGCATACACTTTGAATTAACTAACTCTATAAGTAAATATCACTATATAACATAGTGATCTATGATAAGGAATTCTGGAGAACTAATAATTGTAAAGCTTATGTCCCTAGTAGAGTCACCATTATGTTGGATGTTTTCAATGAACCAATCATATCTCACTAGATACCTATGAGTTTTCCAAACTCAATTCTTGAATATCTACAAGATAAGTGGCAAACAAATGAAATGCACCACTAATAGCTTTAACTCCTACACTTCAACCTCTAGAAAACCTAGGAGGGTAGTCCCACAATTTAAATTATATTACTATTTTAAACAATTGATGTATACATTACATAGCTAAGCGGATATATTCTCATCAAGGGCTAGGAAGATGAAATCCTTCAAGAAATTGGAATTTCCTTGAAACATTTACATATCTAAAACCCGGAATACGAAAAAAACACCAACCACAACAAATTAAAGATTGATTTAAATATTATTTAAAATGATGATCTCAAGTGGGGTGATTCGGATCATAAGAAATGCTCATAAGGATTGAGATTAGTGCCATTTTCTACAGGCTAGGAGTCGAACCAAATTAAAATGCAAGGTACATTTAATCCTAAACATCCAAGATCTATGTGAGGTTACTTTGTAATTCACAAATCCATAATTGGGTGTTAAGACTACTTATTAAATCTAATTATCCTGCACATGAATCAACGATTTGATCTAAGCATTTTAACCGATTCTTTGAATGAGAGCTAGAATCAAAGCATACACCAAAGCATGAAAATGATGACAATTAATGATAATATCTTTGATGAATATTTTCATTAATAATTCAAGTACAGATTAAAATTGGAGAGACTACAAATGCTAAAAATTTGCATTATCATTTAGATATGATCAAGAACCATACATTTGACAAAACTTACTATCTAGACTCAAAGCATTAGAGTAGGACTTCTAACATATTTTCTCTTTGTTCTTCAATTACATAATTTGATTCCAGAATTCAAAAAAAGACCTGAACTATTGGCCTTGAATTCCCTTTTATGGAAACAATACAACAAAACAAGCTTCAAGCCAATAGTACATGTCACATCCTTGTTGGACTGCTACAGGATGATATTCCCCTTTACATTTATATTTACATTTTCAATTGGAGTGGATACACATGAGACAAAGATTATTTCCATTTTTTGTGAAGAGAAAACTTGCCTTCCAAAAGGCACATGTTGAAAAGAAAATATTTTAAATTGTTGTAGCACGTCCATTCCACTTGGAAAGATGAATTTTTTTTGCAAAGATAGGAAAAGTAAACAAAATTCCTAGTCAGCATAAACATCATCAGTGATCACTATTTACCTATTGACTTACCCATGGAAGATTGATAAGCTCTCCCTTTCTTTGAAGCTTCCCTAGAGTAATTCTGGCATATTTTTTTAATATCGTCCCAAGGAACTTGGGAGATATCTCCTCCTGCCATCAGGTCCAAAGCATCAGTGCAACTTTCATTGATGCCTCTGAGGAAAAGAAACTTTTGTGAGTCCTCATTAAGTGCATGGTTTGGGGAATTTTCAAGGAAAAATGGGAACATTGCAATGTAATTTTCTAGGCTCTCATCTTACTTATGTTGCATCCTGAAAATGTCACCTATCATGTCACTACCCCTGCAGTATTCCTTGTACTTCTCAAGGAATTTTGTCTTCATGTCTTCCCAAGTTTCCATAGTATCCCTACCTAGGCTCATGAACCATCTTTATGTAGCCTCTTTCAAAGTGGTGGGAAATAACTTAAGCCTATGGGATTCAGTAGTGTAATCATAACTCTTGTAGAGTATGTCAAAAATGAATAAGAAGGTATCAGGATCTTCTGTCACAAGTCCATAAAACTTGGGGACTGCTGAGGTAGGAATGTTCTTGATGTTTTCAACATCATTTTGATGGGAATTGGGGAAAGTAAAAGCTGGTTGGTTTGGTTTGTTCCTATTTGCATCACCCATTCCTGCTTGATGTGGTTCTAAGACAAAGGGGTTCTCAAGTTGATTTTAATCTTTCAAGGAGACTTTGAAGCTAGTCAGATCAGGATATGCATCAACAAAGGGGTGTGGATCTTCTTCTTCCTCTTCTTCTGGTAGGTTTTAGTACTCAACTAGATGAAATGGATGAGGATTGTTAGGAAGAAATATCCCATAAGCATCCCTTCTCCTTCCTCCATGCATGTTGTATCACTCACTATTAGTCAGCTCACACAAAGAATTGGTAAAGAATCAGCGAGGGGTCATTCCTTCCTAACTGAGGATATGCTAAGAACAACATTCAGAAACACTACAGCAAGAAAAACTACCAATGACTCCAAAAGACTTCCTAGCTTGACACCATCCCTGGCAACGACACCGAAAATGTTGGCCTCCTACAATGATTTCATAACTAAGCCTTTATAGCCATGATTCAGAGACTGGAGATTTAACTTGAATAGCTATTCAATCATCATGAAGGTCCATTTAACTTGTCAACCTAGGGACGTGAACTTGAAATTGGTCAGCACAGTATGTACAATAGGGGCTCAAGTAGTTATTGCACTCTACAACTAAGAAATGCAATACTGAAAGTAAATTGCTTAAAAGGAAATAAAGAAAATGTTGAATATTAACCAACAACTATTCTAAGGTGGAATGTAGAGCAAGAATGAGAATATGAGCGATAAATAGGAGACTAATCTGTTTGCTTTGGCTGCAGGAATAGTCATAGAATGGTATTTTGGTGGCTACAGGAATAGTCAATGCCATATTTATAACTACGTACTAAACAACAAGTAACACTAAAATAATGCTAAACTAAGAAGGTGGATTACTCACCAAGTAGGCCCCCTTGGATAAGTATCCTCTAAACTAACAAGAACTCAGATGCTCAAACTTAGAACTTTATTTTATTCACTATTAATCATGCATACAAAGAGTAATGTATTTGTATTACTGAAACTAGAGAATAAGAGTGCAATGTCAAATCATGCAACCTTTGAAGAAGGAGCATCAAATCATTATTTATACTACAGCTAAACAAGGCAGTCAACTCCATGATTGGGAGGATGCCATTTAAGGAAAATAGGGGAAAGTGGAGTGATGGCGGTTACGCATGCATGGATTCTGTTAAGACATGCAATTCGAGCACATATCTAGCACAATAGTAATGCCCATGCATGCTCGATCATTAAGGTCCACTGCAAGGTGATTATGTTTAGTTGCATGAAGAATCTTTGCTCTCAGTTGCCTTTGACTGGAGCAATTTCTCAGCTGGACATTATGGTGCATGCCCAGCTGGTGGTATCTTCCTCAATTTGGTGTATTAAATCTGCATGTGAATGTCAATATGCATAATAACTACACATCTATAACCACTCTAAGAAACATTTGTTAATCACATGCAAAATCAATATAGGTGACCCACATATTATGTCAAATATCATTAAAGCTTGTAGAGGTATAATAATATCAAATGTCAATGGTTTGAGAGAAACATTATGCCAATACCAACACTTAAGCATCAAAATCCATGAAATCTATGAGCAAATAGACTATATATTCTACCCAAAACTAGACCAAAAACTAGGCTCATCAGAAGTCTTGTCAGAAATGTTGATTTGTGGATTTGCAGAAGCATTATCAATAGAGGGAACTACATGGATCTTTTATGCAATCTCTTGCATGAATGGACCAATTGTTTGGGAAGATTCAACTACTAGCCTATCCAATGCTTCCATCTCCTCAACCTTTCTTCTCAACATATTCCTCTGCATCATGACTTCCCTTATTCTTTTCTCTTTCTCCTTATCCCTCTTCTTTCTATTCTCCTTGCATTTTTAGGCTCTTTGTTTGAGTAGTTGCATATCATTTAGAACTTCTTCTTCCTCTGGAAAAGTAGAATCTCCATCAGATGCTACTATAGTCTCAACTTGATGGGGAGCAACATTATGGGAATATTCATCATCTCTAGTTATAAGGTTAGAAGGAATTGGAGTATATGGATGAGAATTCAGGGTGAAATGCCCTTTAGCTCTAGCGTGTCTAGCACTAGCATTGTCTCTTTTTATTCTATCTCTTTCTATTCTATCCTTTTCCCTCCTTGTCTTGGCTTGTAAGCCTGGGTCTAATGATTGTTCATTTACTATAGATTTCATAAAAAACTCTCCTCTTTCGTTAGAGATGCTATCACTAAAATCTAGCAAATTCCTTTCACATTCTAAACTAGAGCTAGAACTAATATCACGTTCAAGGACTGGATGAGCAATTGACTTACATTTTTTAGTGTCCTTTGATTTCACTCACTTCTCATGTATCTTCATGTTCTTGGACAATTCACCCTCTAGCATCTACTTCAGATGCTTCTTCATATGGCCTCATGTTCCTCACATTTGTACTTGGATCTTTTTCACGTCTGTCAACCTTTCCAAATTCTTTATATTCCTCTTCTTTACTTCTTTGATATCTTTAAACACTGACTTGCACTGGTGTAGTTACTTCAGAGTCACCACCCAAATTCCTTGGGACCAATTAGTAGCAATTTTGTTATGCTTTATGGAAATTTCACCAGATCCTTAGAAACTGAGACAATTTTTGACATATACTATGTGCTTTTGCATGAAGTTTGAGCATAATGTTTTAAAAAAAATGGGCGGGAAACTTATCATGAACTTTGGTGAAATAAACAACAAATATTTGAGCTATACTTAGCATACACTTCGAATTAACTGACTCTATAAGTAAATATCACTATATAACATAGTGATCTATGATAAGGAATTCTGGAGAACTAATAATTGTAAATCTTATGTCCCTAGTAGAGTCACCATTATGTTGGATGTTTTCAATGAACCAATCATATCTCACTAGATACCTATGAGTTTTCCAAACTCAATTCTTGAATGCCTGCAAGATAAGTGGGCAACAAATGAAATGCACCACTAATAGCTTTAACTTCTGCACTTCAGCCTCTACAAAACCTAGGAGGGTAGTCCCACAATTTAAATTGTATTACTCTTTTAAACAATTGATGTATACATTACATAGCTAAGCAGATATATTCTCATCAGAAGCTAGGAAGATGAAATCCTTCAAGAAATTGGAATTTCCTTGAAACATTTAGATATCTAAAACCTGGAATATGAAAAACACCAACCACAACAAATTAAAGATTGATTTAAATATTATTTAAAATGATGTTCTCAAGTTGGGCGAATGGAATCATAAGAAATGCTCATAAGGGTTGAGATTAGTGCCATTTTCTACAGGCTAGGAGTTGAATAAAATTAAAATGCAAGGTACATTTAATTCTAAACATCCAAGATCTATGTGAGGTTACTTTGTAATTCACAAATCCATAATTGGGTGCTAAGACTACTTATTAGATCTAATTATCCTACACATGAATCAACGACTTGATCGAAGCATTTTAACAGATTCTTTGAATGAGAGCTAAAATCAAAGCATACACTAAAGCATGAAAATGATGAAAATTAATGAAAAGATATTTGATGAATGTTTTCATTAATAATTCAAGTACAGATTAAAATTGGAGAGACTACAAAGGCTAAAAACTTGCATTATCATTTAGATATGCTCAAGAACCATACATTAGACAAAACTTACTATCTAGACTCAAAGCATTAGAGTATGACTTCTAACATATTTTCTCTCTATTCTTCAATTACATAATTTGATTCCAAAATTCAAAAAAAGACTTGAACTATTGGCCTTGAATTCCCTTTTATGGAAACAATAGAGCAAAACAAGCTTTGGGCCAATAGTACATGTCACATCCTTGTTGGACCACTACATGACGATATTCCCCTTTACAGTTATATTTACATTTTCAATTGGAGGGAATACACATGAGACAATGATTATTTCCATTTTTTGTGGAGAGAAAGCATGCCTTCCAAAAGGCACATGTTGAAAAGAAAATATTTTAACTTGTTGTAGCATGTCCATTCCACTTGGCAAGATGAATTTTTTTTGGAAAGATAGGAAAAGAAAACAAAATTCCTAGTCAGCATCAACATCATTAATGATCACTATTTACCTATGGTACCTTTAGTTAGGAGACACATACTTTATACATTATAACCTTAGAGACTAGACCTGTATAATACTTAACCAAGTATATGTGTTCCATTCTAAATTTACTAATCCAATCCAACTACAAATATCATTTTCCATTGATTGCATTCCTCCTTAGATGGCCAATTGAATTCAATAATTTCATCCATTTTCTTTCTGTAAGGAGAATACTTTGTCATCACTAAATTAGTTTCCTTGTCAAAGTCTTCGAGGAGACTAATGATAAAAAATAACTTCTCCAGAGTATCTTTAAGCATGTCAATATTAACATCCTCACAAATTAATTTTGGTTGAGAAGCAATTGTGGTGTCCACCTAACTTTTCCACATTTGCAAATGTGTCACTTCATCATGGGCTTGTAGGATGTCAGCTAATAGTGTCAACTTTGCCTAATCATACTTGATCTTTAACTCTTTTAATTTTTTCTCTAACATAGTAGCATACCCATGGAATGGTTGTTTCCCAACATCACTGATAATTTTTTTACAAGTTGAGATCACCTTTGGATATCTGTCCTCCTGTTGCTTTGCCCTATCTTTCATTAACTTCAAATCACTAACCCCAAGAATCTATTTATCTAAGAGTGGGGTTCTGAATTCTCCATCTCTCTGAGACATCTCCATTGCTCTAAGCATCAAAGAGTAATTAGCATCGAAACTATTCAATTTACTTTGAATCTTCTTATTAAGGTGCTTCAAAATAGTATGAAAAATCTTAGCAGTGTTCTCATGCATCATGTCCTATGTTTTCTCAAGCAAATTCCTATATACCTCTACTTGTTGGAGTAGTTGTACTTTTGTGGGTTCAATAGATGGAGTTCCATCTGATTTACTCAGCTTCTCTATTGCAATGGGCTCCTGACCCATGTTGGAAGGAACAATTGACAATGACTGCTCAAGTGGAGGAGACTAAGCATGAGTTGTAGGAGGAACAAGAGTAGTATGGCCTGAGCTAGCTGGCCCTTGAGATCTCAACATTCCCACTTGTTGTTTCCAAAATTATTTCTTTGTTTCAAGCTCAGCTACTCTCTGCTGACTCTTATTGTATTCACCTAGAATCTCATGGTACTTCCTTATAAACATATCTCTATCATTAGTGAGGTGCTCAATTGTTTCTTTTGTGAACCTAGCAACATTTATAGTCATCCCAGTAGCTTCTAATGTTGGATTATTTTTAAATCTTTTCATAATTAATCTGCCACTGAAGTCTGATAACTCTGTAACTTTGGGCAAGCTTCTTGAACTAATAGATAATGACCATATTTCCAGAGCATGCCATTCCTGACTGAATGGAAATCCTTGAAATGCTAACCTGGGTTCTTCTTCAATTTGAAATAAAGGCTTCTTAGATCTTCTTATTGTATCTAATACCACTGCATCAACAATATCTCATTCAGGTAATAACAAAACACCACTCTATTACACAAGTCCTCTTCCCTCCTTGGGTGTGATATTCTTAAACTATTTTTTCATCTCTTGCATCACATTGGCTTGGATAACATTCTCTAGCAATTTAGGGTGTGAGCTTCTTTCAACAACGACTCGCTTTGCATATTCTCCATCTTTTTCTTTCCATACAAAATCCCTGAATGTGGGTGTTTCATTAAATGAATCATCCTCCACAAAATCTTTGCAAGCCTCCACCCTCATATCATCAATATTACTCACACCACTCAATTCAACTTTTCCCAATATTAGGCTACTTGTCCTAGAGCTTGATGCAACTTCTCTTAGAGGAGAAGGCATCCCTTGCTACATATCTTTAGGAGTTATCACAAGTTCATCTTCATCACTTTTAGGGTAATCCACTAATGGACTCTTCTCAACCCTTTGTTTCTTAATTGGTGGCTGCTCATGAGGAGGAGAACTTCTTGGAGGGGAATCAATATCAATTATAACAAGTGAGGATTACCTAGTTGGTGATGAGGCTAATCCAATTGGAAAGGCTGACCTTGATTCCTCTAATGCAATAGGGGTTGGCTTTGTTTTCTCCTTCTTATCTGTTTCCCTTTTCCTAGTATGCAACCGAATCATTTTGGGTGGATGATAAGAAGGCCCCTCCTCCAATTATAAAGATGGTCCTTCTTTGGTTGCCAAATATTTTCCGTTATCCTTGGTTACTTTAACTCTTCTCAACACACTAACAACACTTTCAAAATTATCCATTACATACCTTATATAGTTGAATTCCCTTTGAATATTAGGCAGAGGGTCATATCTTGGATCTGACCTCCTAATCCTTTCTACCATCTTGTTGAAAGCAAGAAACATTGATTTCCTTTCCTCTTGCACTTGGAAATCAAAATTGTTTCTGAATACATCTTCAAGGAAGTATAAATTGTGAACAACCACACCCAATGATCTTTTTTTTTACCACATGAATGAATCCCTCAGCGTAATGATTTATAGGGTAAGATTTCATCAATTTGTAGGGTTTAAGGACCTCCTCCAAATCCTTCCAATTCCCTTTTATCAACACAAAATATACAAATGTTTTTTATTCATGGAAGAATGAACCCTTCTTTTTATTTTCTGGAAAGTGGCACTCTTAGGATCTGGCCAACTATCTCATGACTTCTATAAATCCAATTCTAAGGGACACATCTCTTGGTAGCACAAAAGGATAAACAGTAGTCCCATACACCCTGACTATGGTTTTGTCTAGATATGGAATGATATCTCCCCAATTATGGGCCATATTCAACTTAGGCCTCCTTTCCATAGGCCTTAGGAAGTCATGAATTTCTTTAGGGATCCTTGGTGGATCAAGACCTAGGAGTCTCCTCAGCTTAGATGCAAAGACATTATGGAAGACCACATAATCAAACTTTTGATCATCCATATCTAGGATTTGGGTCCAACATTGGACTGGTAGCTCAACATCACCCTCCACCTTCTTCAAAGACATGCCTTCACCAAAATACTTCTCTTGCTTGTATAAAATCATATGCATCAAAAGAGAATAGCACCAAAATTTCACTCAATGCTTTCCTTCCTTAAGCTCAACCAAGCAGTTATGCATGTTTTTGATAGATAAGTAGCATAATCATAAACCACATTAAAGACTACATAGTGAATGTTGCCTACCATGTATATATATACAATTGGTATAGTTTTAGGTGCATCAAAACCAATGTTTTGATACAAGGAGCAGATATTCTTTCTAAAGTATTGAGTAAATTACTTCATAGGAAAAGGTTCCTTCTCATCTTTTCCAATCTTAATCGGCTTCCTATTCTTTCCATGTCCAATTGAAGTGGTGTGCATTGGAAACATTGTAGTTCAAAATAAGTCTTTGGTATTCTCATATTCCTTTTTGAAGGTATCAATGTCAATGGGAACCATATCCTCATTCCACTCCTGTAGTTTGAAAACATATGCAATCTCTTCCTTGATAATCTTGACCACCTCAGCCCCATTACATTCCCTAACAATTCTGGAAAGAAGATCATATCTGGTTGTAATATCTTTGAGCAGGTCCACATCCAATCTCCAAGAATGGAAAATGGGATATTCACAATTCCTATTCCCAAACCAATTCCTAAACATTTTCCAACCAGTATAGGGAAATTTAGCATCCTTGACCCAGGCCTGCTTGTCTTGTAATCCTTCATAAATTCTATTGTCATAATATATCGCTACTCCTTGATTTGTTTTGTTGGTCGAGGGTTTAATCTGGTCAATAATGTCATTGTTGTGTCCTCAACACACACGTGCCGTTTTGAATGGGGACCCTCTTTTTTTTGCCTTGTCGGGTCATTTTTTGTTGTTTGTTGCCACCTCATTTTGCGTGCCCATTTTATTTTTGGTGCCCCAGATGGTCAATGTTGCTTCTAAGTTTCACCTTAAGTTGACCATTCCTTCCCCTTTTAATTTTGTCAAGTTCTAGTGCTTCGCGGAGTCTCCCTGGCAGTTTGCCCCTCCCAATGGCCCCAGGCCCTGATGGGCCCGGGCATTTGGGTTTCCTTTGTCGAGTTTCCTTGTTGCACCTGCCATTCCAAATGGAACTCGGGTCATGTCTTCCCAGACCCCAGAGTCCAGACCTCCATTTGACGTCTACTAGAAACAGAGAAAATCTTGATGGCTGCAAAACACTCCAAGCTCGGGACCTCGGAGTTTCGCTCCCAAGGTTCTGTGAGTGCTTCGTCATTCCTCATGGCAAACTTCTGGCGGAGTTCCGCCTTTTGGGCCCTGACCTCCCCTTTGTCACCAGTGATTCTCAAGTTGAACTTATCAAGCGCCCACCGACTTGTGTCTTCCAGTCTCCAGACCCTGGGTCTCCCACTGCCATCGGTTAATTCAAAATCACCTACCTCACTACTCGCCGTACCTGCATTTAATAGGGCCATTAATGGCAGTGAAGAATATAAATACAAGGTTCACTCCTATCATTCTCACTTGTCAGAGTTGCAGAGCGATCAGAGAACTTGCTAGAGGAGCCCATCGTCTTCGACACCTTCACGCTCATCGCCCTCACCATCACTTCACCAATCGTAGGTGGATCCCACATCTCCCCACATCGAGTGTTCGAGGTAGGTTCTCTGTTCACCCTCCCGAGCATTATTCTCATTATTTCTAAGGATTAAAACAGACAATAAACATCAAAATGATGTATGAATGATGAACCATAGCATCATGAGTAAAACCCATGTTTTGAAAACTTAAGAAAACCTTCGAGAGTGCCCTCATGACCGATCCAGAGCTCCACCTCACCGCGGCTATTCTTCCCATAGGGAGATCATCCACTTCGGCCCTGGGACCTATCTTGGTCGTCAAAACCAAAGTGATGAACCTTCTTTCTGACGACAATTTCCCCCTTCGGGCCCAAGCCGTCGGACTTCATTGTTCAGAAGTCAGCAAGGATGCCGCCGTGTCAAAATGGAAAACTTTCCCTAACCCCCCATCTGCCGGGGCCTACCCTTCTCCTCACTGCAGGCATTTCAAAATTGGTCAAGCACCCTTCGAGTTCATAGATCCCACCCTCTAGAGCTCTTTTTAGATTCCGCCATGCCTTCCTCCGAGTTTCTGGCAGAGCTCCACCATGAGGGCCCCAAGCCTCCATTCTCCATTGGAGTCCTGGCTAAACTTAGAGCGGCCTTTCCCCTTTCGGGCTCTAGACGTCGGATCTCCATCCTTTCCTCATCCACCATCCCAAGGGGAAAATCTCCCCTGTCCCTCTGAGCACCGGCCTCCACCCTTCCATCCGCTGTGGGACTGAAAACAAAGTCAAACGGCGGGCCCTTGTTCCAGGTCCGGTCTTGTTCCCAGCTATCAGTGAGACTTTCATCTTTGCCAAGAACTCTCCCCGATTTAGAAATCTTATGTTGAAGGCTCCCTCTGTCGGCATAACATGGCCCAGTCGGCAAGAAATCTCCCTACCTAAGGGTTTTCCTACCGACATGCTCGGTCAGTGAGACATGCAGATGTCAGTGAGACCTCTCACCGAGGACACAAACCTCCCGCCGATGAACTTCCTTCCTGACAGTCGCCGGGGCCTTTGCCTTTCAGCATGACTTCTTGGTGAGAGCACTTTGATCTCCCAATTTCTTCTTTCGCCATGACTTCACCCGATCGGTGAAGCCTCCTGCCGAAGATGCAAACCCCGTGCCAACGTGCTTAGTCGGCAGGACACGAGGCTTTCGCCGAGACCTTTCTCTGAGGCAGACTTTCGTACCGATTCAAGACTGAAACAAAATGACAGCTTCCTCTCTGCCCAGACTCGATGCTCTGGACTTCCGTCTAACGTTTTGCATCCCAAATGCTGAGTGCACCACGGTCCCCCAGCCTTCTGGACCTGGTAATGTAAAACTGTTGGCCGACCTTTGACCCGCCGGACCTCGGACCTAGGAGTTCCATCTCTAGAATGCCATTTTCAATCTGTTGTTCCAAACTGCCATCTCCAAATGACTCTCTAGCCTGGGACTTCAGGATTGTCCCAAACTGATCCAAATGAGCCCAAATCTAAAGTCTAACTTCGACCCACGTGCTTAATTTTGGTCCTCTTCATTGCAAACCTCTTAAAGTACTAAAATCTGACCGAAGAGAATCTCCAGGAGCCCTCTACCCTATTTTCCCTTCCAAACAGCATTCCTGCTGAGGAAGTCCGGCCCTCCAGGCCTGAACCGTCCAAATGCCCTTAATCAAAAGATCAATGACATCAGGAGATAAAAGGTCATGTTATGCTTAATAGATTGTTTGAAATGGATGTCATCTTTAGGATTTTAGCTAACATGAATGCTTTTGTGATCCATTGTGCTGACTACACCTTTGCTTGCAGAATATATGGAATTGGGCGTGGGACCTTCAGGGGTAGCCGTCGAAAAGAACAAAGGAAAGAAGTTAGGAAAAACTCCTCGAGGGAAAGAGGATAAGGACCAGATGAAATACCAATTCCAGGGCAAGCCTCTGCACTCAAAAGACACCGCAGATTGGAAGGAGATCACCGATACCAACATAGGCCACGTGAATATTGACGAATTCACACAAAGGGTCAGGGTCAATCAAACAACCAAAAATGCAAGGCTGATAAGGCAAAGCAGAATCACAAAGGCTGAGGGATTCCCTCCATCCCTCGTGGCCCCTGAGTTGGTCATGGCTTGTCAGGAGGCATATCAAGCTGACACAAGGACAATCATTGATAGAGAGGGCAACGTCATCGCCGACATGTTGGTTGAAGGGATCACAAAGACCTTCCATATTCCCACATTTCAATAAATGGAAATGCCCAACATAGAGGAATTCCAAGCAACATGGGACGATAATCTGGCGGGCTGTAAAAGGTCAATAAATCAGCATTGGCTCAAAGAAAAGTAGGGCAGTGCTGCAAAGGTTCCTCACGAACTCTTCCGCAGTGACTTCCACAAAGATTACCATGACTTGGTCACGATGCTAAGCAGGGTGATGGGTCTTCCTATGGCCACCTTCTTTTAGGAATGGATGGTGTACTTCGTTGAGCAAATTCTTCAGGGGAATGATGATCTCACCACAAAGATTTCATTCTATTGGGGAGGTATAATAAGCAACTACTTCCATGAGCAATTCATCAACATGAAGAAGAGCTCCAAATTTTATATGACTTCCTATCTCATCTATTCCTTGGTGGATCAGAGACAATACAACGGGTTATTTCTGGCACTCGAGCAGGAGCAGGGTAAAGAATCAAGGCCTATGATAGGTACGTGTAGCTCCAGTATCGAAACTTCAAGAAGGAATACTGCAGAGTAAACGACGCCTTCATCGGCCATGTTATCAGAATGATTGTTGGAGACTTTGAGAGGAGGGTCTCCCACAGTGCCAGGGCACTCTTGAAACATTACGCCTTTCTCTTCATCCAGTACCTGAAGTTCACATACATCTGTGCCTAGAGCTTCATCGAGAGGCCAAACAAGTTTCCTTGATACCCCAATGATGGGATCATCCTTCTGGAGCTTTCTCAACAACTCCAACACATATAAGAAATATTTAGTAACAAACACATAGCGGGGATCTCTTATCCCATGACTCTCAGCCAGGGCATGTATAGACTGTAAACCTCCCAATGTGCTACTAATTCTGAGAAAGAACTAAAGGACTATCACCTTCATCTGCACATGACCCGCCCGCGAATGGACCCATATGGGCATGTAAGGAAGGCACTGGGATCAGGGTATTCCCATCTTCACCATATCAAGGACTTCTGGGCAGAATGCCAAGATGATAAGGAGGTACGTGCAAGGCATTATATGTGCATGACTGTGTATTTCGTAAGAAAGGTATAGTCATTCCCTATACCAGATAAGGCCAAAGAGGATAAGACCACCTTAATGGATTCTAGGTACCCTGCAGTCACCAATTTGCCGATTCCAATAATTGACTGGGACGAGTAGGAGGTTGATGACCTCGACATTATAACTAAGCCAGTCTTGGCCCGTACTAAAGAATGGGTCGATGGGAAAGTAGCCCAATTGAAACAGCAAGGGATAATTTTGACTTATGAAGGGATTAAAAGTGAGCCCAATCACCACTTCAACTGGTGGGACGTCCAAGTCTCCTCCGGTGACCAGGTCCAAGAAAAGGAAAGAGACAGAAGTAGAGCAGTCTCCTAACCCCAAGGTCTATACAAGGAAATAAATGGGGGGCTCACCCTCCAAGAGACTAAAGCAAACATAAGACACCACAGAGCAGCCATTAGTCCAAGAGGAGGAGGCCAAAGATACTAATCAAATCAAACCTGTCCTGGCTCTCCCTGCGTTGGTTCCCCCACCTACCTCTCTTGCCATGATTTCCACATCCCTGTCAATAGTGGACATTTCTGTCCATCTTGCCCCTTCACCTCCAGCCGATTCTGTAATAATTATTGACTCCTCTTCTGCCATAACCATGCCCCCTTCCTCCACTACCATGTCACCAACCACATCGCTCCCTCTATCAACAGTAACAACACCTATTCCCACTTCCACCATTCCTGAAGCTCTCTTGAGGCATATGTAGAATATTCCCCCTGAACTCTCCCAAATCCTAATGGATCCTGTGCTTCAGGTAGCCCTTGCACAAGGCCTCGCTATTGCTCAGCCTTCACAACCGCCGATAGGGCCGCCGACCATGGAAGCCACCATGCTAATCTCTAAGGAGTGGGAGGAGCGAGAATGAGAAGCCTCAGGGCCCTATGAGGAGGAGGCTGATGAATACCACGAGCACCTGAAATATGAGCACCGAGCAATTGACAAGGTGGCCTATGAGGAGGAGGGAACTGGTTCCTCGGAGAGTGGGGATGAGGAAGATAGCACTGGTGGCAAGGTAATCGTGCAGGCCTTTGATCATGATCTTGAAGAAGAACTGGCCTAGCAGCCAAAGGACACCAAATCAGAGGTAGAAAGGCAGCCCCTTGAAGAAGAAGAATGGTGACAAGAAAACAAAATTGAGGGTGGGACTTAAGTTGTCAAGAGCCTCGAAGTCGGGCAATTCAAAGAACATGTGCACGAGATTGAACATGTGAGGAAAAGAAAGAAGAAGAGACAACAGAGAAAGAAAGTCCCATACAACAACTATCCACCATGCTTCCTATCAAACACCTCATGTTCAACCAAGACTCTGACGAGGAAGAGGGAGATGCTGCCAAGGAGAAAGAAAAGTCCCCAAAAGAAAAGGGAGCGAAAACCTTGGCCTTGATCGAGAGGGGCGGGGGTGGCCATGATTCACCTAAGGGAAAATCTGTTGCACGCCTGAATGGTTAGAGAGGCAGTTTGAAAGAAAAACCCCTGTACTAAAGGACCCAAGGGCAAGGTTAGAGGCCATCTTGGCTTGAGCTCAAATCATGACAAAGAAGGAGAAGAAGCCCAAAGTCTGATCCAGGGTGACGATGGATGCTTCCGGGTCTCGAGCAACACAAATAGCAATGCCTATGATTGGCCAAGCTGGGGTGAGTTACAACATCTCCCTCATCGACTTGGGGACCGCCACCAGAGAGCAGAAAGTTGGGCACCTTGAGGAGTCAGTGGCTACAGTGGTGCATTTGATAAAGTAGGATAAGATCTCGAAGGATGAGCTCAAGGCACAGGTCGAGGCCTTAACTGATTACATACAATAATGGTCTTCAGTGGATGACCTACCTACCACATCCACAGCCGCACCCCAGCTGCTATCCAAAGAGTAGATTGATAAGATGGAAAGGAAAAAGAACTTGGAGAAGACCATAGAGGGCTAGTTCTGATAGGTCTTGTACGTCAAAAACATGGGAATTAGCCGGGTTGTGCGAATAGCCAACAAGTTCTTAGACCTATTGTAGTCTCTGGAGGGCACGAGGAAACTTTGCACCAACTTCCCTACGACCTACGACTCCAATTTCCCAAAGATCGGGGCTATCCTTCAATTGCCAAAGGCCATGTGGGAAAAGGAGCTTGCGTTTAAAAGGGACGATCACTGGCTGATGGATGTGTGGCGGTGAGACTTTGATAACCAGAAAGAAAGAATGGAACAAATCATGAGCAAGGTGGATCCAGACATTGAATGGATCAAGGAAATCAGGGTAGAGTGTGCTCGTTATCTCAAGATGATGACAGAGTACGACATGCCCATAGTGCAAATGGATCTGGAGAAGATAAAGCCCTACTTCCAGAAAAAGATGGAGGATGGGATGTCTAGTGAAATCACAGTGGAATTCATGAGTTTTGCTGCTCGTGCCTTTGATCAGTCAGAACTATTCCGGGACCAAGGCGGAAAGTATGATGAGGACTGGAAAAGGCTAGAAGATAATGCGAAGAAGTGGAACTACCAAGTACTAAGGTATGAGATTATTGAAGTGGACAAGCTCCAGCTAGTTTTCCTAAAGTTCATGGAATACACAACTTCTAAGAGGCAGGAAGACAACCCTGTCAAAGATGAAGAACTCCCTAAAGAGTAGCTACAGTAAAACAACAATCGGCTAAAAGACAAAAGTGCTACAGTGCTGTCAGTAGAGGACAAAATAGGGAAAATGACAAAATGCAATTTTAAATTGTGATATATTGGGGGGTAGGTGAAACCCTATTTTGTAATGAATCTTGGCCACACAATAAGAATTGATCTTGGCCATTCATCAGATCTTTTGGGCACTATAAATAGAGCTCTCCTCTCATTTGCAAAGAGAGTTGAGTTGTTGTAAAGGCATGCTACAAAAATTTATAAGGAAAAGACATTGAATTGGTGCAATTTTCTAAGTTTCTCACATGTTGCTTGATTCAATCTCCATTGTCAAATGTTCAACTTAGGTTTTATTACTATTCTAGTTAACTGTTTCCTTGCTTTGGTAAATTTTAGGAATGTTGTCCTGTGATCATGAAAATTCCTGTTGTGTTGATGACTTCTTAGTCCATACTTTTTGTTGTTTGCTGATGGTAGATAGTTGTGTAAAGTTAGTCTAGACTTGAATTCGAAGCTGCTTCAAAACTTCTATCTCTATTCATGCATGCACATGGTGAATGAAAGACAAAACGTTTACAGACCTTAGAAGATAGCACAAGTTCCACAATACTATGAGATCTCTAGTTAAGTGGGATATTATTTTAAGAAGCTTTCCATTGCAGGAACTCCATTGTCACTGTTCACAGTTAGTTGAAGATCTAGGAACTTTCTCTCTTTTTCGCCCACTTTTTTATTTTATTTAATGAGTGATCTATGCTAAGGTTCATTGCACATTGTAAAGCTAAATCCAATGATAAACATGGAGTTTACGAATGCTGTTTGAACCTACAACAAATGCACAATAACTTCCCTATCTTAAGAACTCCATTTCAAGATTCAACTTCCCATGCTTTGTAATACCTATGTAAGACCGCCTTGTGATTCCAGCAAATCACATCAAACAACTGAGATATTCCAAGCACTGTCAAGACCTGACATTAGAGACCTTGGGATAGTGTTCTGCAACTTGATTGTGGAAGATCGTCTTTCAAGAGAGGTAGTGCATCTATGCACTGCCTATGTTAAGAAGTGCATAAAAAACACATCAACAGTCATCAAATAGTAGCCTAGTTGGGGCTTGAGAATGAGGCTTTTATGTTTTAGGATCCATGGATACTTACACAAGTTTACAAGGGACTAGGGTTCTAACAAAAAAATCTCAAAAACCTAATTCCTTCAATTAGTAGCTTAGGGTGCAACTAGGAAATGAAGACTTACAAAAATTCAGTCGAGGGAAGCAATTTTATAAACAATTTTAACGCAAAAAGTAATTAAAGTATGCAGGCTAAATAAATCAGAAGAAAATAATCACAACCTACCCTAATTCAAGATAGTTCAAATAAACCACAAGGTTTAGTTTTAATTATACTCACGGCTTTTTGCGATTATAGGAGCCCTAATTTTTTCACGTCTCAACTCGAGCACTTTGATCAATCTTCTGGTGTCTCTGCACTAGCTTGTAATTTTCAACATTGTGATCAAATCAATTTTAAGTATTTTTATGACTTAATTACAATCACTGCTAATGTCCTTTAATCCATTACTACTCGCTAACGTGAAGCAAAATGGCTCTAATTCCCATGTGTTTGATTTCAAATAATAGCCATTTATTTCCCTCTAAGATGGCATAATGAATGACTCAGATCAAGTCAATAGAGTTTGAATTTACTCCGTAATGGTTCACCAAGTCATCAACCAATGAGAATGTGTTGATTGGAAGCCACATCATTCCTGCTCATGGGCTCCACTTCTTTTCTCAGTGGAAAGAACCACACACATGTTGCCTAATCACATATCTCACATGTCTCTAGACAAGCATTAAATTAATGTTGTGAGGTGTGTGATGGACGGCAAAGACTTAACCTTGATTATGCTTATGGGCCATCAATCTCAAATTTACTAGATGTCGGGTGTGATGCGAACAAATTGGGCCCCTTCTCAGTGAGGACACGCATCACACAGTTGCAGACCTCACACACCTTCTGGTAGGCATTCTTCAACTCCTGTGCAGTGTGTGATGGGTAGTCAGGATTTCACTATTAGGTCCAACACATGATCTTTTAGCACATGCCGATAAAGGTTAATTTAAAATGGGGGCCTAACTAGGCTGCTAGGATTTTGACACTCAAGGCGTATACTTTCCTAAGGAAAGTTTATAAAATATTTTAGCCCGGCCTTAGGCATTATTGGAGTGACAATAAAAACTAGGCAACTAACAAACCTAAGTGAAAGAGGTTGGTAAAAGGATGTTTATGATGGCCTAAGTTATAACCTGATCAACCAACAACCGAGTAAAGTAAGTCAACAAGAAACTAAAATGTTCAAGGCTTCAAACATAAGGGATTTAAAAGCTACGTCACAAAGTTAATACCCTAAACCCCACCCATGGGCTTACATGTAACAGGCCATTACCAAGCACAAAATGAGCCTCAAATTTTTAAATTTTAGGAGCTCTATCAAAAACAAGGATACAAAGCTTCATGAAGAGACAAAACACTAAAAATCCCACAAAAGAAATAATGGAACAACAAGAAAAAGAACTAAACAGTCTTCCTTGCCAAGCATAATCTTGTTCTTTGTGATGACTATCATACACCGAAGACACTATCTTTATTCACATGCACTTTGATATTGAAACATACACAAACATGGAGTGAACCTGTAGCTTTTAGAAAATGCACAAGAATGAATCCTTTGATTGATATCTGCATAATATTGCCATTGTCCTTCATTAATGAAAGAATAGAACTGTCCCTTTCCAACTACTATTGCATTTGTGTCTTTCTTGGAGCAGTTTGCTCCTACGATTGCATTGACCTTTAGTTGCTATCATTTCAATAGTTTATGACCTCCTTGTGAGTATAACTTCCTTCTTGCATGCTCAGTGTCTTTCCTAACTGCCTTCAAGACTATGCATAGGCCTATATGCTACCACCTTAGAAGCCTTTCTTAGTCTTTTCCCTTTAAATAATGCAATCTTTGTCTCATTCATTCATATTTCCTTTGGATGCTCCTTGGAAAAAAGTCATTGTCTCTATATTATGATCTACATAGTAACTTTTATCTTAAAAACAATTCCATCCCTTGCTCATTATGAACTATCACACACTCATAACATAAACCTTGTTGCTTATTGTCTTCAAAGTCTACATTGTATTATATACTATCACCTGGTGCTCAAGGTTTGGGTACCAATCACATAATGTGAAAAGTGCCCTGAGACTTCCACTTGCATGCTTTGGCCTCCATTAGATAGTCAGCTTCATGACAGTGTATATCAATGTTTCCTTTGTCCAAGGTGTGAAGCTTGTCTTTGATGTGACCTAGCATTCTCTTCCTCATCAAATCATTGATTTCCTGCCACATTTGTCACATATGCACAATAAATTAACTACCAACTATCATATGTCTTGAACATCATTTCCTAGGGTTTGATCCTCATGAAACCCTTAAGGTTAACTCCTCACTACCTTGGTCAACTTCATGACAATGATCTTCCAATACTTCCCTGGCAACTACTACTAAAAACTTTTCATCCTATTTTTATAATTTAATATCTCAAGGATCATAAGTATTATTTGCAAACTCAAATATCATTGCTCCTTAACCACTATTCATTTCAACCTATTCCTGAGATCTCACTTGCATAATATACTTTTGAATCAGTGTGACTATGTTTTCCTTTATCTCTATTTCCACTATCACTATCTTTAACCCTTGCACTTTACCTATCCCATGAGCCTCCATTGTCTCCTTTGAGGATGTTGCTTTTGTCACATATTACTTTGAGGTTGCAAGTTTGACACAAATTCCTTTTCACCCTTTGACATGGCTCTATTCAAGGTCAAACTCTTATGATCAATTCACCTCTTGTAGCATATTCTCCCCCATAAATCTCATGTGGCATTAAATAGATTCTAACTTCCACATTTTACCCTTTGTGGTCCTCTTCAAAGGATTGGTTTAGCACTCTCTACAAGCTTGTTGTCTTGATCTTTGAATTGTACTGTGACAATGAAATCTCTAATGACCCACAAAATGTTACCCCTCATTCTATGATAGTCAAAGATTTAGGCAGGTTTTTTTCCTCCTCATTGTAGTGATGGAGTTGGGATAGCAACTCTTATTAATCCCATGGCAAGTAAAAACACAGTGACAAATTCCACTTCAAAGACATTCACATTTATGATCAATATTTTATTTTACACTAGTCTTCATCCATTGAGATCTTCAAACTAAACCATGCTAGGTTTTGGATGACATCCATTACAATATTAAACATCATTATCCTAGAGTTCCATAGAGTTTACTATGTATTGAATGGTGCACTTGACAACCAATGTTAGAAACTTACTTTTGTGCCCTCATATCTTTGGTATCCCAAATATAATGAAAACCATGCCTCCATTCTATCATTAAATTCATTGATACTGTTCACTATCAATCTGAAATGATTGTGAGATATTTCCTTAATGATGTAATTGTGAAGTCAAAACATGAGCTTGCTTTCTCATGGCTCCATGGTCTAGGGTTTCAAATATTTATTTTTTTACAAACCCAACATTTAAAGATTGTATTCTCAAAGGTTTTAAAACTTCAAAACTCTCACAACCTTCCTTGAATTATCACATATAAATAGGGATCAAAAGGTAGAAATTTAGCATGAACTTGCATTCACAAAATGCATGTAATAAACCCTCACCTGTGTTCAATAAGGGTAAAGATTCCAAGCATAAAAAATAATCTCATACTAAAATGAAAAGGAAAAGAAACACCTATTTTTTCCTACAAACACAAGATGATGCAAGAACAAACATTGAGAGGTAGAATTAGGAAAAATAAAGTTAAGAAATGTTGCAAACCTATTATTCTTCATGAACTATAACAGTTTCTATCATAAACTTGAGCTTTTCTCTGAATTCCTTTGTCAAAAATGGAGGAAATATTTGTAAACAATGAAACACTCACTACTTTCCCTCCTAATACTAAAAAATCAAAACTTCAACTTTATCCTTCCATCATGCCCACAAACTTTAATTAAAAGAGGTCATTGAATAGTTTAAAGTGTCTTTTATAGTGTTTTTCCATAAAATAACAACCCCTTTGACTTGAATGATTGACTTCTAATATTATCATTTCCAACATGACAATACTTAAAAGGAGACCTTTTTTAAAATATGCATTCAAAACTTGGGCAAAAGCAAGGCTTTTAATATCTTTTTTCCCTTGTTGATAAATCTTTTCAAATGAAGACCTTACAAAACCTAGGAGAGAAGGTCAATTGAACTATTAATGAACTATTTTAACCTATAAGGTAAAAATGAGTAACATTGAATTTATAACTCTCCTTTATTTCTATGAGATGTCTTTTTTGATTTTCATAAATCATTGTCATTTAAACTTCATGATGGTTCCACTCAAAATAATATCCTTTCATTTGATCATGGCAACCTGCCTCTATCATACATTCCTAAATAATTCCTTTTAACACTTCAAACCTGTACTTTATCTTCCCCACCAGCTGCAATTTCCAACTTTATGATTTTTCTACTCTTTAACTCTCATGATTTTGTTTCTCTTTCACATCATATTAAGTTGAACTTTCTCATCAATATTTTCCCTTGTTGTCTTGCTACCCTCTTCAAGCTTTTATAATCATAAAAGGTTATTGTTTCCCCTCCTTGTTATAATTCCATGAAGATCAAGATCATCTGAAAGACATAGAATCTAAGGAACACTCTCTTCCTCTATGACTTTAACACAATTTGATTTTGGGCTCTTCATATTTTACCTTTGTTTCTTGGGAGTCCTCAAGTGATTGTTTATTCTTTTTCATTAACTAATATGTCCCTTTAATCTTTGAATGTGATTCCTCTGTATTTTCCATTTTCCAATAGACTATTATCATTTATTGATGATCATTTTCATAAATCATGCTTTATCTTGGTTTGATCTATCTCTTTTTGAAATGATTGTGACTCTTTTATCCCTGCCACCTCCTATGCGATTTATCTTCTTCATTATTGTTTCATAGTTGTCATATCTTTGGTGAAAGGTGGTTGTCCTCAATCTCTAAGAGAATATCTTTTAAAGACCTACCCTATATATTTCTCATGATTTTTTCCTGGGTGAATGGAAGAAGATGAGTCCATGAAGCGTGGAAGTTTTTGGATTAGAAAAAAACTCAAAATTGGATTCAAGAAAACAGGATCCCGTTTTACAAAATGGGATCCTATTTTTAAAAAAATGGGATCCAAATTTTAAAAAATGGGATCCTTTTTTGAAAATGTTCCTAAAATGGAAATTTCCATTTTCAGAAACTTTTCAAAATAGGACACTGTTTTGAAAAGTATCCAAAAATGGAAATTTCCATTTTTGACAATTTTTAAAATTGGATCCCATGTATTAAAAATATGAATATTTAGTTGAGTTTGTGCTTTGTTTCTTGGTTTGAGAAAAGAATCAAGGGGATCCAAACCTAGGCCTTGAACTTGGTTTGACCTGCAAGTTGAAGGTCTTGACAATTTTACAGAAAAATAGTGACTTTGGACAAATGGTTGACAACTTTTTTTGCAATTTTTTTTGATGAAATTAAAACCCATTATAGATGAGTCAGTGTAGATTTCACATATGTAATTATTTTACAATTGGATTATTTTTTCTATTTTTTAATTAATTTCTGATGAAACCAGTCCATAAACTTGAAATATCAAGGTATTTTACTACTTTAATAACTTTTTATTAAAATATTTTTTTGTAAAATGATTTGCATGAAAAGGGTATGTGCAGGATCATCATGGAGAAAATAGGCCCTTAAGCGACAAAAAATTCAGAAAAATCAATGTTAGGAAACTTGACGTAAAAATTTGAATAAGTTATCTATATTATTTTAAAAATATGTAAGAATAGAATCTCTAGCAAATTGAATTTAGTTTCTAAACTATTAGGTTTATTTAAAGAAAAAAAAAAACTATTTGGTGAAAATTTGAAATTTCAATGTTGTAGTACTTAAACTTCAGGGAAAAAATAAGAAGTAGGTGTATGCCTGACCACCCTAACCATAATGAAATGATTAAAAAAATTATAAGATTTTAGATATATAAGTAGAGGACTCATGTCCTGATGTGATGCATATTTTTTTGTAATTTTCTTCCAAGTAAATAATTAATTATAATCTTTTTATTACAACTTTAAAAAAATATAAAATCTCGTATGTCTGACCACCTTAACTTGGTCAAAACTTCATGAAATTCATTTTTTTTCTTTTAATCTTATAGTATTCAAAGCATAGAATGTGACACATGTTTTGGATTCAAAAAATGTTATACCGTTTGAAAGTTGTAGATGTTTTTAATCAACCTATCAATCAGGACTTTAGTCATAATTCAAATAGAAAATGAATAATAATTATTCATTAAATTCAAAGTAAAGCATAATTTATATTCGTAGAAATTTGATAATCTCCTTTAAAAACCCTTTTCGTTTCATCAATTTTGGGTTAAAAAAGTCATTAGCCACATACCATACACATACCCATCATATGCCACTTTTTGGCCCATAATGATCCTGCACATACCCAAAAGCGTACTTCAAACAATTCTTTTCAATTTAAAAAAATAAAAAATGATAAGTTTAGGTCATCTTATGTGTGACGTACATGATTTTTCAAAACGAAAAAATATGGATAAAAAAAATTTAACAAAAAAATATTCAATAAAAAATTACAAAAAAATCAAAAACCCTTCAGTGAGTTACAAATATTTTCCCAAAAGTATTTAGAAAAATACGATAATTTAGGTCAAAATATGGATGACGTACACGTGCATGGTATGGTAAACAAAATTGTCTTTTAAATAGTGTCTTTTAGAAATGCCTATTGAAAATCAATTTTTAGCATCTGGGTATTGAAATAAATTACATATTTGGAAACTAGACTTTGAGTACTAAATTTTATGATTAGTGACATTTTACAAGATTTCATCTTAAGTGCTTCAAATTTTAAGGTCAAATGTGTCAAATTCTGAAAATCAAAGGAAACACCCACTTTTTGGTCAAAAAGTGGACTCAACTTCTTGCCATCACCCGCCTCTAATGAAACCCTTAAAGCAATTGAGATGATTGAACTATGAATAGAAGAAAAAATAGTTGATTAGTTGGGATCAAGGGTTTCAACAATGGTTCCCATATGTTTAATTACAACCACATACTAGTCCCTTTTATGATATCCATCAAGTTTTTTAATAGAGTCATAGATCATTCTATTAAGATAATTTAAACAATACTAGAATTACCTCATACCTGTGCACATGCCTAAGTTGTAATGACTGAGATAAAAACACGTTCACTTCCATTCACTTCCACATTCACTTAATAAGGGTTGGTGAAAGAAAGGGAAGTTTAAAATATCCAAAATACCAAAGATACTCCATTGGACTGAGTTTTTTGAAGCATTAAGTGACTTGATCATAATAATTGTTGTCCTATTTCTATCTCTATGTTTCAATGTTTATTTTGATGTTAATGTATTCTAGTTGATAGTTAGAGTGTATGACCCTAGGATCTACTTCTATTGCCTTCCTATAGTTGGAGTATCAAAATTTTGATATTAATGTATTTTCCTTGCCACCTATCATGTTCCTTGCTACCACCTATCATATTCCTTGTTGTCCATGATTTGTGGCTTTACATTTCAGATCTATAATATATCCTCTTGCAACTAAAAATTCATGGCTGCCCTCAAACATCTGTAATTGATTTTGGGATCTAGTTCTCTAGTAAGGATTTATTGATGCCCTCAAACATTTGTAATGATATTTACTAAAATTTTGAAACCAAAAACATAGTTTCAATGAAAAAGTAGTAGAAATGCATTTGGTAAAGACAAATAGAATAGAAATGAGAATATCTATAATGATTGATGAGAAATGTTGAATTGCATAATTACATAATAAAGAAATGAATACCACTTCCAAGTTTGACTACCATATACTGTATATGTAGTTCATTGCCCTTCTAATCTCTACATTACAATATTTCATTTGCAAATACCCTATTGTCTCTTTAAATATATCAAGTATAAACTACCCCTCTCATTTTGGAATCTTGGTATAGGTCATCATTCATTAGAGGCATGCAAATATTTCAAATAATTCTAGATATCCAATGAAGGATATGATAAAATAATGTAATTATCTTTAGTTCTTTGTTCTGGCATCTTATCTTTAAAATCCTTTATTCTAGTCATGATCTCGGGCTTTAGCATTTTCATTTGTAAAACCATTTGATTCTTCCCTCCTTTTTTCCACATATAGATCTAAGCTTGAGGATGAATCATCAAATATTTTCATATTCCTTTGACTATAATATTCACTTAATGGAAAAAGTGTCACATGCATGCAGTGCAAAGTTGCAAAGGGGTGGAACTTTTGCTATGCAACTCATACAATCAAACTGATAGTTCCAAAATATTTGTATGGATACATTTAGGCTAGGAATGTTCCTCTTTTACACCCAAACACATCGAATTGGTCTGAGCTACATTCATGTGGCATAATCCCTCAAGAGTGCAAATTGCAAAAGGGCAACAATATTTGATGGCCTGTTACTCAAAGATCGTGTCACTTATGGGTATTATGTCTAAGGCATTAGGATCATGTAGGGCCCCTCTACAATAAACTCTCTCAGTTATTGTTATCTTTGAGTCATTTTCTCTTGGTGTCCATTTTTCACTTGATGGAGAAAGTGTCAAATGCAAACAGCGTAAAGTTGCAAAGTGGTGCAAATTTTGTTTTACAACTCATACAACCAAGTAGACAATTCCAACATGTCTAAATGGGTACGTTTACAGTATAAATGGTCATATTTCATACCCAAACACACCAAATCACTCCAAGCAATGTTCAACCGACTTGATCCCTTAAGAGTCCAAAGTGCAAAATGACTACAATTTTTTATGAGCTATTACTCAAAAAGTTGTGACATGTAAAACTCTTTGTCTAAGGCCATGAGATTGTGTTGGGCCCCTCTATAATAACCTCTTTTGGTTTTTTCTATCTTGAAGGCTTTTTCCCGTGGTGACGAATTTCCAGTTGAGGAAAAAGTTTTCAAATGCAAGCAGTGTAAAGTTCCAAAGTGGTGCAACTTTTGTTCTGCAACTCGTACGACCAAATGGAATGTTCCAACGCATCTAGGTGGGTGCATTTATGCCAAGAATTGTGTTATTTCACATCCAAACATGCAAAATCACTTTGATATATGTTCAACCAGTTCGATCCCTTTAGAGTCCAAAGTGCAAAATGGTTGTAATATTTGATAGGATATTACTCAGAAACTGTGATTCTTACAAACTCTTTGTCAGAGGCAACAAGATCACATTGGACTCCTCTACAATAACCTCTCTCAGTTTTTTCTATATCGGAGGATTTTTCTTGTGGTGACGACTTTCCAGTTGAGGAAAAAGTTGCCAAATGCAAGTAGTGTAAAGTTGCAAAATGGTGCAACTTTTGTTTTGTAAATCATACGACCAAATATACTATTCTAACATGTCTAGATGGGTACATTTAAGCTAGGAATGGTCCTTTTTTGCACCCAAACATTCCCAATAAATTTGAGCTATGTTCAATTGACTCGATCCATTAAGAGTCCAAAGTGCAAAATGGCTGCAATCTTTGATGGGCTAATACTCATAAATCATGATGCTTACAAACTCTCTATCTAAGGCTACAAGATTGTGTTGGGCCCCTCTACAATACCCTATAGTACAAGCTAAAAATGATGTTGAATCACTAGGTTTCTACAAAAAATTAATTTCATCTTGATTAATTTTCCTATGTAAACAATGCGTCATTGGAACTGATTCGCCAGTAGTTTATACTATAATTACAAATATTAATTAAATTTTCCAGTAATATTATATTACTACCATTAATTTTGGGGTAATATCACCACAATAATAAATTACCATTTAACTTTAGGGATATTTTAGCCTTGAATAAGGCTTTATTTTATTTCCATCAAATCATCGATTATCATTTTAATTAGATGGTTGCAAGTTGATTTCGTGCCCTAATACACGCGTGCCTTTTAAAAGGCTTATTGAGGCCCAAAATTTTTTTTGGTCCACATGATTAGGTTTAATCGTGTGGACCAAAAAAAAATTCGGGCCTCAACAAACCTTTTAAAAGCCACGTGCATATTAGAGTGTGGAATCAACTTGTAGCCATTTCATTAAAATCTAATCAATGGTAAAAAATTCACTTTTTAGCTATTGTCCCCGGAACCCACGAGGGTGTAATTCCCCCTCGACACCCACAAGGGGGATTTTCCCCCTTGACCCCTGCAAGGGGTGCTGCCCCCGGGCCCCTACTTCAATATTACAAAAAATTAAAAAAATATATGGGGGAACTACGCCGATCAACTATGCAAATTTTTAAAGGGGATATTCGCCATTGTAATTAATATTTTTAGTGATTATTTACTAGGATTCACCATTGTGATTTTTTTTTTACCAATTATTCATTAAGATTCGCCAAGATTTTACAATTTTTTTAATAATGTGCATAGATTCGCCAAGAAAATTAATATTTTTTTCCAAATAAAAGGAAAGATTCACTAGGATTTTACACCTTTACTAAGGGGGGGTTTCTTAAAGTCATCCCTAATTTAGAGGTGTTTTCCCATGGTGACGACTTTTTAATTGAGAAAAAAATTGTCAAATGCAAGCAATGTAAAGTAACAAAGTGGTGCAACTTTTGTTTTGCAACATGTGTGACCAAATGAACTATTCCAATGAATCTAAATGGGTACATTTATGCTAGGAATGGTCCTCTTTTGCATTCAAACATGCTAAATCACTTTGAGCTACATCCAACCGACTCAATCCCTTAAGAGTTCAAAGTGCAAACTGACTACAATATTTGATAGGGTATTACTCAAAAATTGTAATGCTTACAAACTATCTGTCTAAGGCCATAAGATTGTGTTGGTCCCCTTTACAATAACCTCACTCAGTTTTTGATATATTGGAGGTGTTTTCTCATGGTGATGACTTTTTAGTTGAGGAAAAAGTTGTCAAATGTAAGTAGTGTAAAGTTGCAAAGTGGTGCAACTTTCATTCTGCAACTCATACGACCAAATGGACTATTCCAAACAAATCCAGATGGGTACGTTTCCACTAGGAATGGTCCTCTTTTCAACCCAAACATGCCCAATCGCTCTGAGCTACGTTCAACCAGCTTGATCCATTAAGAGTCCAAAGTGTAAAATGGATGCAATCTTTGATAGGCTATTGCTAGAAAACCATGATGCTTACAAACTCTTTGTCTAATGCTATGTGATCACATTGGGACCCTCTATAATAACCTCTCATTTTTTTCTATCTCAGAGGTGTTTTCCCATGGTGACGACTTTTTAGTTGAGGAAAAATTTGTTAAATGCAAGTAGTGTTTTTTTTTATTCAAGGGGTAAACGCTTTTGATCGGAGCTATGAACCGGATACAACCATTCAAGAATACCACCCCAACAAGGTTTGAACCTTGGTGGCAAGAACAACAATGCCACCTATAAACCATTAGACCATGCCAATACCGGCATCAAATGCAAGTAGTGTAAAGTTGCAAAGTGGTGTAACTTTTCTTTTGCAACCCGTACGACCAAACAAACTATTTCAACATGTATGGATGGGTATATTTATACTAGGAATGGTCTTTATTCATACCCAAACATGCCGACTCACTCTGAGCTATGTTCAATCAGCTCAATCCCTTATGATGGCATGTAAAACAAAGGAAAAGAGAAAGATTCACATGATAGTTGAAAATTTTGAGTTTTCCACACCAAAAGCATATGATTGCATGAAAGAGGTAAAACATTTCGCCTAAACCTTTTCATTCTCGAATGAGTTATGATCCAATTACTATGTGGATCTCATACTTACATTGAATTCATGATTATTAATATTAGTATTTAGGTAACTTTCTTATTCCTATTATGGTTCTAATCACAAATGAGAAGTCTACACGACTATTAAAATATTGTATGATCATCCTCAATTCTAGCAAGGGTAAGAATTTTTTTAATTATCTTCCTTTCCCTTACAACAATATGGTTGTTGTAAAGAGGAATTTTTTAAAGGTTCTAGAAAAAAATTGAAAGATTTATAGCTAAACCCAATCATAGGTTAATAAAAATATGAGCCCACATGGTGGCTTATGACCTAGCTAAAGAGAATCATGAAAAATGATGTTAATGAGTTCACACTAGAGCCTCGACCATAAGTAGAAGCTAAAAATAGCCCAAAGAAGAGGTATAAATATATGTTGATACATGAGATATTACAACCCCTATTCCTACTCCTTTGTAATCATATCAAATGTCTTAGAATAAATTGAATCTTAGTGGGTGCTCACCACAAAATAGAGCTTATTTTAGAATACCAAAAGTGCAGGTGAGGACCTATAAAAGAAGGAAAAAAATTGAGAAAAGTGATGATCCACCTATGAAAATAGGATATGAAAAGTAGAAAATGGAATAGCAAAGAATACACGAGCCATTAGAGGTTTGTATAGAGAAGGTACAATAGGTTACACTATAAATATCTATCTTCCCTATCCTCCTAGCTTTATCCCTTTTAAATTCTTCCTTGGATTCCATATTAATTAGCACATAAATAAATGATGCATCATTGGTGAATCATTTTTGGAAATAATGAAGTTGTTTAGCATCAACTAATAAGGTTGTTTAGCATCAATCAATAAATATTCAAGATAAACCATGAAGGACATCAATGAGAAATGATAGGGCTAACCAATTAATAAGTATACATGTGAATAAGTGAAGCATACATGTGAATAACTGAAGCAAAAGTACTCAAATACATGTAAGCCTTAAAGTATACACATGAATACATAGTGTACACATTAATACAAAGTATATGCATGAATACAAGGTATACACATGAAAACATGTAAGTCGCAAAGTATACAATGGAATACACATAAGTCAAAAAGTATACACACAAGTTGTATACACTTGAATGCATGTAACTCATATCTATTGAACCGTGGTTTTATAATGAAACCATCCAAAGATAAGTTAAACTATGAATCAATAATGGTTTTATTTTTCACTAACTAACAACTATAACAATGAATGTAAATTTAAATTTAGTAATTTTACTCATACTCATATGAGAGGAATCAAGGAGTCTATAGAAGAAGAAAAACCAAGCTCCATTTCCCTATGAACATCTGAAGGTGTTTCTACTTGCAACATCTGAAAATAAAAAAACAAATTATTCTATCATGAAAACTACAACAGTGATGCATGTCATGGCTTATAATGTATGAGATAATGAAAAAAAAATTCAGTACTTATTGAATTGTATATTTCATACTATCATGCTTACTATTTTCCATATCCATAGCTTGTTCGAAAGTACCTATTTTAGGCTTTTATTCATAGTAGCAAGGTGATGAACAATTTGATAAATGCTTTGGTAGACATGTACGAAAAATGTGGTAGCATAGAGAAGTTAGTGAACTATTTGAAAAAATGCCTCAAAGAAATGTTGTCTCATGGTGATGGAAAGCCATGACAAACAAATGTTTCATGGCATTCCATCACCATGAGACTACATTTCTTTGAGGTATTTTTTCAAATATTTCATTTCCTTCTCTATGGTATTATGCTAGGATGGGATGGAGGGAGATCATGACATGAAGAGGGAGGGGTGGGGATATGAACAAGTGGAATAAGAGGTGGAAGGTTCCATGCATTGGTAAATTGAGGATGAGGATGAGGACCTTGAAAATAATTTGGAGGGGAATTTTCACTAAAGGATTGGTTTCTATTCTTAAGGTAGTGAGTGGTTGGAAAAAATGCCTTGAAGAAATGTGGTCTCATGGTGATGGGATTTCATTCCATCACTATTAGATGATATTTTTTCAAGGATTTTTTTCAAACTACTCACTTCCTTGTCTATGTTGTTTCTTACTATTATGATTTAATAGATTTTTTCCAAGCATCCATAGTTTGTTGGAAAGCACCCTTTTTAGGCTTTTAGCCATAGCAGCAAGGAAGTGAACTATTCGATAAAATGCTTTGGTAGAAATGTATGAAAAATGTGGTAGTATAGAAAAGGTAGTGAGCTGTTTGGAAAAAATTTCTCAAAGAAATTGGGTCTCATGGTGATGGAAATCACCTTGAGATCACATTTCTTTGAGGCATTTTTTCAAACAACGTATTGACTTGTCTATCCTATTGCTCACTATTATTCTTTGATAGATTTTTTCCAAGCATCCATAGCATAGAAAATACAATGAACTATTTGAAAAAATGCCTCAATAAAAAGTGGTCTCATGGAATTCCATGACAAGAAAATGCAATTGGAAGATTCTCCTAGTTATTACTTATGCTATGTGAAATAATTGCATCACTACTTATGTTGAATTTCTAAACAACTATATTGTAATTAAAATGTTGTCATCTATCAACATCTAATTATTAGTTATGCAATGTGAAGTAATGATTTGAGTTTGAAAGATGTGCAATGCAATGTAATCAACAATATGAATATAAACTACACAGATCTATTAAGTACAATTCATTAGTTAAAATCTTTATTCTATTACCTATATGAGGGTTTGTACAACTCCATTGGCACTAGGTGGTGTTCCCACGAAACCTCCAATATTAGCCTATTCAACATCAAAATATAGATATTAGAATACCATTCATATAACAATGTTATTCACATGTAATATTTATAATTGTTTTCTAGTTATATACCTTAGTAGTCGATGCAATGGAGTAATAAACAAGTGGAGGGAAAGTGTATCCAATATCAACACTATGACCCTAAAATTTTATTACAATCATTAAACTAAATTAGTTAATATTGCATTTAAAAAAAGAAATTTAATTAATTAAATTCAATGAACATGCTAACATTTATCTGAGTATCAATGTCGAAAGCATCATTCAAAATGTCATCCGCCATCACCAACTCCGTAGCAGAAAATGTATCCTACACACCAGCCTCCTGAGTGTTTGTGGGGTCATATGTAAAAGCTGACCTTTAAACTTGACAAGAATGGGGTGGAAGCCTACCCCTTCAACTCTCCCTTGGATGGCGCTATACTATAGGACATGCATGTTGGGTTATACTCTAGGTCAAAGAGTTGATAAACTGGAAAGTGTCCACCTCAACACTCTCCTTCGCAATAGAAGGGATAACAATGTGCTCATGAGCCGGCCTAGTGAGAGCTCGTCTCCCTTTCTGCTAAGGATCTTGATGCACACCTAGTCTACCTTGTACCAACCCTCCACCTCTCCCCTCAAAGTCCCTCATATCAAAATAGTTGGAGAATTTTTTGAGGATGAACTCATAGTATATTTTCTTCAAGAAATATTGGGGGATCTCATTATTGTTGCATGGTGGATAGTCAAAAACCAGCAACTGCCTATCCAAAAAATTGTTCCTAATCCATTGGTGGTGACACGAATGGATAAGAAACCTCTTGGCATTAAGGTCAAGATTTTTATTTGTGCGTGGCTCAGTGAATAGTGAGCACAAATCATATTTTGCAAGTTTTTCATCTTTTACTTCTTTATATAATAATTTATCTCCATAAAAATTCATCCACCCCTGCATCCTCTCTACCCAACCACTTAGTTTTTGTGTGATTGCATCTACATGTGTTAACATGTCTTGAAGTAAATTCACAACTTTTCTTCTTTTCACTATTGAACTTACAGGATCGTTCAACCTCGTGATTATATACTCAATCTATTTTTTGTTGTTTTCAATTTACCCCATTAAATTTTGCTAAGTACTAGGAGGATGTTGACGAATTGGTGGATTTTTTTGTTGTGGTTGTTGAGAATTTTTTCATGTGCTTGTTGATGTGGTTGTTGAGGATTTGTAGGTTGATTATTGTCTCCTACAAATTAAAGAAATGAACATCATAAACAACCTAAAATTACCTATTTAACAATAAATTCACAGAAAAAAACAATGCTTACATATTTGACCTCCCCATCGACATGGTAGTATCCTGGTCATGAAATTACAAATATTCAATGAAGAAATTGCAAGTTTTGATCCTTCCAAAATATGAGGGCGCAATTGCAGGGTTTGTTGGCCATGGGAAAGAAAAACACAGTAAAAATGAAATGAAATGGTTTTTTTTTCATAAGCTAAAACATGCTTGTGTTATAACATGAGCATGTTAAAGGCTTGATCACACCGAACCATAACATGAGCGTGTTATAATCTGCTCACATTATAGCCTTTAAATTTTTTTAAAAAAATTATAGCCACTTTTTGTCTTCCTAAATTTTTGCACCCGCCCAATAATAACTACATTCTTCACCTTGCACTCAAGGTAATTTTCAAAAATGGTCTTTATTTTCATGAGCAGCATGGATGAGATCTCTTCATGCACAAATAAATTATTTTCTCCTTTGTAAATTCCCCTTGGATGAGAGGCTTATCATCTTTCCCTTAGATAATGGTAAATTCCAAACTTTTAGGTTGTCCTATACACAAGAATTAGAGAAGTTCCTTCCAATGAGTTGCTTAGTGTCAAAGAAAGTGTTAACAAGATTGTTTGAAATATGGTGATTGACAACATCACCAACAAGTCTCTAGGAGGATATAACTAGATAACTCTTTCTCTCTCTCAAGTCTCTCCCACTCCCTCCCTCTCTCAAGCCTCTCTCTCCCTCTCAGGTATCTCTCTCTCTTAGGTATCTCTCACTCTTCATCCCCCTCTTAGGCCTCTCTCTCTCTCTCTTAGGTCTCTCCCACTCCTCTCTCTCTTAGGTATTTCCCAATACCTCTCTCTCAAGTCTCTCCCTCCCTCTCTCTCTCGCAGGTCCCTCCCACTCCCTCTCTCTATCTCTCAGATATCTCTCACTCTCTTAGGTCTCTCCCACTCCCTCTCTCAGGTCTCTCCTCCCACCCTAACTCTCTCTCTCTCTCTCCCTCTCCCTCTCTCTCTCTCAGGTCTCTCCAACTCCTCTCTCTCTCTCTCTCAAGTCTCTCCCTCCCTCTATCCCTCAAACCTCTCTCTTAGGTCTCTCCTCCCTATATCTCTCTCCCTCTCTCCCTCTCAAGTCTCTCCCTCCCTCCCTCCCACCCCTTCTCTCTCTTGGGTCTCTCACTCCCTCTATCCCTCCCACCCTACCTAGATAACTCTCTCTCCCTCTTAGGTCTCTCAATCTCCCTCTCTCTTTCTCTCAGGCCTCTCTCACTCTTTGTCTCCCTCTCAATCCATTCTCTCTCTTTCTCCCTCCCTCCCTCTTTGGTCTCCCCCCTCTCTCTCTCTCTCAGATCTCTCTGACTCTCCATCTCCCTCTTAGTTCATTCTTTCTATTTCTCCCTCCCCCCTCTCTCTCTATATATATATCCCTCCCACCCTACCTCTCAGTCCCTATCTCCTAAGTTTGTCCTTCTCTCTCTCTCTCTCTCTCTCTCTCTCTCTCTCTCTCTCTCTCTCTCTCTCTCTCTCTCTCTCTCTCTCTCTCTCTCTCTCTCAAGTCTCTCTCTTTTCCTCCCTCTCTCCCTCTATCCCTTTCTCCATCTCATGTCTCTCTCTTTCCCTCCTCTCCCTCTGTCCCTTCCACCCTCTCTCTCTCTTGGGTCTCTCACTCCCTCTATAACCTACCAAGGTAAATCTCTCCCAGTCCCTCTCTCTCCATCTTAGGTATCTCCCTCCCTCTATCCCTCCTACCCCCTCTCTCTCTTAGGTCTCTCCCACTCTCTCTACCTCTATCAGGTCTCTCTGTCCCTCTATCACTCACACACCCTCTCTCTATCTCACTATATATATATTATAGTATAGTATATAATATATACTATGTACTAAATGTATTATATAATATATATATATATATATATATATATATATTAATATATGTTACATAATAGTGGGTGGATGGGGAGGTCTCTCTCCATAATGGGGCTATGGAGAGAGAGTGGCATTGGGCGATGGAGTTTTCCACTTCATTTTTCCTTTCTCTACTAGCAAGTTGAGTTGGAATGTAGTTGGCAAGATCAAGTGTCATACTTTCCTATTAATCATCAAGTTTGGTGCAATATTGGTTAACTCTTCTTGGGGGTTCAATTTGCACATGTGTGCCAGAGTTTTGAGTTAGCTTCTCTCTTGGTTTTTGTAAGGTTTTTGTGAAATTATGGAAAAAACTTCTCTCTAGATGATATGGGTACATGGTGAGATGGTGACTTGACCTTGTCTTGGTCCCCATAAAGCATGCGAGTTGTTAAAATTAGCTTTTTGGCTCCATTTCTCCATGGTGATCAATATTCATTATAAGGGTCTTTGATTGTGGCCTGGTCTATGGAGGGATGGAGATTCCTATCCAACTAAGGAGCTGCAAGCAGGAAATGGATTTTTGGGGCTCAATCTTGACACTATGGATGAGATGCCTTACAAAGAATCTAGACTTCCTTTCCATTTTGATGGTAAAATTCATTCTTGGTGGATGTTTTCTAGAGGGAAACAAAGGTTCCCAACTGGATTTAAGTATCTTTTCTAGGGTGTTAACAAGGATTCTAGACATAGGAGTTTACAAGAATTATGATAAGGTGATCATGTTGAAGATTTTCAAAAAAGACCTCTTGCTTAGGATGGAGTAGGCTTTGGTTGTGGAGAGACTCAGTTTGGGTAGTCCTCACCCACATGAAATGGGACTAATTGAGGAATATGGGGCTACCATAAATTAATATCCCTTCCTCTTGCACATTAGAGGTATGGAGTCAATATAGCATCACATGCTTGTGATAGTTGGGGTCAAATTCCTCAAACACAAATACAATCTTGTGGTGGCTCAGAGTGCAACTTGGCAATATGAATTTAGGATGTTTACGTAAAAAAATATTTGGTGAACATAATTGTGTGTCTGGTCTAGTTTTTTGGGTTTACTTTGTTAATGGTCATCTTATGTTCCTTTTGTGTCCTAGGATGGGATTTCATTCAGTAGTGGATAGCATGACCCTGAATGGTTATTTTGACAAATATGATGGTAGTCTGGGGTTGGGCTGGCTATAATTAGGAGGTGGCACAAATTTGGTGTCATTGGCACATTATTGCATAAAAAATTTCAATATTAATATAATCTCACCTTACTTATCAAAATTTATATATTACATAATATTAATTGTAACAATGGAAATAGGGTGCCCTACCTTTTGGGAGATGGAGCACAAGGATAGGGTTCTTATTTCAAACTTGTTTCATTCAAGGAAACCCTAGAGATCTCACTCTAGTGATGTAAAGGGGGAAGATATCTTACAATAGGGTGTCCTAGGGTATCATTAGAAACTAAAGAGGGGTTCACCATCAAGCTAGGGCTTAGAAAGACATGTAATATGCAAAACCTAATGATATGCAACAATAGAATGGATGGCCTATAAATGAATGTAAAATAGAATAGTTTAAACTAGAAAAGTATAGAGGTGCACCTAGAAACTTGTAGAAACTTGAATGAAGACCTGAAATGTTGAAAATATTGAATTTAATGCACATAGGGACTTATACACTAGGTTGGGTGATTGAGTCCCAAATTAAGGTTTCTGGGAAGGAACAAAAATATGGCAGTGACAGGTCTGGAACTCTTGAAATCTTAAAATTTGGTTGTACTAGGATTCATATGCTAGAAGTGGTGTATTAGTCCTACTTTTTTTTTAGAGGATCAAGATCCGAATCTACTCTTCAATCTTTGCTTTGTCTTCTCAACCCGATTTTTGGATCTAAAATGTTGAATTCTGCTACGTAGATGCCTTTTGGTGATCTTCTAAACATGGTGACAACTTGAACAACTTTCCAACCTTGAAAACCTCTTTCCAATCTTTCTCTTCAATGTGTCTTCAACCTAGATCTGAAAATAACACACTAAAGAAAGGAAAAAGTGTTGTTTTTTTAGTAGAAAGGGGTTTTCCTTGGTCAAACCCCTTTTTGGTAATCAAACCTTGAAATGAAATAAAATGGAAAAGAGGAATGGTGAATGAACACAATTACATGTTGCAACTCACCAAAACCTAGAAATAAAGTGTTGTAAACATGTATGAAATGGCTCCAAAGGATGTAGATCTTGACTCTTTCTTGAATGATATGGATCATGACTTGAATTCTTGCTTGAAATGTGAAACCCTAAATAACAAATGCTAGCTCAAAACAAAACATGATGCATGATGGCTTTGACATGATTCTTGATACTTGAACAATTCTCTAAAACACTTGATTAACAGCTCTTGAATGCTCTTGTATGCTCTCGTGAACTCAATTTTTCTATAAGGATGCTTGTTCAACTTGTTAGGTGAAAAATGTGTCAAATAACCTTGTATTTATACTTGTTTATGTCAAATTTCTCAAAATTACAATACTACAAGCCGACATCAAATCTAGGTCAATAAAATCCTACAAAGAATTTGAATTTAATTTAAGTTTAAGCCACATAAAAAATGATACACCAGAAGTGGTGTATGAGTCCTATTAGGCTAGGCTTTGGGACACATTTTTTAAGAAATACTTAGATTGATGTGAAATCCATATCGGGGCCTCAAAACTTAGGTGGGACTCATACACCCAAGGTAGTGTATGAGTCCCAAATCACTAAATATGGCCGATACAATCCAAAAACACATGAATTACGATTGGATGTTGGTTTATGTTGGGATTATCCTCAAAAGATACATTAATTAAGGTGTGTGGATGCAAAATAAGGTAAATTAAGGCATAAAGAAGCTCAATTTATTAATAACAACCCTAGATTAGTGTGAAAGTGTAAAGGTACACTTTACAACACACTAAATAAGGCACAATTAAGTTCATTTAGTTTTCAAGGGCCCAAGACCTAATGTGAATGTGTTATAAATATTACAACACTAAATCAAGGCAACATTATGCTCAATTTAAAAAGGGGCCTAAAAAAATGTGAAAATGTAAGGGGATATATTTTTCTTCATTACATTTAGCCCCCACTTTAGTGAGAGGATGAATCGGCTTCAAATTCAAACTAAAATAGACAAACTCGCATCAAGAGGGGTCCAAGTGTACCTATGCGAGCGACATAGGATGACAAAGATTAGAGGAGATGGCCAAACCCCTAGGATCAAGATCCTATAGCAGACCAACATAAGTGCAATAGGACACACATGAAAATGATATAGGGAGCAACATCAAGGCTCAAGCATACACTACCAAAGATATAAAGAATGAAAAATAAAGATAAAAGGGGTGGATCAAGCTTTGACCATTTTTACCACATGTTGAGGATTAGATCTAAGTTGTTTGTCCAATAATGCACACTCACAAGGGCTAGTGTAACCTCAGGATTTCCACTAGGTGAGCCTCTAGTGGGACACATATGCATGCGGCTAGTATGCACTTAGACAAACAAGCAAGTGGCTATGGGAAATTCATGCTTAAGTTCAGCTCCATACATAGAACCAGACCAAAGCTATACCTCCTAATAACTTTGAGCTTCATGAGGCAAGAAAAGCTTCGTATCCTTGAAACTCATGAGAAAATGAGATGCCTCTATAGGCAAGCAAAATGTGTTATGCAAGGTGGCCATATAATCGAAAATGTAAGGTATGTTCAAAGGAGTCTTGTTTAATTCATGTATGGTCTTAACTTAGGGAACATTGTTCCTAATGTCTCTAAGACAGGACCAATCAAAGAATAGAAAATTCACAAGTTAGGGGATGCAGTGTGTCGCATCAAGCCACTAAGAGGAATTTAATATACTAAGAGTGATCATGCTCTTGAGGGAAATCACACCCAATGTCATCAAAAAGAAAAAGACACATCTCATGAAGTAAGAAGGCTACATAATGAAACATGAAATGCAAATGAATAATGCCAATGTATGCCCCCACTTTAAAGAAATTGCTAAACACCATGCTGTGAGCAATTACTTTAAAGTAGCAAAAGATAAATGCTAACAATAAAGAGGACATGAGAGCTTATTTGGAAATCCCTATTCCAAGTTATATGTTTCTAAATAAAGCTAAATCATGAAAAAGGGAAGGGGTTTCCCCCAAAATGAAACTCCAAGACATGAGGGATCCATGGATTCGAGGTCAGTATGTCTTTGCTACAATGTTTTTAGAGAGCTTGGAATTGTCATCATTTCCCAATTACTCATGGAACAAGAAGAATGACACAAAGAGAGAAAAAACAAAGAAAAATCCTCTCAGGTCAACATGGAAGAGACCTAAATATCTTGATTCCTTGCGTCATCCCCAAAAGGAAAACATAAGAAAAAGAAAATATAAAGGAATTTAAGCTTATGAAGTAGAGAAGAATGTAGGTACAAATAGAGGAATGTCACAAAAAGAGAGAGAGATACATCAAACAAAAAATCATGAGGGATCACATTATGCATATATAATCACACACATAACTTGAAAAAGAAAACAAAGGCAATACTAGTCAACCTATTAGTAGGTTGTCTACATCGCAATTGCATTCATCATATATAGAAGGCAGACAACTAGCCAAAGGGAAAATAGCAAGTGTGGAACTAGGGTCATCATCGAGTTCAACACTCTTCTTAGGATAATTATCATTTAAGATTATACAAGAGGAAAATAATGTATTCAATTCATTATGCACTTCTTCATCAATTTTAGCAACCTCATCATCGTCATCCATGTTAATCACAATGGGAGGTCGAATGATAATGTCTAAAGAAGGGTTTAGCTTCCGTTGCGGTTACGATATAGAATCTTTTTTTTTGTGGCAAGGGAGACACATCGTGTATTGCTTTAGTCATGTTTATATGTTGATTTTATTTGTTGTTTTCTTCATTTAACCTTCGAGCAAGAGCACACCATCTATGCCTACACTCTCTAGCATTTCTATTTCTTTTAGTACAATTATCAAGATGCATTTGTGTAGGAGTGGGTTTATCAACCATAGGTTTCTTTTCTTTCCTAAGGGGAGGAAGAAAAATGAACCACTAGAGGTTGTTCAACCACTTTCTCTTTATCTTTGTAAACTTGTTTTATCTTAGGAGGTATGATGGGAATGTTTTTATCCATGCTTTTGGTTTATCATATGTTTCTTGATAGAGTTCATTCACAAGTAAAAATTCCTTGGTGATCACATTCTCTCCAAAGACAGGATCAATTAATATCCCATTAGTGGGTTTGTCATTTATTTGACAGGCTATGTAAAGAGGACCATCAAGTGCATTTCTAATAATGTCTTTAGATGAGAAAGAAATGTCAAGAGGATTTATAGTTCAACCCTTACGAGGTTGAGTTTTGATCAACGCAATCAAACCTTTTTCAATAGTATCCATAGGACCTTGTTCAATAGTATCATAGGACTTTGTTGAATTGTATCTATATTTTCATCATCCATGTCAACATTCATCACATCATTCTTTGTAGTTTCACTAGTTTTGACAAATGAAATATTATGAAATTAGGCATAGGGTTGGTAAAGATTTGTAAGTTTTGGTTGGGGGGGGCAACGAACTTATTTCCTTGATCATTAACACCGCCAACTAAAATTCATCTAGAAAAAATGAGGTATTGCACAAGATGTTTAAGATGCTTATAATATTCTGTGTCATGTCCATTTTTTTGGTGATAATGCCAGTAAGCATTTCATCTAAAATTTAGAGGTAAAGGCTTATTAGGATCGGTTGTTATAATGGGAGGCAAGGTGATAATTTTCTACTGTAGAAGTTGTGACATTGTGTTATGGAGGATATAAGGTAAGGGAGTGAATTGCCTAGCTAGATCCCCAAATGAAAAAGAAGTTGTCTTCCTTATAGCAACCACTTGGACATCGACATGTTGAGTTGTTTTTTGAGGGGGATTTATTTGAAGAAATATTTATTCTATTTCCTAAAAGGTTGGTAATTTTTTTGGTTTGCAAACTCAAACTTCTCAAGTCGGCTAGAGGTGGATTTGTGTCATGACTACTGACCGAGTTTTGATCATCATGGTAAGCTTATCTTGTATCTTATTTTGCAAGTTCTCAATGAACATCCGTTGAAGGTGAGGATCATGGATCTTTATGTCAATTTGGGAATAAAGCGCTTGGTAGCGTGAAATGAAGTTAGTAACTTTTTCACCATCTTTTTGCTTACATCTCATCAAATCGACTAAGGTTATTTTAGAAGTCATATATACACTTGGAAATGGTTTATAAAGGCCTCAACAAGTTCATTGAATGAATGAATTGAGTTGTTTGGTAATTAGGAAAGCCATTCTAAGACAATATCCTTCAAGGATCTAGGGAAAAGCTTACCCAAGAGCTTATCCTCAAGGAAAAAATCACTACACAATGTGGTATAAGAGGAAACATGGTTAGAAGGATCTCCTTTCCCCCATATTTCTCGAATCTAGGAATCTCTAAACCTTGTGGTATCAGTGTTCTGAATATCTCCAAGGATAAGGGATTGCTTTTGACATAGTATGTAGGTTGGCCATGTTGATTTTGGTTTATGTTGGAAAATTTCTTTCAAAGGGATGAAATAGTTTGCAAAAGTTGATTTATGACATCATTGTTTGCATTTTGAGATGGAGGTGAATATGGTGGAGGCGTATATTTTTTCAAGGGAAAAGTGATTGGAATGCTTATTTGAGGTAAACTGATAGGAGATATAACATGTGATGCCAAAAAGGTACTAGGAATACTAGCAAAAATACCTAAGGTAGGAATGACATTACTAGTAGGTTACATTGTTGTTGTAACTTTAGGGATGGTATAGGTAGGAATAGAGGCAATGGTTGTAAGAGAAGGAATTTGGGTTCCTCCTTTTCTTTGGATATTGTTTGAAGGTTGAGCAATACTAGTAAGTTTACCAAAAATTTGAGCTAGGTTACACACAAGTTCAACTCCTTCAGTTTCAATCATGCAGTGTATGTTATCTATAGTAGGGATAGTAGTGGTTGAATATTTTTTTGTACTTGATTTTGTAGGTTTTCTAAGTCTTCATGGATCTAGATTAGGTTTTCTTGTGGAATACTACCAACCATTATGTCAAAAAAATTCACACTACAGTTGAAGGAAAAGATTTGGGAAGTGTATGGTCCATACCTAGTGAACTAGTGTCAACACTAGTAGTGAAAGAGTTATATGACCTAAGATCCACAACAATTGTGCTATCATGAGATGACATGAGTCTCAAATTTTATCTCAATATAGTATTAGAAATAGGAAACCAAGTTGTAAAACTCATGCAAGGTGTAATCAATGCAAGATGTAATGAACACAAAATACATGATATTCTCTAATTTTGATTCAAATGAAATTAAGCTAGATGCAATGAAAGGAATGTAACAAAAACTCTACAAAATGAAACAGATAACTAATAGTAGCAAAAAAACATAGAAATAGAGTTTTTACTGCTAGAAAATGCAGTTTAAAATCTAAAACAAGACTAAATCGCCCAAAGGGGCGTATGAGTCCCAATTTGGGTTTTTCAAGTATTTGAAATTTGAATAACGGTCAACACAAAATACCCGAAAAATAAAGAAAACCCGCCTGTACTAGGATTAAATCACCTAGAGCAGCGTATGAGTCCGAGATTAGGGTTTTTGCACAAATTTCAAAAAATTATGAGTGAAAGTTATGCTTTATGGTTTGTATAATGTCTATGTTCAATGAAAATGTAGATGTTAGATGAAATTCAATGATGCAAGATGCAAAAATGTAATCTATATGCACTTTCACTATTGTAAAGTTTAGAAACCCTAGATACCAATTAACTAATGAAAAACCTAATGCAAAGTTAATTCAAGCTAGATCTAGCATTATAATGCACTCTAAATCAGAAATAGAATGTTCTAAATGCAAGATCACAAAACTGTAATAGCAGAAATAGGGTGCCCCACCTTTTAGGAGGTGGAGCACAAGGATAGGGTTCCTATTTCACACTCATTTCATTCAAGGAAACCATAGAGATATCAATCTAGTGATGTAAAGGGGAAAGGGATCTTGCAATAGGGTGTCCTTGGGTATGATTAGAAACTAAATAGGGGATCACCACCAAGCTAGGGCTTGTAAATACATGTAATATGAAAAACCTAACATGATGAAACCTAATGATATGCTGGGCGGGGGCCCTAGCTCGGTTGGCTAAGTAATTCCGTTGCGGCTCTGCTGGTCATGAGTTCTAGTCTCCCCCGTCCCGTGGTACCGGAGGGCGTGTCGCGCCAGCGCCGCCGGTCACGTTAAAAAGTTTACCAGGCGCACTACAGTTTATAGAGGGTCGTGCTACCCGATTCCTGCAGTCTAAAAAAAAAAAAAACCTAATGATATGCAAGAATAAAATATATGAATTATAAATGAATGCAAAATAGAATACTAAACTTGAAAAATATAGAGGACCTGGAAACCTATATCATCTTGAATGAAAACCTGAAATGTTGAAAATAAAGAATTTAATGCACACTAGGACTCATGGTCATGCCCACAAAAGGATATAAAAGTTACAGAAAATCCTATTCTAGGAATTGGACATTCGAGCAGGCGACTAACATCTTCTTATGGTTGTTCATTTACTTTGACAAACCAAGGAACATATACTTGAAATGGAGCAGCATTGTATGTGCACTAAGAACCAGTTTCAGTCACGATTTACTAGAAATAAATGCGTGAAAGGAATTCTACTTATGCTACGAAAATGTAATGCGGAGCCTTCTAAACTTAATCAAAACATAAATAATTACAACTATGACTGAGAAACAAACTATGAACTGGCCTTATGCTGCAGGAACAAACACGGGGACGGATTCCCGATGATGTAGGAACAAGATAAGACTGAGTTTGCATTGAAACTTTCTAGAATGAAATCTAACTTATGATCAACAGAAGATAAACAACTAACTAAATATAGATACTAAGTGGGCCCCCTTATCAAGCATCAACTAGCTATGCAAGAATTGAAATCAGAACTTCATCAGCTTTATTCATAAACTCAGAATGATATACATTGTTCTGGTCATATGAAAACTAACACAAAACTCTATCTCTTATCATAGTACTAACTCTTACATATTTTGCTTCTTATTATCATACTAACTTTTACATGTTATGCATCCTCACTCACATAGGAGGAACACTTATTTAAACCAGAAAAGCAACTAACTAACTAAGGGAGAAAGACGTGGACATAAAATGTATCTTGAAACCGAGGAACAAACTTCTCATAAATGAAAGTATATCTGTTCAACATGATCTAGAGAGAATTTAGCATTCCGCTCTTCCTAGATTAATGATCATTTATGTTTCTTCCCAATGAACCGGTCAGAGAATCTTCACTGGAACAACTTCCTCGATGTCGTATAGGAAATGGACTTTACTGCAGGGCCGAGATCCACTGTGCTTGACTCGTTCATGATCCCTTCAACAACCTATGATACTCAAGGCGACAGAGGCAAAAGAAAGCACGCATGGTAACAACACGATACATTCATTAATCACATACTAAATATATTTCATTATTCAAAAACCATATGCATTATACCAGTCATTTGGGAGGTCAAACAGGGTAATTAATAAGACACATAGAGATGTTAAGCTGCAGGAATATAGGAATGTATTGCTATAGGATACTACCCAATTTCAGATAAAAAGTCTTTAATCACATAGTTAAAAAATCCATTAGCAATAAAAGTAGAGATATTAAAAATACATCATGATACTCAAATTATGAGCATATCCTGATCTCATCATCTGCCCCCTACTTAAACTAATGATGGTCCACCAGCATTAAGCTTCCTAGTTGTTTCCCTAAAATCTGTAGGAGCAGTATGGCTTTTTGGCATAGTCCCAAATTTATAATAGAAACCTCTAAAATTTTGCCATCTTTCATATCTGAGGGTTTTTGTATCCTTATTAACATTTGTAGCTCGATAGGGATAAAGTGGCCACATTAGAACTAGAGGTTAAAAATTCACTAGCAGCTTCCTCATTAAAAGAATCTAACCTCAAAAAATAGTTTAGCCAACCACAATTACTAAATGCCTGAACTGTTTGAGGATTTTGTGTTAAGAGTTCATGAGCTACAGGCTCATGTCTTACCAATTGACCACCCATATTCACAAATTACTCTTGTTGAGATTCCATAAACCCAAACCTTTTCGGAAAATTCAAAAGAATTTTTTTTTGCTATGCTTCTTTTTGCTTCCTTCTATCCTGTTGTCACTTTTATGTTCTTTTCCAACAATGACTCGAAAGATAATTGCATGTAATGATTGTTAGGAACTACTCATATCAAGCAGTTAATGTTGTTTAGGATAAAACACGCAGCCATATTTGGAAAGTACAAGAAGAATAAAAAAATATCTCATTAGTCGTGACAGCGACATAAGAAAAGGTTTGAAATGGATTATCCCACTCCCTACTTAAATTTTGACATGTGTCCACACATGTGCAAAAAGATAGGTGAAGAATGGGCGATAATGACTAATATGTACATAGCAGTTGATGAATTAATGAAATAAATAAACAATGTGATAAAAAAAGATATGGCGTACCTTTTAATTAATGCTCGTTCATGTTGGGAAAGATCACAACGCACCATGAAATGACGGCTGGAATAGAAACCATGAATGAGGATGGTACGGAAGATGGATGACGTGGAAGAAAAGGGAATGAATGGTGGTGATAGATGAAAAGTGGAGAAAGTGGCTCCCTTAAAAAGGAAACGTTTATTATGGGCATGAAACATGGAATTTAAAGAGATGCTGCAGGAGAAAGACCGACACCTTTCGCTGCAAGAAGATCAGTGGCTGCATTCAAAACAAACTGCTGCATAAATTCATCTTTGGACGCTGGTTTATGATACAACCGAAGAAGGTGTCCATTAACCAGTAGGTTGAATCAAACTAGATCTATTGTAGCCAACTGCACTGAGCCATTATCAAACACATTTTCTATTTCATAAGGACCAAGCCATCGTGTGGTTAGCTTACCTTGATTTTCCTTGTACCTGGAATCATAGAGAAGCGCCCAATCAGCAGCAGAGAATTGCTTAGTTTGAATGTGATTGTCATGCCATTTTTTTCTTTGTTGTTGGATAGTTTCAGTATGCTATAGGGCAGCTTTCCTCATCTCATCCAATTCATTCAGCTGTAGGAGGCATTCCTTTTGAGCCTCTGAGATATCAATGTTAAGTTGGAGAGCAGTCCTCAAGGTTTTATGCTCAAACTCTATTGGCAACATGGCAGTCTTACCATAGAGTAATTCAAAAGGAGTAAACCCTGTAGTTGTTTTCCATGTTGTCCTATAGGCCCAGACTACTTCAGGAAGGCGACTGCTCCAATCCTTCTTGTGTAATTAGACTGTCTTTGTAAGGATTGCCTCAATTTCTCTATTGGTAACTTCTACCCAACTATCAACAACTCCCCTTCCCAAACTCATAAACCATCTAAGGGCTCCTTCCTTCAAAGTGGCAAGAAACAACTTCATCATGTGAGCATCTGAAGTGTAATCATAGCTACGACAGAGGATGTCAAACTCAAACAAGAAAGTGTCTAGGTCCTCTGTAACTAGTCCATAGAACTTGGGAAGTAATGAAGAAGGAATATTTTTAAGGTTATCATTATCTTGCTGAGCAATGATGGGGAATTCAAAAGTAGGAGGTCGGTTAGGTGCGTTATGTGCCATATTTGCTAGATGGAGTATCAAAGCAAATGGATTTTCTTCAGGTTTTTCGTCAACTGGGTCAAATGGTAATTCAACAAGCAAGTTTTTAGCAAATGGATTGATATCTTGGTCTCCTCCTTCCTCAAATAGATTATAAGCTGGTTCAGTATTGTGATCAATGAATGGAAGGCTAGGGATGAATCTTCCCATAGCATCTCTTCTTCTATGCATGCAATAGAATGAACCGTAACTTGAAGGAATTTGAAAATGCTTGAATAACAGACTAAACTACTGCTAACAATGACTATTATAGGTTCTTAGCTTGACACCATCCCCGAAAATGGCACCAAAAATGGTCGCGCCCACAAAAGGATATAAAAGTCACAGAAAATCATAACCTAGGAATTGGACATTCTAGCAGGGGACTAACATCTTCTTATGGTCATTCATTTACTTTGTCATGCTGGGGAACGTATACTTGAAATGGAGCAGCATTGTATGTGCACTAAGAACCAGTTTCAGTCACGATTTACTATAAATAAATGCGTGAAAGGAATTTTACTTATGCTATGGAAATGTAATGTGAAGCCATCTAAACTTAATCGAAGCAGAAATCATAACAAATATGACTGAGAAACAAACTATGAACTGGCCTTATGCTGCAAGAACAAACACAGGGATGGATTCCCGATGATGCAGGAACAAGATAAGACTGAGTTTGCATTGAAACTTTCTAGAATGAAATCTAACTTATGATCAATGGAAGATAAACAACTAACTAACTATAGATACTTACTAAGTGGGCCCACTTAGCAAGCATCAATCAGCTATGCAAGAATTGAACTCAAAACTTCATCAACTTTTATTCATAAACTCAGAATGATATACACTGTTCTGCTCATATGAAAACTAACACAAAACTCTATCTCTTATCATAGTACTAACTCTTACATATTCTACTTCTTATTATCATACTAACTTTTACATGTTATGCCTCCTCACTCGCGTAGGAGGAACACTTATTTAAACTAGAAAAGCAACTAACTAACTAACACAGAAAGATGTGGACATAAAATGTATCCTAAAACCGAGGAACAAACTTCTCATAAATGAAAGCATATCCGTTCAACACGATCTAGAGAGAATTCAGCATACCAATCTTCCTAGATTAATGATCATTTATGTTTCTTCCCAATGACCCAATCAGAGAGTCTTCGCTGGAACAACTTCCTCGACGTCGTGCAGGAAATGGACTTTACTACAGGGCCAAGATCCACTGCGCTTGAATCATTCATACTCCCTTCAACAACCTGTGATACTCAAGGTGACAGAGGCAAAAGAAAGAATGCATGGTAACAACACGATACATTCATTAATCACATATTAAATCTATTTCATTATTCAAAAACCATATGCATTATACCAGTCATTCGGGAGGTCAAATAGGGTAATTAATAAGACACATAGAGATGTTAAGCTGTAGGAATATAGGAATGTATTGCTACAGGATACTACCCAATTTCAGATAAAAAGTCTTTAATCACATAGTGAAAACATCCATTAGCAATAAAAGTAGAGATATTAAAAACACATCATGATACTCAAATTATGAGCATATCCCGAGCTCATCAACTCATACGCTAGGTTGGGTGATTTAGTCCCAGATTAGGGTTTCTGGGAAAGAACAAGAATCTGGTAATGACAAGTATGGAACTCCTGAAATCTTGAAATTTAGTTGTACTAGGAATCATATGCTAGAAATGGTGTATCAATTCTACTTGTCATTTTCGAAGGATCAAGATCTGAATCTACTCCTCAATCTTTGTTATGTTTTCTCTGTCAAGATTTTAGGATCTGAAATGTTGAATTTTTCTCTGTAGATGCCTTTTGGTGATCTTCTAAACAAGGTGAAAACTTAGAAAAATTTGCAATCTTGACAACTTATTTCCAATCTTGCTCTTCAATGTGTCTTCAACCTAAATCAACAAATTGCACACTAAAGAGAGGAAAAAATGTTGTTTTGTTAGTAGAAATGGGATTTTCTTGGTCAAACCCCATTTTGGTAATAAAACCTAGAAATGAAATGAAATGGAAATTAGGAATGATGAGTTAAAAAAATGATATGTTGCAACTCACCAAACCCTAGAAATAAAGAGCTACAGGGTAAAATCACAGAGTTGTGTCACACTTTATAAATGAAACAGTCAAAATTGATCCAACTTTTAAAATTGAACCACTAAAAAGTGGCATATATGTTTTCAATTTTTAAATGATGTAATCTAATCAAATATGTAATTTTTATGTTTTTATTTTAAAATAAAAAATTAAAAAAATAGTTTAAACTAGTTTTTAATAAATTAACACTATAATTTAGTTGATGATAAAATGTTGAAAAATGAAGTTGCATGAGACGGCAAACTTTTTATAGTAATTTTTTTTTCTTTCCAAGTTTTTTGTGTGTATTTATAACTTGAAAATTTAGTGCATGGATATATTTCTTTCCAATTTTGATAAATATCTTGCATAAACAAACCTGGGTAGTTTGTTTCAGGGAGCTTCAAGTAGATCAGGGAAAAAAGAATATCATGAAACATATTGATACAAGATTTGATCTATGTTCTTTGTTAATAATTATTGAAGACAAATAGAGAAATTGTATAAGAGGTGTTAGAATGACAATTATTTGCTACATGTCATTTCACATGGGTATGTTGCATAAATTATTTCTCTATAATATTTAATGGCAAGAAGTGTAGCTCAAATTTACAATTAAGCATGTGGCGTTATATGCATTTTTCAGAGATTTTTGCATCATATAATTGTTGTCATGGCCTAAAGAAAATAGGTATGATGATAAAGAACTAGGTTTAAATAATTGATTTGGCAAGTTGAAAAGATATCTATATAAGTGTGGAGAAAAAAATAGTTTTGTGGCTTTTAAGTGTTATTCTAATAGCTCTTTTATTTGTTCAGCTTTATATTTGTAGCTGATAAACTATTTGTTTGAAGTTTCCACTAGTATTTTCATCAACTCAACCATGAATAGGATTTTTTGTCTAATAGCTCTTTTGTAATTTCTCTATTTGTTTATAATATTTACTGGCAGGCTTTGTAGGTCGAATTTATTTCTATATATATGTATTGAATTTTCCATTTGATATTTTAAAAAACACATATACATAGAAATATATATCGATATATACAGACCAAGACCACCATGTCTCATTTGAGAATGCAACAACAATTTATATATGCACATGTATATCTAAAAAATTGTGTATGCTATCTTTATTTGTATTTCGGAAGACTTTGATTTGAAAAGAGTTAAAAATAGCATATGTAAGTACTATTTAGCTTCTAAGAAAATTCCTACAATACAACCATAACATTAAATGATATAGCATTGAGATGTTAATTACATAGCATTTAATGGTGCAGTATGTGTAAGATATTCATAAGAAACCTATAAAATTAATTCCACCTTTGTAGTGGATATCCCTATTCAAATTGAATGCATTCAAAATGCACCAAAACTAGTGTAGCTTGCATTGGCTTGTTGCTACCATCTTGATTTCCATTGTCCAAGCAGTGCAAGCAATCATTTCCCATTGCGCTTTAGTGTCCGAAGGTGGCTAGGAGTCCCCCTATGGCGTATATATTTTAATAAGCTCATGAGTTAAAAGCATGTTGCTGGTTTGCAAAGCTTTATCCCTTTGCTTGCCCTTCACTTTGCATATTGTGCAGATTCCACATGGAGTTGATATTGTGCATCTTTTGCGGTGTAGTCATTAACATAGGAGCAATTGTAGATTAATAACTCCTCCCCTTGAAATTTATGAAGACAAAAAAATTCTAGACTAGATTTTCCCTCAATTGACTGGCTGAGAAAGCTACGAACTCAAACCTTTTGTTCCCTATAGTAATGCCTTACTTTGGAGTTGACAATATCCTATAGGAAACAAAAGGTTTGAATTCGTACCCTTCTTAACTAGACAATTGATGGAAAATTTAATCTTGATGTTTTCTCTCTTCATAAATCTCAAGGGCAGGAGTTACATAGTGAGGAAAAAGTATGGTATACACATCTATTTAGATATAGCAGGGTATGTGCAGGATCATGATGGGCCAAAAAGTGGCGATATGATGGGTCTGTGTAGAGTATGTGGCTGACAACTTTTTTTTTACCCAAAATTGATGAAACAAAAAGGGTTTTAAAGGAGATTCTCAGATTTCCACCAATATAAATTATGCTTTACTTTGAATTTAATAAATAATTATTATTCATTTTCTATTTGAATTAAGACTAAAGTCCTAATTGATAGGCTAATTGAAAACATCTATAGCTTTCAAATGGTATCACATTTTTGAATCCAAAACATGCATCACATTCTATGCTTCACATACTATAGGATTAAAAAATAAAATTGAATTTCATGAATTTTTGACCAAGTTAAGGTATTCGGACATACAATTTTTTTATATTTTTTAAAATTGCAATAAAAAATTCATAATTAATTATTTACTTGGAAAAAAATTGCAAAAAATATGCATCACATCCGGGCATGAGTCCTCTACTTATATCTAAAATATTATAAAAAATTATCATTTAATTGTGGTTAGGGTGGTCAGACACCTACTTCTTATTTTTCCTTGAAATTTAAGTACTACTGCATTGAAATTTCAAATAGATTTTAAAAAAATAAAAAAATCTGGTAGTTTAGAATCTACATTCAATTTTATACAGATTCTATTTTTACATATTTTTGAAATAATATAGATAACTTATTCAAATTTTTACAACAAGTTGCCTAACTCTGATTTTTCTAAATTTTTTGCCACTTAAGGGCTTGTCTTTTCCATAATGATCCTACACATACCGAGCAATGTGTATATAAATAGGTGTATACATGTGTACATATGGATATATATATTTGGTTATATGTGTGTGTTTTTAAATATGGAGACAAAGGGGAAATTGAATGCATATATGTTCTTAATCATATCTAGTCTTATTGTTGTATAGCCTATTGTTTTGTTAAGAAAGGGTGAAAGGACTAGCTAGCAACATATACAAATATCTTTGTATATAACAATATGTAGAAATATAGTAAACTAATAAAAAACTGCATGGATACATATATAAGCAACCTCAAAGATAAAAAAATACATATAGGGGTATATCAATATACATTTATCATTTTTATTCTTGTTGATGTATCCCCTAGTGTTTTGGTAGTATTAACAATGCATTTCTATTCTTGTTCTTGTATCCTGTGTTGTTTGTTAAGTTTTAAAACAAGAATGGTTATAGATTGATATTTCTAAGTTATCTACCAATTTCCATTGGGATGATGCAATACATTAATCTTTTAGTTTTATTGTGAAATAGAGTTGTCAATTAGTCAACTCAAATTGTAACATTTTTTCTCAAAAAAAATTCTTAGAACTATGTCTATGGAATCGGGTTTTGTGGATGGGTCTCTAGAGCCCCCCACTATTGATTTGTTCAGATATGCCATGGTTCTCATTGCGGAGTCCAGCTCTGAGGGCGTGAACCACCGACCTTTAGATCCTAATTCCATAAGTGTAAATTTCCTTTTTGTTATACCTATTGCAAATTGGGTGTAATTGTTTCCAGTTTTCTTCACTTTAAGGTGTATACACACATGGGTGGACCTGACAAAGCATATAGATGTGCAAGGACATATGGATTGATATTTGTCAACATATAAAAACATCCCCTTCATGTATATGTATATGTATACATATTTATATGTATATGTGTATATGTATATGTATGTGTATATGTATATGTATATGTATATGTATATGTATATGTATATGTATGTGTATGTGTATGTATATATATATAGATGTATATGTATATGTATATGTATGTATATCTATATGTATATGTATATGTATGTGTATGTATATGTATATGTATATGTATATGCATATGTCTATGTATATGTCTATGTATATGTATATGTATATGTATATGTATGTGTATGTGTATGTATATGCATATGTATATGTGAAAGCTAAATGGTAAGTTTTTGCTCGTGCAAGTGTTAATGCATCCTATCACTATTACCCGGTGCTGTTGGTTGAATTAAATGCAATATTGAATGTTCTAGTGTGGGAAAGTATACTTTGATTAACTTGTATTGTCAAAAGAGTACAATATGATAGATCACATATGAAGATAGCAGATTGCCCCGTACTTTGTTATTATGTGATGTGTGATGGAATTCCATGAAATTCTGTGTGGGAATTCAATAATGCCCTTCATCACTGTATTCTTTTAAATAGAGAATATAACAATAGTGAAATAGTGGAAATGATTGACACAAAAACCTATAAAATCCTTTTGTATATATTTTTATATATCACAATTTTTAAACTATGTTATTCATTTTGTGATCATCCATACATATACATTTATATACACATGGATACACAGATATATTTTGTAACATGTTTATGTGTAATTACTACTTTAAATATATCTATGGTTATACATGTATATTCATATATGCTAATATGGTTAAGCTTGTCTGTATACTCCTAGGTTGTGCGAGTACATTCAAGTTCCACAACCCAATCACTTGTTGAATTTAGAAAGGGTAAAAAGTAGCAACAAAACCATTTGTACTATATCCAACATAGAGAGGAAATTTGTACAAAGCATCGTACAAAATACATGGAGCAAAGGTTAGCTGCACCATGCACAATCGTGGCTCTACCTGCTACTAATATTCCCTCACAGTATCCATTGGAAATGGTATATGCAACCCCTTATAAATAATCTCACAACAATCCCCCTACTGCACCAGGGCTGCAACAACTCTTGAAAGAAATATTCAATGATTGTTACCTTTCTATGGTGAAACAATTTCGGTACCGCATAGATGTGTTTTCAAAAATTTCTATTTGTTAGATATGTAGAGAAAGCTACATAGGGATGTGCACTCATATGTTGGGGTCAACAGCAACCTATGTAAGATGTTATTTTGAAAAGGGCACCCACTGCTTAAGCTCTACAAATGGCATGGACCCAGGCCTAGAACAATTGTTTGTAAAAAATTGAACACATGTTGAAGAAATGCTTATTGCTAGGGAGGCTTTGGTTTTGAAAGTGTCCCATACTAATGGAGGTAAATTTAAATACAGTGGTCACATGATAAGCTTTCCTCAAGATATCTCAAGCATAGTAAAACTTTTACCATGCCGCTTGCAAGACCTTGAGGTTGTCATAGTACGTCAAACCACTATTAAAGGTGATAATTATGATTACTATGTTAATAAACATCATAAAATGGATGCATTGAAATATAAAATTGAATATGAAAAATATTACAATGATGTTGAGATTGATGTTGATGCTCTTAATATGTTTCTTGATGTTGTTGTTGATGTGCCCAATTTCTTGCATACAATAGAGAAAGTTTCTGATGAAGACCTAATGCCATCAACTAGCTCAACAAATGTTGCTCAGGATGAAAATGGATCTTCAAACTTTTCATCATTTATCCCTTCCTTTCCAAATGCTAAATGAGAGCTCCAAGCAATCAAATAGCTATTGCAAATTAAAAAAAAGACCAAAATATTTTGTGTTGGCCTAAAATTAGCTCGTCTCCTATTAATGAATACAACACTAAAGGTTTGTTTACAATGGCCTTTCCAACATTGTTTCCCACTGGAGCAACACTTCCCCTCCAACCAAAGAATCTTTGAATCCACTTGAATGAATATGCCCTCCACTTAATGAGATATTTTGACCACAAATTTGGCAACACATGTCAAGTTTAGGTATTTCATGTACAATTTTATAATGAGACATCGCAGCCAACAAACTGTTTCTATATTTGTTAGAGTGGACCTGGAAGACAAAATCCTCAAGTCATTGTTTGCATTGTGTGAATGCCTTCAAGCTACCACCGATGGAAAAATAGCTAAGAAAATAATATGTTTTGGTGCATCATTGCATGGGACCGACTCTTTTGGGAACTCTTGTCAGACCCAACTCTCTAAAATGATTGAACAACTTGGCACACCTGCCCTTTTCACTTTAAGCTATGTAGACACAAAATCGGCTAACCTGCAAAATGTTTTCTCTTATATGGCTCGATTGGCGATGGAGCCCTCAACAAAGACACTAATAGATAGTGTTGTTCAAAATCCGCATATCACATCTTTATATCTCCATCATAGATTCTCAATTTTCTATGAAGAGGTGATTGAAAAGCTTTTGCATGCAAAAGATTATTGGTATAGATATGAATGGCAACATCATGGCTCTACACATGTGCATGGATTTTTATGGCTTCCAAAATCCCCCAACATGGACCCTCTTGATTGGTCCAATGGCCATGATGTTACCATGGCAAGGATCTTTTTTGATAGATATGTTTCAATTTGGAATCCACATTGCCCTGCACAAAGATTGCTCAAAATGTATCATTGTTCTAAAGAAAATATGTGCTTGCTTTCCACAAGCTATATTATTTCCAGTGATCCAATCATAGATTATGAAGATCTGCCAGATATAGTTCAAAGGAACATAAAATTCTCTAAATATACTTGTTTAAGGAAAAAAGGAGAGCAATAAAAATGTTGGTATAAAGCACCTTGGCAGCAACAACTTACCTCTACATTGGCATCTAATGTTGAGACTATAAAATCCTACAAGCTAGCAAGAAATGATGATCACCTAACTATTCATAGCCAACCCATGCTTGCAATCTGGCGTGCCAATGTTCACTACCAACAAATTGTTTCTAGGAAAATCGTTTTAAATTATATTTCTAAATATGCAGCTAAATCTAAGAAGAAATCAAAAAATTATCTTAATATGTTTAAAAGAATTGCAAATAAAAATATAGTTGAGGATAGAGCACTGCTCGCATATCAAAAATTCATGATGAATATTCTTGTGGAGCATGACATCTATGCACAGGAGACGCGCCATATGTTGCAGAAATTTTCTCTTCTCACTTCAAGCTAATAATATGTTCATTTGAATGTTGGTCAAAAAGTATGGTTCCGTATAAATAAAGATGAAGTTGATGAAGACCTTCCAACAAATTATATTCATTTCTATATGCAAAGGCCTCTAGAGGTAGCTGGTGTATCCCTAATTGACCCAATCCACTTATATAGACATTCAGAGCAGTCCAAAAAAGGCTAAATGGAAATTGAGACACCAACCTGCAATTGTCCTTGTGTACCCATTGTTCAAGACTATTCCTATTGAAGATATAGAAATATTTGAGACATTTTTTTGGACTGAATTTATGTTATACAAACCTTTCTAAAACATACAAACAGATGTAGGTCTTTCCAAACAAGAGATCATACAAAATTGGAAAGTTTTAAAAACAACTGGTTATCATCCTTGGCATGTTAATAGACTTCTATTTGCATCCACGATTGAAGAAGAACACGGTAGTGATACTGATAACTTGGACCATCGGCGTTCTATGGATGAATATGAATGGAAAGTTTTCTCTTGGCTCGGTGCAACTAGTAACTTTAGTATAAATCAGCTCTAGCTATTGGGTAGGTGGGAATTTGATATGAACCCTTCATGGAATACAAACCATGTGCCTGAACAACTTCATAATATTGCTTTGCAGTTCATCCCATTAGCCATGGAAAAACATGAGAAAAATACGATAAATTTTTATCTTGTAAATACATCATCCAATTAGTTGTTACCAAAATAGTAATTGGCTCTTGAAATCATATAGTTCCAACACATGCAACCTTTCACCAAAGACCCTCTTCACATGATCATTCAACGGACAGCTGGCACTAGAAAATCCTTTTTGATAAATTGTATTAGACAACAAATAAACACATCTACTACTAGATAAAATAACTCGTTGCTCACATTGGCCCCCACAGGAGTTGCTATGTACAACATATGTGCCTTCACAATCCATACAACCATATGGATCCCCATAAAGGATATGAATCCTTTGCAAGATCATGCATTGCCAATATTCCAAGAACAATTTAAATATATTCAATACATTTTAATAGATGAAATGAGTTTTCTAGGCCCAAAGTTGCTGCTGAAAATAGATAGCCAATTGTGCCACGCATTCCATAATAACCAGAGGGAGCCATTCAATGGTGTTTCCATTATCCTTTTTGGTGATCTTTCCCAATTGCCACTTGTCATAGATACCCCTATTTATGCTTCATGGTCATCAACGGTAGGCTTATGGCATACTTTCATAGTCTCAGTCACATTGGACACTATTTTCCTCCAAAAAGGAGATAGCCCTTCACAACAAAAGTTTTGAGCAATTATTCTCCATATAAGAAATGGTGAGGCTCTCCATGATGACTGGGAAGAGCTTATGAAACAAACAAATAAAATTCTCTCAGCCACAGAAAGAGAAAATTTTGATGTTGCCACATATTTTTTTGCCACAAATGACTTACTTATGTTCCAGAACAAAAAAATGATCAAATAGTTAAACCTACCAATAGCCATTAGTATTGCTCGAGTGGCACAACAATAGATATTTGATCATAGAGATCATGGTCAGCTTCTCTGTGAAATACTACTTTTTGTTGGTGAATAGGTGATGCTAACAACAAATTTATGGATTCAAGCTAGCCTCATCAATGGATCCCCTGGTCTTGTTACAACTATTGTGTACAATGCACATTGTAAACTACCAAATCCGCCTGACTATGTTGTTGTTCACTTCCAAAATTACATTGTCCCACCATGGGACCCAGAAAACCCAAGAGACATCCCCATCCCAGCTATAAATTGGGGTATACTAGCACAAATCCCACTCACCATGGAATGGGGAATCACAATACATAAAGCACAAGGCTTAACGTTGGATGGAGAAATGATAAACATAGGTAGGAAAGAGAGGCAAGGGTTTACTTTTACAGCTATTTCGCATGTTAAATCAATTGAAAGACTCTGCATTGATCCAATATTCTCATTTGAAAGATATTTCAGTCTTAGCAACAACAAATACACTGCTAGACGTCGCAGTGAAGAGTTGCAGTTGGAACAACTCCAACCCCTACCAAATGCTTCTGCCACCAACTCATGCACCAACTTATAGAAAAGGATAAGAAACAATTACTCTTACATTTGGTTCAAACTATATACCATCCTCTTTTCAAGGATTTGTAAGCTAAATTTTACATAACCATACTATGTAATAATCTATGCAAAATGGGTATAATGCCAAACATGGATAGAGATAGTAGGCAAGAATAAGTAGAGAAAAATAATTTATTCAATGCTTTGCATCCTCTTTAGCTTTACACATTGAAGATAATTTTGTTCATGTTTACTATCTTATCTAACTTCATCAATATGGTTTTTGTGAAATTCAATATGCAAATATGCACCCATAAATATTAATTTGCTGACTTCCTGTTTCAATAGTTTGTTGAGTCATACTTTTTATAAATGGAATTTAGTACACTCTTCTATATATTCCACCTATTCATGTTCATCCAAATGTTTTTAAATTGCATGATTTCAATTCTTTATCAGTATACCTACAATTCTCTTTCAACCGATTTTAACATGCAGTACTCTACACATATAGTTGCAGCTCTTACAAATTAATACATATGTAGATACAAACAACTTCAAGTGTCAATGATGCATAGGAATTCTAACAAACAATAAGTAGAGCCAAAAAAATTTATAAGTCAATAATGTGTTTTGAATATTTCAATATATTAAACTATATATGCACATACTCTACAAAACATTCCCCAAAAAAATTATGTTCTATTTGAGTAATAAATTTAAAATTTGCAACCATGTTGCATTTTCTATTTTCTCTACCTATATACCCTAAGTTTTGGCATTTGTGCTTCACGCTTTGCTTCCACATATTCTTATCTCTTCTTGTCATATTTTCTAATAGCTTTATTTCATCCAACTAGCTACAAATTTTTATGTACAAAATTCTCGTTTTCCATCATTTCAGTCTTTCACTCTTCCCATATATTGCATTGAGAAATATATAGTTTTTTCTAGATTTCTTTTTTTTTCATCAATTATGATGAAACTCCATGCTATCTGCGACAGGTTGCTCAAGCCTATTTAAAACAATGGCTGAGGTTGTTGGCCACGTGGTTTGTCGGTCGTGGAACTGACCACCTTGTTCATCGGAAACACAATGGCAGGTTTTCGACACTGCCACTGTTGGTCTGCCTCGACAATGTTGCTCGATGCCACATAAGAGAGTACATGTAATATTTATTTTTCTAATATAAGGATGTCTACTTTTTTGCTTGCATAATAAAATGACGCACCTTTTTGTTGGTTTCATACTATGGTACTCAACAAAGCTACCATACACCTCGATTGGATACCAAAATGGAGATCTTCCCAGCTGTTCCAACCCACAGCCTGTAGTGTTTTAGCTTCTATTGTTGTTGTAAGATATTTTCCAATGTCTTCTTACCATTCTATATGCACCTAACTAGACAAATGTATTTTAATATGTTGAAACAAAATGTTGCTTTGTAGCAATATCATTTTGGCCTCAATGCAAACATAGATGGAGAATGAGATATGAAGCCCATGTGTTGGACAATTGGTACGTGAAAGGCCGCCATAGTTGTAAGCGTAAACAAGGTTTGTTTTATATATTTGTATTTTCCTAAGCTATACTATTAACCCTTTTCTTCCTCCATGGTTAGATAGCCTCCATATATTTGTTGCTAGATATATTCATTCATGCAAGGGTTCTTACATGCACTAAAGGTTTGTTTACAATGGCCTTTCCAACATTTTTTCCCACTGGAGCAACACTTCCCCTCCAACCGAAGAATTTTTGAATTCACTTTCATGAATATTCCCTCCACTTAATGACATATTTTGATCACAAATTTGGAAAACATGTCAGGTTTAGGTATTTCCTCTACAATTTGATAATTAGACATCACAACTAGCAAACTATTTTTGTCTTTTTTAGAGTAGACCTGGAAGACAAAATCCTCAGGTCGTTGTCTACATTATGTGAATGCCTTCAAGCTACCACTGCTGGATAGATATCTAAGAAACTAATGCGTTTTGGTGCATCATTGCATGGGACCCACTCTTTTTGGAACTATTGTTGGGCCCAACTCTCTACAATGATTGAACAACTTGGCACACCTACCCTTTTTCACTTTAAGTTGTGCAGACACAAAATGGGATGACCTACAAAATATTTTCTCTTATATTGCTTGATTGGTGATGGATCCCTCAAAAAAGACACTAACAGATAATGTTGTTCAAAATCCGCATATCACATCTTTATATCTCCATCATAGATTCTCAATTTTCTGTGAAGAGGTGCTTGAAAAAATTTTGCATGCAAAAGATTATTGGTATAGATATGAATGGAAACATCGTGGCTCTACACATGTGCATAGATTTTAATGGCTTCCAAAATCCCCCAACATGGATCCTCTTGATTGGTCCAATGGCCATGATGTTACCATGGCAAGGATATTTTTTGATAGATATGTTTTAGTTTGGAATCCACGTTGCCCTACATAAAGATTGCTCAAAATGTATCATTTTTCTGAAGTAAATATGTGCTTTCTTTCCACAAGCCATATTCTTTCCAATGATCCAATCATAGATTATGAATAGCTACAAAATTTAGTTCAAAGGCACACAAAATGCTCTGAATATACTTGTTTAAGGAAAAAAGGAGAGCAATTACAATGTCGGTATAAAGCACCTTGGCAGCAACAACTTACCTCTACATTAACATCTAATGCTTAGACTAACAAATCCTACAAGCTAGCAAGAAATGATGATCACCTAAATATTCATATCTACCCATGCTTGCAATCTGGTGTTCCAATGTTGACTACCAACCAATTATTTCTAGGAAAATCATTTTAAATTATATTTCTAAATATGCAGCTAAATCTGAGAAAAAATTAGAAAATTATCTTGATATGTTGAAAAGAATTGCAAATAAAATTATAGTTGAGGATAGAGCACTATTTTCATATCAAAAATTCATGATGAATATTCTTATGGAGCATGACATCTCTGCACAGGAGACATGTGTAGATGTGCCATATGTTGCATAAATTGCCTCTTCTCACTTTAAGCCGACAATATGTTTGTTTGAATGCTAGTAAAAAAGCATGGTTCTATATAAATAAAGATGATGTTGATGAATACCTGGAAAAAACTTATATTCATTTCCATATGCAAAGGCCTCTAGAGCTAGCTGGTGTATCCCTAATTGACTCAATCCACTTATATACACATTCAGAGCAACACAAAAAAGGCTAAATGGAAACTGAGAGACGAGCCTGCAATTGTCCTTGTGCACCCACTGTTCAAGACTGTTCCTATTGAAGATACAGAAATATTAGAGAATTTTTTTTGGACTAAACTTATGTTATACAAACCTTTTTGAAACATAGAAACAAATGCAGGTCTTGCCAAACAAGAGATAATACAAAATTGGAAAGTTTTAAAAACAATTGGTTATCATCCTTGGCATGTTAATAGACTTCTAGTTGCATCCACGATTGAAGAAGAACACGATAGTGATACTGATGATTTGAACCATTGACATTCTATGGATGAACATGAATGGGAATTTTTATGTTGCCTTAATGCAACTACTAACTTTAGTATAAATCAGATCTAGTTGTTGGGTAGGTGGTACTTTGATATGAACCATTCATGGAATACAAACCATGTTCCTGAACAACTTCATAATATTGCTTTGTAGTTCATCCCATCAACCAGGGAACAACATGAGAAAAATACGATACAATTTTTTCCTATAAATACATCATCCCATCAGCTTTCACCAAAATAACAATTGGCTCTTGAAATCATACAATCCCATAGCATGCAACCTTTCACCAAAAACCCTCTCTGTATGATCATTCAAGGAATAGGTGGCATTGGAAAATACTATTTGAAAAATTGTATTAGACAAAAAATAAATACATCTACTACTAGATCCACTAACTCATTGCTCACATTGGCCCCCACAGGTGTTGCTGGATACAACATATGCACCTCCACAATCCATATAGCCCTATGGATCCCCATAAAGGATATGAATCCTTTGCAAGGTCAAGAATTGACAATATTCCAAGAACAATTTAAATATATTCAATACATTTTGATAGATGAAATGAATTTTCTAGGCCCGAAGTTGCTGCTGAAAATAGATAGCCAATTGTGTCAAGCATTCCCTGATAATCAGAGGGAACCGTTCAGTGTTGTTAATCTTTCCCAGTTGCCACCTATCATGGATACCCCTATTTATGCTTCACAGTCATCGATGGTAGGCTTATGGCATACTTTCAGAGTCATGGTTACATTGGACACTCTTTTCCACCAAAAAGGAGACAGCCCTTCCCAACAAAAGTTTCAGGCAATTGTTCTCTATATAAAAAATGGTGAGGCTCTCCACAATGACTGGGAAGAGCTTATGAAACAAACAAATAAAATGCTCTCAGCCACAGAAAGAAAACAGTTTGATGTTTCCACACATTTTTTCACCACAAATGACTTAGTCATGTTCCATAACAAAATAGTGATCAAATAGTTAAACCTGCCGATAGCCATTCGTATTGCTCGAGTGGTACAACAACAAATATCTGATCATGGAGATGATGACTAGTTTCTCCCTGAACTGCTACTTTGTGTTGGTGAATAGGTGATGCTAACAACAAATTTATGGATTCAAGCTAGCCTCGTCAATGTATCCCTTGGTCTTGTTATAGCTATTGTGTATAATGCACATTGTAAACCGCTAGATCTTCCTAACCATGTTGTTGCTCACTTCCAAAATTACATTGGCCCACCATGGGACCCAGAAAGCCCAAAAGACATCCCCATCCCAACTATTACTCAGGGTAGTCAAACACAAATCCCACTCACCATGGCATGGGGAATCTCAATACATAAAGCACAAGGCTTAACATTGGACAAAGCAACGATAAACATAGGCAAGAAAGAGAGGCAATGGTTGACTTTTACAGCTATTTGTCGTGTTAAATCAATTGAAAGATTCTTTATTGATCCAACATTCTCATGTGAAAGATACTCTAGGGTTAGCAACAACAAATACATTGCTAGATGTCATAGTGAAGAGGTGCAGTTGGAACAAATCCAACCCCTACCAAATGCTTCTGCCACCAACTCATGCTCTGGCTTATAGAAAAATTACTCTTGCATTTGGTCCAAACTGTGTGAACCCTACATTCAATCTTGCATGAACAAAGCAAACAATCATCTTGTTAGATCAAAATTACAAGGTTAGAATAAGAATTCCCCATAAAATCTATTTGCATTGTTAAAGAACAAGGAAAAAGATGAAATAATTGAGAAAATACAACCAAAAATAACTATTCCTATTCTTAAACGAAGCAAACACTTGATCTTATGGGGGGATTGGTGCTATTTTGATGAGGAAAATAGCCCTTTCTGAACCCCTTTAGATAAGCTATATGATGAAACTACTTTGAGGATGATATGAAGTGGACAAAATTAGCCCTTAATTGAAGAGAGTAACTTTGTATAAGATTGGATGAGTTGTGGAGGATTGATTTAATAGAGGGGTATGTGTAGGATCATCATGGAAAAAATAGGCCCTTAAGTGGCAAAAAATTCAGAAAAATCAAAGTTAGGAAACTTGACGTAAAAATTTGAATAAGTTATCTATATTATTTCAAAAATATGTAAGAATAGAATATGTAGGAAATTGAATGTAGTTTCTCAACTAATAGGTTTTTTTTTTAAAAAAAAAATCTATTTGGTGAAAATTTGAAATTTCAATATAGTGGTACCTAAATTTCAGGGAAAAAATAAGAAGTAGGTGTCTGTCTGAGCACCCTAACCACAATAAAATGATAATATTTTAGATATAAGTAAAGGACTCATGCCCTGATGTGATGCCCCTACCATTTTTATTACAAGGATGCCATATTTTTGTAATTTTTTCCAATTAAATAATTAATTATGAATTTTTATTACAATTTTAAAAAATATAAAACTTCATAATGTCCGACCACCTTAACTTGGTAAAACTTCATGAAATTCAATTTTTTTTTTTAATCCTATAGTATGTGAAGCATAGAATGTGACACATGTTTTAGATTCAAAAATGTGATACCATTTGAAAGCTATAGATGTTTTTCAATCAGCCTATCAATTAGGACTTTAGTCGTAATTTGAATAGAAAATGAATAATAATTACTTATTAAATTCAAAGTAAAGCATAATTTATATCGGTGGAAATCTGAGAATCTCCTTTAAAAACCCTTTTCGATTCATCAATTTTGGGTAAAAAAATAGTCATCAGCCACATACCCATCATATTGCCACCTTTTGGCCCATCATGATCCTGCACATACCCAGAGAAGCTCTCTATTTATAGCTAAGAGGGATAAAAGAATTCCAAACATGGAGGATGTGGGACTAAAGATCCACCAATAGGAAGGATCCACTTGTCAACTTGTGATAGGTTGAGGAATGAGCACATTTTGGTCAATGTGTGAAAGAGGGGGAGATTTGAAATTTGAATTTGAGAGTTAAATGTTGAGTTTGACCTTTGCAAGAGACATGTAAGACCTTTTAAATGCTTTGTTGGATGTACATGTCAACTTGGGGGGAGATTCAAATTTGGAAGAATATTTTCCTTTTATGCCATGTTGAAAGAAAATGATGAATTTAATAAATCAATAAATTGATTTATTTGTGCAAGTGAGAAAAGCTAGAGGATGTGATGGGTGATTAGATTAAATTAATTTAGTGGGGGATTAGGTGATTTGACCCATTTGACTTAGATTTAGGGATTTAAACTAAATCAAAGGGAGATGAAAGATGATTTCATATTTAATTAAATAAAGGTTTGATTTATTTAATCAAAGAGGGATAATAATAGGCTTAAATTAACTAAAGTTAATTTATTCAATTTAAATGAATGACCTTAGGAGATTGAATTTAATGAACTTGATTTACCTGATGAATGGATGAATGTGAATGATGCTAATTGCACTTCCTACATTGGTTCAAAGAATGAACTTGCCGTGATCAAAATTGAAATTTTTTATTTTTTTTTTAGATGCCCCAGTGGAAAGAAAAAAACTGGTACATTTCCCCCTCAAGAGATCAAGCGAAAAGATTTGATGAGGGTTGATCTTGTGATAAAGAGGTTCAATATGAACGGTTAAGATGATGATGCAAATGAGATGGTTTTAAGATGCTTAGAATAACCAATCTATATTATTCTAAACAACTTAAATGATGATATGATGTGATGATGCCCATATGATTATGTAGTGGATGTTTTATGAATTTGCATGAGAAGCTTAGACTAAGAGATCTATATTATGATGATGAACATGCATGTGAGATGATGTGTATAATTTTGATGGTTTGTGGACGCGGGATGGATGCAAGATGGATGCATTGGTGATGTTATGTTAGCACGAAGAGAAGAAAGAAGAAATGAGATGATGACAAGAGGATCCAACAAGTCCATAATCTGACGAGACTTTATTAGAGATGATGATGATGATAGATGATGTTTCGCTTATCAAGGATTGGAATTTTAAAAAAGGGCTACTTACCTTATGTTTGATAATTTACATATAGATACGATGCATCAAGGTATAAAGAACAAGGATGGCATTGTACCTAGTGCGATGGACTTTGACTTGATAAACAGATAGGAGTATTCTTGTTCACACTTGACATACAGAAAGCTTGCTAGGACATACCAAACAAAGCAAGTATTTTCCAAGTTATATTACAAGAACATCCGACAAGCATAGCATAAAAAAGGATAATGATCGATGCCCCATTCATTTCTCTCTAAATCGCTTTTATTAGACATCATCGAGAGGTCATTGGAATGAGCGCAATAAGGTAAATCAAAAAGAAAAGATCAAACACACAAACAAGTCAATGTTCTTCATACCTCTAACCAAATGGATTTGTTTTGATAGGATAAGAATCCAAAGTGATATACAAAATGATGCCCATTGTAAGAACAATATATCCTAGGACATGCATTGTATAGGATGATGATGGTTTGATAAGTTCATTGATAGGTTGTTGATATAAAGTTGATTGTCATGTTTGTGAATGATCAAGAGTATGATTTTTTGTTTAATAGTTTGTTGCTTCAATTTTGATTTTGTGTTTGAAGTTTGCTTTTCCCAATTGCTATGGTTGTTTCTGTTTGTTTTCCGAAAGGATGAAGGTGACGATCAATTTATTATGGATGATTGATTATTTTGAGTGAAAGCGAGATGATATGGATGGATTTTTTCAAATATTTGGATGTTTTTGACATTTTTGAAATGTTTTGAGGCTATTTTTGGTTTTTTTGTGTTTTCAAATGTTTTTGGATTTTTTGGATTTTCCAATGTTTTTGGGGTTTT
>VDFB02000013.1:227810862-227860376 GCA_007258455.2 Sequoia sempervirens
CAAATCATCATCATTCAGGTTGTTTAGATTAATATAGATATGTTAGTCTAACATCTTTTCTATTGTGACAATATTGATTTCTCATTTTCCCACTTTTGTGATATTCTTGGCATGGTTGATCATGGACTTGCTGCAACAATAGCTAGCTTTGATCCTTTTAGAGAGGTATGAAACAAATTATAACAATATAGATTGGTTATTATAAGTGTCTTTTATAGTTTTCATTACCATCTCATCATATTTTGTGTCATTTAGAATAATATAGATCGTTATCTCCCAAGCTACCTTGATGGTTTGTACAGTGCTTGTCACAGTCTCATCATATTTTGTGTCATTTAGAATAATATAGATTGGTTATTCTAAGCTACCTTGATGGTTTCTAAGGTGCTTGTTGAAGTGAACATACTACTATTGTTGAAGACTGTGCCCTGAATGCCTCTAATAGGAAATTTTGTAAAATTTGAATTCTCAAATTGGAAACAATGTAAAATGGTCATAATTGTGTATGGGCATAATCTATACCCAGTGATGTTTTTTGAAATATGGGTCAAATGTCTGGCATTGTATAAAGGGTATGTTTAAAATGTAAAGGGGCCTATATTTTGGAAACTCATATGTTTTGTAAAGGGGTCTATTTTTGTACTTAATCGAGCTACAACCGAAGGTTTTCTTCCTGGTTCTTTCCTGTCGGTATGCTCGTTTGAACCAGGTTTTGTAATATTTCCCATTTATATATAATAAATTATAGTGGCTTGCAACTTTTGCTCCTCAAACCCAATTCTTTAATTCACAAGGGTGACCTCATAGTCACAAACCTATTCCCTTTCATTTTAAAATTCAAAATTCAAACTTTTCGCTAAGTGGTTTCATTCACCCACTTTGAGTTGACTAAACACATGTTTGGCATAATTTGATGATATACGCTAGCATTAATAACATACAATATATTCATTATAATCATGAAAACATTCATTTATCTTATAGCATTGGAGCAATTAATAGTGAGACATTTTGATTCAATGCAATAAAAATGAGTAACAAATTTCTAAATACCACCAAGTCCCTAGATATTCAAGAGTAGATGCAAAGATAAACATTCATTCCCTTATCAACCCTTAATTATGTTAGGTTTATTGTGTTTGATTGATTGGATTTTATACATCCTTGTACCTCATTGATACATATTTCTATTAGGTTTTGCATTTTTTATGTTAAGATATAGTAAATTATATTCACTTGCAATTTGAAGTGTAAATCTCTTGTATTGTTAGAATGAGTACATGAATGATCATGAGATGTTGAGGGAAATATTGTTTTCATTAGTATTCTTTGGAATGCTTTGGATATTGTTGTAATGGCATTGAATAAAGAAGGTCATCAATGGGAGTCACACAATCATTGCCATCAATGAAATTGACCATCTCTCACATGTAATGCTTCAGAGTTACATTGGGAGAAGTGGATCATATTTCCATAATGTTCCTACTTAGTTGATATGTTCATCGTGGAGGGCTATCTTGAGTGCTATCATAATTACATGTTGCGGTGGTTCGTGGTTTTAAACTATCAAGAATGGTTTTGGTGGCAATTAGTTTGGGGAAACCACTTACATGGTTTTATCTTCCCATTGCTTTGTATAGAAACTTTATGTAGAAATGTTATTACATGTCTTAATGTTATTTCAAGAGTGGAAGGCGTGGAGAACTGGGTTTTGAAATAAAATGAAGAGTTAAAGGCCCAAAAATGGTGGTTTTTTTCACTTGAAAATAGAGTTTTTACCCTAGGGTTTGCAAAAATATTTGAGATACCAAAAGTTTCTTTGTTTTCTAAGCATATTGGGGCCTAAATAAAGGTTTCCAAGGTGGTGGAAAAGTATGAAAGGTTGTGGAAGTGCTACATCCAATAAACCCTCAAGAATTACACTAAAAACATGGATTTTTTTATTTGACGGTTAAAGGTCCGTACAAATGGAATCCAATTGAAAAATATTTGTTTTCTTGGAAATTTATTTGCTGCCCCAAGGTTTTAGGAGTCTATGTGGTGTTTGAAGGTATGTTTCTTTGCATTTTTGGGCTAATTGAGTAGCTAGTTCAAGGGTGAATGTATAGGAAGTCAACGCTGGTCCAAAGGAGTCTATGTTGTTTCTCATATATGTTGTGTAACTTGGATATGGTTGTTTGAATCAGTCATGTGTTCATCTGGTGTTTTGGAAAATTGTGGAATAATTGGACAAAAACTAGTTTCTCACTATTACAAGGGTTTAAGGGGGTTAAAGAGGGAAATGTGTATTTAGTTGCTTGTCGAGTTTTAAGGGAGTTTTGGACTTTCCAAAGAGGTCAGAATGATCTTCTTAGATGCCTCAAATAGGCAGGTTGCAAAGAGTTTGTGATTGTGCCCTTGTGTCTGCATCAATTTTTCACCTAATTTGACTCGGTCCAATGTAGTTCGGAGTGATTTGGCATATTTGGGTGCAAGAGAGAACCATCCCTACCATAAATGTACCCATCTAGACATGTTGGAACATTCCATTGGGTCGTACAAACTGTGGAATGAAAGTTGGACCACTTTGCAACTTTTCCCTCCACTTAAAAGTCATCACCACAGGAAAATGCCTCCAAGATAGAAAACACCAAGAGAGGTTTTTGTAGATGGTCCCAACACGATCCCATAACCTCGGATGAAGAGTCTGTAAGCATCATGGTCTTTGAGAAATAGACCTTCAAAGATTTCTTCCTTTTAGCACTTTGGACTCTTAAGGGAAATCATCGGTCCAATGTAGCTCAGAGTGATTCGGCGTATTTGGGTGCAAAAGAGAACCACCCCTAGCGTAAAAGTACCCATCCAGACATGTTGGAATAGTTTGTTTTGTCGTACGAGTTGCGAAATTAAAGTTGCACCACTTTGCAACTTTACATTGCTTGCATCTGGCAACTTTTCCCTCCACTGAAAAGTCATCACCATAGGAAAACGCCTTCGAGATAGCAAAAACTGAGAGATGTTTTTGTAGATGATCACAACACAATCCCATAGAATTGGACGAAGATTCTATAAGCATCATGGTCTCTGATAAATAGACCTTCAAAGATTGTTGCCTTTTAGCACTTTGGACTCTTAAGGGAAATCACTAGTCCAATGTAGCTCAGAGTGATTCGGCGTATTTGGGTACAAGAGAGGACCATCCCTAGCGTAAAAATACCCATCTGGATGTGTTGAAACAGTTTGTTTGGTCGTACGAGTTGCGAAATGAAAGTTGCCCCACTTTACAACTTTACACTGCTTGCATCTGGCAACTTTTCCCTCCACTGAAAAGTCATCACCACAGGAAAACACCTCCGAGATAGCAAAATATGAGAGAGGTTTTTGTAGATGGTCCCAGGACAATCCCATAGCCTCAGACAAAGAGTCTGTAAGCATCACGGTCTTCAAGAAATAGACCTTCAAAGATTGCTGCCTTTTAGCACTTTGGACTCTTAAGGGAAATCGCCAGTCCAATGTAGCTCATAGTGATTCGGAATATTTGGGTGCAAGAGAGGACCATCCCTGGCGTAAACATACCCATCCATAAGTGTTGGAATAGTCTGTTTGGTCGTACGATCTATGGAGTGAAAGTTGCGCCACTTCCTAACTTTACACTCCTTGCATCTGGCAACTTTTCTCTCCACTGAAAATTCATCACCATAGGAAAACGCCTTCGAGATATCAAAAACTTAGAGAGGTTTTTTTAGATGGTCCCAACATAATCCCATAGCCTCAAACGGAGATTCTGTAAGCTTCATGGTATCCAAGAAATAGACCTTCAAAGATTATTGCCTTTTAGCACTTTAGACTCTTAAGGGAAATCGTCAGTCCAATGTAGCTAAGAGTGATTCAGTGTATTTGGGTGCAAGAGAGGACCATCCCTAGTGTAAATTTACCCATCCAGATGTGTTGGAACAGTCTGTTTGGTCGTATGAGTTGCAGAGTGAAAGTTGCACCACTTTGCAAGTTTACACTGCTTGCATCTGGCAACTTTTCCGTCTACTAAAAATTCATCACCATAGGAAAATGCCTCTGAGATAGCAAAAACTGAGAGAGGTTTTTGTAGATGGTCCCAACATTATCTGATAGCCTCAGACAGAGAGTTTGTAAGCATCACAGTTTCCAAGAAATAGACTTTCAAATATTACTGCCTTTTAGCACTTTGGACTCTTAAGGGAAATCGTTGGTCCAATGTAGCTCGGAGTGATTCGGCGTATTTGGGTGCAAGAGAGGACCATCCCTAGCGTAAATGTACCCATCCGGATGTGTTGGAATAGTCTATTTGGTCGTATGAGTTGTGGAGTGAAAGTTGCACAACTTTGCATCTTTACACTGCTTGCATCTGGCAACTTTTCCCTCCACTAAAAAGTCATCACCACAGGAAAACACCTCCAAGATAGCAAAAACTAAGAGAGATTTTTGCAGATGGTCCCAACACGATCCCATAGCCTCAGACGGAGAGTCTGTAAGCATCACGGTCTCCTAGAAATAGACCTTCAAAGATTGTTGTCTTTTAGCACTTTGGACTCTTAAGGGAAACTAGTGGGCAACATAGTTAACTTCTTCACAAACTTGGTTTGAAGTAATTTCATTCCTTTTGGTGCATTTAAAATGGAGTTTTAAGCATTCCACCCTAAAAGTGACCTCTAAGTAATTGCAAACACCTTAACTACCTCATTCTTATTCATTTATTTTGCAAACAAGCATTTTCATTCGAAGAGGATGAGCTTTGATTTTTTCTTGTTGGATTGAATGTGGACCATGACACAACTTTCTTTTTTCTAAAATTTTTCAACATAATTGAACTAAGAATTTATCACACATCTATAGAGAAACAAAGGAGTACCACAAACTAAAACACATTACACTAAAGTTCTCACTGACTTGATGCACTCTTCAACATCTCTCTTCTCTAAAAGCAACCTCTAAATCACTTCAAACACCTTAACTACCCTAAAACCGACCTCTCAATCACTTCAAACACCTATATTAAGCTACCACTCTCAAGACCAATGTAACAATGATACAAAATAATGCTTTGAGTTTGAAAGATGGGCCACTTTCCTACTTTGGGTGGGATTTCAAACTCTCTAATACTATCATGCATTTCTTTCATTCCTTGTGCCTCCACCTCCCACTTCCTTCTCTTGTGGGCCTTTGAAATTTTTCCTTTCCATTCGCATAACACCCTAATACCTTGACCACCACTTCTCAAACCATACATTCCTCTTTGGATCTTTGGGCCTTTTGATGATTTCTTATGTTTGTAAAAGAGCCAATGGGGTATCCTAATCCTCAAACCCCTAGATCCCCATTGTCTTGTGTCCTAACACCCAAGAATCCCATCGCCTGAACCCTTGATGTTGGACCTTGGGATAATTATTTGCTTGAACTTAAAGCAATCATTTCCCTATATCTCCACACTCAAGCATGCACTTTCAAAAAACCTCACCATTTGAATGGACTCCACCCATGACCACAACTAACCAAGAATGCAATTAATGAGCCCAAATCTGAATGTGAGAAAATGGCAAGAAACTTTGGACCCATGTTAGGCCTTCAACCTCTATATAAGGAATAAAACTTCATTAGTTTGGATACTCTTTGGACATCATCTCAACAAATCCAAAATTGAAAAGTTGGACACTTGTGTTCACTTGTTGAATCTAAGGACAAAAACCCTTAGGTTATGGAGATTTTTCGACGAAACCCCATTGGTTTCCTAGAGTTTGGAGGATGAAACTTGTTTAGATTTGTGAGGGAAATTTCACAGAAAGGTTGCATCTGTATGCCAAGCATAGTGGATTTCAGCATCCCAATATTTTTCTAAATTTTTTTTTTATCATTGTAATCTTGGTTATGAGCAAACAATTGAAGCAAAAAAATTGTAATCATGAAGTGAGTTATTTGAATTAAATACTCTATTCCAACCAACTTATATGTGTAGATCTATTTATCATATGTGAATGTTTTAGATCTAAATATCTTGTTTAAATGTTTTGGCTGATTTTCATTGAATTATTCCAAATCTAAGAAATTTGTATGAATAATTTAGTTAAGGATCATTGCATTTATCATTGAGCCTATGGTCAAATGTTCTCATCCTATGACATAAGTCTTGAATTGCTTTAATCAGTTCTGACAAGTCATGACCTCTTGATTGGGAAGGTTGTAACTCCCCCATTCATTCAGACAACCAGATGTATGTTTGTTGACAATATCAAATAAAACCTCCAGCCAGGGTCTGCTAGTGTAGGGAGAAGCAATGCATGAAATTTTCTTTTTGATTTGGGCTAAATGTGATTAGGACAGGCCCTGACAGGGTTGTATCAAAGCCCAAGAGAGAGATATGTTGAGGAAGAAAATAGAGAAATTATAGTGAAAATGTGCATTAGCATGTCTCATTTTATTTATAGAAGAAAGTACAGTGCACAACAATCAAGCAAAAGCTAAAATCCATCTATGAAATAAATTACTCACTATCAAAACTAACCTTCAAATTAAAGAAGAATTTAAGAAGCTATATTTTCATATAACTTCTTCAAATGTATTTAAATTATTGTACAAGGAACATAAAATATTAGAGATGCACTTTCCAAGCAATGTTGTTTTCCTATCGGTTTATGTAAAACATAATTATTGTGGGGATTCTACTTAAGATTCAATTAATCAAGGAAATCAGAAATGTTTTGGAGTTTTGTTCTACCAATGCAATTATTTTCTATACTAGCCATTATGGAGAAGCGGTTTATACAAATTTTCTTTGTGAAAAATACATTGTGATTAAATTATTTGTTTAAAAGTTATGTCTTGCTTTTTATTTTCTAAAAGAATCCATATTTAGATGGTGTTGCAGTCAGATAAACATCTATTTTTCACAGAGCTCACAAATTTTAATAGTATTCTTTTCCTAAATTTCTAGGTCAAAGTGCATGATGATGTCATTTCATGCCTGCAAATAATTGAATCTTCTAGTCAACAAATGGTCACAACATCTTGGGATGGAATGATTAAAATATGGAACATTGATGAAGGCAGAGGTAGTTGGGCAACAACTTTTGGCTCATCTAAGAAGACACAAAGTGCCAGTAAGTATATGAAGAATGGTCATATGATATATTATTAGTATTCATATGGGAGTCTAGCCATATTAATTTTTTGAAAAAGGTGAATTTATGTCATATAAAAAAATTGATGGTTACAAATGGACCACCAAATTTACTAAGGCATGGGAAAGTTGACAAAGAAGAAAATTAGATGGTGTAGGGTTAATCATATGAGTATCTAGTTGTTACTTATGCAATGTGAAATAATGCTTTGAGTTTGAAAGATGTGCAATGCAATGTAATCAGCAATATGAATATAAACTACACAATATTTAACCATTCTTTTTATGCTATTGTACTTTGATATTTAACCATTGCTTCAAAGAGTTTAATCATGCACATGAGGAGGAAACTAAATTTTGATTGTCAACTTCTATATATGTCAAATTATCCAATAATCAAGTCTATGTCCATATACAAAAATGGCATCAACGTCAACTCAAACAAAGTTTTACAATATGTGGCATATGCCATCTTAGTATCTATTCAAAATTTACATGCCAAAATGTCTATCTCATCCTAAACTACTGGTGGATCATCAAAATGGAGCCTCTTTGAAGCACTCGTTGGCTCTGAAGGTAGTTGCATAAGAAAAAGTCAAACCAAAATTGAGATTAGTTATACTATATAATTTAAAATTGAATAATTAACATAAAAATCAATACAAATTGAATTATAATTGAACTCTAAAATTGAAATCTTGATTACCTGAAATATACGTCTCTTTGAAGGGTCAGGAGTCCTAGAATATACCCCTCTCATTGAACTAACCAAACCAACTTTTGTAATGTCAATCTATATATGTGAACAAAAACATGAAATTGATCCAAGCTAGCATAGAATTGTCAGTAATAAGAACATATTTACCAAGCACAAAATAAAATAAACACATACCTCTTTAGGTTGATCTTTTTGTATCTCCTTTAGGTGTCTCAACACCTACTCCTTGAGGTGTTTCAACACCTCCTCCTTCAGGCGTTTGAATACCTACTCCTTCAGGTGTTGTGGCACTTATCAACAATGATGTCTAGCTCACAACCGCCTATACATAAAAATGACAAGTACATATGAAACTACGAATCTATGCCAATGTATGCATAATCAATAAAAGATCTTATAAATTTTAATTCAATCAAATTTGAGTTCAATTACCTTTCCCTTATCCAACACTGTGCCTCCATAGTCTAGAGAGTGTTGCACCTCGCTCACACTAGGTGTTTGCTACAAGCAGAGAGTAAGATAAACATAGAAGTTAATATATAATTTCATTATTGACAATTCAAATGACAAGCAAATATACAGTAAAAAAATGTAAATGAGTGAGTGAGAAAATACATACTATGTGTGTGTCAAGACCAAGTGAAATGGCCCTAAGGGTGCTATCAATCACCTGTGTGAGCTCCTCCATAGACATTAACTATTAAATAGACCATGTAAATAAATATTAGTACTTGATACTATCTCTTATTAATATTCATTTTAAAAAAAATAAAAGTTATGAATTTACACCTTAAATGTTACCTATGTAACTACTCCAATGTCCACCTCTCTATCAAGAGAGGACTCTATAGGGTGTGCTCCACTCCCCTGCATGTGATCTACTATAATCTCCACATCCTGGATGTCATAATCAGAAGTGTCTAATGGATGCTCAGGGGGTTGTACAATAGGAACCAAACATATTTGCTGGCACGTATTGCAAATATGTGGCACACAAATATGTGGACCCAAGGAGGATGATGTAGCAGCACTGGATCCATCGCCAAGATCACCAGACTGTGGCTGAGCTATTGAAGAAGCATGGGAAACCAAAAGACCACTCAAAGAGTGAATGGCCTGGATAGTTTGTGTGGTTGCATCCTCCGTAATATTTGGATGTTGTACTAGAGGTGGCAGAGGAAGGGGAGGATGGGGAACATGTGGGCACCTAACTACTCTAGTTGCCCCTGTATTATCCTGAGGCATACCTCTACCAACACCCTGGAAGGGTTTAATCTCAAAGTAATTGACATGATGCCCTAACAAAAACTCAGCATATAATTTTTTAATAAAGTAAAAAGGTACATCAAGATTATTGTTGGGTGGTTTATCAAAAACCATACACCATTGATCCCAAAAGTTATCTACTATGCCCCTATGCGTGCACCATTTTATAGAAAGTTTTGGCTTGTTAACATTAACTGGCAAACCAGTGCTGGGGTTAATAAATAAAGAGGCTATTTGGGATTTTTTTATTTGGAGATCTTTCACATCATCATAAGACATTCCACATGCATAATATTGCCTCATGGTTTTTCGCCACAAATCAAATGCATTATGTTGGGTGGAGAGGGTTTCTACATTTGTAATTATTCCTGTCAATGTGGTTGACATACGGGATAATCGAGGGATTTTGCTATAAACATCACAAATGCCCCTCAATTGCTCCATTTTTTTATGAATTAACTGTTCATTTTCAACTGGTGGAATTTGTGCATTTTCATTCTTAGCAGCCATAATGCCTGATTAAAGTTAAAAAATAATTAATCTAAAATTAGACAATATAAATGAAACATTATTTTTAAATCAAAATCCATTAAAAACATTCATTTTTTTTATCAAAATCTATTTTGAACTCAATTGTTTCATAAAAATTCAATCAAAAACCCTATTTTGAAAAAAAATCCACAAAAAACATTCATTTTTTCATCAAAATCCATTATGAATTCAATTTTTTCATAAAAATTCAATCAAAAACCCTATTGTGAAAAACAATCCACAAAAAACATTCATTTTTTTATCAAAATCTATTCTAAGCTCAAATTTTTCACAAAAACTCAATCAAAAACCCTATTTTTAAAAAAAATCAACAAAAAACCATATGCAATTATTCAAATCTAAATCAAAATTGAATCAAATCAAATAAAAATAAAAAAACTTACCTTTCCAAATCAAATTTAGCCTATATCTGATATTCATTACACGAAGAATGGATGCACTGTGTGGCCGTGGGTTCTTCTCAGCTGAATGACTTCAAAAAAGCGACAAAATTTTTTAATATATGCTTTTTACAAATCAGATATCCGATTTGTAAAAGTAGGTTTGGTGTTTAGTATGGTGACACCCAAGCCTAAAAAAATTCAACATGTTCTTTTCGCATTTTTTCGGTTGATGAAAGACGTGTTTTTTTCCTCATTGCCACTTTTTGGCCCACCATTAACCTGCACATACCCCATCATAATATAGATCGGTTAGTCTAAGCATCTCATGCAAATGCATAAAACATCCACTACATAATCATATAGGCATCATCACATCATATCATCATTTAAATTGTTTAGGATAATATAGATTGGTTATTCTAAGCATCTTAAAACCATCTCATTTGCATCATCATCTTAACCGTCCATCTTGAACCTCCTTATCACGAGATTGACCCTCATCAAATCTTTTTGCTCGATCTCTCGAGGGGGCAATGTACCACTGTTCTTCCTTTCGCTGGGGCAACTAAAAAAAATATATATATCAATTTTGAATGCGACAAGTTCATTCTTTGAACCAACATAGCAAGTACATTGCTTCAAAGAGGGGGAAAATGTAGACATAGAAAATTAGCATCATTCACATTCATCCATTCATCAGGTAAATCAAACTCATTAAATTCAATCTCCTAAGGTAATTCATTTAAATTGAATAAATTAAATTTATTTAATTTAAGGCTATCATTATCCCTCTTTGATTAAATAAATCAAACCTTTATTTAATTAAATCTGAAATCATCTTTCATCTCCGTTTGATTTAGTTTAAATCCCTAAATCTAAGTCAAATGGGTCAAATCACCTAATCCCCCAATAAATTAATCTAATCTAATCACCCATCACATCCTCTAGCTTTTCCCACTTGCACAAATAAATCAATTTATTGATTTATTAAATTCATCATTTTCTTTCAACATGGCATTAAAGGAGAATATTCTTCCAAATTTGAATCTCCCCTCAAGTTGAAATGTACATCCAACAAAGCATTTAAGAGGTCTTACATGTCTCTTACATGTCTCTTGCAAAGGTCAAACTCAACATTTAACTCTCAATTTCAAATTTCAAATCTCCCCCTCTTTGGCACATTGACCAAAATTTGCTCATTCCTCAACCTATCACAAGTTGACAAGTGGCTCCTTCCTATTGGTGGATCTTTAGTCCCACATTCTCCATGTTTGGCATTCTTTTATCCCTCTTGGCTATAAATAGAGAGCTTCTCTATTATATCAATCCTCCACAACTCATCCAATCTTATGCAAAGTTACTCTCTTCAATTGAGAGCTAATTTTGTCCACTTCATATCATCCTCAAAGTAGTTTCATCATATAGCTTATCTAAAGGGGTTGGGAAAGGTCTATTTTCCATATCAAAATAGCACCAATCCCCCCTATAAGATCAAGTTTTTTCTTCATTTAAGAATAGGAATAGTTATTTTTGGTTGTATTTGCTCAATTATTTCATCTGTTTCCTTATTCTTTAAAAATGCAAATAGATTTTATGGGGAATTCTTATTCTAACCTTGTAATTTTGATCTAACAAGGTGATTTTTTGCTTTGTTCATGCAAGATTGATGTAGGATTCACACATTTGGCACCTACCATGGGACAGAAATATAATTTGTTTTTGTTCATCTCCGTTTGTTTCAATCAATTTTTCTTTTTTGCTTATGCTAGACTTTTTATTGAAATTAAACCTTTCCTTCTACAACTGTTATTCGTGATTTCTATTTGCGAGACTTTCTTGTTGTCTGTATAGAATTGTTGTCTATTTTGTGTGTTGTCTATTTCATGTGGTATCTTTTCTAATTTCCTCAAATAAAAAAAAAAAAAAAAATCTGAGTAACTTACAATATAAATCATCCACTATACATTCTTTTGATTAGAAACATTTATTCATTTTTGAATTTCAAAGCAAAAAATCAATACTAGTGGGTACTTTTCTTTGGATTTCGATAACATTTTTTGCATAAGGTACCTCTGCAGGGAACATAAAGGTTTGATATTTAATGGGGATTTTGAAAAACATAATCTGCTTACTATGGTAATCCAAAGAAATAGAGAGATGGGAATAGTGGTGATCTTTATTGTAGTAGATTTAATGTCGATTACTTATTCTCACTATGTTTTCTTTATTTAACTTATTCTCACTCCATTGATTTCAGCTTTCTGTGTTTGATGATCCAAGCTGAAGGATGAACATCCCTGCGCAAAGAACAGTTGCGCCAAAGAGAAGCTCCAGATTGATCATGAAGGTACCACCGATGACCTTCTCGAGTTTCAAAACCTGGGTTTTGGTCATAACATCATGGTTCACCATTTATATGTTGTTTTAATTGTTTATTGTTCATTTTAATCCCTGGAAACCATGAAAACATTGTTTGGGAGGGTGAATAGAGAACCTACCTCGAACACTCGATGCGGGGAGGTATAGAATCCACTCACGATCGGTGGAGTGATGGTGAGGGCGATGAGCGTGAAGGCCTTAAGGACAGTGGGCTCCTTTAGCAAGTTCTCTGAACACTCTATATGATGCTGACAAGTGAAGATGATAGGCCTAGGAAAGTAATTTATACCCCTAACCACCATTAATGGCCCTATTAAATGCAGGTATGGTGAGCAAGGAAGTTGGTGATTTTGAATTCACCGATGGTGGCGGGAGACCCGAGGTCCGACGACCAGGAAGATGCAGGACAGCAGTCGTTTGGAAAGTTCCACTTGGAAATCCCTAGCGGCAAAGGGGAAGTTGGGGCCCGGGGGGTGGAGCTCCGCCTGACATCTTCCATCAGGAACGGTGAAACACTCGTGGAGCCTCGAAAGTGGAAGTCCAGAGTCTTAGGCCTGGAAGGTTTGAAAGCAGTCAAAACTGAGAATTTCATCCAATAGAGAATGAAGGTCTAGACCCCGAGGTCTGTAAAGGCGCAAACCATCCACTGTTAATGAACGGTGGACACAACAGGGAAAGTCGGTGAGGGAAACCTAAAGGGTCGGGTCCGGCAAGGCCCGGGGCCGCTGGTAGAGGCAAACTGCCAGGGAGTCCCCGCGAGGCACTAGAACTTGTCAAAATTTAAAAAAAGGGGGGAGGTGCGGTCAACTTATGGTGAGACATTGAAGGAACATTGACCACCCGGGACACCAAAAAAGGGCACGCAAAACAAGGCAGAAATAAAATGACCAGACAAGGCAAAAGAAAAGAGGGTCCCTGTTAAGAACGGGGCATGTGTGTCGAGGGCGCAATAGATCTCAAACATTGTCGCAGTTGCTAAACCTAATAACCATATTAGGGTATGCACGTATTTTCATGATTTGAATAAAGCCTCTTCAAAACATGACATATTTTGAGATAACTTTCTTGCCCGACTGGGTAAGCACCAAAGCTTACAGTGGGTTTGGGACCGCAGTGGTCACTGGAGCAGACTTGAGATTTTTCACTCATTAGGGTGTCATAGCAACCATGTTACAATCCTTTAAAAATGATTATTATATGTCTTGTGCGAGATCCAAGATGTGTGTAGGGAGATCCAATCCAGGGTCAAGTTCTGAGCAGAGTTCAAACAGGGAAATCATTCATGGCCAGCTTTCAGAGACCAATGGTCGAGAGTGAATGTTTAGCTGAAGAACACCAAGGACAGACAGTAAAGTAAATTGTTCGTCGAGCGACCACGGCCACCACTAAGGGGCGGGGAACATCTTTCCTGAAAAAAACAGCTGGGAAACAAAAGCAAAAGGAGTGACGCAAAACAAAAAGATGTAATAAAATAAAAGGGGCAACCTACTCTAACCTATATACAACATTGACAAAGAAGACCTTGAATGAGCTCAAGCCTAGAAGTAATGCTTCAGGTGCTACCCATTGACCGGCAATGGGACGTTCTCACAAGTTAAAGTCTTTAGAAGGAAGGCATTATCTCCTAGAATCTCAGCTATTTGAAAGAGGCCAAGCCAGAGCTTGTCGAATTCGTTGTGTTCCCCTTTCTTTTCATGGGCCTTGTCCCAATACAAGACCAAATCTGTAATTCTAAAAGCCTTAATTTTGGCTCTGCGCTCAAACCATCTCTTAACTACACCCTGATGTTTGGTAAAGTTTTCTATTGTAGGATCTCGGACTTCCTCTAAATACAAGAGCTCAGCTAACCGAGCTTCTCTACGATCTCCTTCCTCATAAAATTCATTGATAAACTAAAGAGTAGGAATCTTCATATGGATAGGAAATATGGGTTCTAGGCCATAAACAAGGTGGAATGGGGAATCGCCAAAGGCAGCCTTATGGCGAGTGCAGTCAGCCCAAAGGGCGAAATGGATCTAGGTATGCCAGTCCTTGGGGTTCCTGTCTAGTAGTTTCTTGATCACGACAATCAGGTTCTTATTGGTGGACTTTGCGAGGCCATTGCCTTGGGGGTAGTAATTAGATGAAAACTTAAGGGTGATCCCGTAGTCAAATGCCCAACTCGCAAATTTCAATGAAGCGAAAACAAGTCCATTGTCACACACCAAAGCATAAGGACAACCAAAGTGATTTAAAATGAAACTTTCTAAAAAGTTAGTAACTACTTCAGTTGTGCATTGCTTACATACAATTTTTTTTGTCCATCTAGTGCAGTAATGAGCCGCAGTAAGAATGTACCTGTGTCTTGCGGATGATGGAGGGCTTACCAAACCAATGAAATCGAGACTCCATTGCGTGAACGGCCTTACCTCTAGCATTGGCTATAGTGGGACAGCAACATTCTTTTCCTTGGTGGCGGTTGTTTAACACATGTGGCATGAGTGAACATGACAATGAGCATCTTTGAAGATAATTGGCCAATAATATCCCGCTCGCAATATCTGATGTTCCATGGAAGAACCAGATCCATGGCCATTTCCAAATTTATCATGAAATTCTTTTAAGATGCGGTCGGCTTCCTCTTTACCATGGAACCTTAAGTAAATACCTTCATGGTTCTTTTTGTAGAGAATGGAACCTTGTAGCATGTAGCCATTGCTTTTCAATTTAAAGGCACACTTTTGGACCCCCTGTAGGTGCGACAGACACTTATGGTTCAGCAAATAATAGACGACATTCTCATACCATTCTCCTGGGGAAACATCCTCAAGCTAGTACTACTGCATAGTGAGTTCGGATCCAGCCCATGCTACTGCTTCAGCAATTGTGCGGGTAAGTGCTTGTCCTCTCACCAGCTTCATTGGTTGGATCTCCATGTCATATTCCTAGAGCAGGGTGACCCATTTAGCTCTTCGTTCTCCCAATTCATTTTGCATGAGCAGCATTTTCACTACTGGATTTGGGACAATGGCAAACACTTTATTGCGCAAGATATAATGCTGAAATTTCTTTACCCCTCTGATGAGAGCATATGCCTACTTTTCTACATTGTGGTATCATAATTCAACGTCCTGTAGGGGAGCACTCATGAAGGTGATCGGGTGTTCATTTCCTTCATCATCTTTCTGAGTCAGGATGCTAGCACAAAAATGTTCTAAAGCAAATGAATAGATGTAGAAAGGCTTTAGATAATCTAGACTGACTAACACAGGTGCCTCAGCAATGGCCCATTTAATTTCTTCGAAGGCTTGTTTGGCTTTGGAAGTCCATTCGACTTTGGCATCCTGTTTTAATATAGCATTGAGAGGTTTAACAATCTCCGTGAAACCCGTGATGAATTTCCTAATGAAGTTGATCTTTCCAAAGAAGGATTTTAATTCCTTCTTGCTGCCTGGTGGTGGGATTTTCAGCAATGACTGGATACATTCAGGGTCTATGGAGATTCCCTGTTCTGAAATGATGTGTCCGAGCAATCTACCTTCAGTCACACCAAAAATGCACTTCTTGGGGTTAAGGGAAACCCCAAACTCCCTGCACCTCTGAAACACCTTGCATAAATCAGAGACATGATCACCTAGCTTTTTAGAAAACACAGTTAAATCATCCATGTAGATGATTATGCATTTACCAATCAGATCTGTGAAGGCGATATCCATGTCGCATTGGAAGGTGGGGCCAGCGTTGGTGGTGAATGTTGTTTTATGATGATCTTCATACTGTACCATTACCTAGTTGTACCCATAGTACCCATCGAGGAAAGACGTCATCTGGGAGCCGTTGACAATCTGCAACACCTTGTTCAATGAAGGCACTGGATAGTTGTCTTTCTCAGAACCTCGATTCAAATTGTGGAAGTCTACACACAACCTGATTACCCCATTCTTTTTTCTGACCAGAACCAGGTTGGCGACCCATGTGGAATGCCTGACAGGGAAAATAATCTATGCCGAAATTAACTTCTGAACTTCTTTGTAAACGACAGGTTCCAACAAGGCATTAATAAAACGTCGCTGGTGGAATGGCCTCACTTCGGTCTTAAGAGGTATGGTGTGCATGATGATGGATGTGTCATATTTTTTTAAATCCTCGTAGCTCCATGCTACCACGTCATGGTTCTTCCACAATGCATCAATAATTCACTTCTTCTCCTCAAGCATGCACACTTTGCCAATAAAAACATTCTTGATCTTCTCAGTTGTCCCGAGGTTGTGAGCATCGCACTGGTTGCTTATGGCTTCTTTCTTTGTTTTCTAGTTCTCGTCTTTGATCTGGTCCAAGTCAAATATGCATTCCAGCTGAACCATGCCCCTAGGAATTGTGTTTGTTTTTAGGTTAATAACTCCCTCTATGTCTAATTCGGCTTCTTGTGGATCAGCTTCATCAATTATTTGGTCCGCGAAGACATCATAACTTGTAATAAACTCAAGAATATGTTTGTCATCGTTGAAGACTTGAAAATAAGTGACACTATCTGGGACCGATGGTGTAGACATCAACTCAATGGTAAATTTCTTAAGTTTGGACAAAGAGAGGGGTTGCAGAGTGTTGGCTGCTTGAGTTAAAGCATCAGCTATACGATTCTAAGCACGAGGGATCAATTGTATATTGAATGCATCTAAACCTTCTGGGAGGTTCCAAACCCTGTGCCTATAGTTTGCCAGCCTTCTATCATGGTAGGAATACAATTTCCTAACTTGCTTAACTACGACTTCTAAATCCCCAAAAACTTGTAGCATTTTGACATTTTTCTTCAAGGCCATGAGAAGGCCATGGACCAAAGCTTCATATTATGCTACATTATTGGTGCAATAAAACTACAATCTATGAGCGGCGAGAAAGGTTTTACCCGTTGGGCTGATAAGTTTGAACCCAGCACCAGCTCCTTGTTTTGATTTGGACCTGTCAAATCGGAGCATCCAGCATGTGGAAAGTTCTTTAACTCCGGGTCTAACTAAGTTCTTGCTCCCTTTTAGCTGGGTAGTTTCCTCCGCAATCTTAGGAGAATCTTCTTGCCTAGTGTGTTGAACATAGGGTGGTTCTATCAATACCTCCTTTGGTGTTTCCTTTGGGAGGGTGGTTGATTTCTTAACATACTCCACCGCTATTCAACATAAGTAGCAGTCAAATTTGGAGTGGGCAGCATTGTGAATCCTACACCAGTTCAGCAATAAGAGATCCTACAAGTTCATTCGGGCTCCTAGGCTGAGCTGATCCCTTGCACACTTTTCTATAAACTCTTGGAAACCACTAAGTAGTCCCCAGTTGTTGCTTTCATCGTGTTTGTCATTTGTTTCTACCAACATTTCTGCACTTAGAGGCATTTGAATACAATCGGTCGGAGGACTGCATAACACTAAGAGAACTTTAGCAGCACACTCATCCTAAGGCGCGAGCTCATTTTGGTAGGCAAAAGGGGAGTAATTTCCCAGTTCTGTCTCAACAAATAGCACTTCGCTGAGATTATTGTATTTCGTAATCATATATTTCATACGGGGTTTGCGATCGATACAGATTTGATTTGGCAGCCCCTTCCATAGTAGCCACATGTGAGAAAGGTCTGTGGCAGTATATCCATTCAGTGCCTTGGTGAATTCCCTCCCCAAGATGATCATGTAGGCGTCAGGAATGTCTACCACTTGAATATCGATGATTTGTATTTGTGGGTCTATGGCAATCTGCATCATGATCCGATTCATTTCTCCCACAATATTGATCTCTTTTTTATTCAACTGGGTCACCTTCCTCCTTGAAGGTGTGGGAGTAATTCCAAGAGCCTTGTATACTGCCAAGGGCATAACATTGGTAGATGCTCCTGAATTGAGCAGGCAATTGTGTAAGTTCTTCTTGAATATTCGAATGGTGGTAAGAAAAGGAGGAGTTTCCAACCTTCCTTGGAAAATACCCATGGGCGTGTCCATGTGAGCTACCTGACCCCCATTGTTATCACCAATTTTATCCTTGGTCTGTCTAGATGGCTGATCTTTAGAGCCCTGCCTAGTGTTATGATCTAGTTCCTTTCTCGTTTGCCTACTAGCAGATTGATTTATCGGAACATCCTTCATTTTTCTGGCATTATCCTGTATCTCTGGTTCTTGCCTAGGCTCTTCAAAAGTGACTCTCTTAGCTGATATTTCGTACGTTGTATTAGAGGATGGGGTCCCATTAAGGACTCTAAAGAAGGCACGCCTTATGGCAGGGACTTTGAGTAGTTCAAAGGTAGATAAACTAATTTTCACCCTTTTGAACTCTTCTGCCACGTATTCACCCATTTGTTCAATTTTTGAACTAAAGGCTTGACCTATTATAGAGCTAAAAGGTTGGGCTTTCATTTGACTAGACTGATTTTGGGATTGGCCTTGAGGTTGATTCTGTGACTGATTTTGAGGCCCGTTATTGTTAAGATATTGAACAGGTACATGGGGAAGTCTTGAGTTGTTGCTAGCATTAGGATCGGGTGGGGTGGCAAAATTGTTTGGCAGAGTAGAGATTGTAAAAGGTCCACCTGCCTGCCTATTCCTAAGGAAGTAGGGAGTTGATCTCTGATGGAACATGTGGACCTCATCTATGAATGACTCTTCTTCATCTATTAGACCATTATCTATTGAATCAAAAAGCTGAGCCAAAGTTTGTTCGTTACTTACCTCTTGCACTTCTTCACTCCCAACGAGAGCGGGCTCAACTTCAGGTGTGTTGCGGTCACCCCGCGGAAATGACACTTGGTTAACCATGAGATAGGAGGAATCATATGGCTCAGACAGGACAATGTCCCTGGAGCCAGCATTATCAACTACATTTTCCATCTCCACTTGGAATATTTCAACAGCCATCTAGAATTTGGGGTAATCCAACTCAGAATGTCTACTGGTTTTGTGAATCTGGCACCATCCAGATAAAGTTGTCGCAGCAAGGTACACTCCACTAGTTGTCTTTTCGTTGCTTGCCATTTTTTTTAAATGTGTAGGAACACCTCTGTTATTGGGCCTTGTATTCCACATATGATTTTTCCTCTAAGAAGGTCTCCTTTCTGAACTTTGATTAGTGTTTGGTCCCCTATCATAATTCTACCCAGAGGAAGTGCTTGCTTCACGGTTGTCCCTACTGTCCCTATTATCCCAATTTTTCCTGATTAAGATTAGCCTGGAAGTTACGCTGAGAGGCTTGTAACTGATTATTCTAATTTTTTAGGTGCGTCATTTATGTGGATATTTTCTTCATCATCTCCATCAGTTCCTCCAACTTGTCTTTCTTAGTCATGTTGCTCGGCTGTGGCACTGGATTTTGGAGGAAAATGGGTAGGGCTGCCAGCTAGTTTTGATGTGCTAGAGGAAACTCTGACCCCAGTATGTATAATGGAGCTTGGGGCTGCTAGAGATACACCTACCATTGTTGGGTGGCTTGAGCATGGATGTGTTGTGGCTGAAGCTGCAAATACAAAGGCGCGAGAGGCACATAATTTAGTGGCTACCCCAGATGTGGGACGATGGGTAGCTAGGGTATCTGGTTCATAAGAGGGGTCTGATGAGCAAATGCCTGATTCAACCCTTGAATCTACATTGGGTGAGCTACTGGCCCCAAAGAAGGTAGCGGGCCAGAGATATTCTGCCCCAAATCTACACTGGTGATAATAGCCTCTGTATAAGTTGTCACTAGCGTGGTGAGTGGTGGGCGCATCCTTTTCACCAATGTTGATGTAAGGTTGTCTAACGCCGCTTAGTAGACTAGGAGAGTTGCAACATCATTATGGAGGTACGGGTCCTGAAGTCGTGTGAAGGCTCGATGAAAGCGATCATTGAAGGATCCAATAAGTTTACTTATTTCTCTCTGGACAGACATAAAGTACTGATAAAGTTCTGAAGTACTGATAGTGATCTTGTATTTCTACAGGAAGGCATCCTTCATTAGGTTCCATGAGGTAATGGATCCCCTTGGCAGGTTGATGTACCAATAAAAAGCTTCTTCTCCCAACGAATGCAGGAAAAGGTGGCATGCAACATCCTCGTGGTCGACTTGCATCTCAGTGATTGTTGTGTCAAATATTTTGATATATTCTTCAGCTGTTCTTTGTTGGTCATGAGGATAGAACTTTGAACAAAAGCCTTCCAGATTCTTGGGCATATCATGGTAAGTAACGAAATGAATCGGCAAAGGGTTATGTGCTAACCAAGCCATGACGGGAGGTGAAGGTGGTATCTGATGTTGGAAAATAGCAAGTTGGGATTCTACCTACGATAAAATAACAATCTGGGATTGTGCTTGAGCTGCAGCTGTTTGGACTGTGCCCAAAGGAAGTGCTACAAGAGAAGCAATCCCACGGCAGCAGCAGATAGGAGGTGCAAATGCAGTTCCAAATGGTTGGATGGAGGACGAAGGCCAGCTGGATGAAGGTGAGGGTGGAATGGAAAGGGGTGGAATGGATGGGGAGGAAGAAGTAGCACTAATTCCTTTAACTCATTTTGCCCTTGTAGGAGGCTGCAACTCTTCAAATTCTCCCTTATTTGGCATTGACTATAGAACTCTTTGAAATCTCTCTAGGGAGAACGATCTGATTCGATCCAGCTTCACTTTTAACCTTTAGCTTCATATTCTCAATGTCAAGCCCTCCTTCTAGTGCCAATTTTGTTGATGTGTTTTTATGCAATTCTCAACACAGACAGTGCATAAGTGCACTACCTCTCTTGAAAGACAATCTTCCACAATCATATTGCAGAACACTATCCCAAGGTCTCTAATGTCAGGTCTTGACAATGCTTGGAATATCTCAGTTGTTTGATGTGATTTGCTGGAATCACAAGGCGGTCTTACGGATGGATTACAAAGTGGGAAGTTGGATTCTAGAAATGGAGTTCTTAAGATGGGAGAGCTGTTGTGTGTTCGCTGTAGGTTCAAACAGTAGTCTTAAACTCTATTTTTTCATTGGATTTAGCTTTACAATGTGCAATGAACCTTAGCATAGGTCACTCATTAAATAAACTAAAAAAGGGAAGGGAAGAGAGCAGGTTACTGGATCTGCAACTAATTGTGAACAGTGATGATGGGGTTCCTGCAATGGATAGCTTCTTGGAAACAATATTCAACTTAGCCAGAAATCTCATAGTCTCATGGAATTTGTGCTATCTTCTAAGGTCTGCAAATGTTTTGTCTTTCATTCACCATATGCATGCATGAACAAAGATGAAAGTTTGGAGCAGCTTTGGATTTAAGTCCAAAATAACTTTACACAGCTATCTACCATTAACAAATAGCAAAATGTATGGACTAAGAAGGCATCTACACTACAGGGATTTCACAACCACAAAACAACATTCCTAAAATCTACCAAAGCAAGAAAACGGTTAACTATAACAGCAATAAAATCTAAGTTAAACATTTAACAATGGAGGTTGAATCAAGCAACATGTGAGAAACTCAGAAAATACACCAAGTCAATGTATTCTCATTATAAATTTCTGCAGTATCTCTTTACAACAACTCAACTTCCTTTTCAAATGAGATGAGAGCCGTATTTATAGTGCCCCAAAAGTTAAATGAATGGCTAAGATTAATTCTCATTGTGTGGCCAAGATTCATTACAAAAAGGGGTTTCACCAACCCTCAATATATTACAATTTAAAAAACAACTTTTGTCCCTTTCCTTATTTTCTCCTCTAGTGACAGTACTGTAGCAATTTTTTTCTTTAGATGATTGTTGTTTTACTGTAGCTACTCTTTAGGGAGTTCTCTATCATATGTGGGGTTGTCTTCCTTCTTCTTTGAGGTTGTGTATTCCATGAAGTTTAGGATGACCGGCTGGAGCTTGTCTATCTCAATGATCTCACATCTCAATGTTTGGTAGCTCCACTCCTTAGCATTATCTTCTAGCCTGTTCTATTCCTCATCATACTTTGCACCTTGATCCCTGAATAGCTTTGATTGATCGAAGGCACGGGCAGCAAAACTCATGAATTCAACCGTCATTTCACCAGACATCTCGTCCACCATCTTCTTTTGAAAGTAAGGTTTTACCTCCTCCAGATCCATCTGTACTGTGGGCATGTTGTATTCCATCATTATCTTGAGGTACTAGGCACATCCCACTCTGATCTCTTTGATCCATTCAATATCTGAGTCCACTTTGTTCATTATCTGTTCCAGCCTTTCCTTCCAGTTGTCAAAGTCTCGCCGCCACACATCTATCAGCCAATGATCATCTTTATTGAATGCAAGATCCTTTTCCCATGTGGCCTCTGGAATCTGAAGGATAGCCTAGATCCTTGGGAAGGTGGAGTCATATGTTGCAGGGAAGTTAGTGCATAGCTTCTTTGTGCCCTCCAAAGATTGCTGTAGGTCCAAGAACTTGTTGGCTGTCCAAACAGCCTAACTAATTCCCATGTTTCGGGCATATAAGACTTGTCGGAACCAGCTTTTTGTAGTCCTTTTCAAGTTCTTTCTCCTTTCCATCTTATCAATCTGGTCCTTGGATAGAAGTTGGGGTGCGGTGGTGGACGTGGTAGGTAGGTCATCCACCGAAGACCATTGTTGGATGTAATCTATTAGAGCAGCCACTTGTGCTTTGAGCTCATCTTTTGAAATCTTGTCCTGCTTTATCAAATGTACCACCGTCGTCACTGACTCCTCAAGATGTTCTACCTTCTACTCTCTAGTGGTGGTCTCCAATTCGATGGTAGATACATTATAACTTACACTAGCCTATGCCACCACCGAGGTTGCTATTTGCACAACTCGAGACCCAAAAGCATCCATCGTTACCCTAGATCAGATCTTAGGCCTCTTTTCTTTCTTTGTTGTGATCTCAGCTTGGGCTAAGATAGCCTCTAGTCTCGCCCTCGGGTCCTTTAGTACAGGAGTTTTCCTTTCGAGCTGCTTTTCTAACCATTCAGGCACGACATACTTCCCCTTAGGTGACTCACGATCATCCTTGCCCCTCTCAGCCAAGGCCAAGGTTTCTGCCCTCTTATTTTCTGAAACCCCCTCTTCCTCCTTGGCAGCATCTTCTTCTTCTTCATCAGAGTCCTAGATGAACACAAGGCGTTTAATAGGAGGTTTGGCAGATAATTTCTGCAAGGGACTTTCTTTCTCTTCCATTTCCCCTCCTTTCTCTCTCTCAGTTTGTGCAACCATGTGCACATGTTCCTTGAGCTGTTCGATTTCGAGGATCCTGTCTTCTTGAGCTTCACTCTCAGGTATATCTTCTTCTAGATTATCTTTTTGCTGATGTCCTTTTCTAAGAGGTGACCTTTCTACCTCCGTCTTAATGCCCTTCGGTTATCGGGCCAGCTCTTCCTCAAGATCATCGTTGAAGGCCTGCACAATGACCTTACCACTAGCGTCATCCTCCTCATCCCCGATCTCAGAGGAACCAAATCCTTCTTCTTCATAGGCCACCCTGTCAATAGTGTGATGTTCATATTCTGGGTGCTCGTGGTATTCATTGACCTCCTCTTCAAAGGGCTTCAAGGCCTCTTGTTCTCGCCTCTCCCACTCCTTAGAGATTAACATGGTGGCTTCCATAGCTGGTGGCCCTATCGGAGGTTGTGAAGGTTTGGTAGTAGCAAGGACCTGAGCTAAGGCTACTTGAAGAGTGGGATCCATGAGGATCTGGGAGAGCTCGGAAGGGATATTCCACATATGCTTCGAGAAGGCCTTAGGCAAGGTGGGAGTGGGCATTGGTGCAGCCACCATAGGTAATGGAAGTGACGTGGTAGGTGACATGGCAGCAAAGGAAGGAGGAGTAGTTATGGTAGAGGAAGAGTCAATTACAATCACCGGCTCGGTCGAGGGCGAAGGGGAAAAATGGATAGAGATGTCCACTGCCGGCGGGGATGTAGTGACCATAGCCAGAGAGGCAGGTGGTGCGACAGTCAGGGCAGGGAGAGCTAAGAGAGGTTCTAATTGAACTGTACCCTTTACTTCTTCCTCCTTGACCATTGTCTACTCCGTGGTGCCCCTTGTTTGTTTAAATCTTTTGGAGGGTGAGCCTCCTGTTTCTTTCCTTGTATAGAGCTTGGGGTCAGGAGACTGCTCTGTTTCTATCTCCTTCCTCTTCTTAGACCTTGTAACTAGAGGAGACTTAGATTTCCCACCCATTGAAGTGGTGGTAGCAGCATCATCTGTGGTACTTAGTTCACTCTTGAGCCCTTCGTATGTCAGGACCACCCCTTGTTGTTTTAGTCGGGCCACCTATTCATCAACCCACTCCTTAGTATAGGCCTAGATTGGCTTGGTTATGTTATTGAGGTCATCGACCTCCTGCTCATCCCAATCAATTGTTCGCACTAGAAAATTGGCGACTGCGAGGTACCTGGGATCCATTATGGTGCTATTGTTTTCTTTGACTTGGTCCAGTATGGGAAATGGTTGCATCCTCCTCACAAAATCCACAGTCATCCGCATATAGTGTCTTGCACGTACCTCTTTATCATCTTAACAATCCCCACAAAAGTCTTCAATGTGATGGAGATAAGTGAACCTGGGTCCCAGTGCCTTTATTATGTGCCCATATGGATCTATTCGAGGGTGAGCAGTGTGTAGGTGAAAATGGTAATCCTTTAGTTCCTTCTCGGAGTTACCAGCACACTGGAAAGTTTGTAACTTATACATGCCCTAGCCAAGAGTTATGGGATAAGAGATCCCTGCTATATGTTTGCCACTAAAGATCGCCTGTATGTGTTGGAGCTGCCGAGAAAGCTCCAATAATATGATTCGGTCATTGGGGTATCGAGGAAACTTGTTTGGCCTTTTGGTGAAGCCTTGGGCACAGATGTATGTAAGCTTCGAGTATTGAATGAAGAGGAAGGTATATTGCCTCAAGAAGGCCCGAGCACTGTGAAAGACCCATCTCTCAAAATCTCCAGCAATCATTCTGATGATATGGCCAGTGAAGGCGTCATTTACTCTGCAGTACTCCCTCTTAAAGTTTTGGTACTAGAGCTAGGGGTATCTATCATAGGCCTTGAGTCTTCAACCCTCCTCCTGATCAAGTGCCACAAACAACCCATTGTACTGTCTTCAGTCTGCTAAGGAGTATAGGAGATATGAAGTCATATACAACTTAGAACTCTTCTTCACGTTGACGAACTATTCATGGAAGCAGTCGCTTATTATACCTCCCTAATAAAATGCGATCTTTGTGGTAACGTCTTCATTCCCACGATGGATTTTCTGAACAAAGTACACCATCCACCCTTGAAAGAAGGCTACAGTGGGGAGGCCCATAACCCTATTTAGCATTTTGACGAAATCATGGTAGTCTTCATAGAAATTGCTATGGAAGAGTTCATTAGGAACCTTTGCGGCATTGCCCCTCTTTTCTTTGAGCCAATGTTGATTTATTAACTTCTTGTAGCCCATAGGGTTAGCATCCCACGCCGCCTGGCACTCCTCAATGGTAGGCCTCTCCATTTCTTGAAACGTGGGAATGTGAAAGGTTTTCATGATTCCTCCAGCCGACATGTCTGCGAGAATGTTACTGTCCCTGTCAACAATTGTCCTTGTGTTGGGCTGAAATGCCTGCTGACAGGCCATGACCAATTCAGGGGCCACGAGGGACAAAGGGAAGCCTGCAGCTTTAATGATTCCACTCTGCCTTATCAATCTTGCATTTTTTGTTGTTGGATTGACCCTGACCCTTTGTGTAAATTCATCAATATTGACGTGGCCTATATTAGTGTAAGTGATTTCCTTCCAATCCATGGTAACCTTTGAGTGCAGAGGCTCACCTTGGAATTGGTATTTCATCTGGTATTTTTCTTCTTTCCCTCAAGGAGTTTTGCCTGACTATTTTTCTTTGTCCTTTTCGATAGTTGCCCCCGAAGGTCCTGCACCCGATTCCATATATTCTGTAAGCAAAGGAGTAGTAAGTGTAGTTGATCACGAAGGAATTTATGTTAGTTGAAACCCTAAAGATGAAATCCATTTTAAATAATCTATCAAGCATAACATGATACTTTTACATCTTGATGCCATCAGTCTTTTAATTGAGGGCTTTTGGACAACCCGGGCCTGGAGGACCGGGCCTCCCTAGTAGGGACACTATCTTGGAAAGGCCAATGGGGCGGTGGGCTCTGGGAGATTCTTTTCGATCGAATATCAATAATTCAAAAGGTTCATAATGAAGAAGACCAAATTAAGCAAGTGGGTTGAGATCAGATTTCAAATTTGGGGCCATTTGGATGGGTTTAGGGGCATCCGGAGGTCCCAGGCTGGAAAGCCGTCTGGAGATGGCCGTTTGGGACGACCGAGTAGAAACGGAGTTCCCGGACAAGAACCCCAGGGTCCGGGGTCCAGTAGGTCAAAGGATGGCCAACACTTCACCATCTTCAAGTGACCAGGCTCAGAGGGTCAGGATGTCATAGTGCTTTTGCCATTTGGGACGGCAATCGTAGGATGAAAGTCCAAAGTTTCAGGCCCAGGAGTAGAGGATGTCGTCAATTCATTTTAGTTTCAATCAAGCAGATGGACCTCATTCTGATAATAGCCAATCGGTGAGACATTACTCATTGTCCTGGTGACTAGGAGTTTCCAATTGGTGTGAAAGTCTCCCTTGGGGAAAGGTCTCAGCAAGAACCTTGTGTCTCACCAACTAAGCACATCGGCAGGAGTTTGTGCGGTAGGGAGATGTCCTAGCGAGATCTGAATGTCTTGCCGATCAACGAGAAGAATTCTCACTGGCGAGAGATTTATGTCTTCAGCGAGAGGTCTCGTCAACTTCCTCATGTCTTGCCGAATAAGCATATTGGCAGGGGGTTGATCTTCGGTGTGAAGTCTCTGCCACCTCGCAAGGTCTCGCCGACCCTTCCCTCGGTGTGGGGTCTCGGCAACTGCCAAGAGGTGAACCGGGCCCCGTGCCAGTGTTGGTCGTTGGGTTTTCTTTTGAGACTCACGGCGGTGGGGAGGGCGGAGCCCGGAGCTCAGAAGGACGGGTGAGACTTACCCTCTCAGAACGGCGGATGAGGTACAGAGTCCCAGACGGCGGAGTCTGGCACAGTCAAGGATGCTCAGGTTTCAATGAAATTTACCAATCGGCAAAAGGAAGCTTGGGATCCGGGAGGCGGAAAGATACCAGGCACTCACCGTTCGTGACAACAAAGACCACGAGGAATCATTAAGCAAAATTGATGTCATCACGATGTCCCAGTGAAGGCAGAGATTCCTGCCGACAAGGGGAGCCTTTAGTGGAATATTCAATGTTGGAGTAAGGTCTTCCCATCATGGTGATGTCTCCCCGACTAGCCTCATGCTCACTGATGGATATGGGGGTCGGTGAAGGGTCATGCCGACCCAGGAGTCACGCCGACGAAGAAGCTTGGGAGAACAAGGTGCGCTTGCCAAGGGGTCTTTCCAAAAGGTGAAGGTCTCAGCGATGAAAAACTTCTCCATGACTCTGATTGGCTCGCTGTAACATCTCACCGAAAGCGACGTGTCTTGCCAAATACGGGCAATAACTGAAGATCAGGCCGACGGGACACGCTCGTCATGAGAGAACAGTGAGAGCAAGGCGAACTCTCGGAGGTGGAAGTTCAGAGGTACAAGCCCGGGGAGCAGGAATGGCATTTTGGAAAAGTGTTTGTGTTAGTGCTGACAGTGAAGGAAGGACCTGGGCCCGAGAAGGATGAATGTCCCTACGTGAAGAATAGTCGCGCTGAAGAGAAGCTCTAGATTGATCATGAACGTACCACCGATGGCCCTCTCGAGTTTCAAAACATGGGTTTTGGTCATGACGTCATGGTTCACCATTTATATGTTGTTTTAATTGTTTATTATTCATTTTAATCCCTGGAAACCATGAAAATATTGTTCAGGAGGGTGAACAGAGAACCTACCTCAAACACTCGATGTAGGGAGGTATAGAATCCACTCACGATCGGTGGAGTGACGGTGAGGGCGATGAGCATGAAGGCCTTGAAGACAGTGGGCTCCTCTAGCAAGTTCTCTAATCGCTCTATATGATGCTGACAAGTGAAGATGACAAGCCTGGGAAAGCAATTTATACCCCTAACCGCCATTAATGGCCCTATTAAATGCAGGTACGAAGAGCAAGGAAGTTGGTGATTTTGAATTCACCGACGGCGGTGGGATACCTGGGGTCCGACGACCGGGAAGATGTAGGACGGCAGCCATTTGGCAAGTTTCACTCAAAAATCCCTGGCAACGAAGGGGAATTCAGGGCCCGGAGGGTGGAGCTCTGCCTGAGATCCACCTTCAGGAATGGCAAAACACTCACGGAACCCCAGAAGCAGAAGTCCAGAGTCTCGGGCCTGAAAGGTTCGAAAGCAGCCGAAACTGAGAATTTCATCGAATAGAGAATGAGGGTCCAAACCCCGTGGTCCGTACAGGTGCAAACCATCCACCGTTAATGAACGGCGGACACAACAGGGAAACCCAGTTAGGGAAACCTGAAGGGCCGTGCCTAGCAGGGCCCGGGGCCGCTGGCAGAGGAAAACTGTCAAGGAGTCCCCATGAGGCACTAGAACTTATCAAAGTTAAAAAAAAGGTGGGGATGTGCGTACAACTTATGGTGAGACATTGAAGGAACATTGACCACCCAGGACACCAAAAAAAGGGCACACAAAACGAGGTGGCAACAAAATGACCCAGCAAGGTGAAAGAAAAGAGGGTCCCTATTCGGAACGGGTTGTGTGTGCCGAGGGCACAACAGATCTCAAACATTTTCATAGTTGCTAAACCTGATAACCATATTAGGGTATGCACGTATTTTCAGGATTTGAATAAAGCCTCTTTAAAATATGACTTTTCACTTCCTAATATTGACATGATCATGGATTCAATAGCTGTACATGCTTTGTTGTCATTCATGGATAGATTTTCTAGTTATAATCAAATCCTTATCAACCCTCAAGATCAATACAAAACTACATTTACAAATGTTTAGGGAACACTTTGTTGGGTTTTGACGCCTTTCGGTTTAAAGAATGTTGGTGCAACTTATCAACAAACGAGGACCTTGATATTTCACGATTACATACATAAAATCTTGGAAGATTATGTTGATGATATCCTTGCTAAATCCTTAACAAGACAAGACAATGTAAATGTTATTTGAAAAATATTTGAATGAATACATAAATATAATATGCTCTTAAATCCAAAAAAGTGTCTTTGGGGTAGATAGTGGGAAAATTTTGGGGTTTGTCATATCTCATAGAGGAATTGAGGTGGACACAAAAAATTGATGTCATTATTAACATGCGACCTCCTAAGAACATTTTTCAATTGCACATGTTACAAGGCCGAATTCAAGATATCCATTGTTTCGTTGCATCTTTAGTCAATCGTACATTACGCTTCACACATCTTCTCAAAAAGGATGTACACTTTGATTGGAATGAGGATTGTAAATAGGATTTTGAAAGTTTAAAGGAATATCTTACAACTCCACCTATTTTACAACCCATTGTGCCAATCAAACCATTTATGATGTACATAGCTGCATCATCCCATGCTCTTCCAGCATTGTTGGCTCAACAAGATGATCATGGAAAAGAACATCTAGTTTATTACATTAGTCAAACTTTAATTGATTATGAAACTTGATACTCACCAATTGAAAAATAATGTTTAGCTCTTGTATTCACTACTAGTAAATTGCAACATTATTTATTAAATGCTTAAATACAAGTCATAACAAAATTTGATCCCCTTAAGAATATTTTTAATAAAACCGACCTATTTGGATGCTTAGCTAAGTGGGTGATGTTGTTAACTGAGTTTGATCTTAAGTTTGTTTCACAAAAAGTAGTCAAAGGACAAGCCTTAACTGATCACTTAGCTAATGCCCCTTCTCCTCTCGCTTTACCTAATCATGACTCCTTTCCTGACGATAGTGTCTTGACTGCCGATGTTAAAACATGGGAATTCTATTTCAATGGATCTAAGTGTTGAACAAGTTCTGGTGCTAGAGTAGTATTAATTTTGCCCGATGGAAAGCCTATTCCCTTTTCCTATCGATTAAATTTCCTATGTACAAATAACACAGGTGAGTATGAGGCATTAATTGTAGGATTGCGAGCTTCCTTAAACATGGGTGCTAAAGATATCAAGATCTTTGGTGATTCACAATTAGTCATCAAACAAATCAATGTGACATATCAAAATAAACATTACAAACTATCAAAATATAAGGATCTTATATTGAAACTATTAGAGAATTTTGAATCATTCACCATTGATAACATCCCACAAAAAGACAATCGACATGTAGATGTGATGGTGAGTGTGGCCTCTCTTATATCCCCACACGATCCTTCAACAGACTTCACCTTTGTTATTCACCTAATCATGAAACTATTGATTGATACCCGCCTAGAAGACATTTTAACCACAACTCAAGAAGCCTTGTGATAATTGTATGATATAATATACAATTATTTAAAATATGGTACCATTGTTGAGCCCACAACGACAAACACTTGAAATCATTTACGCAAACTAAAAGTCAAATATGTGATCCTCGCTGATGTATTGTATAGAAGATCCCTCAATGGTCTCTTACTAAGCTGTCTTAAGGACTCTAAAATTCCTATAGCCCTTGAAAAGGCTCATGCTAGTGCCAGTCGTAGTCATTTTGGAGGAAACTCATTAGTACAAAAACTTATCTGTATGGAATATTATTGGAGACATATGGAAAAAGACTTATTTTCTTATGCTAAATGATGTCACAAATGTCAAGAACATAGCAATCTGATTCATGCCTCTACTTCTGAGCTCCATGCCCAAATTCCCATTTGGTTGTTTTTAGTATGGGGATTGGATCTCATTGGAAAAATTTCACCTCCCTCTTCTGTCGGACATACAATTATAATAACCACAATGGACTACTTCACAAAATGGGTGGAAGCTACTCCTCTTTGATCTACATACAATGAAGTAAATTTTCATTTCATATTGGAACAAATAATTGCTCGCTTTGGCCTTCCTTCTGCAATAGTTTCCAACAATGAAACCCCATTTAAGAATAATGAAGTCAAGAATTTTTTCAAAATATTCAATATCCAACATCAATTTTCTACATCATACTATCTACAATCCAATGGACAAGCTGAAAGTACTAATAAGATTCTTGAACAAATCCTAAGGAAAGCTATTAACAAACATCATAAGGATTGGCATACGCAATTACATTATGCACTTTGGGCTTATCAAACAAGTGTTAGGTTATCCACGGGAACTACACCCTATAACCGTGTTTATTGTACTGATGTGATCGTGCCCTTGGAGTTAGAGATTCCTACACTATGAATTTATCTTCAAGACCTTATTGATGATGCCACTTATAAAGACCAATGATTGCACTAGCTTGAGATGCTCGATGAAAAGTGTATTAACGCTCTTGAACATCTCCAATCTTACATTAAACAATTACAACAAAAACATAATACTCATGTTATTCCTTGAACATTTCGTAAGGGTGATTTCATTCTCTATGAGAATCAATGCAATACTAATGTTGACCATGAGGACAAAGATAAATTCAGCCCTAATTGGTTAGGGCCTTACATAATCGACACTAGTTATGGGTCTGGTGCTTATGTCTTAATTGAGCTCGATGGAACACTCCTTAAGGAACCTATTAATGTCGTGCATCTATGTCGGTATTATCTCTAGTCTCCTTGAATAGTATGGATTAAAAATTATTGTTCTCTATTAAAGTAATTGGGTTTCATGCTAAATAACTTTCACATTGCTTCATACTTGACAAATACTCATGTGTTTGTCTTGAACACTAAGGTAATTATTTAATTTCTTTTTATAATTACTTTAGATTTCATACTATTCACCCTCGTGTTATGTTAAGTTTGATCCTTATATGAATTATAGGTGTATCTAATTTAACATATTTTCTTTAATTTAGCAAAGTTGTATCTAAAGTGAAACTGCAATATATTTTACATTAGATCACATCAATCATGTTAAATCATGTCGGCATTAATTAAGTACTTTTACCACAAGTTATTTAATTAATCACATTGCCAATTTAACATTCAAACACATTAAAAAAATTTATAAGAACATCAAATGCTCATATATATATATATATATATATATATATATATATATATATATATATATATATATATATATATATATATATATATATATATATATATATATATATATATATATATATATATATATATATATAAATATAGATATCTCAAACTTATTATGTACATCTCATTGAATCATATACAAAATCACCAAGGTCTATGAGAACTAGACCCCTCGAGCTCTGGCATGCGTGATCCGGCCCCCAGACGTCATGAGATAGTCATGTGTGATCGTGATCATGATCTGTCGACTCTGAGTGCATACTCCAGACCTTGCACTCACCCAAGGGCTACAATATGATCCTTTTCCATCTAATCCCTCTCTGATCATACTTGTGCTAGCTTTGCATGCAGTCTCTCAACCTTTGCTAAAGTCTATGATGACTGTCTTGCACTCTTAGCTCAATGGAGTCATCTCCTCATGCTCTCATAAGCTTCCCGCAACCTTGCAGAATGTCTGAGTGACTCTTGTTCCTCCTCCATGATCAGTGGGGGCACGTAATCAAGGTCTATCTCCTCCTCGTCAATGGATGCAGGGACTATATCTATGGCAGCCTAACGATATAACTCTCACCAATCTCTTGTCACTCCTACAAGGTAGAAACAATACACAATTAGTAAATATCATCATGATATATATATATATAACATCAAAACTAAAACACATGCATAAAATAAAATTTCATCACCTATATCTTTAGTTTGTTGAGGGATTTCAACCTCATCCTCTCTGGGGGGCATGGAGGATGTGCTAGCCTCTCTCTGACCGTGGGCACCAATGTCTATTATAGCTACTGCACATAATCTAGTCACACAAGTGTGTGAGAACTCTCCTTGATCATATTGATCCTCAATCGCTACCTCATCACCCTCACTCATGGGTGCCTCCTCCTCATAATCATCCTCCTCCTCTCCTCCATCTTGGTCCTCATAGTCAAGATCGACCTTTGAATCATACTCATCATCGATAACATCAGTAAATATATTTGTTGGCCTGTATCGTATATCCTCGGCCCTATCCTACATCACCTATAGGGACATCCATGTGAAATATAGGAGTTGGTCATGTCACTGACCACCACTCCTCATGCTCATTTATGCTTCCAACATCATCAGTGTTGGTGACTGGTGGCTAATCATGATCTGAATCATCGAAATCGCTCTCATGAAAATGGTCTATAGTGATTCAAACAGTATCACTCAGCCTCTAGGTACTCCACACTGATCGCCAAATGAAGTGGTATGCCCTCAATGTTGTCTGCACCTGCCTAAACTGTCGCATGACTCGGCCATAATAGAATGGACGTACAACATAGTCATGTTGCCTAGCCAAAAATCTGTCCATTTGCATCCTCCTCAGTTGTCCTATGAGATCTGGCCACTGTAGTGTGAGTAGATAAGGTCTCCATAGGATCTTGTCCTCCTCCAGCCGGTCAAATCTCACTCTCCAAAAATGTAGATCTTCATACTACCACAAGAGTCATAGAGGATAGTCGAAGGCTTGTGGATATCCTACGGCTATAGCACATGGGAACTCGATAGGTCTGGTGAATGTAATATGCTTGAGGCACCACACTTGCAGAAGCATGTAGTGCACCATACTATCGATCTCTCAAAACACAAAATCGACCAAGATCATAATAAAGATGTGCTAGGATGCAACGTCCCCAAGCATAGATTGTTATGCGCTCTTCCATCCCGCAAATCAAATGTACCAATCCTCCATCTAGGTGTGCCACTCGTCCATCAGGATTGAGAACAAGAGCCACTGTATGCATCATAATTTGTCTCACAATGGGGGCTCATGAATATAGAAGCATGGGAAGCTTGATTCGAGCTCTCACAAGCTCATCATGAACAAGTCCACCCAAGCAATACTACATGTCTTCCTTCTTCTCACGGAATGATTGATCCCCTTAGAAATATACCCGCTCTCCCTGAATAGGAACTCAGAGAATGCAGTTTATATCATCTAGGGTGATGGTCATCTCCCCAGTCAGAAGGTGAAATGTACATGCGTCAGTGTCCTAGTGCTAGAATAGGGCCATTAGCATGGCATCATGGTATCTCAAAGGTCACATCATATATTCCCAATAGATGCCTACTTCCTAAAAATAATTTGTCTTTGTTGCTGATAGTGTTGGGGATAAATCTCAAAGAAAGCTAATTTGTCTCCCTCCTAGCTGTTGTCACGACCGGGCTGGAACCTATCAAATGTACAACAATATGCTTTAAAAAATTATCTAATATCTTCAATTTTTACATTATTCATCATCCAAGTGTGCTAAAGTAGCTCTAGTGTGCTTTCCTAAAGGCCCTAGACACTTTAGAACCCTTTTGGGACACTTTGCAAAGAAATGGGACACCTTGCGAACAAAAGCGACACTTTGTGAACAAATGGGACACTTTGTGAAAAAAGGGATCGCTTTGCGAACTTTTTTCCAAGACCCTAAATTAAGCTAACCATGCATTAAAAATCATTAAATCATTGAAAAATCACTAAGTGCAAGCTATAGAATTGACTCACCTCATGGTATAGCTCATTGCACGCCACCTACCCTTGAAGCTTATCTAGTCACAAAGGAATGTAATCCCATCTACTCAACATCTTCTTGCTCGTCACTCTCAAGCTACAAGAAGGTAAAATGCAATAGTAAGTGACAAGTTACTCTCCTTTACCTCTTTTCACCTATTTTCATTACTTTTACTCTTATGCATTAAATTAGGGTTATTTTATCTTAAGAGTTAATAATGCATCTTTTTCTTTGAAACACCATATCATCAGCTAGAGAACTCTATTTTGGACACCATTTGATGTGTTTGAATTGTGATTCCACACCCGACATCACCAATTGCTTCTCGTTACGTGGCACATGGTACTTGGAAATGCCCTATGGTATGATGTTCTTTTTTTGACATGGATAGATTGCTACCTTTATTCCACCTTCATAAAGTAAGAGAAATCAAGGGAGGGCATACATCTACACTCGAATTGGATTCCTAGGACTTAGATAAAAGGATTTTTGGATAATTAATGAATCTGTGTTGTAGGATGTGATTCCTAATGTTTTTGTTTTGCAAATAACTGCAATGGGGGATTCATTCTCCCATGAGTACCCTTTTATGCAATAAAGTGCACTATTTAGAGTCCTTTAGATTACATATGCACATAGAGTCATACGGGCACTAAAGTGGGGGCTAAATGTGTCATAGAAAATTAGACACTCTTTAGAAAAGAGACAATTTCAAGCTTAATTTAGACCTACTTTTGAGTACCCATGCATTATTCATTCTTCAAAACAACATTTATAGGCCCCTAAGAACCATTATTTTTGTTCTAGAGGCTCGTTTCACTTAAAAAATCACTTAAATCCCAACAAACAACACTCAATTCATTGATATCCCAAAAACCTACCTTCAAAAACCACTAGTGGGACCCATTTTCCACCTTGGGTGAATGAGTCCCCTCTGGTGGGACACATTCATCAAGGGTGGAAAATGAGTCCCTTTTGAGGGAAATTTCATTTTTGAAGGGGAATTTAATCAATTCAATTTAATTTTTTGGTGGATGTCAGCCTCTTAGGTCTAAATAATAGAAAAATTAGGTGTTGATGCCTATAAATACACATTTTAAGCCATTTTTCACATCTCTTAGTCATGTTTACAAAGCATTTTCAAAAGTAAAGTATTAGGATTCTTCCATAATAAGTTTTATTTGCATTTTCTACAACAAAGTTGAAGCTTTAGGGCAGCAAACTAAGGGTTTTTGCAGGTCTTCAAGCTCACTTCTCATCCAAGATCCAACATTGCAAAGAGTTGATGATGGATTCCTATGATGAATCATGGAGAAATCTAGGTTGAGGAGATGCAAGTAGCCATCAAATCACACCTAAAGACTTGTTTGAATCAAAGTAATTCCATCTTCCATCTTCCCTCTATCTTCAGAATTAAGGTTTACATTACATTTGCATGTCATTTACATTCATTTGATATGTTGTAGGGTTTGTAGGGTTCAAGTCGTGCATCATTCAAATCACATTTGCACATCTTATTCTAACGCAATAGAATATGGTTTTGTCATACTTTAGATTTTCCTACTCTTTAACACAATTAAGGCTAGGGTTTTATGCAAATTTTTATCCATTCAAGGTTTGATTACCCAATTTGGGTTTTGAACAAGGAAAACCCCACATTAGACAACAAATTTTAAGCTATTTTGTAGGTATCCTTTGAGATCCTGATCTGGATTCCTATCAAGAAGTGTTGTACAGGTGACAAGGTGCAGGTCTGAGATCTGAGTTTGTAGAAAACTGAAAGTGGACTGATTCACCATGGAATACAAATCAGTCCCTCATGAGGTGGCTGAAACAGTTAACTGCAAATTCTAGTACCCAGTGAGCTGAAACCAATTTCCAAACAGAAAGCCCTAACCTAGGACTGATTCATCTAGGGTGGTGAATGAGTCCCAGTCAATCTAAGGTCAAAAATTTCTATATTTCCAGAGTTCTTTTCAATCTTCGTCAATCTTGCAGGTGCTCACATTCTAAGTTACAGCTTTTTGTTTAGTCCCTTTTGCATTTGTGTTCATATTTTTGGGTCTTTTGCAAACATCACTGTGTTTTCAAACATTACATGTCTCATTAGTTTTGCATTCATAATCAATCAATTTCATATCTTAGTTGCATTTATATCATTGCATTTAGTTTCATCTTACATTCCTTTATTTCAATGAACCACCTCAATTTTAGGGTTCTATTTCTCTCATGTTAGGTGAAAGATCATAAGAGTGCAAGAGACGTCCATAGAATGCCACAAAATTGATGGTTCAGGATCCATAGGTTTTTAGAACTTTTGTACTCAATAGTGGTCTATTTTTTTCCAACAAGTATCTAATGAAATCTCACTCACAAAACCCTCAAGAAAAAAGCCCAACCAAAAAATCTACTTGTGAAATCTCCATCAAACACAAAATTTACAACCCAAATCTTCAATCACACCTATAACCTTAAAAGCTATTTCATTATTTTTCTAAAAAAATTTGGATTCAACTATGCACAAGATTCCATCCCTATCAAGGATTAAGAACTAGGAAGATATATCCTCTTTCAATTTGAAAACTAGACTCTAATACTAACTGAAAGAAAAGTTGTAGCAATGATAATCATTTCTACATAACTTCAAAAGAGAAAAATATTAAAAAAAAAATTCAAAATATTGTAAATCCCCTTCTCAGGCACAATTTTTTTTTCAATTTGCAACAACTATCAACTTAAACGATTGAGCACCTTCCATGAATCTTAATAGTGTTACATATTTCTCCATTCCCATGGTGGCATCAACTCATTATTGCCAAATATGTGCTTGCACAAAAGGGTGTTAAGGTCCCAAGGATAAGGTCTTTCTTAGACCTACAACCTAAGCCTTGAGGGTTCGTGATGACCCTTCCTACGTATCCACTCATGGGAAATAAGAGGCTTCGTAGTTCACCCCACAATGCCAAAGGGAGTTCAATCTATCCTCTTGTATGATATTTATTATCTCATCTTAACCCATGATTGTTAATTAAGCATAAATCATCAATTAGTTAATTATAATATAATAATAATAATTTTTCCATCAAGTGTTGGATCCATACCAAACATTGCCAAGCATTAGTGTACAAAAATTCACAATATTCACAAGGGGCATATCATACCATAATCCCAAAGATCATTCACAACATGTAAGTCACAAGAATACCTCCATATACACAAGCTGACTAGCTCGTACACATAACAAGTGCAACAGTGACTAGATCATACACAGTTCACAAGTATAATAGTGACTGGATCATACACAAATCACGAGTATAATAGTGACTTGATCATACACAAATCACAAGTATAATAGTGATTAGCTCATATGTACATCACAAGTACCACAATTATTGTCTCATTTGCATATCACAATTACATTAGTGTTTAGCTCCAACATATATCACAAATTCACAGTGACAAGCTCCATCCTACATCACATAAAAAAAATGACGAGCTCCACCATACATCACATAACATAATAACAATGGTTGACTAACACATCACAATGGCTAAAAAATGTCCATAATGCATCCCAAATAGAAAGAATATTGGTGTATTACACACTACACCGTGGGTCCTATCCTTCTAGTGGTCTTCTGCACCATTGAACAAATGAAAGAGGATTTGGTGCATCTCATACTACACCATGGGTCCATCCTCAACCCCAGAAGGCTAAGTATATAGTCTGACAACTGGGAGGGGATTCGGTGCATCCCATACTACACCGTAGATTTGTCCACCATTCCCAAGGGTTCCCCCAAGTAGTGAACCTACCAAACCCGGTGGATTTTGACTTCAATCACCTATAAGCCACCGACGACAAGTCTATCCACCCAGGAAGAAGTAGCTCCTAACATATACCACCTTGTGACCTTAGTAGTATTGTCAACTATCTTCTTCTCAATCTAGGGTAACACATGGCATCAATCACTTTTGTGCATACCAGTGACAACCAGTGAACCGTCCTGGTACACGGTTAGCCCTGGATTACCGTTACTTGCATGGATGGGTCCCTACCTATGTAACTGCTACAATCGTATCGTAACCAGGGTAGCCTACTACCTTCACCTCCATGAACTAAGTGAATGCTAACTAATCCCTAGCACTAGCCAAGACATTAGTCATTAGCATGGTCCAATGACTTCCTGTCACTGCTCAAAAATCCTGGAGGTTCACTCTTGGGTGGGTCATACATAACATGAATCATAATCTCAATAAACAAATACACAGGTCTATACATAAACACATAGATATGGAGTTTAATTACACAAACACATACAAGATATGTGGAACCAACACGAGATGGACTTTACCCATCACATACATATAATCAAGTACCCATGATAAAGTAGTTAAATCTCTTACTTCATTTGGTTTAATAGAAACCTATTATGTACTATATATAAGTTATTACATTCGGGCCTTAACTTGATCATACCCATTCAATACCCATTCATCCTCAAACCAAAGCCTACTAAAGAGAGAAGGTCAAACCAATCTGGAACAACCCTCACATCTGTGAGTTATTCCCACCTATACCCTCCCCCTACAGACTTTAAGTCACAAGGGCATCCTTCGCCCAAGGACCACCTACGTTCCCGCTTCCAAATGGGTCAAAGTTAGACATAGTTCTTCTCACAAGATTTCTCGTAAGGAACCTACACTTGGAATTCCAACACAAAAAACCCCACATACAATTAATAAATAAGGGTAATATGATTTTCCACCCAAGGGGAGTTAACTAAGCCTTAACAATAATAATAATTTTCTTTCCATACACATCGAAGTTCTACTCATCTTAAGATTATCTTACTCAAAATATATAGGTGGACTAGGTTTTTTCAAGAATATTGTTAACTTAGATATACCTCTCCAAACATGGAGATCCAACCATAACTAGGTACAAGGTTATTAGGAAATCTTGACTCATTCTAAACTTGAGACATCGATAAAGAGTATATGTCTCTATAAGTAGCCAATATATCATTATATGCATCAATTATTTTGAAAGCATAAACATGGGTCCAGGTGGGGTTTCCCACCCACAATATGGTTTTATAAATCAAGTATCATAATCGTGTAAAACATCTTTCTAGACTTCAATATACATACAACAATAATTACATACTTGATCTACCCAAGATCAATGTTCAAATTATACTAGACACAAATGGGCCACACTATACCATGTATTTCATTATGACTATAAATGAGTTTACTCAAATAATTCATCAACATATTAAGATGACACGTTACTAAGAACAAAGTTCTCAAATAGCCTTTACATAGAATGGTCCCTAATATCATACATCTATATATTTAGCTAGGTATTAAAATATCACCCATCATATAAAACATATCTTGGACCATAGTGTCTTATAAGGACAAATCCTCCAAATCAAATCTATACACCATAGCTATGTAATGCATTATAGCCACTATAAAATAAGTTGAATATTGAAGTTTTGATACACATATTTCCGCTACAATAGAGTTTCCTAAATGGTCCATAATCACATGCATCTTGATATATTCTCAATATGACTTTAACACTTTTATTTTTAATAGACTTGTATAGAAATAACCACCATTGCACTCTTTTCAACTTTATAATCATTATATGTTTCTAGAGTATTCCCTTGCAAATCCATCTCATATCCAAGATTTAGGATCTATTCTATTACAGTTTTAAGTTGATTTATGACACTTTAGAGATATAGGTTTTATGAAACATTTACCCAAGTGGATTATGAAACAACCCAACTTTATAACTTATCATTAATGTCTACCCATTTATCCGTTTGTTCAATATATTAAGTCTAAACACGTGTAGGTATATGTGAATCGAAAGTATGTGTAAAGATGCACAATCATGCTTAAAGGTTACATATGTGCTTGTGTAATGTGAACCGTAACATATATAAAATGTTGATTCCAATGAAACTTGGACCGATCACCCATGTCTTTTGTAAGTTAGTTTACTACTTTTTCATGGTTAAAATACTACCTATGTTTTTGTAATAAAAGTAGATCCTCTCCCTTATGTACATTGCCTTAGGGAAATCTTGGTCAATAACCCCTTTTTTTGTCATTTTGTTGTCCAATTTGTTAGGGATTGTTTCAATAAAATTCAAGACATACACATATATATTTGATCAATATGAGTTAAGCACTTCCACTTAAAATAAATGACTTAGGTTTGTTGGTTATCTCCTTTGAGACACATGGAGAAAATGCAAAAGCTAAAAACATAGACATTGTTGACCATCAAGTATATAATTGTTGTATTTGAATCAAAAAACCAAGTCAAATGAAAGATTAAACCCTAACTAACATTTTGAACCTTAAATCACTCTTATAAGCCAAATTTGAAGGCAAAACAATGAGCATGAAAAATTGGCAAACAACAAATGAAAATATCAATGTAATGATACCCTTTAAAACCATGCATCTCCTACCTAGCTCGAGCATGTAGTTACAGATATCTTTCTAAAAAGAAATAAGCTTCAGCTTATTATTATTTTTATTTTTATTATTATATTTATTCTTACCATTTAAAGGATAATACTTAGCACCCAAACTTGTGTGAAGCTCCCAGATGAAGGTACTCAACTCCTAGCCGCCTCTATCCTCTAAATCGCAGGTGTGGACTTCCAAATACTACTCTTGCTCACATTCCTCTGCCTCTATTCCTGGGTCTCTGCTTCTCCCCTTTCAGATACCATTTTGGAAAATACACTCGATTGTTTATGGGTTGTAGCCTCAGAATTGCAAATGTCACTAGAGATGCAAATGTTGCTAGAAAATTAATCACTGCCGACACTGTAATGTCTCCCAATGTCGCCATGAATGCAACTCTTTTCTTCCCAACCAAAACCCATCCTCCTACATTTCGTCTTCTCTTCTCCTCTTTCTCAGCCTCCTATATTCAGGTTCTATGCTATTTCTCCCCAAAACAGAGCATTTAAGCTAAAGATTTGAGAAGGGTTGCGAATCTCCTCTCTGCACACCATCCTTCATCCATAACTATGGATTTCTCATCTCTCTCATCCCACACGGCTCTACAACTCACTTCCCTTTCATTCTTGTGTGATTCCTCCTTCCAAACCAAAGCTTCCATACTTCACCTCCCTCCCTTGCTTGATTCTTCACCATCGACCTCAGTTGCTCACCTCCTTAGGAAGAACATCCCTCTCAGCTGAATGCGAATGTGACTTTATGGAGGTTTCCAGTCCCTCTTTTTCTACACGTCATATATTTTTTTCCCAATATTGTGGTCTTTGAGCATTCAAAAGAATGGGCATCCATACCTTCATGTGACATTGGAGAAAAAATGACAGGGGTGCCATTCCTTATTAAATGTACCATCTCCCATCGTCTTTACTTTTTAACAACTGCACAAAAAGGCCATGTCGTAAACTATGCCTCATTAATTGGGCATTGACTGTGTTCTTTTCCATTTTTCTTTTATTATTCGTTTACTCTCCAATAGTCACTGTGGCAAATGACGGGGATGTGACAAATACACAATACAAAAGAATAGACAAACATGCCATCAAGATGACACAAGACGCACCATGACAAAATATTTAAAAATTCCAACCTCCAAAAGCACCCACACAATCAATGTATTATCTCATGATCAAAGCATATAGAGTCTCCATGCAAGGATTTTTAACCATCAAGCTCCCTAATTACACTCCATGTGAACAAGAAAACAGTTATGCAACCACACATCTCAATTTATGTATCCTCTTCTCACATATGCAACCTAAAAGAAATACTCAATCAACTTTGACTAATAAGACAAAGGTTACGATAATCAACTGCAACAGCTCATTTTCTTACTTTTATAGAAATAAGCTTTCACAAAACCACCAAGTAGTATTACTTAAACCATGTACTTCTAAACCATGAGCTTCCAAAACTATGTGCTTCTAATATTAGATATTTTTCAATGTGATATCTACAATAAATATTTAACCCAGTTTTAGATAGAACATACAAATTATCCTCAAGAATGTTTATCCTATGTGATACACACATCCCTAGAATCCTTAAATGCAGAACAATTAATTATTACATTATAAGAATTATGTAAGGAAAACAATAACATTTTCCCAACAAAAGAGTGCCACCAAATGAAGCTCGAAACTATTGCATAACCCTAGAATACACCTATTAAACATCCTTGTCAATGAAAAGGATAACATGAAAATACCATATAAAGCTTGTAGATAATCTTGAGGAATATGAGGCAATTCAACTCCTCTTTCCATGTCCAACACTTGTTTCATTCTAGGCCTGGCATTTAGAATGGAATTAATAAGGTAGAAAAAGCATACAACACAACTATGTATCCTTACAATCAATGAAAAATAGAGAAGGTCTAATTTTAAAGAATCTTTATGTATCTTGTAAGTCCTGTGCTTAAATTTGATGGTTATATGATTGTATTTAACAATTTTTGTTATAAAATACATTTGTAATTTTAAGAATAGAGTAAGAAATAAGAAAAATAAATAAACAAATGATAAAAAATTATATAGGATCATAATAAAACAATTTTAAGAACAAAATATGATATAAGAAAGACAAATGATCCAAAAATTATATAAAATCATAAGATATATTTTTCAAGTTTGAAAAATAACTGTTACAAAATATTAATCTTTACAAATAGTTACTATCAAATTTAAACCTTATCACTCCCACATACATTGGTATGTACATGAAAAAAAAAAAAAAACACACACACACCAGCCAGCCGCATGGTTAGAGGCGACAGGAACCATCTCCTGGCTCCTCTCCCTGCCCAACTCCTGGTCGCCCTCCCTGCCCAACCTCTGGTCCCTGCCCAACCTCTGGTCCTCTTTCCTGCCAAAGTTCCTCCAACTAGAAAGAAAAACAAAAGTACAACAATGAGATTGGATCCCCAATTTGATTCCAAGCCCAGCACTAATAATACCCAATACACTTACAAGGACAGATAGTATAATTGTAATCGTAGAATGCTTTATTCGGTTGTACGTTGGGGTTGGGGTTGGGGTTGAGGATGAAATTATAATATCCCATGAATATTGAGATGAATAATTCCAAACGCGTACATAATGAATTTGAATTGCAGCCCCAGTCGCGGCCGAAAGGCGAACCTTGACGTTTGGGGGAAGGACCTTCCTCAGGTCTAGAGGATACACAAACACCGGCCTTTCGGGTTTAGATGGAGTAGTACCGTCGGGGTTATATAAAAGGAACACTTGAAGCTTTAGCCTTTGTACATTATGAAAATCCACCCATGCTTTACATTTATTCCGTTGCTTAGAAGCGGCACCTCCCGTAAGAAACATTGAAAAGGTTATCTTAGATATCGTCTTTGCATTACGACATCGATTCCCACATGGTTATTGTAAGGGATGTTGCATTCGAAGGAGCCGAGCTCACGGAGCTTGCGCTAGTGCCGAGTGAGGTGCTCTTGGTTCAAGGATCCAGCTAGGGATCTACCAAGCCGAGTCCGTGCTGGGGCTCATTCCGAGTTGGTGCGGCCGAATGTTAAGACAGGTTGTTGTTAAATGGGGGGCCTGCACGAGGCAGAGCTCAGGGTGTAGGATCTGGTCCTGGACCGATCCGAGGCGAAATCGAGGTGGCGGATCTTGCAAGATGCAAGTCGTCACAGGGTTGCAGGAAGCTGCAGGGGAGTGTATCAAGGATGCACAGAGTCAGTCACATGGTTGTGCAAGTGAGCCACGTTGGACGTGCGAGTTAGCCACACAGGGTGTGCAAGTCAGTCACAGTGGGTGTGCAAGTTAGTCACAATGGATGTGCAGGGTTGGATGCTTGCTGTGTGAGTCGGAAGGACGGAATGTGGGGGATCGGGCGAATTCTCGGTGTCATCCTACAGTGGTCTGGGATTCATACAAATAGCTTATATAGTGAGGGTATGTCATTCGTATGGGTTTGACATAAGGTGTTGGGAGTGCAGTTGAGTGCACGCACCGGGAGTCCGAGTAGATGCTACCTCGTCGCGCAATGGGCGAGCTGCTTGGGTCTCTTTCCTTGCGAGGGGTGAAGAAGATGTAACCCCGACATCAGGCTCATGGGGTCGAGCTGGTGTGCTGCATGGTTTTTAGGGGTGACGAAGTGTCGCTCCGCCATGGGTATATGGAGAGTGGTTCATGGGTAAGCTCGGAGTCCCGCCACCTGGTGAAATGCAGGTAGCCAGGTTTAGCACGGGTCAGCTCTAAGGCATGCTGCCGAGGGAGTTGAGTGCTGGCGCTCGTCGCGCAATGGGCGAGGCAAGTGTGTGGACAAGTCCCAACCCAGTGAAGCGGATTAGCTGGGGACTCAGCATGGGTCGATTCTAAGGCATGTCGCCGAGGGAGTCGGATGCTGGACTCATCTAGGATGAGGAACAGGGGACGTAAGAGCGGATCAGGGATCCAAGGTTGGAGTTGGGTTGCCCAGGATGTCGGAATAGATAAGGAGGACAGGGTCCAGAAGAAGAGCTCGATGAGGAGTCGGATCCGGCTGGGTGATCAGGTGGCTAAGTCAGAGGTGTGCTGGGCGCACCACCCTCAAGGGATTGATTGTTGGTTGCAGCTATGTCGAGGAAGGTAGCCAAGAGGTCTCAGGGGTTGCTTAGGCGGAGTCAATGCAGACATAGCCGAGTTGATGTTAAGTCAGCGTCCATATGGTTGGGAGCAATGGAGATGAGTTTGGTGAATCCGGATCGGGGTGCCGTGGGAACCAAGTGGAGAGCTCATGTAGGAGCAAGTCATTGTGCAGGATGCAATGCGGTGTCTGGGTGCAGTGCAGTGTGAGGGTTGGCTTAGGAGTTGAGTTGTGTTCCAGGAGCAGATGAAGATGCAGAAGTTGAGCTGGGCTTGGAGGTATGCATGGGTTGGTATGAGACACTCTGGAGCCAGGGCTTGTGTGAAGAGCCGCTTGTGTTACCATTCCGCGGTGCACGAGCTAAGTCGAGTTCTGAAAGAGGGACTTGCATCAGGTGGAAGGCGTAGTCTGTGAGTCAGAAAGGGCTTGTCCGAAGAGGGAGTCATGAGTATGATGTTGCAGTGCCGCACGGGGGTTGGTTTTCTTGGCGTCAGAAAAGTGAAAAGTTGACCCAGCCCGCCAGCCCCGTGACAGTTGGTATCAGAGCAATGTTCGCTGTGGAAATTGGATTTCCTCGATACCAGGGGTTGGTGTCGTAGCGAAAGTGTGGGCTCATGGTGATGCGGAAAGGAGTCTGGGATTCCAAAGGAGTGCGGTGTTGGAAATTTGTGACACGGGATCAAGGATTCCCTGGGGCCAGGAGTTGGTCTCAGCGCAGTGGTGGTAGAGTTGGTGGACAGCTCGAGGGGTCTGTAGCTGGCAGCAAGTTAAGTTATGGTGCTTCAGTCCGGCAGTAAGAGCAGTGGTTGCTTGCAGACCAGGTTGGCCAGTTTGTTGTGGTCGCCGAAGTGTAGGGAGAAGGGCAAATGTTAGTGCCCGTGTTCAAGTTCCAGGGTGGTAGCAGTTTTGGCTGAGTCTGTTTGGGTCTGTAGGTTCCAGTGTTGGCAGTATGGGTTGCTTTCTGGAAGCTCATGGAGGATGGGATGGGGCATCTTCTATGCACAGTTGCTGTGGTGGACGGCCGGAGTCAGTCATAATGTTGTTTTGCTACTGATTGGGACAAGGGGAGGAGAATCTCACACGAGTTTGGAGCCATTAGTAGCAGGCCTAAGCGAAGGTTGGCGAGGTGTGAGTCGGCATTGAGCTGGGTTCATTGGGTTCATTGCTGGAGAATGGGTATGCCAAGTTAGTGGATACCAAGTCGGTGTAGTGAGTGTTTTATGTGGAGACATCAGCGCAGGGAGTTTGTGGATGTAGAGCCTGTGTGCCCATCCGTGCGCGTCAAATTACTTGTTAAGTCGGCCAGGAGGAGCTCAAAAGGAGTGAAAGTGGTCGCAATGGCTGGTTCAGGGGGATTTGGCCGATCGCCTTGGAAAGTCAGTGGAAGTCGGCAGGGCCGCAAAGCTGTGTTGTTTGGAGGTGTGTCTTTGGCCGGACGCAGTTTCAAGAGCAGCAAATTTAGGGAGTTGAAATTGACAGTGTGTTCAAGGAAATCTTGCATGAGGCAGCTTCAGTGTTCGAAGGTGAGCAGGAAGTGAGTGTAAGTCGGTGTTGGGTTTATGTCAGCACTGGTTGTGCCATCAGTTGGTGCAATGCCATGGAGTTGGAATAAAAAAGGGGGATTGATTGCACGTTGTTGGTGGATCAGTTCAGGGGGTAGGAGCACATTGGATGTGTGTCCGAGGAGTAATCAGTGGCAGTGTCAGTGATTGCAGAGGTCAGTTGGGGCCGAGTTGCAGTGGGCAGCGATTGCAGTTGGGCATGTAAGACCAGGGGCTCAGTTTGGAACTGAGAAATTGTGTTGTTAAATGGGGTACCTGAGTTGGACTCAGAGTACAGGGTGTAGGATGCTGACTGGGTCAGATCCGAGGTGAAATCGAAGTGGCGATCTTAGGCCGGATGAAAAAAGTGGCCGAGTCACAAGTGTAAGTCGAAGGAAGATGGAGTACTTTGCAGTGAGGTGAACAGTATGGCAGGCTGGAATGGTGGCAGAGGTCTATATGGGAGGCCGAGTTGTATATGGGGCAGCGAGTGCAGACCAGGAGGCAGTGTCATGGGTTCAGGAGGGTCAGGCATTTGGATGTCTGGAGGTAGAGGTGAAGCCAGTTTAGTTGTGTGTTGGCGGAACCGAGTCAGCATTGGATGTTGGCGAGTTGCATGGTTTGGCATTTGATGCAGGAGGTAGGTTTGCTGAGAGATGTTGGCTATTTTGGGCTGCTGGTACTGGCAGGGCGGCGAGAGACATGAGTCGAGTGGGCGATCAGAAGGAGTGTGCCACGATGCTGCGTCAGGGTGGACAAGATGGTTCGACGGATTGATGTGGGCAGACCAAGCGTTGAGGATGCTGTTCAATGCAGTGTGGCGAGTTGAGGCCGAGAGTTGGGAACTCGTTGGGATGGCCAAGTCACAGAAGGGTGTTGTGATGTTGGGTTAGCAAGTATGGCGTGCCAACATTGCAGCAGAGAAGGGTGTTGTCAAGCGGGGCTTGGCAAGGGCAGACAAGGGTGTTTGGAGATAATGCAGAACAGTGTTGGTTCGTGCGGAGTCGAGTCGGCAAAATGGAGGTCGGCGAAAATATGAAATGGGCTATGATGAAGTACTGGGAGAGCACTGAATACGGGAAGTGTATCGGTGGGCATATGTTGTAGACCAGATTGGGTGGAAGTCTTGGACTTGTCACTGGGTCGTGTTGCTTTGGTTTGGGTTGTTGGAGGCTAGGGTACTCGAGGAGTATGCCGTGGGGTCGGTCAGCATGCAAATCAGAGTAGCGCAACAGAAGGAAGCCGCGAAGCCGAATGTGGAAGGTGCAATCTTGGGAAGTCAATTTGGGTGGTGTCAATGGGGATGCCACAGGCTGAGGACGAAGTGGGTGAAATGTTCATGTGGTTTCTTGGTGGAACAAGGCATCAGATGCGGGTTCAGTGCCATGGGAATGTGGCGAGCCAGGTTGTTGGTTGTCGAGTTGCGGGATCGCCTTGGTGAGTCTAGGACTTGCACTGAGGGCAGCTTGGGCCAAGGTTGTGTAAAGTGATGTGTTTGCCAGGACGGAGAACACAGTAACTCAGTATGTTCAGGAGAGGAACAGCTCAGCAGGGAAGTCGAGTCAGTGGGGACTCGCCGCGTTGGTTGAAGTCAATGTTGTTGGCTTGCAACGTGAGTTTGGTTCAGTGTCAAGGACATTGGACGCGCCAGAGTATGGAGGATTCAGAAATGGTGCAAAGGTGGTAGTTGCTTCTGAGTATGGAGATTTCAGAAAGGTTGCAGCGAGGTGGTTACGTTCTCTTCAGAACAGGTCTCCTAGGAGATGGGAGCGGGTTAGGATGCTCTGCGCCACAATGGTTCGGCGTCGAGGGCGTCGCCTGTTTTGAGTGGGGGAGGATGTAAGGGGATGTTGCATTCGAAGGAGCCGAGCTCACGGAGCTTGCGCTAGTGCCGAGTGAGGTGCTCTTGGTTCAAGGATCCAGCTAGGGATCTACCAAGCCGAGTCCGTGCAGGGGCTCATTCCGAGTTGGTGCGGCCGAATGTTAAGACAGGTTGTTGTTAAATGGGGGGCCTGCAGAGGCAGAGCTCAGGGTGTAGGATCTGGTCCTGGACCGATCCGAGGCGAAATCGAGGTGGCGGGTCTTGCAAGATGCAAGTCGTCACAGGGTTGCAGGAAGCTGCAGTGGGAGTGTATCAAGGATGCACAGAGTTAGTCACATGGTTGTGTAAGTGAGCCACGTTGGACGTGCGAGTTAGCCACACAGGGTGTGCAAGTCAGTCACAGTGGGTGTGCAAGTTAGTCACAATGGATGTGCGGGTTTG
>VDFB02000013.1:227870218-227929088 GCA_007258455.2 Sequoia sempervirens
TTGTCCCTCCTTTCCTATCTTTCCTTTATCTCTCCACCACTGTCTCTCCGTCTCTCCTCCCCCTCTTCCTTCCCTACCCTTTATCTCTCTCCCCCACTCCCCTCCTCTCTCCGTCTCCCTCCCTCTTGAGCTCCTCTACTTAATCCTTAAACCACTGGAATTTTCCTTCCCATCTATCCCCTCACCTTCTCTTTCTCAAGACTTTCCCTCCCTACACCCTCCATCTCCTCTGCCCTTGGCCATAGGCCTAAGAGCCCTAGGCCCTTATGCCCCCTGCCTGTCTCACTCACATATATATATCTCCAGTCTCCTTCCACCCCTCTCCCCCTTCCCTTTATATCTCCACTCCCTCTCGGGGTCTTTCCTCCTTCCTTCTGTTTATCCTCCCCTTCTCTCTCCACCCCCCTCCCTCTTCACCCCTTTATCTCTCCCCTCTCCTCCCTCTCCTATGTTTCTTCCATACCCCCTTCTATCTCCACACCTTCTCTCTCAGACTCTCCCTCCACCCTCCCTCTCTCCCTTAACCCTTCCCCCCCCCCTACCTTCCATCTCTCCTCCCTCTCTCTCCTCTCAGTCTCCTTCCTCCTGTCCTTCCTTCCTCTCCCTCTCTTGTCCTCCACTCTCCCTCCTTCCTTCCCTCTCTCTCCCCTCCACCCCCCTCCATCTCCCTCCCTTCCTACTCTTTATCTCTCTCTCTCCACCCTCTTCCGGCTCCACCTTCCAAACCCTCCTTTATCCTATCCACTCCTCCTTGTCTCCTCAAGACTCTCCTACCCTCTCCTCTCCTCTGCCTAATATGAGCCTAAACCTAGGCCCATATTCTACCAGCTGTCCCTGTCTCCTTCCTCTTCCATTCCATTTTTCCTTCTCCCTCCATTCCTCCTCCTTCCCTTCCCTTTATCTCTCCCTTCTCTCCTCTTTCCATTCCCTATCTCTCTCCCCTCTTTCGGTCTCTCCACCACTGATCTCCTAACATAAAACCTAGGGCCCCTATCCCTTCCTATCTCCCTCACCCCTTCTCTCTCTCAGACTCTCCCTCCTATACCTTCCTATCCTCTGCCCTAACCCCATGGAGCCTAGGCCCTAGGCCCATATGTGGTCCTACTTATTTTATCTCTCCGTCTCCTTCCACCCCTCCCTCCATTCCCCTTCCCCCTCCTCTCTTGTCCATCTCCCTCCCTCCACTGCTGTCGGCCACCTTCCTCCATTCCTCCACCCCCTCTTCCCCTCTTCCTTCTTCCTTGTTTCCTTCTTCCTTTATCTCCTCCACCACCTCTCAGTCTCTCCATCCCCTCTCCTCTGTCCTTAAACCCTGCCCTCTCACCCTTTGTCTCTCTCTCCCTCCCCCTCTCTCTCAGTCTCTTCCACCCCTCTCCCTCTCTCCCCTCTACCCTTAACCACAAACCCTAAACCGCGCCTTCACCCCATACCTTTACCTCTCTCCCACTCCCCCTCTCTCTTAAAGTCTCTTCCTTTCCACCCCCCTCTCCCTCTCTCCCTACCTAAACCCTTAGACCCCTACCCTTTATCTCTCTCCCCACTCCCTCACTCTCTCTCTCAAATTGCATTTGCATGAGAAAATAGAAATTGTCAGGTAAAATTTTAAAAATATGGAGTGCACTGAATATTTGGAGTCCTTGATCAACAAAAAAACAAAATTGATTTGGTATGCAATTAAAAGTTATCGTTATAGAGATTAGTGTGTGAATTACTTAATTTGACTTTGAAATTTGATTAAAGAAAATATTCAATAAAAAACTATCTAACCAAGTGGAAGCACTATATATCGGAGTTAAAAATCTAAATTTGAAAAAAATTATAATTTTATCTTTCAAGGAAAAAAAGTTAGGCATTATATGGCGTGCGCCACTTTTTAAAAATGTTGTTTTTTTGAAAAAAATGAATTTTGTGGGAGATGGAAAAAGAAGTGCAATCTAATTCCTAAAATTTTCAAAAACATATTTCTAGAATCTATAGATAAAATGTGACAAGACTCTAGTTTGCATCATCTTCAAATTCCTCACGGTTTAACTGCTATAGGTGCTCGAATGTGAAGATTTAGCTAAAGAAAAAAAAGTCAGTGTCTAGTTTGGCCAAAAATTGTAAACCACTATTGTGGGATCACCTAGGTCTTTTTGTCAAACCATTTCTATACTATTTGTTGATGGTCGATCATGGCTGCATAAGATTTTTCTCTATCTTTGTCCAGTTTGAGGAGTTCCGCCAACCGCACTTCATTTCGCTTATTTCTTCAATATTCAGGGCTTTTAGTAGTTGTAAGGCAGGAATTTCTATGTAAATAGGTAACACTACCTCTTTTACTTACACCAATTCATAAGGGGAGGTCTTCAAAATCTTCTTAGGAGTAATTTGGTCTACCCACAGAGCAACTCGCAGGTGCTTGTGCCAATCCCTTTGTCGTTCTGACCCAATGCACTTGATTAACCTAATTAGGTTTTTGTTTGTCAACTTAACTAACCCATTTCCTTGTGGGTAGTATTTTGATGAAGTTTTAAGGTAAACCCCATGTTTGATAGAAAAATCCAACATCCTCAAACCTACAAAAGCTTGAGCATTATTGGATATGATAGTTTTGGGTGAGCCAAATTTGGCTACTAGCTCTTCAAGGAAATTGACAATCTCACCCTCTATAGCATTTTTTAGGGCTACGGCCTCCATCCACCTTGTGAAGTAGTTGGCTGCTGTAAGGATCCACTTATGGCTAGTGCTGAAAATAGGATTTATCATTCTGATAAAATCCAAACCCCATTGAGCAAAGGGCTCCTTAGTTACAATTGGACTCAGAGGAAAAGCGACATTCTTCCTTTTACCAAAAAAGAAATGGCACTGAGTACACTTTTGCACTAGATGATGTGCTTCATAAAACATAGAGGGCTAATAATATCCCGCTTGCATTATCTTCAAAGCAGTAGTCTTGGTGAAGAAATGTCCACCCTCAAGACTGTGATGCAATTCATTGAGAACTCTTTCCGCTTGTATCTTGTCTAAACATCGAAGTAGGACACCATCATAATTTCTCTCTAGGATCTTGGTGATCCAATTTTCCCTCTTTTTGGTTATCTCACCTTCTGTGATATACCCCCACACACTAGGATGTGCAATGAGAATAGTGATCTTATTGGCCGACACCAAGTGTCAAAACTTCTTTAAGCTTTTAACAATGGAAAAATCCCACGTTTCTACATAATTATACCTAATATCATATCCCTTAAGGGTCCTTGAGTGAAATGAAATAGGATGCTCTCCATTATTTCCCTCATCCTTCTGAGTGAGCACCAAAGCTATGCTATGTTGGCCACTGTATACATAGACTAGAAAATATTTGGAAAATTCGGGGTTAGCCAATATCAGAGTAGCAAAGATGACTATCTTTATCTGCTCAAAAGTTGTTTTACCCTCAGGGGTCCATTTGAAAATTAGGTTCTTCTTATGCATCAGCGTGATCGGTCTCGCAATGCCTATGAAATCTGATATCAACCTGCTGACAAAGTTGATCTTCCCTAGAAAAGACTGCAATCCTTTTTGATTTACTAGTAGGGGTAACTCCATTATAGATCTCACCCTTTTGGGGTCTATTTCTATTCCCTCCTTTGACACTACAAAACCAAGTAGGTTACCTTGAGGTACTCTGGAAACACTTTTTTAGGATTCAAATGAATCTTGAGAACTATTGACATTTCTGGAAAAAATTCTCTAGATGATCAAAATGATCGTATTTTGACTTTGAAAAGACCGTTAGGTCATTCAGATATATTAGGATAATCAGGTTGATTAATCCCTTGAAAGAAATATCCATTGCTTGCTAAAAATTTGCACCAACATTTGAAAGTTTGAATGAAATTTTTGAGTATGCAAATGTTCCCCATTTAGTGGTAAACATTGTCTTATGTTGGTCAGCTTCCTTTACATATACTTGGTTATAGCTTGAGAAACAATCCAGTAATGAAAACATCTTTGATCTGGCTATAGTCTGCAGGATCTGCTCCATCAATGGCAAGGGGTAGTGGTCTTTTAACAAGGCTTTATTCAAATCTCAGAAGTCAACAAAAAGTGTTGGTACAAAATTTGACACTGAGGTGGAATACTTAATCAGATATATGATTTTTGACTCGATCAATTTAGTGAGTTTCTGTGCCATCAATGCTTCAACCTTCAGATTGACTGGAATTTTTTTTTTAGATGGGCTTAGATCCTTTCGCCAATCAATGGTATGCTGAATTATGCCTGGGCCATACCCTCTAGATCATCATAGTTCCAAGCAATAACTATATCATATTTGAAACATATATCCTTTAGTCTTTCCTTGTCCCTTTGTGGAACTTCCCTTTCAAACTTTAACTTACTGCCACTTCCGACATCAAGCTCTTCATAGTCCCTTGCATCCACAGTGAACCTCTACTTATCATTTCTTGCATCTTCACAATCAAAGAGACTTTCAAGGGAGATTAATCCTTGAGGAATCTTGTTTCCAATTTTGATCATTTTCGGGGATCTTGTAGGTCAGATGATGAATTGCATTGCATTCTATGTAGTTGAATCAAAAACTGGTTCAAATTGCGAACTGATAGAAGCCATTTGATTCACGACACTATTTTGAGATCAGGGAATAACTTGTATATTAAAAGCTTCAAAAATCTCAATTAGGTCCCAAATTCAATGTCTGTATGACTTCATTCTTGTGTTCTTTGCGATCGCTTGCCCATGGACCTGGCTCACCACTAACTCTAAATCTCTAAAAGCTTGTATTCTCTTTAGGACCATTCGTTCTACAAGGATCAGACCATGGACCAAGGCCTCATATTCTGCATCATTATTTGAGCATGAGAGCTAAAAATGGTAAGCTTTGAGGGTCTCCGATCTTGTTGGATACACTAGTTGGAAACTTGCTCTAGAGCCAACTTTGCATTTGGAACCATCAAAATATAAGATCCATAGATGATTATCACTCAGATCATCATATTCCTCCCAATCCTACATCAATTTTGGAAAGACTTGATCATCATCAAAAATCACATAGGTTCCTTGTCCTATTGCATGATTTTTTTTGAATGGGTCAGAGTCAATGAATTGGTTGAGTAGCACCTCTTCTTTAGGAGTCTGATCACTTATGTCTTCTTCATCTTCCAGCATCTCTACACAATATCTCTCCTACTATGAGAAAGAGGTATGTGTCGCTTCAAAGCATAGGACTGCATTGTCCGCTATATGTTCAGGATGCAAAGATTCAAACAAAATCTTCATCTTTTCCCTGTGCTTGGTTCTCAATATTAGGTGGGAGCAATCGAGCGCTAAGTATCCACCAAGCTGCGTAGTGAAATCTCTTGAAAGACACATTCCGAATACTGGGGGAATGTCTATCACTACTATTTCTTGTGTGACTATTTGGATTGGACATGAGAAGAGGGTTAGAGATAGATCTTTTATCCAACCAATGGTAGGAACCTTCTTCCCATCTAATTGCATGATTCCTTTCTCAAGGGGCTCATACTTAATTTTTAAGGCATCAACCACTTGTTTTGGCATAATCGTTGTGCTAGCCCCCGAATCAATCATGTTATTATGCAAAAGCTTATCTCCCACAATAACTGTTAAAAAGAAGGGTGTGGGATATGGCATTCTTACCTATTTCTCTTTCGCATTTTCCACATCGTTCACATAAGCTCCTACTTTTGGAGCTTGAGGGTCCAATGCAGATCCTTTATCTTTGCTTTGATCACATGATGGAGTCACATCCTTCTAGGGTATTTGTTCTTCTTTCTTTAATGTTTCCTGAAGCAATGTCCTTTGTTTAGGGATAGATATGACATCCCATAGAGATACATTGATAGGTGCCTTCTTCAGTTGTTCCACCATATTGAGCATTCCGACCAGTTGGGTCTTGGGCTTGAATAGTGGTATTTAACTCATTTTCAGAAGAAAACATTCTGTCATGAATGGGCTCAGTGCTTTGTTTGTCTTTTTCTTTGGCAATGGCAGAGTGTGTGGCTGAGGAGTAGGTCGGATAGTGAGAAATGGAGACTGATTTTCTTACGATGACGGTTGTCATGGCTGAGGACGTGGCAAAGCTTGTTGCACGTATTCTCCTGTGAGCCTTCTTTTGGATCTTGTGTTGTAATCTGATTGTACCTATGGAGTACTAGTCATCAGAGCTTCATTCACGAACACTGCATCTTCTTCCTCCATCCATAAAAATGTGCTTGGTAAAGCGTAATATCTAGTTCTTGCTCTAAGGACATTCCTTGCATTTGCACTCTGAAACAAGAATTTTCCATTTTGGAGGACTCATTCATTTGCATTCAAGAGCACGCCCTTGTTTATTTTTTATGCTATCTTTCGTTGCATATTTGCCCTCAAATTTTTTTGGGGCATATGACTGTCACTGCATGGGAAGCACCATACATTCTCATCTTCCGCCAAATTGTTCTGGCCTAGAATTAACTCTTTACTCTCACTGTCTTTGACCATCTGTAGTGGCATAGTGACCAGAACTATCTGGTTTGTAGACATCGTTTGTTGACCTCCTCCTCTGGAGGGTCCTTGGTATGTATTCTATTTATAAGATGAATTTCCTCTACCATAGGTTTGCATGGTTTGCTTCAGAGGTGTTCCTTACTATCGTTTGATAATAACCAACTTGTTAGCAAAAGTCTGTATGAGACTCTTCATGTCGCTAATGTCTTCTACTATAAAGGAGGAGCCCGACATGCTTGTATGGGTGGCGGGGTACATGTACATAGACTGCGGAATAGCTGATGTCAGTTGTGTAGCAAAAGTGCTTGGAGTGGATTCTTCTCGAGGACCACCAGAAATTTCTACAAATATAGACATCAGAGGTCATGGCAGAAGCTTCCCAACATTAATCAAACTATATTCCGCATGCACAACCAACTTGTACGTGTCATGAAAAATATCCCCTCCCATGGAGGTTATCATCGCCGCGATGTCTGAATTGAAAGCCTTTAGGTAATACATAAACGCCATCGTAGCTAGGGGTTGAGCAGTCATAGGGATTCTTTTCCAATTTTTGTGGAACCTCATGTTGAAGTCACTCATGGCCTCTTGCAGAGCTCTTTTGATGGTGATCAATTGATGTAGAAATGAAGAATGATCTCCCTTCTCTAAGAAGCATTCGAACAACCTCTCTTCGAGCTGATCCCAGGAGAGGATAGAACCCGACGCCAAATATCAATACCAATCTTGGGCCTTTCCTTTGAAAGAGGCAGCTAAAAACCTAAGGGCAATATTTTCCTCTACTATTTTATGTACCCTACATACCTTTGCTATATCTTGGAGGTGTTCTAAGGGGGTTTTGAAATCTTCTCTAGAAAATTTTGGAATATCCTTGAGGGCGTTAGCGAGTATGGCATGCCATACATCTGGGGGTATAGGTGGTTGTAGCATACTACCGCTATCCCAGGTTACAAATTTTATGGGAGTAGGGGCAGCTACGTGGGCCATAGAGAAAATATTCCTATGAATCGGGTATACAGGGATTCTAATTTCAAAGGTTCAACCTTCGGGTGGAGTAGATAAGGTTCTAGATATTGGGCTCTTACTTCTCACTCTATTACTCCCTACAAGTGATAAAAAACTTGTCAGTCTTCTTCTCCTAGGTATCAAGGCAGGTAACTGGGAGTACTAGAAATGACCTCTTGAAGATGCTCTTGTTTGGATTTTGGGCATGAAACTTCCAGTTTTTTCCTTAGCTTGATTTAAGAAATATTTATGACTTATAATTAGGTGTTTAGAGAACTTCGTGTCCCACTAGGTGTACCAGAAAAAGAACTGTTGATCATCGAAGCTTGTGCCTCTTTGATAGCTATATGGGAAATTCAGTAAGTAGGGGACTAATTTGCACCTCACTGAATACTTTAGAGATTTTTATAAAAAGCCGACTCTTCTCTAGGTTTTGGAGAAAAGGGTAGAAGGAAATGTAAACATAAAATATAAAAATGGGGTGATCCCACAAAGCTGGTTTACAATTTCTGGGAGATTCTAATTTTTGTTGAAATCACATATTTTTAGAAAATATACTAATTTAAGCCTTAAAAATTTCCATTTAAAGCATTCCAATTGAAGATGGTTTGATCGAACTACCTTCTAGATCAAAACCCCTTGGATGGAACCCCGCTAGTTTTAAACCATACCTATAACAAAGTCTCCTTTACACCTATCAAAATGCTCATAAAAAACCACTTTTGATTTACCTTTTGGGGGATCAAATGAATTCATTTAAAATTTATTTTTTTGTAAGTATGCATTCCTTATTATAAGATTCCCAAAAAGTATAATTTTAAATAAATTTAATTTAATTATTATATTTATTTTTTATTTCTTGTGAATGTAGGTTTTTCACCGAAAATCAAGCTCTCTGTTCTGCACATGTCGAAAAATAGAAGATTATCAATTATTTTTTTGAAAAATATGAGTGCACCAAATATTGAAGTCCTTGATCCAACAAAAAAAAATCAATTTCGATTCATACAAAAAAAGTTGTGTTATACAATCTGCCTATGTCTGAATTGTAATTGGTTTGACTTCAAAACTTGATTAAGGAAAAAATATTCAATAAAACACTATGAAACCAATTGGAAGCACTCTATATCGTAGTTACAAATCTAAATTCGAAAAATTATAATTTTATCCTTCATGGAAAAAAATTTATGTGTTATACGGTGAGCGTCACTCCTTAAAAATGGTGTTTACTGAAAAAAATAGTTTTCGAAGGAGATGGAAAAAAAAGTGCAATCTAATTCCAAAAATTTTGAAAAAAATATATTTAGAATCTACAGACAAAATTTCACAAATCACTAGTTTGCATCATCTTCAAATTCCTCATGGTTTAGCCGCTATAGGTGCCTGAAAGTGAAGATTTAGTTAGAAAAAATTAGATCAATGTCCAATTTGGCCAAAAATTGTAAGCCGATATTGTGGGATCACCCAATGGTGATACACCAAAGCTTTTACAACATTTCAAACCAAATCTTTCCTATGAGTGATATATTTAGACACAGAACTCCACAACCCTTCATTGTTGGGAAGAGAATGAACAACAAAGGCTAACAACAAGCACAATGCAGTCTTTCAAATCTCCCCATAGGTAGTGTTCATTAAGGTTTGATCAAAAATAATTATTTCTAAGGTTAATAGAAAAAAGTTCAGAAATTGCATAAACTCTCTCTCTTCATACAAAATAATATAACAAAACAACAACCTTTTAGAAAAATAGAGAAGTCCACTGACATAATTCAATTTTCACAAGTTATTATCCTACCATATAAGCCTACAACATGGAAATCAACAACTTAAACTATTCAAATTCAGCTTGACATAGTATTTTATTAAAAAAAAAAGCATAAAGAAGGAAAGCTTGATAAAGGCCATTCATGCACAGTCCCAAAGATTTCTTCCAAATAGTTCATGCTTAAATATCAAATGAACTTTAAAACAGAGGTCAGATTCTAATCCAATAATAGTTTGAGCATAAACAACATAACATGCTAGAGAAAAGCAGTTATGCAACTCTACTTCTGAAAATTAGTTCTATAACCTAGGAAAACTAAAGAAACTTTTCCTCAGCAAAGGAAACTAAAACTTGGAACCAACCCTTTCCTTCTGTCGCCACCTCTCATTGATAGCTGCAAAGAGAAGAAACCACCACCACAACACAAAAGTAATTTCTACCAGATGTTGGCATTTGATAACACATGATCTGATTGTAAATATTTTGTTAGGTCACAACAATCTTTGCTCATCAATTCTCAACTTTTACATTAATGCTCTTTAGATATTTAGCAAAGATAGTTATCTGAAAAAGATGAAATCCTAGAAAACAACCTGGCAGAAGTTTAGTTGACTAGTCATGTAACCCAATAGCACTGACTCAAAGCTTCCATCCCACAAACCAAAAAGATGACAGCAAGTCCGATAAACTCCCAAAAGAGATCGCTTCATAAAAGCACAAACTGCTCACAACGAACAAATGATGTGTCAAACAAGAAAAAATTCTCAAAGTCGTAAATATAGCTCCTTGAAAAAATCTTTGATGAGCTGACACATGTCCTGAATCGCTCCCAAAAGGAAGGAAAAAAATGAAAGCTGCACAACCACCACATGGCACATTGCGCACCTTTCTGACAACTTTACTCGAGCAGGGACACATCCGAAGCCAAAACCATATTCAAGCCGAAAATAAAAAATGATCAAGGAAAAAATGTTTCACAAAAGAAAATTTATTTACTTTCCTCGTATTTGTGTGGAGGTTGATTTGAATAATCCTTTGTCGGATTCTCTAGAAATTTTTTTTGGTTCTTTGTCTTGGATTCAACAGCTTGATTATGAGTCCTTTCCTTTTGTTGTCTAATTTGTCACGAGTAATGTCCTAGGATTAATAAGGCTCCTCCTTCTAGTTCCTCCCCTTCATCTTAGACTTCAAAAGTAGTTAAGGTGGATGAAGGGAAATCGTCCATGATGGAGGGTGAATTGGATAAAGATGGCTTTATACCAGTTAAGCCTCGGGCTAAGGGTTGTGGTTAGAAGAGATCATTCAAAGATAGGAAGAATGAAGATGAATTCAATCAGTTTGAGGTGTTCAATACCTCAACCTTGGAGGAAGGAATCTCGCCGGATGTGCCTTTCATGTTGTTGGCATGGGTTGTGTGGTGAGGCAGGGACAAGGTTCTAGTTAGGATATTCATTTATCGTAGCGTATGTAGGATCCTTTAGTATCTATGAATGACCCTATGCAGGATGAAGATGATATTTTTTTGGCAGATTTGGCAAAGGAGGGGCTAGTTTTTAGCAAGACTAAGGGGTCTTCTCTAGCCTTGGGGGTGCAACAGTGCACAATTATAAAGGGTTTATCTTAGCACTGTTCTAAAAGTGGTTGCAAGAAGGATCTTGAGAAGATTAAGTGGAATGGAGATTTGTTGGGGGAATCTAGGTCTCTTAAACCCATTGATGCTAACTTTTCTCCATCTCCCCCATGATTATTCTCTCATGGAATGTAAGGGTGTTGAATAGAACCTCTCGTCAAAAGGATATTCATGATTTGGTTGTTGTCCATTCTCTAGACATTTTTTGTGTTCAGGAGACTAAACATTCTGTTGATTTCATGCTTCAGTGTGTTTCTCATATCTAGTATTTTGGTTAGTGTCAGTGCATTGGTTCTCAAGGGAGTTCTGGGGATTTGGCTCTTTTTTGGGATCCAAGAAAGATTGCTCCACTTTGGTGGATTTCCAGACACTACTATTTCCATGGTTACCTCTTCCTTGGAAACTGGTGAGACCTTTTTGGTTACCAATGTTTATGCCCTAATTGATATTCATGGAAAAATATGACTTTGGGCTCATATAAGGTATGTTAGATCATGTGCTCAATATCTTCCTTGGATTTTAGCTGGCGATTTTAATTTTGTGTTGAGCTTGGAGGAGAAAAGAGGTGGGCTACCTCAGGTTGGTCCTTCTTCTGATCTTTTTTAGGAGAATGTGGATTTGATAGCTTTAATTGATGTTAATCCTTCTAATGGGGTTTTTACTTGGAATAATAGACAAACTGGAGAGAAAGCGATCTCTGAAAGGTTGGATAGATTTCTTGTTTCCTATTTTTGGATGGGAGGTAGGTTAGTTACTAGTTTTGAGATTCTTGATTGGAGGGGTTCTGATCATTGACCAATTAAGCTTTCAGTAACCTATTTTACAACTCCCAAGAATCCTCCCTTTAAGTTTTAGCTTATGTGGCTTTGAGAGCCTTCTTTGCATGATCTTATGGCCCAATGGTGGTGGGATGGAAGCCCTGCTTATGGTACAACTATGTACACCTTTGTTAAGAAACTTCAATATGTTAAATTTCATCTTAAGAGATGGAATAGGATGAGTTTTGGTAACTTTAAGGTTATGAAGAGGAATGCCCAGGTGCGCCTTGATGTGATTACTCTCCAAATCCGAGATTTTGGTTTCTCAGATGCTTTGGGTCAAGCAGAATCCCAAGCTGCAAGAGTAGTGCAGGAGTGGGAGCTTCAGGAGGAGATCTTCTGGAAGCAAAAGGCTTGGATTGATTGGCTTCAGGAAGGGGACATGAATATTTCTTTCTTCCATCATTCTGTGCAAGCTCGTCACAATAGAAGTTGTATTTCCATCTCTTTTTTTGAGGATGCGCCCCTGTAGATGATGAGGAGAATTTGATCCTCTCTTACATTCCTTCCCTGATCTCCAAGAAGATGAATGATTTCCTCTCACCTAATTTTTTTGCTTGAATTGGAAGAGGTTTTTTTTGGGATGAATAAAGGTAAAGCCCCTAGTTCGGATGGTTTTCCTGTTGAATTTTCTTAGGAATTTTGGGATATTATAAGTTTGGATTTGCTGGAGGTTTCTCGAGAATCTCTTTGCATTAAGCAAATGCTTCGTTCCTTGAACTCTACTTTTCTAGTTCTCATTCCTAAAAAGGAAGGTGTTGATCAGCTAGAATTATTTCGACCTATTGCTCTCTGTAATGTTGTATACAAAATTTTTACTAAATTGATTGTAGAAAGACTCAAAGTTTTTCATCCTTCTGTAATCTCTAAGGAGAAAGGAGGTTTTGTGGCTGGTAGATAGATCTTGGATGGGGTGGTGGTTGCATATGAAGTCATTCACTCTATGGTGACTTCTAAGGACAAGTCTATGGTTATCAAGTTGGATATGACCAAAGCTTATGATAGAGTTAAGTGGAATTTTTTCTAGAAAATTCTCTTAGGCTTTGGTTTTAGTGGACAGATTGGGTCAATTGGACTATGAGTTGTGTTACCATTTTTTTTATTTTTTATCTATTTTTATGAATGGGGAACCTTCTGAGCTTTTTGAGGCTTCCAAGGGCCTTCATCAAGGAGATACTCTCTCCCCTTATCTGTTTATTATTATGGTTGAGGGTCTGGGCAGATTTCTTAAGTCGTGGGTTTCACAAGGTAGGATTCAAGGTTGGTGTTGGGACAATGGGCTACCATAGCTCTCTCATCTTGGGTTTCCTAGGGCAGGATTCATGGTTGGTGGTATTTTGCTTACCTTCACCTCTAGTCTCTTTGTGATTACTTTATTACTATAGGTTGGAATACAATTGAGAATTGCAAGTTTGTTTGTAATATTGGACTAGCTGCTAGCCTTAGATGGAAGCAATCCTCATCTATTGGATGCCAAGAGGGTTAGAGGGGGATAGGCAAGAGTTGGCTCAGATTCTTGCTTCACATGAATGCAATTCCATGGCAGGGCAGGATGTCTTGGCTTGGAGTAACAGTGATTTATCTGGTAAGTACTTTATTTCAACAGGTTATGGTGAGTTGGTTAGGCAGGTGGCTGGGGACATTGAGGTTCCTTGGTGGAAGCAAGTGTGGAATAAATTTTCTTGGCCCAAGTGCAATTTTTTTCTATGGATGGTGGTCAAGAATCAGTGTCTTACTTGGGATAACTTATGCAAGAGAGGGTTTTGGGGCCCCTCGATGTGTGTTTTGTGTTGTAAAAGTGAAGCGAGTGTTTCTCATCTCTTCTTCCAAAGTTCCTTTTCTAGGAGGCTTTGGAACCTTTGGTGGGCTATGTGGAACCTGGCTTGCTGGAATGTAGATATTCGTTGGAAGAATTTTTTTCCCGATGGGGGAAGGTCCCTCTTAAGACCTTGTTTCTTCAAGTTGCTTGGGCTCTAGGCCCGACTTTTATTATCTGACATATCTGGCTAGAGAGGAATCGCAAGATTTTTCAAGATGTGAAGCCGGTTATCCAACATTTGTGGTGGAGTATTCTTCATTCTTTGGGAGAAATTACTGTGGCTAAGTGTGACTTGGTTGAGGGTGTGGATCCAAGAGAGGTTTAATTTTGTACTTATCTCAATCTTCCTCCTTAGAGGGGGGGTTGCTTAGAGTACTGGCCAGATTATGAGAAATAGATGTCTTCATCCCCTTCGAAAGATAAATAGGGAGGGGCATTGGTGTCCTCCTCCTCAGGGTGTGTTGAAAATCAACACAGATGGTTCTTCTCATGAAAATCCTAGCCATGCTAGTATTGGAGTTGTTGGGCGGACTAGTTCTGGGACTATTGAGTTTATCTTTTCTATTTATAAGGGTTGGTATACTAACAATGTGATGGAGGCTCTTGCCATTTTATGTGCTATGGAGCATGGTTGTGCTCTCGGGTGGAGATGGATCATTTGTGAATCTGATTCTCAGGTGGTTGTGACTTTGCTGAAGAGGCAACAATTAGAGGGTGTTAGTTGGCATTTGGTTGTTATTATAAAATAATTTTTTAATATGTGTGCTTCCTTGGATTCTCTTTCTTTTTCTCATATTCCACGTGAATGGAATATTAATTGATCATTTGCATGATTGGAATATTGTGGAAAGGGGTCCATTACCCCCATATCTGTTACAAAAGTCAAACTAACAAGTGGAGATTGATAGGGATGTGCAATGCCCTTGCTTTGTATTGCTCTTTTTTGGATTGAATAAATTTTTACCCCTCTTTTAGTTGAAAAAAAAGGAAACAACCATCACAAATAAAAATATGCCATTTGTTGATAAAAAAACACATAGAACTGCTCAAACTGCAATGTAACAAAGTTTCATAGGTGAATAACAATTTTAAAAGGTATAAGTTGTTCATAAATGGACTACGTAACAAACAAAAACAATTGTCTCAAACTTGAAATGATAAGAGTTTCTAAGGTCAAATGGCAGTCCTTGGTAGAAGTATATGTTATCCATTAAATTCAGCTAATAAGAAATATTGGCAGAAGCTACCCATATGTATGGTAGCTAAGCTAAAGACAATGAATCTAATTATCTGTATATGGTATATATTGGATGAGGAAAGATTAGTAGTTTTCTCAACAATCGAAAAACACAACTCAGCAAAACACACTTGCTAAAAAAATCTGGAAGTCATTTATACCTGAAATGGTGTAGACAAAATTTCACTCTCGTTGTTCACACATGCTTGGTCACAAATTTACAATCACAAGAAGGCAATTCAAATTCACAGATTACAAAACCCTACAATTTTGTAGCCAACACAATTTACTTTGACAATTTCATTTGTCAAAATAAAACCAAATTCAAAATTTTTCCAAGAAAAATGGAAGCAAATTTATTCCAATCGACTGTCATATTACATATTCTCATTTAGAAACCAAATCTACATAATGAATTAGAGCAATTTTAATTTTTATTGTAATAAAAAAATTTCAATCTGCAACTTTTCAAATTCTCTGGTCTTCCTACCAATCTCTTTTTTTATTTATTTCCTCTCCTCGACTCACTGATTTCTTTCCTCTGGGCTCTTGGAAACTCTACACTCCTGCACCTTCTCTTCCTTTATTTCTGCATACTTTTACTCTCACATATGTTGCACAGCCTCTTCCCAATCTGTTGTGTGGTATTCTTTAGCATCTCCTCTTTCCCAACGCAGCCCCTTCTATCTTCTCTCTGTCCAAACTGCTACACATTATTTCATTTTATTTGAACCGGTAATTCCCTCTACCTGGCGTGACCTCTGTTATTCCCTTCTTTCCACATTTTCTATTTTTTTTAATTTTTTAAATCAGTCCCATACATGAGAGACTCTTTGCTCCTTTATGGCTATAAATCTGTCTATCTTCACCTTACAATTTCCATACCCTGCTCTTCATTTTCTTAATGTTGTTATTTGCTTTTTAATTTTCTATACTTTTTCCTCCTCACGCCATCCTCTGCCATTTTTTTTCTTTGGTTTTAAATGACTTTTTTGTCATAACAGCCCCTCAGTTGCTGCCAATTTTTTTTTCTTAAATCAATTCAATACAAATACCAAACTTAATCATGAACATCCTCCATGTAGCTTAGATGGGCTAACTTCAAAACTTCTTCATTTATCATGGTGGCATCAACTAGACATCACCACTTTCTTTCATACACATTGGAGTGGTAAGCTCCCAAGGTCAAGGTCGTTCCTTGGCCCATACCTAAGCCTCGAGAGTTCATTCTTGATGACCCTGCCTATGTAGCTCTTTGTAGGAAATTAGAGGTTTCGTAATTCGCCCAACAAGGTTAGAGGGAATTAATTCACTCCTCTTGTATGAGATCTCTGATCTCTCTTTAAACCATGACTATTTATAAAACTTAGTCCAATCGTAAAATAACAATACTATTTACCATCAAATGTTGGTCCCACCAAACTTTACCAATTCATAGTATAAAAATATTCAAAACCGAACAAGGTTATATTATTCTATAATCCCCCAATTCCTATAGGTAGGGTCTCGAGCGTACATCACATATACACAAGTTGACCAACTCATACACATCACATACACATAGTGATTGATTCCAACATACCTCATGTATACATAATGTCTAGCTCCAACAAACATCACATATACAAAGTGACTAGCTCCAGCAGTAATCACATATACACAATGACTAGCTACAACATATGTCACATATACAAGGTGACTCATAGTCACATAATAGAGTGACTAGATCCAATAGACATCAAATATAAAAAGTGACTTACTCATACATACATCACAAGTACACTAGTGATGGACTCATATCTACATCATAAGTACAATAGTGATTGGCTCATACATGTCACATATACCACTGTGACTGGAAACACATTCACATTGGCTATCACATACTTTCCCTTGGTACATCCTAGATAGAAAAGGAATGTCGGTGCATTGCACACTACATCGTGGGTCCCATCCTTTTCCCCGATCTTTTGCACCATCAGACAACTTGAAGGAGGATTCAGTGCATTTCATACTACATCAAGGGTCCACCCTCAACTCAATAGGGTCAAGGATTTTATTTCCACATCAACATATGCCAAAACTATACTATGAGGTTGGTCTAGATGTTACCTACCTCTTCTTTATTAGAAACTCTCTTCCCTGCAGTCCATCAGACGACTAAGCAACCAAGGGTGGCTATCACTAGCATAGAATGATCCTTGAATAATGTCCATCTTGAGCATAATACTACCCCTAGACACCTATCAATATAGAGCATATTAGTACTTCTCCTTGACTACTGTCCATCTTGAGAATAGTATTGCCCCTAGACACCTATCAATCTCGAGCATAATAGTATTGCTCCTTGACTATTGTCCATCTTGAGCATAGTATTTCCCCTAGACACATGTCAATCTCAAGCATAATAGTACTGATCCTTGACTATTTTCTATCTCAAGCATAGTACTGCCCCTAGACACCTATCAATCTCAAGCATAATAGTCTACTCCTTGACTACTGTCTATCTCGAGCATAGTATTGCCCCTAGAAACTTGTCAATCTTGAGCATAATAGTACTACTCCTTGACTACTGTCCATCTCGAGCATAGTACTAACCCTAGACACTTGTCAATCTCGAGCATAATAGTAATGTTCGTTAACCCATGCTTAGCACTATAATTGGAAGATAGGTTCTTAATGTATAATAAGTAGATCACAATCAACTTAATTAGAAGCCTATACACGGCCATTTAAATTTGAGGTTAATATTCATAATACATAAAAATCACTTAGTACCAACCCAAGGTGATCTCAACTCAATACTCATAGGTTCCCATAACCAAGGTGTGATTAGTCATTCCCTTCAATTACTAACACTAAGTTTACAATTTAGCAAACTATACCATGACATATCCATCTGAAGATGTTGAGAGCTCAATCAAACCTTGCTGCAAATTTTATTCTTAACTCTTGACATGCACATCCTAGAACTTCCTATAGGTCATCTCATTGACACAAGGTTGGGTCGATTAAACTTAACAAGATATCATCATTGTTTACATAAACCACTTTATCATTGGATCAAGACACTAGGACATAGTGGATACATAAACTTCAAGTTACTTATTGGAATCATAATCACCATATCCCATAGTTATATCTTGATACAAATACTCATAAGATTTTATTTGGCAAGCTCAACCACCCCCTTAGGAACCATGTTACTAGGTCAGGGATCCCTTATTGCTTCTAATTAAGCATAACATGACGCACTAGAATATATTATTTATCCACATGTGACACTATACATTCATAACCCTTCATAGGGAATGTATCAGTAATAATGCATAGAAGGTAATATATTTATAGTGAGTCTATAATAAAATTTTCCAATGATCACATAATTACATACATGGTATCATCTCAATATTTACAAGTATTTGGAACCTCATAGTTACTGACTTTTAAGTCACATTGATACAAAGCCTAGGGAATTTGAGTGTAGCTATTGGACATTAATATTACTTCTAGAATAATGGCATTAGAACTCATGATAACATTTCCATTAATCTCAAACCATCTAGGAACTCTTCACAACCACTCTTTACAACTTATAATAAATCTACCCTTTTATCAATGCAATAGAATATTAATATCATAAGTCAATCTTCGAAATTCCTTCTTGCATAGGAGTTTGTTGTTTGGAAGACCTCCGAGTAGCAAACAAGTTATACCAATTCCCATAGCCATTTGTTCCCATATTGGTGATAGGATATCTAGTTAGGTAACTTGTACCATGAAGATTCAATTTAAGATTCATTCAAATATTCTTCAAGTAATTCAATTATATCAACTTTGAACATTTATCTTAAAGGCACGAACTTCAAGGGTTTACTCATGAATACACCACTTGCTAAAGTAGTTAATTCATTTTTACCTTATATGGTATAAATTCATGAGTCTCTCTCTACAACATATAATAATAGGTTTATTGCATATGTAGTTTATATTTTCAGATTTAGGACTTCTCATTTAATATATAAACATGGTCAAATGCCAAGAATCAGTATTCAATGCTCACACTACCAAGATGAGATGTACCAAACATGATAACTACTCTCTTAATAGTGATAATTTATTTTTCAATATGCAGTGAACACTTATAACACACCATATCTTACCCTTCTATCATTAAAATATCAAGGAGGACCATCCTTAGCTTTTTGAAGTGCAATCTAGGATATAAATATAGGCCTTTTAGCATTAAATGAGATAATAATATTATTTATTTCTTCATTTTCCTCCAATATTAAGGAGAACTCTACTTTTCCAAGAAGGAAATTTCATTCTTCTATCTACTAAGTAATGCTTATGATATGATTACATTAATATAATACATTGTTGATGTTTCTGTAAGGTCTTGGGCACTAGGATATCTTTTGTTTAATAGTGTAACATTATCTTGAGGATTATTTAAGTGCCTTGGTTTATATTTATTTATTTATTTTCTTTATCAACTTTGAATGACCTTTGCATTTATTTAAATTCCAAACTGTACATAAGAATATGCATGCTCTTCATACAACAGGTTTTGCATCCAAATATAAAAACATATACCTACATGTGTAAGGAAATAGCATATACAAATCCCTTATATAAATATTCACAAATGAATTACAAAGTGATTTAGATGGTACTTAGTGTTGAAGGATCATAGGGAACTTAGGTTTGTAGCCATTTCATGAAGGATTGGTAATTATTTAAACATATTTATATTATCTTTACAAACAATAATTGTGTATGCCCAAACACAAAAGTGAAGGTATATAAGGTATAGAAGCTACATGTCCTATAAGATTTCAATAAATACATACTTTTTTCTCCATGGATCTTCTTAATGTTATATGAAATATTGAGAAAGGAATGGAAAGAGTACCCATAATGAATAAATTAGCAGTTCAATGTCCAGTTGTAGAATAGGAAACATGCCTCCTATACTTCACATTCCCATACACTCTCTCCACTACATCACAGCTCTCAAGCTCTACGAAAACGTGCTCCTCTACTCCATTATTTTAAAGCCTTTTCACAAATTCATTTTGTGTATGTTCTGCAAGGTATTTTGTTCCATGAAATCACATTTATTTAAGGGGTTTTGTCCAACCTGGACTTTCCTTCTCCCTCACCTCTTTTCCTCCTTCACACTTGCATTGCATTTCATTCTTCTCACAAAAATTCCCCTCTTTCTCTCACAAATTTTATGCCTCTTCACTCATAGTTGCATATTTTTCCTCTTAAGTTTTCCTTATTAGCAACATTTATTCCATAGTCCATAGTCAATGCCATCAAAACCAACTTGAGCCAGCTATATATGCCAGTGGTAAACCCTTGAGAACTCCCTAACCATTCAAAATCCCAATCTTGCTCTACACCATGCACATCTCTTAATGCTACTAAGATTGTCATAGAGGAAAAATAACACAATATTACTGGCACCTCGCTAGCATGTGGATAGTTGTCATCCAAATTATTCCATTCTCTTTTCCTCCCATGTCTTTTCCATGAAATCATATTTCTCCACCTTCTAAACAAGAATCCTCTTTTTTTCATATTTTCCTCTCTGAGTGATGGGTGAATTTACAGATTATGGGGTCATGGGTTTAAAGGCTACCAAGCCCATTTCTTCCCACATGACCTACCATTTTTTCATTCTCTCTCTCTCTCTTTTTATGTCTAAACTATGTGCATATATCTTGTTAAGGAGGGAACACAAGGGTTTCAATGTTAAATGAGCCTCATTTTCTCACATGTCTTGCATATTTCTTCTATCCATTGACAAGGGTGCCATGCTCATCAATGACATGACCCCTCTATGGTCAATCATGCCTGCACTTTACCATGCTCTATGACATTCCTCTAATTAATTTGTGGTACCTTCTTACTGGGTTTCTTAGGATGCCCATACCTTATGTCCAAATTTGTCGACCCATGCCATTGACTAATAAGTTTATTTTATTTATTTATTTTGTTGTCCATGCAGTGTCCACATGAAAGGGCCATTTTTTTTACGGGATGTTGCATTTTTACCTTTCTGGCAATCCCAATGCCTCCCTCTTTTATTTATTTAACATTAAATCTAATTTTTTTGTGAACCTAAGTGTTGAATTTTTTATTAAACTATGTTAACTACAACCAATTAACTTCTTTTCCCATGTGTTTTGTTCAACATTTTTAAATTGTCTATTCAATTTCTCCCTGTATTGCAATGATCTCTTCAATTGGTATTGATTTTCATTATCTTTCAAAACTCAAAAACCTCTAGGATGCATGTAGAATTAATTCCCAAACATTCAAAATTTATTTACCATTCAATTTAGAGAATATTGTTTATATCAATTGATAGGTTGGGTGTCAGTGGGTGGAAAAAATGAAAGCTTTTTGATTTGTGTGAAAATTGGTGAGTATGCTTGGAATGATGTCCCACGGACCCCTACAAAAGGATTTTACTCCAAACCTCTAGAGTTGTGAGATATTAAACTTACTAAAACTAAAATTTATTTTTGGGTGATGTTGATTGCTAGTTGGCCTAGATGCTCCTGCATCAGACATGTCAAGTAGGAAGTTTGTGAGCATAGGTGGATTTGAGTAGTCAAACTATTCTCCTAGGTTATAGCCAACCTGCAGTGAACTCCATTGCTCAGATAAGGGCACAAAGTCATTTCTTCTTCCTCCTCTTCCAACATCTAGCTGGAACATTCACCATCTTCCTCCAACAAATGTGTACTCTCTTCCTCCTGTCTCTCATGGACTTGCATCTACCATGTACCATCCTCCTTTGCCAAATACTCCTTCCTTTCCCCTCCTCCTTTGTAGGATCCAACCCACCACAAATCGACCACCTCCACCAAGTTCTACCTATAGCATCCTCTACAATTTCTACACACAAACATGCACCATCTAGACACAACTATACAACTACAACTTTATCCTCTACAACAACATCCTTTTCTACTCTCACTATGGAAGGATAATCATAAATGAAAAAAAATGTTCATAGATTACCTCTTTTTCCTTCGTTACAACATTCATCTTCTTTCCTCCATCAACAAGCTTACTTAACCACTCTTCTTTTACTGCCAAAATCTGCAACATTAAGTCATCCTTGTCTTCACCATTTGCAACCTCTTCACATTCCATCACTGCAATTACATCCTCTATAGCTACATCTTCATTCTCTTCTACCATCATCACTGTTACACTTGTATCCTCATGTTCATTATTTTCTTCTTTTGTCTCCATTCCTTCTTCATGGCATGTCTTTGCTACAACCTCTTCACTCTTGATATCCTTTCTATGTTGCTATGTTTCCAATCTACTCAATATTGCATTTATATCAGCCATCATTACCAAAATCTTCCTCTTTTCATACTACCTCCATCCATCCCATATCATGGGATTCTTCCTCAATAATATCCCCATCTCATCTGTTGCAATCTTTCACAACTCTCACCTTATGCTTTGCAATCTACAATTATACTTCTTTTCATGGCTCCCTAGCTCTTGATTGCTTAGGGCTTCTCTCTACCTGCAACAATCCTCACAAAAGCTCTCCTCTATTTCTTTCTAGCATCTACTCTACCCGTAAGTCCTAGCATAGGCTGCCTCACATTTGATGATCCTCCTATACACTTAGAACACCTCACTTTGATAGCATTTGGTGTAGACAAAATTTCCCTCTCATAGTTCACACACCCTTGGTTACAAATTTACAATCACAAATAGGAAATTCAAATTCATAGATTACAAAACTCTACAATTTTGCAACCAACACAATTTACTTTGACAATTTTATTTGTCAAAATAAAATTAAATTCAAAAGTTTTCCAAGAATGATGGAAGCAAATTTATTCCAATTGACTGTCATATTACATAATCTCGTTTAGAAATCAAATCTACATAATTAATTGATTTTTTTTTAATTTTTATTGTAATACCAAATTTTCAATCTGCAACTTTTCAAATTTTTTGGTCTTCCTACAAATCTTTTCTTTTATTTATTTCTTCTCCTCAATTCATTCTTTTCTTTCCTCTAGCTCTTGGAAACTCTACACTCTTGCACCTTCTTTTCATTTATTTTTGCATACTTTTACTCACACATATGTTGCACAACCTCTTCCCAATCTATTGTGTGGTATTATTCAACATCTCCTCTTTCCCAACATAGCCTCTTCTATCATCTCTTTGTCCAGACTAGTGCACATTATTTCATTTTATTTGAACTAGTAATTCCCTCTACCTGGTATGACTTTTGTTATTCCCTTCTTGCTATGTTTGCTATCTTCTTTTAATTTTTAAATTAGTCCCATACATGGGAGACTCTTTGCGTGTCTATGGCTAGAAATCTATCTATCTTCACCTTACAATTTTCATTCTCTTCTCTTCATTTCCTTAATTTCATTTTTTGATAAAAAATTTCTAGACTTTTTCCTCCTCATGCCATTCTTTGCCATTTTTTCTTTGGTTTTAAATGACTTTTTACCTTTCAGGAAATCCCAATGCCTCCCTCTCTTTTATTTCTTTAACATTAAATCTTATTTTTTTGTGAACCCAAGTGTTGGAATATTTTTATTAAAAATGTTAACTACAAACAATCAACTTCTTTTCCCATGTGTTTTGTTCAACATTTTTAAATTGTCTATTAAATTCCTCCTTGTATTGCAATGATCTCCTTAATTAGTACTAATTTCCATTATCTTTCAGAGCTCACAAACCTCCAGGCTGCATGTAGAATTAATTCCCAAACATTCAAAATTTATTTACCATTCAATTAAGAGAAGATTGATTATATCAATTGATGGGTTGGGTGTTGGTGGGTGGAAAAATTGAAAGTTCTCCGATTTGCTTGAAAACTGGTGAGTAGGCTCGGAATGATGTCCCATGGACCCCTACAAAAGGATTTTACTCTAAACATAAAAATTTGTGAGATATTAAACTTACTAAAATTGAAATTTGTCTTTGGGTGATGTTGATTGCCAGTCTTCCCGGATGCTCCTACATCATGAAAGAATTATTTGAGTATAAAATGGAATATTAGAGCCCAACATAGCAAGTTTGGTGTGTTGGATAATTGTTTTTTACAATATCCACACAAATAAATGTGAATATGATGATCATATCAAGGTACAAGAATTAAACTAAGTTACTACAATCTCAAGACCTAATTTTAGAAGAAAACCAAAGCATGCACTATTCCAAATCCCCAAAAAATAGTTTAAAGGTTATTCAATCACTGAGCTTATTGTCTACTTTTGTGAAATTGCATGGACAAGGTATCAACAATCCAAAAAATAAGTCACTTTCCATTTAGACCCCATAATCACATGTATTAACATATTTCCCCTCTATAAAATGTCACATATTTAAACAAACCACCAAATTAAAAATGAAATAACCTCTTTCAACCCATAACTTTTAAATGACAAAACTAGAGGGATAAAAAAACCTCGTATAGGAATAATGGTAAATTATTCTTTGTGAATTTTCATACCAACAATGTTATTTAACAATGGTAAAGGAAATAATGACTTTGTGTTAGATTTGATTTGTTGCATGATAGTTTGGAACATTTATATGGTCTAGGAAGAATATTTATAATAATATCTTCATCTCACCACACATGTATCTAGAAACATAGATGGATCCACAACCATTCAAGGATTGAGAAAGAAAAAATCCTAAACCTAATTCAGAAGATTTTAAAAAATATGACTACCCTCTTCTACTGAAAAGAAAGAGAAAAACAACAAATACTTATCTTATGATATTTACCTATTAAAATAAGTAGATATATAATTTTAAAACTATTATTTAAAAAAAATAAAAATTGGGACATAGTCCTTTATAAGCACTCAACACTCACATCACTTTGTTTGCATTTCTAACTTAATAAGTGACCATAAATGAAAATATGACAAAATATCTATAAAATACGAACCATGATTTCATTCCTTGACACTGAAATATAGATATAGAAAACTAATTTGTACTTACTAGTCAATTGAGTAATAGAATGCCTAAATCCAATGTAAAGGATTCATAAGAACAAAATTGAAAGAAAACATTGCCCTCTTTTGCTAGCAATAGAAAATTAAGAATATCTATTACAAATATTATAGCTACATCCCACAAAACTCAAACAAAGAAGGATAGAACTAATTTTTTTCTAAATTCATAGATTAAGTACTAATCAGCATAAACCCAACCAAAAAAGAAGAAATAAACAAAAGAAAATAGTTAGCCTATGTTGAAAAGAAAGAGCAATCGAATAGTATCTAGCTTATGTCATATAAAAACATGAAATAAAACAAAAACATGTACTCTTAATATAAGCTAAGAGAAACAAAAAAATATCATTGTACATTTTGTAATCTATATATGCCCTACTTGCTAATTAGGGAATTCATGGATTACATTTTACTATAGTTTCATGTCTGAGAAATATATAATTGATGTGAACCCCCATTTATGGATTGAGAAATAAAAAATAGTAAAACCACTCGTAAGATTCATTCAAAAGAATAAAAATAGGTTGCCCTCTTTTTCTACAAAGAAAGAGAAAATTAACTAATACTTAATGGAATGCATATAGTTTAATCTACTTAAAAAACAAATTAAAGAAATTAAATTTAAATAAACACAATTCTTAAATTAGCAAATGCTTAATGCAATGCATGTGCTTTAATCTATAATTATTAAAAAATCAAGTTAAAATATTTTAATTTAGATAGCCCAAGTTTGAATCCTCAAATGAACTCTTAATATTTAAAATTGAATGTTAACATTCAATTCTAGATGCTACATATCTCAATAAACAAGGTCAAATGAAAGTCCTAAGCTAAAAGTAAGCCCTTGATTTTCTTATAAAAATTAAAATCCAAATAACCCATCTACCATTGAAATTCAACATAAAATTTGAACCGTATTGATTGAACAATAGAAAGACTAAATTCAAATTATGAGATTCAAAAGAAAAAAAAATGAAGAAAAGAAAAAATTATTGGTTACCCTCTTTTGCTAAAAAGGAATGGAAAAGCATCAATATTCATTATATCTTATGGTTGATCTATCCAACAACACTCCTATAAATATAAAATTGGGTTTTTACCTGTTCTAGGATTGAATAATAGACAACTGAAACCCAACTTAGAAATTTGAGAAAAGGAAAAGAAAACAAAGGTTCCCCTTGAAAGTTGCAAGAGCACATCAACTAAATATTTATGGAATACAAATAATTATACTCAAATAAAAAAATCAAAAGAAAAACAAAGGTTAGATTAATGAAACTTTCATAGCATAAGAATTCTCACAAGACATAATACTTTGTAAAGTCACATATAATTTGGGTGCAACTTAGCTTAGAAGGCTAGGCCCATTGCATGTCCTAAGCTAGACATTAGTCCTTATTTTTCTTTTGAATTTTTAAATCCGACCATTCTATCAAAATTTCAAAAGAATAGCATTCCTATTGATGAATATAAATCTGATTTACACTCATCTATTAAGGATTAAGCAATATAAAGGCAATTTTAACTTTGAAATTTTCAAAAGGTATCCAAAAAACTTAATGAGTCACCCATTTATTGTAAATAAATGGAAAATTAGGAATATCTATTAAAAATACTCTATCCCACTAACTCTCCAATGAATAAATATAAATTTCGATTTGTACCTCATTCTAAGATTAAACAAAAGAAGCATAAACTCAAGCCAAAAGATCAAAACAAAGAAAAAATAGAAGGTACCATGTCTTCTGTTAAAAATTTACAAAGCAAATCTACCAATACTTAATCACACATTTACATCCAAAGCTTCAACAATAATCACTTTGCCAAAGATAAAAGCTCTAGCATATTCTAGCTATGCAAGAAAGAGATAGGTTACAAGAAATAGGTGATGCAAATGAGGTTCAAGAACCTATACATATGAAAGAACTTGGTTGTGCTAATAACTTGATTTTGAATAATAATAAAATGATTGGGAAAACCAAACTGTGGATTGGTGTTTCCTGATGATTGTGTATAATTTGATGTAGATAATTTTGATAATGATATGGAACTAGATTTCAATAGTACAAAGCAAATTCAACAAAGGGAACCATGGGATAATTATAAAATGGTTAAAGTAGAATATGATGTGGAAAATAAAGAGGCTATATATCTGAAAATACAAAACTTGAACAACTTATGTCATACACCACATTAGAATATATTCTTAACATTGATAAAATTGTGGACCCTTATGACACTATCTGCACTTAGGCAGATACTCTAAACAATTTCTTTGACACTTGGAGTAATTGACAAGAACCAACAAAAGCTTTATATGTAGTAAGACTAATGTCAAGAAAAAAAATGATCGTTTTTGTTGGTCTATTGATGTGCACTTTCCTTTGTATACTAAAGTCATGATTTACTTCAATTTGCTAATGCAAACTCAGGAGCAAGCTAATAAAGTTGCACTTGAACTTGCTCATGTCTTTAGGAGCTAATGGACTATTGAGGGAATGAGCCTTGAATTGTTGCTAGATTTCCATCCCAGATTCCCACTCATCCTCCTTGAGGGTGTTGGTGTGGGCATGGCCAACCTACAAGATGTGATATTGGATCCTACTTAGTGGTCCTTGTGGCTCTTAGCCTTCAGTTTCTAGAAATAATGTTGTTTGCGGGGAATGGTCCTAGCCTTCTAGGATGTCTTCCACCTCTTTTCATTGGCATGGTTTTTCCTCCTAGTTGACTTGACTTAGGCAAGTTTTTCTACCTACAGTTGGTCATTTCTCTAATTCATGCACAACAACCCTTAGATAACACTCCTTAAAAATTTCTCTAATTCATGCACAACAACCCTTAGATAACACTCCTTAAAAAAGAAGTACTGCCACTTACTAAGAGTCAATTGATAATTCCATCCCAAGAGATATTTGGGGCAATCCTAATTATAAGGATCCTCCTCTTTTGACTTCACTTTCGTTATTTAGATTTTGTTGGACGTTGCCTTATTTATGTTTATGCAATCAATCGATATGCCTCGAAAAGGTCGTCGAACGGTGTATCTTCCGAATCAGAAAGCCGGACAAAGAATATTCACACAGTCGGCACAGATTTAAAAGAAACGACGAGAAAGAGGAAATTAGCTAGTAGCTTAAAATAATTCATTCATTCATTCCCTGCTCAGGTAAATAAATCCCCATGGCAAACTTCCTATACTGTCGTGCACGCTTCCTTTTCTGCTTTATTATTTGTTCTGCTTTCTACTGCGTGTCAGATGCAGGAGCTGTTATTTTTAATTTTCATCCCCAAACGGATATCCATCTGTGGGAGGATGCTTCCTATAATAATGACCTGATACAGATTACCGGGTGCCGAGTCAAGGCCAACGACAGCATAGGGAACTTCGGTTGGGTAAATTATGCCAACATTATTCCTTTGTGGGACATTTCTTCTCATGCTCTGGCAAGTTTTTCTACGCATTTCCAATTCAGCATGCCCAATTGTGGTGGTAATAAGAGTGGAGACGGGCTCGCTTTCTTTCTTGCCGCATTCGACTTTGTACCCTCCGATGCTGATGCGAGCAGAGGACTTGGCCTGTTTAGTTCTAAAACAGATGAGAACTCATCGAATCAGATTGTTGCTGTGGAGTTCGACACTTTCAAGAATGTCTTCGATCCCGATGATAACCATGTGGGAATCGATGTCAACAGCATGATATCGAAGATAACCTTTTCAGTAATATTTCTTTACGGAGGTGCTGCTCTAAGCAACGGAATAAAATGGGAAGCGTGGGTGGATTACAATGGTACAGTGCTAAAGCTTCAAGTGTTCCTTTTATATAACCCCGACGGTACTACTCCATCTAAACCCGAAAGGCCGGTGTTTGTGTATCCTCTAGACCTGAGGAAGGTCCTTCCCCCAAACGTCAAGGTTCGCCTTTCGGCCGCGACTGGGGCTGCAATTCAAATTCATTATGTACGCGTTTGGAATTATTCATCTCAATATTCATGGGATATTATAATTTCATCCTCAACCCCAACCCCAACCCCAACGTACAACCGAATAAAGCATTCTACGATTACAATTATACTATCTGTCCTTGTAAGTGTATTGGGTATTATTAGTGCTGGGCTTGGAATCAAATTGGGGATCCAATCTCATTGTTGTACTTTTGTTTTTCTTTCTAGTTGGAGGAACTTTGGCAGGAAAGAGGACCAGAGGTTGGGCAGGGACCAGAGGTTGGGCAGGGAGGGCGACCAGGAGTTGGGCAGGGAGAGGAGCCAGGAGATGGTTCCTGTCGCCTCTAACCATGCGGCTGGCTGGTGTGTGTGTGTTTTTTTTTTTTTTTCATGTACATACCAATGTATGTGGGAGTGATAAGGTTTAAATTTGATAGTAACTATTTGTAAAGATTAATATTTTGTAACAGTTATTTTTCAAACTTGAAAAATATATCTTATGATTTTATATAATTTTTGGATCATTTGTCTTTCTTATATCATATTTTGTTCTTAAAATTGTTTTATTATGATCCTATATAATTTTTTATCATTTGTTTATTTATTTTTCTTATTTCTTACTCTATTCTTAAAATTACAAATGTATTTTATAACAAAAATTGTTAAATACAATCATATAACCATCAAATTTAAGCACAGGACTTACAAGATACATAAAGATTCTTTAAAATTAGACCTTCTCTATTTTTCATTGATTGTAAGGATACATAGTTGTGTTGTATGCTTTTTCTACCTTATTAATTCCATTCTAAATGCCAGGCCTAGAATGAAACAAGTGTTGGACATGGAAAGAGGAGTTGAATTGCCTCATATTCCTCAAGATTATCTACAAGCTTTATATGGTATTTTCATGTTATCCTTTTCATTGACAAGGATGTTTAATAGGTGTATTCTAGGGTTATGCAATAGTTTCGAGCTTCATTTGGTGGCACTCTTTTGTTGGGAAAATGTTATTGTTTTCCTTACATAATTCTTATAATGTAATAATTAATTGTTCTGCATTTAAGGATTCTAGGGATGTGTGTATCACATAGGATAAACATTCTTGAGGATAATTTGTATGTTCTATCTAAAACTGGGTTAAATATTTATTGTAGATATCACATTGAAAAATATCTAATATTAGAAGCACATAGTTTTGGAAGCTCATGGTTTAGAAGTACATGGTTTAAGTAATACTACTTGGTGGTTTTGTGAAAGCTTATTTCTATAAAAGTAAGAAAATGAGCTGTTGCAGTTGATTATCGTAACCTTTGTCTTATTAGTCAAAGTTGATTGAGTATTTCTTTTAGGTTGCATATGTGAGAAGAGGATACATAAATTGAGATGTGTGGTTGCATAACTGTTTTCTTGTTCACATGGAGTGTAATTAGGGAGCTTGATGGTTAAAAATCCTTGCATGGAGACTCTATATGCTTTGATCATGAGATAATACATTGATTGTGTGGGTGCTTTTGGAGGTTGGAATTTTTAAATATTTTGTCATGGTGCGTCTTGTGTCATCTTGATGGCATGTTTGTCTATTCTTTTGTATTGTGTATTTGTCACATCCCCGTCATTTGCCACAGTGACTATTGGAGAGTAAACGAATAATAAAAGAAAAATGGAAAAGAACACAGTCAATGCCCAATTAATGAGGCATAGTTTACGACATGGCCTTTTTGTGCAGTTGTTAAAAAGTAAAGACGATGGGAGATGGTACATTTAATAAGGAATGGCACCCCTGTCATTTTTTCTCCAATGTCACATGAAGGTATGGATGCCCATTCTTTTGAATGCTCAAAGACCACAATATTGGGAAAAAAATATATGACGTGTAGAAAAAGAGGGACTGGAAACCTCCATAAAGTCACATTCGCATTCAGCTGAGAGGGATGTTCTTCCTAAGGAGGTGAGCAACTGAGGTCGATGGTGAAGAATCAAGCAAGGGAGGGAGGTGAAGTATGGAAGCTTTGGTTTGGAAGGAGGAATCACACAAGAATGAAAGGGAAGTGAGTTGTAGAGCCGTGTGGGATGAGAGAGATGAGAAATCCATAGTTATGGATGAAGGATGGTGTGCAGAGAGGAGATTCGCAACCCTTCTCAAATCTTTAGCTTAAATGCTCTGTTTTGGGGAGAAATAGCATAGAACCTGAATATAGGAGGCTGAGAAAGAGGAGAAGAGAAGACGAAATGTAGGAGGATGGGTTTTGGTTGGGAAGAAAAGAGTTGCATTCATGGCGACATTGGGAGACATTACAGTGTCGGCAGTGATTAATTTTCTAGCAACATTTGCATCTCTAGTGACATTTGCAATTCTGAGGCTACAACCCATAAACAATCGAGTGTATTTTCCAAAATGGTATCTGAAAGGGGAGAAGCAGAGACCCAGGAATAGAGGCAGAGGAATGTGAGCAAGAGTAGTATTTGGAAGTCCACACCTGCGATTTAGAGGATAGAGGCGGCTAGGAGTTGAGTACCTTCATCTGGGAGCTTCACACAAGTTTGGGTGCTAAGTATTATCCTTTAAATGGTAAGAATAAATATAATAATAAAAATAAAAATAATAATAAGCTGAAGCTTATTTCTTTTTAGAAAGATATCTGTAACTACATGCTCGAGCTAGGTAGGAGATGCATGGTTTTAAAGGGTATCATTACATTGATATTTTCATTTGTTGTTTGCCAATTTTTCATGCTCATTGTTTTGCCTTCAAATTTGGCTTATAAGAGTGATTTAAGGTTCAAAATGTTAGTTAGGGTTTAATCTTTCATTTGACTTGGTTTTTTGATTCAAATACAACAATTATATACTTGATGGTCAACAATGTCTATGTTTTTAGCTTTTGCATTTTCTCCATGTGTCTCAAAGGAGATAACCAACAAACCTAAGTCATTTATTTTAAGTGGAAGTGCTTAACTCATATTGATCAAATATATATGTGTATGTCTTGAATTTTATTGAAACAATCCCTAACAAATTGGACAACAAAATGACAAAAAAAGGGGTTATTGACCAAGATTTCCCTAAGGCAATGTACATAAGGGAGAGGATCTACTTTTATTACAAAAACATAGGTAGTATTTTAACCATGAAAAAGTAGTAAACTAACTTACAAAAGACATGGGTGATCGGTCCAAGTTTCATTGGAATCAACATTTTATATATGTTACGGTTCACATTACACAAGCACATATGTAACCTTTAAGCATGATTGTGCATCTTTACACATACTTTCGATTCACATATACCTACACGTGTTTAGACTTAATATATTGAACAAACGGATAAATGGGTAGACATTAATGATAAGTTATAAAGTTGGGTTGTTTCATAATCCACTTGGGTAAATGTTTCATAAAACCTATATCTCTAAAGTGTCATAAATCAACTTAAAACTGTAATAGAATAGATCCTAAATCTTGGATATGAGATGGATTTGCAAGGGAATACTCTAGAAACATATAATGATTATAAAGTTGAAAAGAGTGCAATGGTGGTTATTTCTATACAAGTCTATTAAAAATAAAAGTGTTAAAGTCATATTGAGAATATATCAAGATGCATGTGATTATGGACCATTTAGGAAACTCTATTGTAGCGGAAATATGTGTATCAAAACTTCAATATTCAACTTATTTTATAGTGGCTATAATGCATTACATAGCTATGGTGTATAGATTTGATTTGGAGGTGTAGACATCCAAATTTGGACAATTAATTTATCCAAATTTATCACTTTTCGTCTAAACACCCTCTTATCCGAGTTAATTAAGTAATATTACTATTATTTAATTAATATCTTTAATTCTGCTAAATCCCTAAGGTATTTAATTAAATACCTTACCCTCCTTAATCCTCTTTTCATCAAATAAATTAAATAAATATTACATTTATTTAATTCCTCACATGTCATTTTCATCTAATCCTAATCCATTTCCTAATCTCTTCATTAAGGATGTGCACATGCCTAATCCTTGATTAGGATGTGTCACATCCTCCAACTTTTGCAAGTTGGCTTCTAATCCTCATTTATCCCCTAATTATTGACACTTAAGCCTAATCATTCTCCAAATAATTTTTAATTCCTTTTTATTTTCCTAGATTCCCTTCTTTTATATGTGAATTTTTAATTCACATTCCATCCTTCCAAGGCTTCTAGAACCTTGGACTTGTCACAATCTCCACATGTGACCAACCTTGGACTTGTCACAATCTCCACATGTGACCAAGTCCCACCTTTTGGAGCCCATCTTTTATCTTTTAGACTTTCCTAGGAATGTGAATTTTTAATTCACACTTATATCCCCAACCACCTTTCCTTTTCCCATGTAGATTTTTGAGGAATTCCAAAATTCCTCAAATGTCCCTTTCACTCCCACTTGGGGACAAGAAATCTCTTTTTGTGAAAATCTCCTCACTCCCCAAGGTGCATGTCCTTTTCCACCTCATGTACCTTCTTGACAACTCATCTCCACCTCATATCCTCTTGTCCACTTCACCCTCCACATGTCAAGATGTGAGGGCTTGTGGGTTCTCAACCCACCATAGCCCTTCATCTTGGCCTTGTTAGAGCAATCTTGACCGTTGAATTCTCTAAAGAATTCAAATTCTCCTATAAATACCCCCTCCTCAAGGGAATTTTAACACACTTAGCCATCTTGCACCATTATGCTGCCAATTTGCATTCTTAACACTTTGCACTCTCATAACTACATGTTGTCCATTTGAATCCTCAAGCCTTTTTCAATCATTCAACTATCTTTGTTCATCATCTTGCATATTGAATCTTGCATATAGTCACTCAACCCATCATCTAAGGAGCACACAACCAATCCAAGCAAGGGCCAATCAAAGAGGTGTCAACAACAAGGGAGGTAAAAGTGTTTGTGTTTTATCTTATTTGCATTCCTTTTCGTTGAACCACTCTTTTGGCTAATCTTGAGGTGTCCTTGGTATTTTGTTATTCTTGCATTCTTAGTTAGATTTGCACACTTAGAGCAGTAGGAATTCCAAAGTATACATTTCTGGCACGCCCGGTGGGACCCACACACGGGTCTTGCATTTAATATTTCTTTGAGTTAAGAATTTTGTAGGAAAAACTCATAGAAGTGCGGTAGCGCCCCCACAGAAGTGCGGTAGTGCCCTCACAGAAGTGTAGTAGCGCCCCTACAGAAGTGCAGTAGCGCCCTCGCAGAAGTGCGGTAGCGCCCCTACAGAAGTGCGGTAGCACCCTCGCAGAAGTGCGGTAGCGCCCCCGCAGAAGTGCGGTAGCGCCCTCCACAGAACTGCGGCAGCGCCCTCCACAGAAGTGCGGTAGCACCCTCGCAGAACTGCAGCAGCGCCCTTCACAGAACTGCAGCAGCGCCCTTCACAGAACTGCAGCAGCGCCCTTCACAGAACTGTGGCAGCGCCCTTAATAGAACTGCGGCAGCGCCCTTCATAGAACTACGGCAGCGCTCTTTACAGAACTGCGGCAGCGCCCTTCACAGAGTTGCGGCAGCGCCCTTCACAGAACTACAACAGCGCCCTTAACAGCACAGTTTGGAGGGTAAAATGGGAGTTTTGGCTTCGTTTTTGCTCTAGTTTTTTGCTATATTTACGTGATAACTCTCTAACGTTGTTCTAGCAAGAATATTGCTATTTTTCACTAACGTTTTTGTAGCATATTGTGGCAAAATTTGACCAAAGGCGAAAAAGAAAGAGGACAACTAATATTTGTTTGCAGGGGCATCTACATAATCAGACTTTCAAAATTTATCTTTGCTGCTCTCAAACATAGTCTAATTAGGGGGATTAAATCTCATTGTTTACTATGGTTGCTTATTTTTGTGTTACCCAAGGGGCCATTGATTTGTTTTCACTTTCCCCTTGCACTTTGTGTGAGCCTGGGGAGTAGTTGGAAACAGTTAGTGTCTTCTTTTTAGTGGGACCTGCTTGGGGATTTCATCACCCCAAGGGACAATTCCAACCACGTGTACCGGCGGGGTATATAAAGGGGGGAGAACAAAAGTTGTACCCCAATCCAGTTGAGTCGTAATTGGCGGAGCGTCGAAGCTAGGGTGATACCTAGATAGACGTGAAGAGTTGGTCCGAGCCTTTCAGTATCTCGCTGGGGTTCCTGACTCACGCTTGTGACGGACTGGTGTTCATGGTTGTGCCTCACGTACCGAGAGTATATCGAGGACTCCTTAGAAGCCTTGTGCATCCTAGATTAAGACTTTTCCTTGCCATACCCGTAATATTAATCATAGGATTGTGTTTGCTTGAGGTGTTTTCTTGTGAAAAATCTATCAAATTTTGATACTTTGGACTTGTTTTATCATTTTGTGTCCTTGCCATAGCCTTTGCCATCAAAAACCAAGCTTTGTCCCCGCAGAAACGCGGTGGCACCCTGCGCAGAAACGTGGTAGCACCCTACACAGAAACGCTGTGGCGCCTTGCGCAAAAGCATGGTAGCACCCCTGATTTATTGCAAAAAGGCGGTAGCACCCCTGATTTGCTGCAGAATGCTGGCTATGCCCCTTTAACTTCCCGGGACTGTCATTTACAAACCGTACATCGAATCAACTTCGTTCAAAAACCAAAGTTACTTAATTTTTCAAGCTCTATCTAGTGGTACCTTCCATTTCCTCTTATCAAGAATTTGACCATCCCAGGGCGGCCAAGCCCCGCATTGCAGTGTGGACACGCCCTTTAACTTCCCGGGACTGTCATTTACAAACCGTACATCGAATCAACTTCGTTCAAAAACCAAAGTTGCTTAGTTTTTCATGCTCTATCTAGTAATACCTTTTATTTCTTCCTATCTAATCAAACAAATCCATTCCTTTGATCATCTAATCAATCCAAGCACACCAATCTGATCAAATCTAATCCAATCTAACCCAATCCAATCAAATCTAACCCAATCCAATCAAATCCAATCTAATCCAATCCAAATCCAATCAAATCCAATCCAATCCAATCAAATCTAATCCAATCTAATCCAATCAAATCCAATCCAAATCCAATCCAATCTAACCCAATCCCATCAAAATCAAAAGCAATCCCATCCAATCATCCTAATCTGAGCTTTTGTCCAATCCTGATCTGAGCTTGACCAAAATCTTGATTTGAGCTTTAATCCATTCCCATCCAAAATATTTTATCCATCCTCTTTATCCTTTCACCATTATGAATCCTCATCCTCCATCAATAGTAGTTAAGGGAAACCTTAATTACGTGGACGACGATAACGAAAGTCTTGTCAATCAAGAAGAATATGACATAAATCCCCTTGATGCTATCGTCACTAGTAAGCTTTCTCCACCCACTTTCCACAATCCAATCACCCCTTCTAGTTATCCCGTTATGTCTTCATCCATGCCTAATCACGCTCCTTATGCCACCTTTGACAATGGATATCCAGTATCTTCTTCATCCCCATATTTGTCATGTCCTTCATCTACATCATCCTCTTATACAACATCTACATCGTCTTATCCTAATTTTCCATCCCAATATTCCTATTACAATTCCCCATACATGACCCCCTATCCTAATCCTCTTTCCAAATCTTCCCATACTAATCCTACATCCACACCCTTTTACCTTAATCCTACATCCACGTCTCCTCATCCTAATCCACCATCCCAATACCCTTATTATAATCCATCCCCCACATCCTCTTGTCCCACTACACCACCTATATCCTCTTGTCCTAATCCACAATCCATGTCCCCCTATCTTAATTCACCACTCCAATATCCTTACCTTAACCCTCCATCCAATCCTAGTCCTCCATCTACTCCTAGTCCTCCATCCAATCCTAGTCCTCCATCTACTCCTAGTCCTCCATACAATCCTAATCCCCCATCTACTCATAGTCCTACATTCGATCCCATTCCTCCATCTAACCCTAGTCCACAAATCCATAATCCCTCATCCATTTCTACCACCCCAGCCAAGCCAACCATATGCAAGTCTCTCGTTTCAGAAGTTCTCCAAGGACTAATTACAAAGAAGCCATCCCCAACTCCACATCTTGAAGTCATGGAACCATGCCATCCCAATCCATCATCCACGACCACTAGTGATGAGACCCTTCTCCATACCACACCTATCATTGTTGTTACCACCCCTAGCACTGATCAAACCATTGAAACCATTGAACCCACTAAAACCATTGAACCCACATCTCCCACTATGAGAACCACCAAATCCATCGAAGGCAACCAAGCCCAATCCACTCCCTCTACTCCTAGACCCACCCAAATCCAATCCATTCCTCCCACTCTTAGTAACACCAAAACCCATTCCAATGAACCTCATGAATCTTTCATCCCTCCATCTTCCCCACTTGAAGAGTCCCAAGAAGACTCCATTACCATGCCTCCCGCACATGATGAGTCACGCCAAGAGTCTAATCCAAAGCATGCTAGCATATCCCCTTCTCTAGATCAAGATCCTCCCATCCCATCTAGTCCGCCTCAAGATCACAGTCCCCCATCCATTCCATCCCATAATCCCCTTGTCATTCAAGCTTCCACTACTCCATCTCCATCTCCATCGCATAAGCCTACTACCACAAATCCAGATCCTATCATAGTCCCTACTCCCTCTCCTGATGCTGCTATCCCATCATCTCCCTTTCATAATCCCCCATCATTGCCTAAAGATGCTATCCCCACACCGCTTGCATATCCCCTTGGTCCTCTCACATTCCTCCATGGTGGTCTCCTCGCAGAAGAAAAACAAAGCATATACACCAACCCTCCTCTTCCACCTAATAATGAACTCGCATCATTCTTCCGAATAACAAAAATCCTGCTTAGATCGAATACTCAAGAAAATGAATTATCAGGGAAAAGGTTTAGGCCTTCATGAGCAAGGTATTATAGAGCCCATCCAAGCTAAAGAACATTTTTATCCGCAAGGTCTTGGATGTACTACTCATGACTCGCAATCCAAAAATGTTGGTACAACCTCTAGATGTCCTCAACGAGCCTTTTCTAAAAGAAATATCGGCTCTTCCCATCGCCCCACTAGATCATATGTGGCCATCCCTCCTCCTCTATCATATCAGCTCAGAACAACCGTCCATCTTCCTCCTTCATCTGCTCCATCCATTTTGGGTCCTTACATCCCTCCATCTACCACCTTCAATCCTCCATCTACCATGCCCTTGTTTCCTCCAGGTCCTACATCTATTTTGGGCCCCTATATCCCAAAATCACCTCCTCCATCTCGTCCTATCCATCTTTTCATCCATTCATCACCTATCCATCTCATCCATCATAAACATCCATCTCACATACCCCATAGTCAGGATCAACAAAGGCACTTGCCTAAACATCCTCCATCTACACATAATCCCCATACTCCTTCCTCCATCACTCCACATCATCCATCTCCTCACACCCATCCCATTGCTACTAAAATCACTTTGGTTGTTAAAGAAAAAATGCATCAATCTAAACATCCACATGAATCAAAAGCTTCCCATGTCCCCTCTAAAAGACATGTTAAAGCAAAGCAAAATCAAATCCAAAATCCAAATCAAATTTGTACGCCGCAAAGGCCCACCAAAGCAAAGATTAAAACCATGTGGATCCCAAAGAAAAAAGATGCAATACCATTACATAAAAAATCTGTAAGAACATCCAAAGTCACCAATCCAAAAGCTCATCATACCCCCCTTTCATCTCCTAAGTCTATTTTGGGTCCTTATGTCCCAAAATTCACCATTTCATCTCCTCCATTATCCCCACATTCTCCATCCCTTAATCCTCTTATCTTTTCATGTCCACCACCACATGTGCCAATGTTGGTCCTGAACGCATCTCCCCATCACATATCTACCCCATCATTCCACCCATACCCTTCGTAGCATCCCATCCATTATCCCATCTATCTCCCCTCTCAAATCCCATTAATTCATCCTCTTGCATAATCCATTTATTCATAAGGTTGTACCAACATCCAACAGTCACTTCAAACATGGGCTCTTAACACCTTGATCCTTATCACATGTCCTTATCCATCTCCTTCTGCATAACATCCAAAAAAAAAAGAAAAAAGAAAAAAAAAAGAAAGAAATCATTCGTCTAATGGTGAAAACTTAGCAAACAAGCGCCTAGGATAAGTACCATGATGAAAACCTGGCAAACAGGTGTCATGTGTAAAACCACCATCTACACTTGGGGGCAACTTCTTGGTATGTATTCCCTCTATCCGCTATGCACCCGTCTTCCTGTTATCCGTCCTCTTCATAAATTCCCCCCATCCCACCTATCTTCTGCATCCTACCATCATATCCCATTTATCTCCCAGTCCCTCCATACTTCTTGTGATCTTGATCCAAGGTGGGCACGCCATGCACCTATTGTGCCACATTCCTTCCTATACTCTATCCTTATTCCTTGGTCCACCCATCCATTCTCTCCACTATCACCCCATCATCCATCCTTCCCCTCATCACCTGTATATCTAAGTAGAACATTTACTTTCACTGTATAGTCCACTTAGAACATCATCCATCCAAACATCCCTTCATCTCCCCTATCCATCTATCATGCCATCCCCTTCCATCTCCCGTCTTTATCTTATTGTCCATCTATCCTAACATCCCTTTCATCTCCCAATCCTTCTGTCCACTATCCATCTATCATAACATCCCTTCCATCTCCCCATCCTTGTCTTTATCCATCTATCATAACATCTCTTCATCTCCCTATCCATCTATCATAGCATCCCTTCCATCTCCCCATCCTTATCTTCGTATCCATCTATCCTAGCAATCCTTTTGTCCCTATCCATCTATCATAGCATCCCTTCCATCTCCCCATCCTTATCTTCATATCCATCTATCATAACATCTCTTCATCTCCCTATCCATCTATCATAACATCCCTTCATCTCCCCATCCATCTATCATAGCATCCCTTCCATCTCCCCATCTACACTAGCATCCCTTCCATCTCTCCATCTATCCTAACATCCCTTTCATCTCCCAATCCTTATATTCCTATCCATCCAAACAATCCCTCCCATCCCCATCCCTATATTTCTATCCATTCTTTCCTCTTTATCCTCATCCCCTATCATCCCATCTCACAATCCCTTGTCATTGGTATCTGGCTATAGGCCTCCCCCCCATGCAACCCAATGCCATTTATCTCATCATCATCACCCCTGCTTCTCTTGCACATCTTTCCAATCCCCTATCACTTTTCATCACTCATCTATCTATCATATCATCCTCCCAAGTCATTTTATTGCTTTGGATAACTATCCCATCCCTGAGCTTTATGTGATCGTCATCATCCAATCCAATCCAATAGGTCTCTCCTATCTTGTCATATCAGTCCCATCTTTTTATCTACTTATCCTATCATCATCCATCATCCTTTATCCATTGTTTGCCTTTGGTCTTGTCGAACTACGTTGCCCCTGCGCTTTCACGTAGGCAAGGTCGATCATTTGATCTGCCCCTGGGGTTCCATCCATCATCGATCTAAATTGTCCACTTTCCTCCTGTTCTCCATCCTACCTTGGTCATCCATCAAAATCTCCATCATGGTCAGTTGTCAGTCTTTTATCGAACTACGAGGGCTCTGTGCTTCCACGTAGGCAAGGCTAATCTTTGATCGGCCCCTGAGCCCCTAGGTCTTTAGGTTTTGTCAGTCCCATGTCTTGTCTTCCTTGTGTCGTACCATCAGCTGTGCCCGCTTATCCGGCTGGTTCTTAACAAGCGAGATTCACTTGTATCATGAGATCAATCCAATTTTTGAACATCCGGCGTCATAGCGATCTTTTTAATATCCATCATCTTTGGTCTCCAGCGGGATGTGTCATTCCTAACCCGAACCTCATCCGATCCCATCTATCCCCTTGATCCTATGGCAAAGGACATTTGAAATTGATTGCATCTTTTGATGCTTTTTGGATTTTGTTTATCATTTAGAGCTCCCTATCATCACTTGTCAAGACTGCCATAATCCGTATATTATGGTGTGTTTTGATTGGTCAACTTATAGGGGCATATCTTCTTCTTTTATATTTTGTCTTCTTGGTTGTCCCCGCGTGGTACCACCAAGATCCACAGTCTTGTGTTATCTTTGGGGCATCCTTTTGTGCTTGTAGTTATCTCGATACGGCCCGACCAAGGTCTTTGTGACTTTGGGGTGTTGGGATAGCCTTGTTGTCTGTTGTGTTTGTTTTATGCATTAGACACTAATTCACCTTGGTTCTTCATACCCTGGTGTCTTGTGTTTGATGCTATAGCAAAAACCAGTGCTCCAAAGATGATAAATTGCATTTAGAATTGCATCTCATTTTCCATTCTATCATCTTGCATGTATCCCCCCATCCATTCATCCTTCATCCTTATCTCTATCCAATCTCCATCCATTCCACTTAGCCTGAATCATCTAATCATATCCTTGCTCTTGTTCTACGTCTTGTTACTAGCCTTGACCCGTCATCATCATCCATTAGTATCCTTTCCTATCCCTTTGGTGTTGTTTTGGGATGTATCCTTCCCTCATCAATACCACTCGGTGGGATGTATCCTTCTCTATCCTTGTGTTGTTTTGGGATGTATCCTTCCCTCATCAACAACACTTTCATCATTGTCATTGGGAGGTATTCTTCCCTATCCTTTAGTGGTATTTTGGGATGTATCCTTCCCTCATCAATACCACTCAGTGGGATGTATCCTTCCCTATCCTCGTGTTGTTTCAGGATCCTTCAATCCTTCATTGACAACACTCCATCCATCATCAACCCATTTTGGCTTGTACCTTGACTGGAGCAACATCACCTTTTGAAATCCATTTGTGCTTCATCCATCCCCATATCACTTACTCTCTTACCCATCACCTTGCATCATCTTCCTCATCTCCCCCTGCATCACATCATCTATTTCGAGAGCACACACATGTTCTCTTCAACCCACATGTCCTCTCGAGGGGGCATCCTTCTCCCTACTCTTTCATCTTTACCCTCATCATCTCCCTTCCTAGTCACTCCTTTGGATGACTGGGGCATCTTTTCCAATCTAACCATCTTCTTCTAAGTTTTATATTTTAATATTCTTTGAAATGATGCTACTTCGTAACACCATCTCAAAGAGGGGCAAAATGTAGACATCCAAATTTGGACAATTAATTTATCCAAATTTATCACTTTTCGTCTAAACACCCTCTTATCGGAGTTAATTAAAGTATGTACTATTATTTGATGTATCTTTGAATACCTTGCGTCCTAAGGTATTTGATGTGATAAAATACCTTACCCTCCTTAATCCTCTTTTCATCCAAATAAATTAAATAAATGGCCACATTTTATTTAATTCCTCTTTTATCATCATTTTCATCCTAATCCTAATCCATTTCCTAATCTCTTCATTGGGATGTGCATGCACAATCCTTGGTGGGATTATGTCACATCCTCAAACTTTGAGTTGGCTACAATCTCATTTATCTTCTAATTCTTGGGATTAATTAAGCCTAATCATTCTCAAGAGATTTTTTAATTCCTTTTATTTATCCCTAGATTCCCTTCTTTTATATGTGAATTTTTAATTCACATTCCATCCTTCCAAGGCTTCTAGAACCTTGGACTTGTCACAATCTCCACATGTGACCAACCTTGGACTTGTCACAATCTCCACATGTGACCAAGTCCCACCTTTTGGAGCCCATCTTTTATCTTTTAGACTTTCCTAGGAATGTGAATTTTTAATTCACACTTATATCCCCAACCACCTTTCCTTTTCCCATGTAGATTTTTGAGGAATTCCAAAATTCCTCAAATGTCCCTTTCACTCCCACTTGGGGACAAGAAATCCCTTTTTGTGGAAATCTTCTCACTCCCCAAGGTGCATGTCCTTTTCCACCTCATGTACCTTTTTGACAACTCATCTCCACCTCATATCCTCTTGTCCACTTCACCCTCCACATGTCAAGATGTCTGTGAGGGGCTTGTGGGTTCTCAACCCACCATAGCCCCATCTTGGCCTTGTTGGAGCAATCTTGACTGTTGAATTCTCTAGAGAATTCAAATTCTCCTATAAATACCCCCTCCTCAAGGGCATTTTAACACACTTAGCCATCTTGCACCATTATGCTGCCAATTTGCATTCTCAACACTTTGCACTCTCATAACTACATGCTGTCCATTTGAATCCTCAAGCCTTTTTCAATCATTCAACCATCTTTGTTCATCATCTTGCATATTGAATCTTGCATATAGTCACTCAACCCATCATCTAAGGAGCACACAACCAATCCAAGCAAGGGCCAATCAAAGAGGTGTCAACAACAAGGGAGGTAAAAGTGTTTGTGTTTTATCTTATTTGCATTCCTTTTCGTTGAACCACTCTTTTGGCTAATCTTGAGGTGTCCTTGGTATTTTGTTATTCTTGCATTCTTAGTTAGATTTGCACACTTAGAGCAGTAGGAATTCCAAGGTATACAGGAGGATTTGTCCTTATAAGACACTATGGTCCAAGATATGTTTTATATGATGGGTGATATTTTAATACCTAGCTAAATATATAGATGTATGATATTAGGGACCATTCTATGTAAAGGCTATTTGAGAACTTTGTTCTTAGTAACGTGTCATCTTAATATGTTGATGAATTATTTGAGTAAACTCATTTATAGTCATAATGAAATACATGGTATAGTGTGGCCCATTTGTGTCTAGTATAATTTGAACATTGATCTTGGGTAGATCAAGTATGTAATTATTGTTGTATGTATATTGAAGTCTAGAAAGATGTTTTACACGATTATGATACTTGATTTATAAAACCATATTGTGGGTGGGAAACCCCACCTGGACCCATGTTTATGCTTTCAAAATAATTGATGCATATAATGATATATTGGCTACTTATAGAGACATATACTCTTTATCGATGTCTCAAGTTTAGAATGAGTCAAGATTTCCTAATAACCTTGTACCTAGTTATGGTTGGATCTCCATGTTTGGAGAGGTATATCTAAGTTAACAATATTCTTGAAAAAACCTAGTCCACCTATATATTTTGAGTAAGATAATCTTAAGATGAGTAGAACTTCGATGTGTATGGAAAGAAAATTATTATTATTGTTAAGGCTTAGTTAACTCCCCTTGGGTGGAAAATCATATTACCCTTATTTATTAATTGTATGTGGGGTTTTTTGTGTTGGAATTCCAAGTGTAGGTTCCTTACGAGAAATCTTGTGAGAAGAACTATGTCTAACTTTGACCCATTTGGAAGCGGGAACGTAGGTGGTCCTTGGGCGAAGGATGCCCTTGTGACTTAAAGTCTGTAGGGGGAGGGTATAGGTGGGAATAACTCACAGATGTGAGGGTTGTTCCAGATTGGTTTGACCTTCTCTCTTTAGTAGGCTTTGGTTTGAGGATGAATGGGTATTGAATGGGTATGATCAAGTTAAGGCCCGAATGTAATAACTTATATATAGTACATAATAGGTTTCTATTAAACCAAATGAAGTAAGAGATTTAACTACTTTATCATGGGTACTTGATTATATGTATGTGATGGGTAAAGTCCATCTCGTGTTGGTTCCACATATCTTGTATGTGTTTGTGTAATTAAACTCCATATCTATGTGTTTATGTATAGACCTGTGTATTTGTTTATTGAGATTATGATTCATGTTATGTATGACCCACCCAAGAGTGAACCTCCAGGATTTTTGAGCAGTGACAGGAAGTCATTGGACCATGCTAATGACTAATGTCTTGGCTAGTGCTAGGGATTAGTTAGCATTCACTTAGTTCATGGAGGTGAAGGTAGTAGGCTACCCTGGTTACGATACGATTGTAGCAGTTACATAGGTAGGGACCCATCCATGCAAGTAACGGTAATCCAGGGCTAACCGTGTACCAGGACGGTTCACTGGTTGTCACTGGTATGCACAAAAGTGATTGATGCCATGTGTTACCCTAGATTGAGAAGAAGATAGTTGACAATACTACTAAGGTCACAAGGTGGTATATGTTAGGAGCTACTTCTTCCTGGGTGGATAGACTTGTCGTCGGTGGCTTATAGGTGATTGAAGTCAAAATCCACCGGGTTTGGTAGGTTCACTACTTGGGGGAACCCTTGGGAATGGTGGACAAATCTACGGTGTAGTATGGGATGCACCGAATCCCCTCCCAGTTGTCAGACTATATACTTAGCCTTCTGGGGTTGAGGATGGACCCATGGTGTAGTATGAGATGCACCAAATCCTCTTTCATTTGTTCAATGGTGCAGAAGACCACTAGAAGGATAGGACCCACGGTGTAGTGTGTAATACACCAATATTCTTTCTATTTGGGATGCATTATGGACATTTTTTAGCCATTGTGATGTGTTAGTCAACCATTGTTATTATGTTATGTGATGTATGGTGGAGCTCGTCATTTTTTTTATGTGATGTAGGATGGAGCTTGTCACTGTGAATTTGTGATATATGTTGGAGCTAAACACTAATGTAATTGTGATATGCAAATGAGACAATAATTGTGGTACTTGTGATGTACATATGAGCTAATCACTATTATACTTGTGATTTGTGTATGATCAAGTCACTATTATACTCGTGATTTGTGTATGATCCAGTCACTATTATACTTGTGAACTGTGTATGATCTAGTCACTGTTGCACTTGTTATGTGTACGAGCTAGTCAGCTTGTGTATATGGAGGTATTCTTGTGACTTACATGTTGTGAATGATCTTTGGGATTATGGTATGATATGCCCCTTGTGAATATTGTGAATTTTTGTACACTAATGCTTGGCAATGTTTGGTATGGATCCAACACTTGATGGAAAAATTATTATTATTATATTATAATTAACTAATTGATGATTTATGCTTAATTAACAATCATGGGTTAAGATGAGATAATAAATATCATACAAGAGGATAGATTGAACTCCCTTTGGCATTGTGGGGTGAACTACGAAGCCTCTTATTTCCCATGAGTGGATACGTAGGAAGGGTCATCACGAACCCTCAAGGCTTAGGTTGTAGGTCTAAGAAAGACCTTATCCTTGGGACCTTAACACCCTTTTGTGCAAGCACATATTTGGCAATAATGAGTTGATGCCACCATGGGAATGGAGAAATATGTAACACTATTAAGATTCATGGAAGGTGCTCAATCGTTTAAGTTGATAGTTGTTGCAAATTGAAAAAAAAATTGTGCCTGAGAAGGGGATTTACAATATTTTGAATTTTTTTTTTAATATTTTTCTCTTTTGAAGTTATGTAGAAATGATTATCATTGCTACAACTTTTCTTTCAGTTAGTATTAGAGTCTAGTTTTCAAATTGAAAGAGGATATATCTTCCTAGTTCTTAATCCTTGATAGGGATGGAATCTTGTGCATAGTTGAATCCAAATTTTTTTAGAAAAATAATGAAATAGCTTTTAAGGTTATAGGTGTGATTGAAGATTTGGGTTGTAAATTTTGTGTTTGATGGAGATTTCACAAGTAGATTTTTTGGTTGGGCTTTTTTCTTGAGGGTTTTGTGAGTGAGATTTCATTAGATACTTGTTGGAAAAAAATAGACCACTATTGAGTACAAAAGTTCTAAAAACCTATGGATCCTGAACCATCAATTTTGTGGCATTCTATGGACGTCTCTTGCACTCTTATGATCTTTCACCTAACATGAGAGAAATAGAACCCTAAAATTGAGGTGGTTCATTGAAATAAAGGAATGTAAGATGAAACTAAATGCAATGATATAAATGCAACTAAGATATGAAATTGATTGATTATGAATGCAAAACTAATGAGACATGTAATGTTTGAAAACACAGTGATGTTTGCAAAAGACCCAAAAATATGAACACAAATGCAAAAGGGACTAAACAAAAAGCTGTAACTTAGAATGTGAGCACCTGCAAGATTGACGAAGATTGAAAAGAACTCTGGAAATATAGAAATTTTTGACCTTAGATTGACTGGGACTCATTCACCACCCTAGATGAATCAGTCCTAGGTTAGGGCTTTCTGTTTGGAAATTGGTTTCAGCTCACTGGGTACTAGAATTTGCAGTTAACTGTTTCAGCCACCTCATGAGGGACTGATTTGTATTCCATGGTGAATCAGTCCACTTTCAGTTTTCTACAAACTCAGATCTCAGACCTGCACCTTGTCACCTGTACAACACTTCTTGATAGGAATCCAGATCAGGATCTCAAAGGATACCTACAAAATAGCTTAAAATTTGTTGTCTAATGTGGGGTTTTCCTTGTTCAAAACCCAAATTGGGTAATCAAACCTTGAATGGATAAAAATTTGCATAAAACCCTAGCCTTAATTGTGTTAAAGAGTAGGAAAATCTAAAGTATGACAAAACCATATTCTATTGCGTTAGAATAAGATGTGCAAATGTGATTTGAATGATGCACGACTTGAACCCTACAAACCCTACAACATATCAAATGAATGTAAATGACATGCAAATGTAATGTAAACCTTAATTCTGAAGATAGAGGGAAGATGGAAGATGGAATTACTTTGATTCAAACAAGTCTTTAGGTGTGATTTGATGGCTACTTGCATCTCCTCAACCTAGATTTCTCCATGATTCATCATAGGAATCCATCATCAACTCTTTGCAATGTTGGATCTTGGATGAGAAGTGAGCTTGAAGACCTGCAAAAACCCTTAGTTTGCTGCCCTAAAGCTTCAACTTTGTTGTAGAAAATGCAAATAAAACTTATTATGGAAGAATCCTAATACTTTACTTTTGAAAATGCTTTGTAAACATGACTAAGAGATGTGAAAAATGGCTTAAAATGTGTATTTATAGGCATCAACACCTAATTTTTCTATTATTTAGACCTAAGAGGCTGACATCCACCAAAAAATTAAATTGAATTGATTAAATTCCCCTTCAAAAATGAAATTTCCCTCAAAAGGGACTCATTTTCCACCCTTGATGAATGTGTCCCACCAGAGGGGACTCATTCACCCAAGGTGGAAAATGGGTCCCACTAGTGGTTTTTGAAGGTAGGTTTTTGGGATATCAATGAATTGAGTGTTGTTTGTTGGGATTTAAGTGATTTTTTAAGTGAAACGAGCCTCTAGAACAAAAATAATGGTTCTTAGGGGCCTATAAATGTTGTTTTGAAGAATGAATAATGCATGGGTACTCAAAAGTAGGTCTAAATTAAGCTTGAAATTGTCTCTTTTCTAAAGAGTGTCTAATTTTCTATGACACATTTAGCCCCCACTTTAGTGCCCGTATGACTCTATGTGCATATGTAATCTAAAGGACTCTAAATAGTGCACTTTATTGCATAAAAGGGTACTCATGGGAGAATGAATCCCCCATTGCAGTTATTTGCAAAACAAAAACATTAGGAATCACATCCTACAACACAGATTCATTAATTATCCAAAAATCCTTTTATCTAAGTCCTAGGAATCCAATTCGAGTGTAGATGTATGCCCTCCCTTGATTTCTCTTACTTTATGAAGGTGGAATAAAGGTAGCAATCTATCCATGTCAAAAAAAGAACATCATACCATAGGGCATTTCCAAGTACCATGTGCCACGTAACGAGAAGCAATTGGTGATGTCGGGTGTGGAATCACAATTCAAACACATCAAATGGTGTCCAAAATAGAGTTCTCTAGCTGATGATATGGTGTTTCAAAGAAAAAGATGCATTATTAACTCTTAAGATAAAATAACCCTAATTTAATGCATAAGAGTAAAAGTAATGAAAATAGGTGAAAAGAGGTAAAGGAGAGTAACTTGTCACTTACTATTGCATTTTACCTTCTTGTAGCTTGAGAGTGACGAGCAAGAAGATGTTGAGTAGATGGGATTACATTCCTTTGTGACTAGATAAGCTTCAAGGGTAGGTGGCGTGCAATGAGCTATACCATGAGGTGAGTCAATTCTATAGCTTGCACTTAGTGATTTTTCAATGATTTAATGATTTTTAATGCATGGTTAGCTTAATTTAGGGTCTTGGAAAAAAGTTCGCAAAGCGATCCCTTTTTTCACAAAGTGTCCCATTTGTTCACAAAGTGTCGCTTTTGTTCGCAAGGTGTCCCATTTCTTTGCAAAGTGTCCCAAAAGGGTTCTAAAGTGTCTAGGGCCTTTAGGAAAGCACACTAGAGCTACTTTAGCACACTTGGATGATGAATAATGTAAAAATTGAAGATATTAGATAATTTTTTAAAGCATATTGTTGTACATTTGATAGGTTCCAGCCCGGTCGTGACAACAGCTAGGAGGGAGACAAATTAGCTTTCTTTGAGATTTATCCCCAACACTATCAGCAACAAAGACAAATTATTTTTAGGAAGTAGGCATCTATTGGGAATATATGATGTGACCTTTGAGATACCATGATGCCATGCTAATGGCCCTATTCTAGCACTAGGACACTGACGCATGTACATTTCACCTTCTGACTGGGGAGATGACCATCACCCTAGATGATATAAACTGCATTCTCTGAGTTCCTATTCAGGGAGAGCGGGTATATTTCTAAGGGGATCAATCATTCCGTGAGAAGAAGGAAGACATGTAGTATTGCTTGGGTGGACTTGTTCATGATGAGCTTGTGAGAGCTCGAATCAAGCTTCCCATGCTTCTATATTCATGAGCCCCCATTGTGAGACAAATTATGATGCATACAGTGGCTCTTGTTCTCAATCCTGATGGACGAGTGGCACACCTAGATGGAGGATTGGTACATTTGATTTGCGGGATGGAAGAGCGCATAACAATCTATGCTTGGGGACGTTGCATCCTAGCACATCTTTATTATGATCTTGGTCGATTTTGTGTTTTGAGAGATCGATAGTATGGTGCACTACATGCTTCTGCAAGTGTGGTGCCTCAAGCATATTACATTCACCAGACCTATCGAGTTCCCATGTGCTATAGCCGTAGGATATCCACAAGCCTTCGACTATCCTCTATGACTCTTGTGGTAGTATGAAGATCTACATTTTTGGAGAGTGAGATTTGACCGGCTGGAGGAGGACAAGATCCTATGGAGACCTTATCTACTCACACTACAGTGGCCAGATCTCATAGGACAACTGAGGAGGATGCAAATGGACAGATTTTTGGCTAGGCAACATGACTATGTTGTACGTCCATTCTATTATGGCCGAGTCATGCGACAGTTTAGGCAGGTGCAGACAACATTGAGGGCATACCACTTCATTTGGCGATCAGTGTGGAGTACCTAGAGGCTGAGTGATACTGTTTGAATCACTATAGACCATTTTCATGAGAGCGATTTCGATGATTCAGATCATGATTAGCCACCAGTCACCAACACTGATGATGTTGGAAGCATAAATGAGCATGAGGAGTGGTGGTCAGTGACATGACCAACTCCTATATTTCACATGGATGTCCCTATAGGTGATGTAGGATAGGGCCGAGGATATACGATACAGGCCAACAAATATATTTACTGATGTTATCGATGATGAGTATGATTCAAAGGTCGATCTTGACTATGAGGACCAAGATGGAGGAGAGGAGGAGGATGATTATGAGGAGGAGGCACCCATGAGTGAGGGTGATGAGGTAGCGATTGAGGATCAATATGATCAAGGAGAGTTCTCACACACTTGTGTGACTAGATTATGTGCAGTAGCTATAATAGACATTGGTGCCCACGGTCAGAGAGAGGCTAGCACATCCTCCATGCCCCCCAGAGAGGATGAGGTTGAAATCCCTCAACAAACTAAAGATATAGGTGATGAAATTTTATTTTATGCATGTGTTTTAGTTTTGATGTTATATATATATATATCATGATGATATTTACTAATTGTGTATTGTTTCTACCTTGTAGGAGTGACAAGAGATTGGTGAGAGTTATATCGTTAGGCTGCCATAGATATAGTCCCTGCATCCATTGACGAGGAGGAGATAGACCTTGATTACGTGCCCCCACTGATCATGGAGGAGGAACAAGAGTCACTCAGACATTCTGCAAGGTTGCGGGAAGCTTATGAGAGCATGAGGAGATGACTCCATTGAGCTAAGAGTGCAAGACAGTCATCATAGACTTTAGCAAAGGTTGAGAGACTGCATGCAAAGCTAGCACAAGTATGATCAGAGAGGGATTAGATGGAAAAGGATCATATTGTAGCCCTTGGGTGAGTGCAAGGTCTGGAGTATGCACTCAGAGTCGACAGATCATGATCACGATCACACATGACTATCTCATGACGTCTGGGGGCCGGATCACGCATGCCAGAGCTCGAGGGGTCTAGTTCTCATAGACCTTGGTGATTTTGTATATGATTCAATGAGATGTACATAATAAGTTTGAGATATCTATATATTATATATATATATATATATATATATATATATATGGAGTTAGAAGGAAAGAGATATATATATATATATATATATATGCTATATATATATATATATATATATATATATATATATGAGCATTTGATGTTCTTATAAATTTTTTTAATGTGTTTGAATGTTAAATTGGCAATGTGATTAATTAAATAACTTGTGGTAAAAGTACTTAATTAATGCCGACATGATTTAACATGATTGATGTGATCTAATGTAAAATATATTGCAGTTTCACTTTAGATACAACTTTGCTAAATTAAAGAAAATATGTTAAATTAGATACACCTATAATTCATATAAGGATCAAACTTAACATAACACGAGGGTGAATAGTATGAAATCTAAAGTAATTATAAAAAGAAATTAAATAATTACCTTAGTGTTCAAGACAAACACATGAGTATTTGTCAAGTATGAAGCAATGTGAAAGTTATTTAGCATGAAACCCAATTACTTTAATAGAGAACAATAATTTTTAATCCATACTATTCAAGGAGACTAGAGATAATACCGACATAGATGCACGACATTAATAGGTTCCTTAAGGAGTGTTCCATCGAGCTCAATTAAGACATAAGCACCAGACCCATAACTAGTGTCGATTATGTAAGGCCCTAACCAATTAGGGCTGAATTTATCTTTGTCCTCATGGTCAACATTAGTATTGCATTGATTCTCATAGAGAATGAAATCACCCTTACGAAATGTTCAAGGAATAACATGAGTATTATGTTTTTGTTGTAATTGTTTAATGTAAGATTGGAGATGTTCAAGAGCGTTAATACACTTTTCATCGAGCATCTCAAGCTAGTGCAATCATTGGTCTTTATAAGTGGCATCATCAATAAGGTCTTGAAGATAAATTCATAGTGTAGGAATCTCTAACTCCAAGGGCACGATCACATCAGTACAATAAACACGGTTATAGGGTGTAGTTCCCGTGGATAACCTAACACTTGTTTGATAAGCCCAAAGTGCATAATGTAATTGCGTATGCCAATCCTTATGATGTTTGTTAATAGCTTTCCTTAGGATTTGTTCAAGAATCTTATTAGTACTTTCAGCTTGTCCATTGGATTGTAGATAGTATGATGTAGAAAATTGATGTTGGATATTGAATATTTTGAAAAAATTCTTGACTTCATTATTCTTAAATGGGGTTTCATTGTTGGAAACTATTGCAGAAGGAAGGCCAAAGCGAGCAATTATTTGTTCCAATATGAAATGAAAATTTACTTCATTGTATGTAGATCAAAGAGGAGTAGCTTCCACCCATTTTGTGAAGTAGTCCATTGTGGTTATTATAATTGTATGTCCGACAGAAGAGGGAGGTGAAATTTTTCCAATGAGATCCAATCCCCATACTAAAAACAACCAAATGGGAATTTGGGCATGGAGCTCAGAAGTAGAGGCATGAATCAGATTGCTATGTTCTTGACATTTGTGACATCATTTAGCATAAGAAAATAAGTCTTTTTCCATATGTCTCCAATAATATTCCATACAGATAAGTTTTTGTACTAATGAGTTTCCTCCAAAATGACTACGACTGGCACTAGCATGAGCCTTTTCAAGGGCTATAGGAATTTTAGAGTCCTTAAGACAGCTTAGTAAGAGACCATTGAGGGATCTTCTATACAATACATCAGCGAGGATCACATATTTGACTTTTAGTTTGCGTAAATGATTTCAAGTGTTTGTCGTTGTGGGCTCAACAATGGTACCATATTTTAAATAATTGTATATTATATCATACAATTATCACAAGGCTTCTTGAGTTGTGGTTAAAATGTCTTCTAGGCGGGTATCAATCAATAGTTTCATGATTAGGTGAATAACAAAGGTGAAGTCTGTTGAAGGATCGTGTGGGGATATAAGAGAGGCCACACTCACCATCACATCTACATGTCGATTGTCTTTTTGTGGGATGTTATCAATGGTGAATGATTCAAAATTCTCTAATAGTTTCAATATAAGATCCTTATATTTTGATAGTTTGTAATGTTTATTTTGATATGTCACATTGATTTGTTTGATGACTAATTGTGAATCACCAAAGATCTTGATATCTTTAGCACCCATGTTTAAGGAAGCTCGCAATCCTACAATTAATGCCTCATACTCACCTGTGTTATTTGTACATAGGAAATTTAATCGATAGGAAAAGGGAATAGGCTTTCCATCGGGCAAAATTAATACTACTCTAGCACCAGAACTTGTTCAACACTTAGATCCATTGAAATAGAATTCCCATGTTTTAACATCGGCAGTCAAGACACTATCGTCAGGAAAGGAGTCATGATTAGGTAAAGCGAGAGGAGAAGGGGCATTAGCTAAGTGATCAGTTAAGGCTTGTCCTTTGACTACTTTTTGTGAAACAAACTTAAGATCAAACTCAGTTAACAACATCACCCACTTAGCTAAGCATCCAAATAGGTCGGTTTTATTAAAAATATTCTTAAGGGGATCAAATTTTGTTATGACTTGTATTTAAGCATTTAATAAATAATGTTGCAATTTACTAGTAGTGAATACAAGAGCTAAACATTATTTTTCAATTGGTGAGTATCAAGTTTCATAATCAATTAAAGTTTGACTAATGTAATAAACTAGATGTTCTTTTCCATGATCATCTTGTTGAGCCAACAATGCTGGAAGAGCATGGGATGATGCAGCTATGTACATCATAAATGGTTTGATTGGCACAATGGGTTGTAAAATAGGTGGAGTTGTAAGATATTCCTTTAAACTTTCAAAATCCTATTTACAATCCTCATTCCAATCAAAGTGTACATCCTTTTTGAGAAGATGTGTGAAGCGTAATGTACGATTGACTAAAGATGCAACGAAACAATGGATATCTTGAATTCGGCCTTGTAACATGTGCAATTGAAAAATGTTCTTAGGAGGTCGCATGTTAATAATGACATCAATTTTTTGTGTCCACCTCAATTCCTCTATGAGATATGACAAACCCCAAAATTTTCCCACTATCTACCCCAAAGACACTTTTTTGGATTTAAGAGCATATTATATTTATGTATTCATTCAAATATTTTTCAAATAACATTTACATTGTCTTGTCTTGTTAAGGATTTAGCAAGGATATCATCAACATAATCTTCCAAGATTTTATGTATGTAATCGTGAAATATCAAGGTCCTCGTTTGTTGATAAGTTGCACCAACATTCTTTAAACCGAAAGGCGTCAAAACCCAACAAAGTGTTCCCTAAACATTTGTAAATGTAGTTTTGTATTGATCTTGAGGGTTGATAAGGATTTGATTATAACTAGAAAATCTATCCATGAATGACAACAAAGCATGTACAGCTATTGAATCCATGATCATGTCAATATTAGGAAGTGAAAAGTCATATTTTAAAGAGGCTTTATTCAAATCCTGAAAATACGTGCATACCCTAATATGGTTATCAGGTTTAGCAACTATGAAAATGTTTGAGATCTGTTGTGCCCTCGGCACACACAACCCGTTCCGAATAGGGACCCTCTTTTCTTTCACCTTGCTGGGTCATTTTGTTGCCACCTCGTTTTGTGTGCCCTTTTTTTGGTGTCCTGGGTGGTCAATGTTCCTTCAATGTCTCACCATAAGTTGTACGCACATCCCCACCTTTTTTTTAACTTTGATAAGTTCTAGTGCCTCATGGGGACTCCTTGACAGTTTTCCTCTGCCAGCGGCCCCGGGCCCTGCTAGGCACGGCCCTTCAGGTTTCCCTAACTGGGTTTCCCTGTTGTGTCCGCCGTTCATTAACGGTGGATGGTTTGCACCTGTACGGACCACGGGGTTTGGACCCTCATTCTCTATTCGATGAAATTCTCAGTTTCGGCTGCTTTCGAACCTTTCAGGCCCGAGACTCTGGACTTCTGCTTCTGGGGTTCCGTGAGTGTTTTGCCATTCCTGAAGGTGGATCTCAGGCAGAGCTCCACCCTCCGGGCCCTGAATTCCCCTTCGTTGCCAGGGATTTTTGAGTGAAACTTGCCAAATGGCTGCCGTCCTACATCTTCCCGGTCGTCGGACCCCAGGTATCCCACCGCCGTCGGTGAATTCAAAATCACCAACTTCCTTGCTCTTCGTACCTGCATTTAATAGGGCCATTAATGGCGGTTAGGGGTATAAATTGCTTTCCCAGGCTTGTCATCTTCACTTGTCAGCATCATATAGAGCGATTAGAGAACTTGCTAGAGGAGCCCACTGTCTTCAAGGCCTTCATGCTCATCGCCCTCACCGTCACTCCACCGATCGTGAGTGGATTCTATACCTCCCTACATCGAGTGTTTGAGGTAGGTTCTCTGTTCACCCTCCTGAACAATATTTTCATGGTTTCCAGGGATTAAAATGAATAATAAACAATTAAAACAACATATAAATGGTGAACCATGACGTCATGACCAAAACCCATGTTTTGAAACTCGAGAGGGCCATCGGTGGTACGTTCATGATCAATCTAGAGCTTCTCTTCAGCGCGACTATTCTTCACGTAGGGACATTCATCCTTCTCGGGCCCAGGTCCTTCCTTCACTGTCAGCACTAACACAAACACTTTTCCAAAATGCCATTCCTGCTCCCCGGGCTTGTACCTCTGAACTTCCACCTCCGAGAGTTCGCCTTGCTCTCACTGTTCTCTCATGACGAGCGTGTCCCGTCGGCCTGATCTTCAGTTATTGCCCGTATTTGGCAAGACACGTCGCTTTCGGTGAGATGTTACAGCGAGCCAATCAGAGTCATGGAGAAGTTTTTCATCGCTGAGACCTTCACCTTTTGGAAAGACCCCTTGGCAAGCGCACCTTGTTCTCCCAAGCTTCTTCGTCGGCGTGACTCCTGGGTCGGCATGACCCTTCACCGACCCCCATATCCATCAGTGAGCATGAGGCTAGTCGGGGAGACATCACCATGATGGGAAGACCTTACTCCAACATTGAATATTCCACTAAAGGCTCCCCTTGTCGGCAGGAATCTCTGCCTTCACTGGGACATCGTGATGACATCAATTTTGCTTAATGATTCCTCGTGGTCTTTGTTGTCACGAACGGTGAGTGCCTGGTATCTTTCCGCCTCCCGGATCCCAAGCTTCCTTTTGCCGATTGGTAAATTTCATTGAAACCTGAGCATCCTTGACTGTGCCAGACTCCGCCGTCTGGGACTCTGTACCTCATCCGCCGTTCTGAGAGGGTAAGTCTCACCCGTCCTTCTGAGCTCCGGGCTCCGCCCTCCCCACCGCCGTGAGTCTCAAAAGAAAACCCAACGACCAACACTGGCACGGGGCCCGGTTCACCTCTTGGCAGTTGCCGAGACCCCACACCGAGGGAAGGGTCGGCGAGACCTTGCGAGGTGGCAGAGACTTCACACCGAAGATCAACCCCCTGCCAATATGCTTATTCGGCAAGACATGAGGAAGTTGACGAGACCTCTCGCTGAAGACATAAATCTCTCGCCAGTGAGAATTCTTCTCGTTGATCGGCAAGACATTCAGATCTCGCTAGGACATCTCCCTACCGCACAAACTCCTGCCGATGTGCTTAGTTGGTGAGACACAAGGTTCTTGCTGAGACCTTTCCCCAAGGGAGACTTTCACACCAATTGGAAACTCCTAGTCACCAGGACAATGAGTAATGTCTCACCGATTGGCTATTATCAGAATGAGGTCCATCTGCTTGATTGAAACTAAAATGAATTGACGACATCCTCTACTCCTGGGCCTGAAACTTTGGACTTTCATCCTACGATTGCCGTCCCAAATGGCAAAAGCACTATGACATCCTGACCCTCTGAGCCTGGTCACTTGAAGATGGTGAAGTGTTGGCCATCCTTTGACCTACTGGACCCCGGACCCTGGGGTTCTTGTCCGGGAACTCCGTTTCTACTCGGTCGTCCCAAACGGCCATCTCCAGACGGCTTTCCAGCCTGGGACCTCCGGATGCCCCTAAACCCATCCAAATGGCCCCAAATTTGAAATCTGATCTCAACCCACTTGCTTAATTTGGTCTTCTTCATTATGAACCTTTTGAATTATTGATATTCGATCGAAAAGAATCTCCCAGAGCCCACCGCCCCATTGGCCTTTCCAAGATAGTGTCCCTACTAGGGAGGCCCGGTCCTCCAGGCCCGGGTTGTCCAAAAGCCCTCAATTAAAAGACTGATGGCATCAAGATGTAAAAGTATCATGTTATGCTTGATAGATTATTTAAAATGGATTTCATCTTTAGGGTTTCAACTAACATAAATTCCTTCGTGATCAACTACACTTACTACTCCTTTGCTTACAGAATATATGGAATCGGGTGCAGGACCTTCGGGGGCAACTATCGAAAAGGACAAAGAAAAATAGTCAGGCAAAACTCCTTGAGGGAAAGAAGAAAAATACCAGATGAAATACCAATTCCAAGGTGAGCCTCTGCACTCAAAGGTTACCATGGATTGGAAGGAAATCACTTACACTAATATAGGCCACGTCAATATTGATGAATTTACACAAAGGGTCAGGGTCAATCCAACAACAAAAAATGCAAGATTGATAAGGCAGAGTGGAATCATTAAAGCTGCAGGCTTCCCTTTGTCCCTCGTGGCCCCTGAATTGGTCATGGCCTGTCAGCAGGCATTTCAGCCCAACACAAGGACAATTGTTGACAGGGACAGTAACATTCTCGCAGACATGTCGGCTGGAGGAATCATGAAAACCTTTCACATTCCCACGTTTCAAGAAATGGAGAGGCCTACCATTGAGGAGTGCCAGGCGGCGTGGGATGCTAACCCTATGGGCTACAAGAAGTTAATAAATCAACATTGGCTCAAAGAAAAGAGGGGCAATGCCGCAAAGGTTCCTAATGAACTCTTCCATAGCAATTTCTATGAAGACTACCATGATTTCGTCAAAATGCTAAATAGGGTTATGGGCCTCCCCACTGTAGCCTTCTTTCAAGGGTGGATGGTGTACTTTGTTCAGAAAATCCATCGTGGGAATGAAGACGTTACCACAAAGATCGCATTTTATTAGGGAGGTATAATAAGCGACTGCTTCCATGAATAGTTCGTCAACGTGAAGAAGAGTTCTAAGTTGTATATGACTTCATATCTCCTATACTCCTTAGCAGACTGAAGACAGTACAATGGGTTGTTTGTGGCACTTGATCAGGAGGAGGGTTGAAGACTCAAGGCCTATGATAGATACCCCTAGCTCTAGTACCAAAACTTTAAGAGGGAGTACTGCAGAGTAAATGACGCCTTCACTGGCCATATCATCAGAATGATTGCTGGAGATTTTGAGAGATGGGTCTTTCACAGTGCTCGGGCCTTCTTGAGGCAATATACCTTCCTCTTCATTCAATACTCGAAGCTTACATACATCTGTGCCCAAGGCTTCACCAAAAGGCCAAACAAGTTTCCTCGATACCCCAATGACCGAATCATATTATTGGAGCTTTCTCGGCAGCTCCAACACATACAGGCGATCTTTAGTGGCAAACATATAGCAGGGATCTCTTATCCCATAACTCTTGGCTAGGGCATGTATAAGTTACAAACTTTCCAGTGTGCTGGTAACTCCGAGAAGGAACTAAAGGATTACCATTTTCACCTACACACTGCTCACCCTCGAATAGATCCATATGGGCACATAATAAAGGCACTGGGACCCAGGTTCACTTATCTCCATCACATTGAAGACTTTTGTGGGGATTGTTAAGATGATA
>VDFB02000013.1:227929188-228017148 GCA_007258455.2 Sequoia sempervirens
GTCAAAAATCCGTTTCCGTTTGTTCTTTCCGTTTCTGTTTTCTTGCATGGTTAAGTTTTCAAGTTATCGGGCAAGTATAGGGAGACAAGTTTTGTCAAGTTCGCAGAATGGTGTCAGTATTTGTCAGCATTGTCTTATCTGAATGTCACACGCAACCTCCTGCTGCGTTTACGAACGAACTTGAACTTGTTATTAATGCTGAACGCGCCTAAATCAAACTCAAAAATCACCTAAATTTCCCGCCTCACAGGTTACCTGAGATGTGTATATGAGGCTATTCTGGGATTTTTATACATGCCCGCTTCAAAACAGTTTCTGAGGATTCTATTTTATGATAGCGCCAATGTAGCTGTCAAGATGGAGGACATGAGAGAAGCTTTTGTCAATTGCCTTCTTCAGTGTTACGATCGTGGAGGAACTGCCATATCATCAGGGTTAGATTCTACAGAGAAAATATTAACGAAAGGAGCATGACACCACTGAACGTGAAAAAACCTGTAGTCATCTTCTTGAGCGATGGGGAAACAATGGTGGAGGGGATCCCCTCTATTATGTGGACAGAATGAGAAGAGATGAGCTCAGAACGATACTCACACAGGAACAGGTCTGAAAGGGATCTAACAACGAACATCCTGATAAAAATGGCAAAGAAAGGAGGTGAAACCCAGTATTAAATAGTATTCCTAACAATGACATAAAACCCAGTATTTTCGGGGGCTGTTTGATTTGAAAAAAAATCGGACAAAATATAGATCTCTAGACAGAGAGTTTCTACAATAATTAATCTTACTAATAATAATTTCAATAATTTTTTCTTTTGAAAATCCTTCCTGCCGTCACATTCATCCGGAAGTAATTTCCATTTTTTTCTAGATTTACACATCAAAATTCAATTTTACTATTAGAAACCCTTATTCTACTTGACCAATAAAAATATAAGCCCTAAAAGGTTGTCAATCTCAGGATTCATAGAGCACAAGTAACCCTGAAAATTTAAAATATGGTAAACTTGCTAAACTCTGGACAGAGCTATAGCTAGACCACATATAAAAATATGTTAGATGCAATATGTTTTTCTGAGTTCGGTGGCATATGGTGAATATATAGCTCTCTTAAGACTGCTAATTTAGAGATTTTTTGTGATGTTTTCACTGGGTAATGGAATAGCTATTGGAAGAGGAGGGGTTGCTGGTGTCGATGGTAAAGATGGCTGGATATCAGATGGGGCAGCTGTAATAAATGGAGGAGAGAATGGTTTATATGAGAAGAGTCAACAACTAGAAGAATCAGACAATGCTAGAAGTACCAGTCAGAAAGTAATCAATTTGTTTCTGAAGAGGAATTAGCAAAGGCAAACTCTCCTTTCTATGGTTATTTTTGTTCCTTTGTCTTCCTTCTCATTTTATCTATTTTTGTTTAGTCTTTTCTAGTATGTTTGAATTTAATACTCTCAACCAATTTAAAACTATTATGAATTAATTTAGGTTGAAAGTATTTTCTAATTGTCTATATAAAACAATCTTATTATTTATGCATAAAATAATATTATTATATATTATTTTATATTAATATTAATATAATATAAAAAAATAATTTATAAATTATTTAATATAAAATAATCATTACAATAAATAAATAATTAAGGAAGAAATTGTTATAGGTTTGAAATGGAAAAAGTTGATTTTTTTTTTTTTTTTGATGGAGGTCATCCACAAATTAATTGTAGCTTTCTCGGGTGACTCAACAAGAGCCTCATCCCTTTTTCAATGTCAGAGCCTTGCACTCAACAAGATTTGATCCTTGGTGGGCTCATTTAGAACCTTTCAACTTCACCAATAGACCAAGGGTCCATTGACAAAAAAAATATTACTTTTAAGATTAACTAAAAAATTAAAAAAATGAAATTAAAAATAAATTAATTAAATAATATAAAAAATGAGTTTGATTTATATATTATTTAATATAAAATAATCATTATAATAAGTAAATAATAATAGAAGAAAAAGATAGGGGTTGAATTGAAGAAGTGAAAAAATTACATCATAAGATTAATTAAAAAAATAAATAAAGAGATACAAATATTAAAAACTAATTGACTTAGATTACACTATCATACATAAAAAATCTTAAAATAATAAATCAATCAAGGGCAATAAGAAAAAAGCAACAAAGACTATTAGATAATAAATAGATAAGAACAAATACTTTTATTATTTGTTCAATAATTAGATTATTTTAAATATTATTTATTTTCTTTTAAATTAAAGAATTATTATATTTTTCAATAATTATTTTCTTATAATTAAAACAAATAATAATGTAAACAATTAAAAACTAATTAAATTAGAAATCAAAATTTATTATTATTTTATTTTTAAAACTCATTAAAAATTTAGTTACTTGAAACAATACACTGCACAATAAAAATCTTAAAGAGACAAAATACTATGTATCAATAGAAAGTACAAAACCTATGCCCAAAAAAAGTCATGGTATGGCATGATGCATCCATGTAGGTGCAAATATGGGGCTGGATAGCCACTATGGTTTCCCTCCATGTCATTATTCACAGTCAAATTAAAGTGTGAAACATTTGAATTGCATGTTAAGGTGATGCATTTAATACATTTTATAAATTAATACAGTAAAATAAAATAAAAAAATAGAGATGAATTGGTTGAAGGGATTTTCCAACCAAACAATGGTGAATATTTTTATTAAAACTAATAAAATAGTAAATGAATTGTGGTCAAGGGAAGAGGAGTGTTTCTTGGAGGATTTGAATGTGATGTAATTGCAACATATATTTAGGCCCTTTCTTTAATGGCCTATGCTTGAATTATCTCATCTAATAAATACCTTTTGAAATTATTAATATTTTAGATAAATTAATATTTCAAAATTATAATAAAATAAATTAAGATAGACTATGGGAAAATAGTCTTAAATAATCCTATTTGCAATTGATAACATACTATATATAAACACATGTATTAAAATAAAATAGATTATGGTAAGACTTAGTCTTAAAAAGAGTACTAATATATGTTGTAAGAATGAGAAATCTAAGTAGAAAAAGTAAATACTGGTTAGAAGAAATCAAGAATTAATAAATATAAATTAATTAATTAAAAGGTGGAAAAAAGAATTATTATTTTATTATCATATATATGTTGTTTGATTTTCTATTTTATCTAATTATTTTTTTATATTATTAATTGTTAAAATAATTTCAAACATATAATATTATTATAAGATTTTAAATTATGTTATTAGACAGTGTTTTCCTTAACTTACAAGCATCCACAACATCTCTTAGTATCAATTTAGCAATAGTACCAAATTGCTCCACAAATCTACAAAGAACATAAAAAGGTTTGGGATGTATGACAAGTATAAGGGCTTGTAATCTAAATCCAATTTAAAATATGTGCTCTTGTTGTCGCTCATTTTTAAAATTGTGAGTGAATTTTCATTTAATTTTGTTTCCTATTCCCAAAAAAAGAACAAATATTTCTTAAAAAGTCGGGTCAAAATTGTATTTTATTTATTTGTTTGTTTATTTATTTGGCATAAGTTTATAAATAATATTTATCTTGTTTGATTTTATTTGTATTCATTCTAAAGTTTTAAAATTCAATTTACAATTTATTTACTTGTAATCTTTGATCAAATTTAAAAATTATGGAAGTGGTTTACATTAGTTTAGTGATTTGTAGATTTGAATCTAATTTTTCATTTTCAAATTAGATGAGATAATTCAAGCATCTGTTAAAGAAAGGGTCTAAATATATGTTGCAACTACATCACATTCAAATCCTCCAAGAAACACTCCTCTTCCTTGACCATAATTCATTTACTATTTTATTATTTTAATCAAAAAATTCATCACTTTGGTTTGAAAATCCCTCTAACCAATTTGTTTCTATTTATTTATTTATAAAATTGTATTAAATGCATCACCTTAGCATGCAATTCAAATGTTTCACACTTCAATTTGACTCTTAATAATGACATGGAGGGAAACGATAGCAGCTATCCAACCCCATATTTGTAAGGGGGTATGGATGCATCATGCCATACCATAATTGTTTTTGGGCATAGGTTTTGTACTTTCTAAATTAGTACATAGTATTTTATCTTTTTAAGATTTATGTGTAGTGTAAGAACAATTTCTCTTGCTTGTACATTTATTTTTATTGTGTTGGGGTCTTAGTTATGCCAAACAATACACTACACAATAAAAATCAGAATACAAGCAATAGAAATTGTTCTAACACTTCACATACATCTTAAAAAGATAAAATACTATGTACCAATAGAAAACACAAAACCTACACCCAAAAATAGTTACGGTATGGCATGATGCATCCATGCCCCCTTGTAAATATGGGGTTAGATAGTCACTATCGTTTCCCTTCATGTCATTATTAAGAGTCAAATTGAAGTGTGAAACATTTGAATTGCATGCTAAGGTGATGCATTTAATACAATTTTATAAATTAATAAAATAAATAAATAGAGATGAATTGGTTGAAGGGCTTTTCGAACCAAACTGTGATGAATTTTTTGATTAAAAATAATAATATAGTAAATGAATTATGGTCAAGGAAAGAGGAGTGTTTCTTGGAGGATTTGAATGTGATGTAGTTGCAACATATATTTAGGCCCTTTCTTTATTAGATGGTTGAATTATCTCATCTAATTTGGTCATGTGGAGGGAATTTCCATTTGTATTTTTGGCATATGGGTGGCTACAATTTTTTTTGAAAGAAGATGCAAAAATGATAGTATGACTAACATTCATGGCTTCTATCTCTTCACATAAGAGGCATATCCTAAAGAAAGATCAAAATAGCTCTAGATTTTTTAAGATTAGCATTACATTTCATTTTATGAGTTTGTTGTTCCAAGCAAATACAAACCATCCTACAAGTAGGGATCAACAATGAGCTAGAACAAGAGTAGCAGAATAATGAGGGAAAAGGTTCCAAGATTCATAATTTTCTATAAGAACATGCAAGTTAAAGAGTAAGAGAGAAATGTCATACTAATTGCTAAAGTGTCATGCATCCCAAACCGTTTTATGTTCTTTGTAGATTTGTGGAACAATTTGGTATCAACCATTGTTATGACTATTGCTAAATTGATACTAAGAGATGTTGTGGATGGTTGTATTTTGTAAGAGTTAAGGAAAAGACTATCTAAGCTACTAACGATGCACCAATTATTCATATATGGTTAAAGGAAAAAGGAAGGGAAGATCACAAGGGAAAAATTAGTGCATGGTCTAGTGACTCATTTCCTCTTGGATCTACATGCTTTCTTGTTGTCTTTTACCATTAAGTTAGAATTATAAATTTAGTCTATTAGGAGTCTAGTGACTCATTCCCTCTTGGATCTAGAGCATGAGGTCACCATGTTGGATCTTTGCAATTCTAAACAACGTAATGGAGAGAGTTTTATGACTTATTTACAAATATGGAGAGGACTTGTAAGTTGCATCAAGCTTATTCAAACACAATGTGGATGTCCCCTCTAGGTACATCATTAACTCTAGCTTCAAATTATGTCATTTTTTTGGAATCAAAACCAACTCATTTATATTTAGGGAAATCCTTGTAAGTTTTATTACCCAATTGTATATTATTTAGCAGAATACATTAAATTTCATGTCCATCTTTATATATACCATATCTTTCTCTTAAATTAATTTGGGCCTATCATTTTACTATATGTACCATAACACCCAAAGGTATGATCATAACCAAAAAACCACACATAAATTAACACTAGATGCATAATAACCAAGATAGGAAAAAAAATATATAGGATTTCACAAAAATACTAATAAATAAGGTGTCAAAGTTCAAATTTCTCAAGTTGTTGGAGGATGCTATTTTGTAAATTAACCTACAGGAGGTCAAGTTTAGCCACACTTGGCAGGTTGGACAACCAAGCTCAGAGATTTTCCTTCAAGCACTAGAGATCTTACTATTGAAATTGTGCATCAGCTTATTGGTGTGACTAATGGTAGCAAATAGTGATCAGTTGGCCATTGATCAACAAGACTGTGTTCTATTGGCAAGACCTTGTTCTTTGTGCCTACAATGGTTTGACAATTCATGATGTTAGCAGTTCGATCTATCAGAATGACTTAGTTTTGTCGATGGGACCCTAATGGTAGTCCCAATGACAGCCCGATATAGTTCTTTCCAAGGAAGAACACTTTGTTGTCGGTGTGACTCAGGGACTTCAGTGGGACTCTCCATTGTGTCTCGACAATGGACTGATGGCTATGGTGGGACCCAAGTAGATGGGTGCAAAGCATTAGTTGATGCTAACTTGGTCGTGCTGACCACATTGACCTATAGGAACTTCATCAATTTGGCATCCTCACATTGGTGAGAGACAAGTTATTGTCTCACCAATATGTCGATACATGGTGAACCTTTTTAGTGGTAAAGTGGACATCAGTAGGACTTGCTCGTATTGGTGGGAGGTGATATGGACTCTCTCCAATGTGGTGATGGACTTGTTCAATAGTGTACCATGACAAGCATGTATTAGGGTGATTCAAATAGATTGGTGGAAGGTTTGATGTTGTCTCATCGATGACCCGATAAGGAAATTGCTAAGCGACAGTTAGTCTGCTGTAACAACTGGGAATTGAATTTGTATCTTTCCAACATGGGTCTAGTGATGTAAATAGATTGGAGAATTCTCTCGGAAGGAAAATTGTTGTATGTGTTATTAGATTGTAATAGTGATTGAAATTGTAGAGTTTGATGTGTGAATGTGACTGATCAAGGAAATTGGTAATGTTGCCTGAATTATATGTTGTGAATTGACATCTGAGAGGGAAAAACTATAACTTTGTATGTGAATCTTCTTCACTGTAATACAAAGAGTTTACCTAAATTATATGTTGTGAATTGACATCTGAGAGGGAAAAACTATAACTTTGTATGTGAATCTTCTTCACTATAATACAAAGAGTTTTTTCTTGGTGTGGTGGGTTTTTTCCTAGAAGGGTTTTCCCATGTAAATATTGGTGTCTACTCTATGTTGTCTTAATTTGTTCTTATATGTTCATGTTAATGTGCATCTTTAGTGTACTGTAATTTGAGATTTGAACCTTAAGTCTGCATTATCTTCTTAGAATTGTCATTAGGAAAGTGATTCCACACCTTTTCTTTCCTTACACTTCCAAAAGGATTTTAATGAAAAAGTGGAAACATAGGCTCAATTGGAGAACCCCCACCAATGCTCAGACCTGAAGACTTTACCACATAAGAGATTGAGGCAGTTGAGGCTCTTCTAGGCATGAAACACCCATCTAGTAGTGAGGGGTTGGCCACCTAAATAGGAAGAAGGCTTGTCTTTTTTATCAAGGCACCTTTTTTTATATGTGTGTTGATGCCATTTTGAAGTTATTTTGCTTCTTCTAAGAGGGTATTTAAATCTTTCTCTGCATGTGAAGCTGCCTCTTTCGAATGTGCTGGCAATGGTTGCGATATCTCTTTTCTGCCTTTCCCTTCCCAATCCAACTTTCTCTTTTTGGCTCTTGACATCTCTTTTTGTTTTGATCCCTCCCCGGTTCGGGCTTGATCTTCCTGAGCTCAGTTTCCTCCTATCTCTCCAATTCCTAGGGATCGCTCACTATTTTCCACCCCCTTTTTTGAGCATACTTCATGAATTTCCTTTTTGAAGAGACATTTCCTTGTGTGAGCTCCTTCACACACTTCTACTTTTTGCTACCAACTTCCATACTTCATCATGATCTCTAGATTTTTGTAGATTTTCACCGCTTCTGCTATTTCCACCAAAATGTTGGCCTTCGCTCCTTTGCCATTCACAAAGTCTTCATGAACCCCTAATGCATCCCCTATTTTCACCATAGCCTCCACATTCCAGTACTCCAATGGGAGGTCCACCAATTTGATCCATGTAGGGAATTTTTTCTTATTTCCCTTGATTGATTTATTATTTTAAGCTTTTTTGTGTATTATAGTGTAATCTAGGTCAATTAGTTTTTAATATTTGTATCTTTTTATTTTTTATTTTTTAATTAATCTTATGATGTAATTTTTTCGCTATTTGTACAATTCAACCCCTATCTTTTTCTTCCATTATTATTTATTTATTATAATGATTATTTTATATTAAATAATATATAAGTCAAACCCATTTTTATATTATTTAATTAATTTATTTTTATCTCATTATTTTTTATCTTTTAGTTAATCTTAAAAGTAATATTTTTTCACCTTTTTTCATTTCAAACCTATATCAATTTCTTCCTTAATTATTTATTTATGGTAATGATCTTATTTTATATTAAATAATTTATAAATAATTTTTTTATATTATATTAATATTAATATAAAATATAATATATTAATATTATTTTATGCGTAAATAATGAGAAAATACTTTCAACCTAAATTAATTCATAATAGTTTTAAATTGGTTGAGAGTATTAAATTCAAACATACTAGAGAAGACTAAAGAAAAATAAATAAAAGGAGAAGGGAGACAAAGGAACAAAAATTACCATAGAAATTAATTTTTATTATTTCAAACATGTAATATAATAACATAATTTATTATATAATTTAATTAATATTATATAAAAAATCTTATAATAATATTATCTGTTTGGAATTCTTCTAATAATTAATAATATGAAAGAACAATCATAGAAAATCAAACATATATATGATAATAAAATAATAATTCTTTCTTCCACCTTTTAATTAGTTTCTTTATATTTATTAATTCTTAATTTCTTCTAAGCATTATTTACCCTTTCTACTTAGATTTCTCATTCTTACAACATGTATTAGTAGATTTTTTTAAGACTAAGTCTCATTATAATCTATTTTATTTTAGTACATGTTATTATATATAGTATGTTATCAATAGAAAATATGATTATTTAAGACTCTCTTCCCATAGTCTATCTTAATTTTATTTTATTATAATTTTGAAATATTTTTTTATCTAAAATATTCACAAGTGTAAAAGGTATTTACTTTCCCATTCTCTCAACAATTATTAGTATATTATTTAAGACTATGTCTTCCCATAGTCTATTTTATTATAAATTATTATAATTTTGAAATATTAATTTATCTGAAATAATATCAAATGCAAAAGGATATTCTAGTTTATTTCTTAAGTTCAATTTTTTTTTTCTATTGAAAAAAAAAAACACTTTATTAACAAAATTGGAAATTACATATTATGACACAACAAGACCAATCCAGCAGCAAATTCTGATTTACCATAGAATATTTTATTTTGATTAAATGAAAGATTTATAATAATATTATAAGTTTGAAAAATCTTCTTAGTAATAATATATAAATTGATTAAATAATATATAAAACAATCTCATTATTTATACATAAAATAATATCAATATTTATTATTTTTATACATAAAAAAATTGATTTATAAATTATTTAATATAAAATAATCATTATAATAAATAAATAATTGAAGAAGAAATTGATATAGATTTGAAATGAACAAAAGGTGAAATTTTTTTAATATTATTCTAAAGATTAATCAAAAATAAAAATAAGTTTGATTTATATATTAAATATAAAGTCATCATTATAAACATAGAACCTGTTGGCCTCACAAGCCGTAAAATTAATACTGGCCATACCCGCATCCATTCAGAATATTTCTGATCATAATAGTTGTTGTGCGTGTGGGGAGTTTGCCTTTGCTAATTCGCCTTAAAAACAAATTGATAACTTTCCTGGTACTTCTAGCATTGTCCGATTCTTCTGGTTGTTGACTCTTCTCATATAAACCATTCTCTCCATTTATTACAGCTGCCCCACCTGATATCCAGCCATCTTTACCATTGACACAGCAACCCCTCCTCTTCCAATAGCTATTCCATTACCCAGTGAAAGCATTACAAAAAATATCTAAATTAGCAGTCTTAAGAGAGCTATATATGCACCATATGCCACCAAACTCAGAAAAACATATTGTATTACATATTTTTATGTGGCCTAGCTATAGCTCTGTCTAGACTTTACCAAGTCTACCCTATATTAAATTTTCAAGGTTACTTGTGCGCTATTAATCCTTAGATTGACACCCTTTTAGGGCTTATATTTTTACTGGTCAAGCAGAATAAGGGTTTCTAATAGTAAAATTGAATTTTGATGTGTACATCTAGAAAAAAAATGGAAATTACTTCTGGATGAATGTGACGGCAGGAAGGATTTTCAAAAGAAAAATTATTGAAATTACTATTAGTAAGACTAATTATTAGAAACTCTCTATCTGCAGATCTATATTTTGTCTGAAAACTTTTCAAATCGAACAGCCCCCAAAAATACTGGGTTTTCTATCATTGTTAGGAATACTATTTAATACTGGATTCCACTTCCTTTCTTTGCATTTTTATCTGGATGTTCGTTGTTAGATCCCTTTCAGACCTGTTCCTGTGTGAGTATCATTCTGGGCTCATCTCTTCTCATTCTGTCCACATAATAGAGGGGATCCCCTCCACCATTGTTTCCCCGTCGCTCAAGAAGATGACTACAGGTTTTTTCACGTCCAGAGTGGTGTCAAGCTCCTTTCGTTAATATTTTCTCTGTGGTATCTAACCCTGATGATGAGGCAGTTCCTCCACGATCGCAATACTGAAGAAGGCAATTGACAAAAGCTTCTCCCATGTCCTCCATCTCGACAGCTACATTGGCGCTATCATAAAATAGAATCGTCAAAAACTGTTTTGAAGCGGGCATGTATAAATCCCAGAGTAGCCTGGTATACACATCTCAGGTAATCTATGAGGCGGGAAATTTAGGTGATTTTTGAGTTTGATTTAGGCGCGCTCAGCATTAATAACAAGTTCAAGTTCGTTCGTAATCGCAACAGGAGGTTTTGTGTGACATTCAGATAAGACAATGCTGACAAATACTGACACTATTCTGTGAACGTGAAAAGACTTGTCTGCTTGTACTTGCCCGATAACTTGAAAACTTAGCCACGCAAGAAAACAGAAACGGAAATAGCAAACAGAAACGGAGTTTTGACCAAAATCAGAGCTTAGTGTGTGACACTTAAGCCCAGCCCATTCGCACAACATAAATGCGCAAGAACGGTTAGAGAGCAATGGTTAGGAAAAACAGTTACGGAAGCAAGAAACAAGATTAGTCTTTTATTAAATTAACTTCTCGTGTTTCCTCCATAAAAGTAACCCATAAAAGATCTCCATTCAGTCTTTATCACAAGCTTTTGTTTAGTCAGGTAACCCGATATCGTATCTTTCAATTTCTACTCTGGAAGCTTCAGAAAGTTTATCTTTGCAAGTTGGGAGCATTGTTTGTTTAATAATATGCTAAGAACGATTCGATATTGTTCACAAATCTGTTAGAACTTAGTGAAATCTTGCGTGGGTTTTAAATTGAATAGGAAAAGAATTGAGCTCATGAACTGAACCGGTCTTGTAAGCAAGAATATAGACTCAAATAGAAATAAAATCTTTTACCAACTAAATTCTTGATATTTTAAATTAGGTTGAATCCTCTACAATGGCCTAGACCAGATGGGTAGAGAAATTTTAGATCTTGTGGGGCATTTAATCTGCGAGGTTGTTTATACCGCCATACTCAATCTCAGTTACTGCTCTATGTGGTTTGGATAACACCAGCTTCACAATACCATTATCCAAAACCACGCAGTATGAAACCATGGAGAGAAAGTAGGTAAAAGGAAAGAAAATAAGCCAATGCATAGAGATGTGTAAAACACATGTAATGTAGTGCAATTCAAGAGAAGAAGTGAAGAATGATTACATGGTTTGAGAAAGTATTGACTACCATGTTGCCTCCTTTCATATTGTTCTTGGTCAAATAAAAATTTGATTACAAACCAAGCATAGGAATTGATGTGAGAAGAAGTCTTTATTTTGAAACAATCAGTTATACCATTGGTAGTCTGTGACAATCTCTTTTCATGGCCTTTTAGTTTGAGATTTTCTTTAATATTAGAAATCTCTTATAGTTAGTTAGACATTTTAAATCATTCATGTTAGATAGATTTATAATATTAAAAACCCGTTTTAAATGAACTTTAGTGGTAGTTATAGAAGTATATGGTTCAATATTTTTTATTGCAAATTCTTTTAATATATTATATTAATAGTTAAGTAGAGTTAAACTTTAGTAAACAATAAAATTATTATTTATAGTATAAAAAATAAAATGCAACTGTCGATTCATATTTAATCATGCTCACAAATTAAACAACAAAGCAAATTTATAAATATTTGCTTAATTTATATAAAGATAATATACTTTGATAGTATTATAGAGTATTTAAGGTCATACACCTCTTTTTTGTAGCTTTTATGTAAGAGAATTACTTCAAAGGTCTACAATGAATCCTTTATAAATAAAAGTTGGAATGAAGGGAAATAGGGGTGTCCTAGGGTTTCTCAAAATGGAAAAGTGGACCCAAAGAGGGAAAAGGGGCCCTACTTTCCTCAATTCATTAGGAAATGAGATCCACACCAAGAATTAACCAACCCTTAGGTGAGTCAACCCAAGATGTGAATCTTCAAATTTCCCCTTTTTTCTAGGACGGGGGTCTAGGTCAAACAACATTTTGGGGAGAAAGATTAAAAATAAAAAAACAACTCCAATTGTGATCTACAAAGTGCATTTAAGATATTTAACATAAAATAGAAAGAACCAAATTTTTTTTTGGAGAATCTGAAGGTAATAAATGTTGTGCACCTGTTAAAAGTTGTTACTTTTGTAACCCTAATAGGGACTCATTTTCCCTAAGGAGAATGGGTCTCGACAGGATTTTTTGAAAAAAAATTAATCTGAGATTGAAGCCTAAGACTTGCAATCCTTCCTTGTAACTTCATACATTCACTCTCGAATTTGGATCTATCAAAATTTTGCAAAATAAAATTGTTTGTTGGTGGGTAGTGGTTTTCCTCGATCAAACCCCAAGTTTGGTAATTAAACCTTGATGATAAATAGAAATTTGAAACATGAAATGTGTGTGTGATCCTAACCTTATGTGTGTCTAAGATTTATATTTCTAATAATGCCAAGAAACCCTGCTCAAGTGTGTTAGAATGAGACCCTAAATGAATATGAACAATGACGAAGACCTACTTTAGGAGCTTCAAATCCCCTTAATAAGTCATGAAACTGATTATACCTCTCTTTAGCCTAAAAATAGAATGATCATAGAAGATGAAATCACTTAGGAAACAAGTCATTAGGTTAGGTTGAATCTCATAGTGCTTCTCCCAAAACTTAGAATCCATCATGATTCTCCATAGGCATCTATCATCAATCTTCAATGATGCTTGATCTTTGATGACAAAACGAGCTTGAAGAGCTACAAAAAACAATAGAATGATGCTCCAAGACTTCACTTTTTCTTGCTCCTTGCTCTTGAATGCTCGATCTCATGTGAAACTCTTTTCTTTCTCTTGCCTTGATTTCTTCTCTCTAGTGTAAAATGAATGTAAAACTTATATTTATAGGCTTCCTTCCTAATTTTTTAATTATCAGATTCTGAAAGCTGACACTTGAAATTTGAATTTGAAACCTTGAAATACCACCCAAAACATATCAAAATATGAGTTTAGGGCTCTTAATGAGGACCCATTTGCACTATGGTGAATGGGTCTTGACCTAAATCATCAATAATCCTAGAATGTTGGGGCATTAATTTAATCCCTAGCATTTGTTCAATACGGGTTGTGGTGTTGGGAATTAAATAAAATTAAGTTAAATAGGCCTTGGAATGCATGATAAAGGGGTCTTAGGGGCCTATTAATAGGATTTTAAAACACATTAAGGAAGAGGTCACCAAAATAGGTCTAAATAAGTGTGAAATTGTACTTTCTCCTAGAAAGGGGTAGAATTTTCTACACTACATTTAGCCCCCACTTTAGTGGCCATATGACACTACATGCATATGCAAGCTAAAGGAATTAAAATCAATAAAATTTATAGAAAAGGATACTCATATGGATATATTCATGAGTAGGGAGTTCTGAAGCCCCCAATGTAGTCATCTACAAAACCACAATGTTAGGAATTGCATCCTGCAACAAAGGTTCGTTAGTCATTAAAAAATCCTCTTATCAAACTTCTACAGAGAATTGAATTCGAGGGTAGATGTATTCCCCCCTAATTCCACTTGCTTTATGGAGGTGGAATCAGGGTAGCCATGAAACCACATTGAATTACCTAACTCATATCATAGGGTATTTCCAAGTACTATACCACATAGTGATAGATATTTGATGAGATCAAGAGTGGAATTATGAATTTAACACAAAAAAGTGGCATTGAAAATAGAGTCCTCTAGCCCCCATTATGCTAATTTAAATAAAATTCCCTCAAAATGAAATAAGCTTTATTTACTAGGGTTTAGTATATACAAATGAAAATGACACTTTTTACTATCATTTGACATTTACCTTTTTACAAATTACCTTGGTGTAGAGTGATCCAGGATGTCGAGCAGATGAGCTTACAAGCCTCTTAGAATGGATGTCATTTGTGATGAGGTGGCACGAGGAACACTTTGACACATGGTGAGTGGATTTTGTTCTACTTTTTCTTCATTTTCATGCATTTACATTACTTTTTCATGTATTTTTAGTACCCTAGAAAAGATTGTCGCAAATCATCCATCTTTGTTGAAAAGCATCCATCATTGGCACAAAGTATCCCACCTTGGCTCAAAGTGGGCCCTTTGATGGCTAAAGTGTTTAGAAACCCCCATCCAAAAGTGGCTCATATATCCAAGTTGGTTGTAGAGTGTCCTAGAGCAACTTAATTGTTGTTTAATTGATGAATTTATGATTTACTTTATGTATTTTTAATTTTTAGGTTCCTCCTCGAGCTCAACGACATCTCAAAGGGAGATAATTCTATTTCCTTCGAGATCCATCACACGACTTTTAGAGGAGGAGATTAGCATTTTATAGGACAAAGGATTATTATGGGTATACCTCATGCCACCTATGAGGTATCATGATGCTATGTTGATGGAACTAGTAGAGTGGTGGGATGCAGATACATGTACCTTTCACCTTGCTATGGGTGAGATGACCATTACCCTCGAGGACATCCACCGCATCCTGCGGTTACCTATCCGGGGTGAGGTTGTGCACTCAATGAAGGAGCAGTGATATAAGGAGATGTGGGATTCAACATTATATATTGTTTATAGTGGCCCATCCAACGGTCATCCATCGGTCCTTGCATTGAGATTAGATGGCTACGGCATGCACACACACCATTACTTTAGCAGATCATGATCATCACTACAACACTTGCACTAGTACCAGATGAATGAGGCACCCACTTAGATGGCAGATTAGTTCACATCATTTGAGACATGGAGGAGCATAGGACCATCTATTCTTGGGGTTGCAATATACTGGCTCATTTATACTATGATCTAGGATAGTTTGTATACCAGGAACTAGAAAATATAGTGCACTATACACTTTTATAGGTTTGGTGCTTTGAGCATATCCAATGTACTAGACCCATTGGATTTCCTACCATAGTAGCCATGGGTTACCCACTTGCCTATAGTTATACACTGAGGCAGGCATTGCAGGGGGGATTTTCTTCACTAGTAGATTAGATTTGATTGGTTAGATGGGGATGATATCTTATGGAGACCGTATCTTAGGATTTCATAGTGGACAGATGATAGACAAAAGCTAGTAAGGTAGCAAAAAGATCGATTTGTTTTAGAGAGACATGATTAGATAGTGAGGCCCTTCTACTATGATCATGTCATGCGCCAGTTTGTACATATTCAGGTACCACGACAGGATCGACCCAAATACCTATGATCAACAGGAGTGCTCCTAGACTTAGAGACACTCATCTCCTTATGATTGAGGATGTTTACATTAGTGGTTTAGAGGATGAGGATCATGACATGTCCCCAATCTCCAATGTTGATGATGTAGGCACCACATGAGCTGACAATCAGTGGTGGGTTGGAGGACGACCAACCCATGTCTTTCTCATGCACTACCTTGCAAGCCACGTTAGACCTCTTCTAGGTCACAAAGAGGATAGGGATGATAAGAAGGTTGATGGAGATACAGATGATGATGAAAGTGTTATTGACATATTTTTGGATGAGAAGGAGAAGGATGAGGAGTTCTAATCAATGAGCGATGATACTGATGAGACAAAGGAGGATCCAGTTGCCCCTGAGAGGAGAGATGCACCTCCTATTAGAGTCACTAAAGCACATGCAACAACCACATCAGAGATCTGCACTCATGAGCATGGGGATGCTAGTAGTAGTGGGCCATCCACGCTTCCTACATATAAAGGGAACCGCTGTTGTATGGTTATACCTCGACTAGAAGATTGGAGATCTAGGTGATGATGTGATTTTTATGTTTTCATTATGCATTTTAACTTTGTGTATGATTTATATATATGTCATGATGTGTATTGATATCTTTGATGATTTCTATCTTGCAGGATCCATGCGAGAGTGGTGTGAGCTCTATCAGCATGTGATTACAAAGATGATGCCTTCATTATATATGGATGATGATATACCCTTAGATTACGTGCCCCCACCTTCCGTGAGGCAACATGCAAATCTCTTTGAGTCATTTACGAGATTAAGGATAGCGTATGAGAGTGCAGCCAAACACACCAACCTAGCTACAAGACAAATTTCTACACTACAAATAGGGTTGGATGAGATTTGAACCTCCCAAGGTACATCAGATATCGGGATAGAGTTTTCCCTCCAAGCAAAGATCTCAAAGCTAGAGATAGATATGGCTAGACTATAGTTAGAGAGGGATCGCATAGAGCAGGAGTGCGTCGAGGAAATCATACAAGAGGTAGACATGAGAGGAGAGGTGTGGGGACTACAAGTAGCCATGAGGTCCCTGAGTAGGACACAATCACATTCCGCCATCTCATGATGGGTGCCACCACCAAGCGCTAAGGGGTCTAGTAGTCATAGACCCTATTAACATTGTATTCATTAATATATGTACTTGAACTTTTGATGATATATATGATATATGAGCATTTATGTTTATGTTTTTATGATCTTAAGTTGAATTAAATGTTGATGTGATTTATTAAATATCCTTTGTAAGAATGTTTAATAGATATCTCCATGATTTAATGTTTATATGATCTAATTAAAACATTTTCAGTTTATATTAGATACTACATTGTGATGAAGTATCCTATGTTAAATTAAATGCACCTATGATCTCATAACATTAAATGCATATAAGGATCTAAATTAACACGACACACAAGATTTTATTTTGAATAGTATGACAATTAAAGCAATAATTAAATCTAATTGAAAAATCACTTTAGACTCTAAGAATAATATCATTTGTCAAAGAATGAAGCAATGTGAAATAAAATGGAATACCATCTACCTAATCTAACAACACTGCTTTAACACACTATTCAAAAGAGGGGATGTTATGCATAATACCAACATAAATACTTGGCATTGATAGGTTCTTTTAGAGGTGTATCATCCATTTTTGTTAATGTGTAGGAACTGGATCCATAGTTTTCTTTAATTACATAAGGTCTTGACCAATTAGGGTTGAGTTTTCCTTTTCATTCAGAAGAGCATTTACATTACACTAATTTTTGTATAATACTATTAAATCTCCTCTGTTAAACATGTGAGGGATGAAATGATCATTATAAGTATGTTGCATTCGCCTAGAATAAGGTTTGAGATGCTTGAGAGCATTAATACATAATTCATCAAGCATTTCAAGCTGATGCAATCATTGTACTTTATATGTAGTATCTTTAATAAGCCCTCTAAGAGTGATTCATAGTGAAGGAATCCCAAACTCCAAGGGCATTATTGGTTCAACACCATAAACAAGGTTATAGGGAGTGTTTTTGATAGATGTTCTAATACTTGTACGGTAGTCTTACAATGCTAAGTTAGTTGAGTATTCCAATCTTTGTTATGTTTATTTACTATTTTTCACAAAATTTGCTCAGGAGTCTTATTAGTTGATTCCACTTGACCATTTGATTATGGGTAAAATAGCATCAAAAAGTGATGTTGAATTTGAAAAGTTTCCAATAATTTCTTCACGTCATTGTTCTTAAATGGAGTTCCATTATTTGAAATCAATGCAGAAGGAAGACCAAAGCAAGCAATAATGTATTCCAATATCAAACCAAATATTGCATCAGCTATCGTAAAACGAAGAGGAATAACTTCTACCCATTTTGTAAAATAATTGGTTGTGGTGATGATAAATATATGTCCAATGAAAGAAGGTAGTGATATTTTTCCAACAAGACCCAAGCCCCAAACCGAGAATGGCCAAATAGGAGCTTGGGCACAAAACTCAAAAGTAGGAGCATGAATCAAATTGTTGTGTTCTTGACATTTATGGAATTTCTTAACCTAGGAAAAACAATCTTGTTCCATGTGTCTCCAGTAGTATCCTATATGAAATAATTTTTGAACTAACGATCTTCCTCCAAAATTCCCTCCAAGCTCAGATAGGAGTCTTAGTTTCAATGTTGTCAAAAGAGTTGAAGGATAAAATCCCTTTTCTTTATGAATAAAGAAATTATGTTTATTTTGTTTCTTGATAAAGTAATCGATACATTGCTAGCAAATAAATCCTTTTAGGACCTTGTACTAATGCTCTTATTGTATATTATGGAAATATAATATAGTTATTAACCTTCTTTTTTGTTTATTAATGTTTGGTGAAAATACATGGTAAATTTGTGTTAGAAGGAGATTGATGTAAGAACACCATGTGCTAGAGATGGTACACACCAAAAAAACTACCAGGAAGTCCATAGTTGGTAACGAATGTTACCTAAGAGATAAAAGGGGTGGGAAACTCTAACAAAATCTATTGAAGGGACAAACATGGATGGTGAAGGATGGTTAAGGGACACAAAAACCTTTTCCCATACTTGGGAACATATCAAAGATGTCAGGGAATAAATCAAATAATCCAAAGAGGTTGCAGCAAGTATCCAAGCAGACTTGGATAACAAGCCATCTACTTTGAGACTAGTGCCAAGTGAGAATAGTGTTAATAACCCTTCCAATAAACTAAAAAAGGTTGGAAGAGCACTTGTGTTTGCATCGACCAATTGAAATCATTGTCATTAGTTCTAATGAGTTGGAGATTACTCTCCATTCAATCCTGATTAAAAGGAAAACTGAATGCAAATGCGTTAATGAATAATAATGTAGAATTTTCTTGTTAATCAAGAGAACTTATGACTATGTGTCAAATCTTACACTTTTCTAAATGTATAAGTGTGTAATGTATTGGTAACAAATTATGTATTAAAACATGGAGTTAATTGGTATTAATACTAATTAAAAAATTTAATTGAAACTAAGGTGGGTTGTAACATAGGAAATGGACTTGATCCATAAATGGGTCAACAACCCATACACACATCCTATGAAATTATATTATCATGGTCATGTGATTCAACTATACATTCCTAAAAAAAAGAAACCAATAATATTATATAATTATCATGTGTTCCTAAAAAATATATTATGACAAACACACAACAATAAAATAGGCACAATGGATTTCTACAAGTACATGCTAGAAACCCTTGCTTGATTCATCCCTTCTTTGTTTCATTTATTAGTTCCTTTTGTTGTTTCATTTATTGGTGCCTTTTTGTGTTTTAGGAATTTGGAGAAATTTTATACCAGGTGCTTGCTTACACTTCATGTACTCATAGTCTTCTCATCTTTGACAAGTTACTTCATGTAGAATTTAGCTTCAAAATTGAATTGAACTTCATACAAAATTTAACTTCAAGTTACAATAATGCATACCTTCATAGGAATGCACATACATGATTTGTCTTGGTAGAAAATTTCCAACCTCCTCTCCTCTTACACAAATTGAATTTAACTTCATACAAAATTTAACTTCAAGTTACAATAATGCATACCTTCATAGGAATGCACATACATGATTTGTCTTGGTAGAAAATTTCCAACCTCCTCTCCTCTTACACAACTTGAATTTTCGTAAAATACTTGTACATTGAATAAAAGACAAAATCGGTAAAAATTGTACTCCAGGTTGTTTGCAGTTTGGAAGTTGGTTTACTCATGGTTTAGGAAACATTGTTTACAATCCCATTATCTACCATTGTCACTTACATCTTTGGTTAAGGGTTTATGTGTAGCAAGTTTTTATGATTTACACTATGATAAAAATTTGCATGATTATTAACTATGTTATTATGAATGTGGCATATATATGAACTAATTATACCTAAGATTTGTTTAAAACAATTTAAATTGGGAAAAATCCAAAATATTTTGAATCTCGCATTTATTAGTGCCTTTTTTATTTTATTTATTAGTGCCTTTTTTCGTTTTAGACATTTGGAGCACTGTCATCATCTGTATCTACAGATGACCAACTTTCTACGTTAGGAGAAATTTTATTCCAGGTGCTTTCTTACACTTCATGTACTCATGGTCTTGTCAGCTTTGATAAAGTTTTTAGATTTCCACCAATATAAAATATGAATTATTTGGAATTAAATAGATAATTATTATTGATTTTCTACATGCATTTTGACTAAAGTCTTAATTGATAGGTTGATTGAATTTTTTTTATAATTCTTAAACAATTTGACATTTTTTGAATCCAAAAGATGTGACACATACTATGCTTCCCATACTATAGGATAAAAAAAGAAAAAATGATTTACTTGCAAAAAAATTATTAAAAAAGTGTGGCACATCCTTGCATGTGTCCTCTACTTATATTGAAAGTTTCAAAAAAATATATTATTTTTTGCTTGTACTTAGGTTGGTCAGACATACACATGCTTTTATTTTGTTCATGAAAATTCAGTACTACTATATTGAAATTTCAAATTTTCACAAAATAGATTTACTATTTTCCAAAAGAGAACTAGTATCTTAGAAACTAAATTCAATTTGCTACAAATTTTGTTCTTACATATTTTTCAAATTATGTTAATAACATATTCAAATATTTATTTCAAGTTTCCTATCTCTATTTTTTTGGATTTTCATTGCCACTTAAGGGCCTAGTTTTGACCCCCATGATCTTGCACTGACCCACATATGTTTGAAAAGGAATTAATATTTTTCTTAGGATTGTTTTTTGTGATGACATTGATATTAAGTGAAGGTTTATTTGACGCTTTCATTTCTTTTAAAGGATAATTACCAAGACCTCTTGTTGTTTCTTGTGGGGTACACTCTATAGGGACATGGATACCTTGTTCTTTAACACCACATCCTTTTCCATTAAATCCAAGTTGTTTCAAAATCTCATAACCTTTGCCATAAAGTTTTTCCATTTCTTTTGGATTTGATGGTTTCTCATTATCACACTCATCATATGTGAATGTATAATTTGTGTTTTCCTCTTCTTTGATAAAAGTTGTGGACTCACATTCTTTTGATGACTCAACTTGTGTGGATATTATAAAAAATTCTTTTTTTTTTCCAGATTTGTGTGTAATCTTGTATTCTCCCATGAATTTGGATGTGAAAACTAAGGAACCCCAATCATTGCCCAATAGTTTCATGATTGATGACAAAATATTCTCTTCTTCTTCTTGTATTAGTTACACTTTTGTAGTTGGTATCAATGTTGTATGTGGATTTTCCATTCCTTTCTTAGTTTGAAAACAATTTTTTGATTGGAGGCTAGCTTTGATTCTGTAAACCTTGTTGTAAGTATACTTTGCTAGATGATGTAATGTTGAAGGTACTACATTCATTGCATGAGTCCAAGGTCTACCTAAGAGAATATTATATGAGAGTTCTTAAGGCATAACATGAATAGGAGTTTGCAATATAACCTTTCTAGCTTTGATAGGTAATGTTATTACACCAAGTAGTTGTTTTCTCACATTATCAAATCCCCAAATAGATAAAGAATTTAGTTGAATTTGGATTTTATCCACTCTAATCTTATCTAAAAGGCTTAAACTACAAACATTGAGTGTCAAACCATTATCAATGAGAGTATGTCTTATGCAAAACCTATTAATGAAAACCACTATCATCAAAGCCTCATCTTGTTTTTGCAGTTCTAATGAAGGTCTCATCTTGATGAAAGGTAATGTCTAAGTTGACTGAGTTCATACCTTGAATTAGGGCTACTAAATAATTTGGTTGCACACACTAGGAGGGATAAAAAATTGTTGTAAATCATTTTGGAGCATGCCATGATAAAGGGGAATTCTTGAATAAAATCCCACAAGGAAATCTTTGTAGGATTGTTGAGAATTTTTTCTACAAGGTCATATTCTTTCCTACATTGGTGGATATTAGGTGAAGGTGGGAGATATGGTTGAGGCAATGAAATGGATGTTGGAATTTTTCCTGGTTGTGTGTTATTCCTAGTGTTATATTTATGAGCAAGAATATTATAACTTAATTACTATGAAACATTGTTACTAGTGAGTTTCCTTGGAAAATTTAAGATAGCTCCAGGAGGTAATGGTGTGCTGAGGTGGTCTTATTATAGGAAGTGCCTTAGGAGGTCCAATAATTAAAGGACTCTTGGGAGGTTCAACAGGAATCTTAGGTGGTCTAATAATCAAGGGATACCTAATGTTCATAACCTCAATATATTTATTCTCATTTTAATTATCTTCTAGAAAGGGGGAGTCTAATATCACCTTATCATCTTCATCTAAGGAAGCAATATTACTATTTTTTGAAAGATATGTACCAATTCCATTTTCCTCTTTCACCATGATATCTTCCCTAGAAGGAGATTTTTTAAGAGAGGAGCAAATAATATTTTCATGACATTCAATGTTTGGATCTAATATAAGTTCATCACAAGTAGGGGAGGTATTGAGAGAGGAATAAATATGATTTTATTATTTATCAATGATTACTCCTCTTGTTCAACAATTTCTTCCCAATTGGGAGAAGAATTGGAAGAGGGAGAAACAAGGTTCTCATGAATCTCAATGGTTGGATCTTCTAAGGCACCTTTGTCACAAGTAGGAGAGGTGTTAGGAGAAGAACAACTAGGATTGTCATGATTGTCAATGCTTGCATCCTATTGTATCAAATAATTCTCACAAATGGGAGAGATAGGTAAAGTGATGTTAGGGGATGTGTCAATGGTTTCATCCTTTTTTCCAACAATGTCTTCCCAAGTAGGAGAGGTAGGGGAAGAGAAATAAATAGGATTCTCATGAATCCTAATGATTGGATCTTCTAACACCAAAATATCTCCTTCACAAATAGGAGAGATATTGGGAGAAGAACAAATGTGATTACCACGATTATCCAAATTTATATTCTCTTTGACCAAAGTAACCTCACACATAGGAGAGATAGTGGGGGACAGAGTAATGCAAAATAAGAAAAGAGGGGAAATGACTTCATATTCGTATGCTTGTATCAACAATTTCTTAGAGTATTATACAATATTTAAAAATAGAACATGAAGCATGATAACAAGAAATTTTTGCAATGAGAACATGATGTAATAATTTTTCTACATATCTGAGATGCAACAATTTTTCCCAATGTGTAATAAATCAAGCAAAATGACACTTTTCTTTGACATAAAATGATTCTTTTTCAAAATTTAAAAACATAGATTTAACAACAAAAATAGAAGGCAATCATAGACACAAAAATGCACCCAGATAGTTGTTAGGACACCTGCATAGGTACAAATTTTCCCAAGGGCGGATGAGTCCTTGATCAACGTTTTGAAAAATGGAAAATGCAAATTTTGAGTTATTGTTTGTGTTCTCTATTTTAGGTTGTAGACTATTATTACTGTGAGAATTTTTTGTAGATTTTGATGTCTAAGTGAAAATGCAAATACAGACAAGAAGTGAAAAAAATGACAACTTTTTGAATACAAATTTATTTGAAAATTTGATCTAAATGATTGAAAAACACTCTTAGTACAATAACATGCAAGATGTATGCATCATTTTTGGATTTTTGTGAATTTAAATGATGAAAAATGAACTTTTAAATGATGCAAAATGCAATTTTAGATGATGCAAGATGCAATTTTTAAATCCTAAATAAGATGAAAAAAACTTAATACAAATCCTAGATCTAGGGTTTTAGAGACTTCCAAATCAAAATTTGTGATTTACAATGTCGGGTTCGCCAAAATGAAACATAAGAAAATAGGTATGTGTGGTGTAAAATGGGGAATGCATACACCTATCTTCCTATTAATTTCATTAGGAAAAGGGATCTCCCAAAGGTAGGATTGAATTTCAACCAAAAGGTGAGTCAACCCTATTAGGGGATCTATTGTTTCCCTAATCATAAAAATGATAAATATGACTGAAATTCACTTTTGGGAAATGGAAATAAAATACTTAATGAACTCAAATGTGAAATATAAAACTTGAAATGTAGATTTAAAGGATAACACTAATAGAAACAACTTTCAGGAAGATTCGAGAAGGGAAAATTGATGTGTACCTATCATTGAAAGTGGTTGCTGAGTGTCCTACTGGGACATATTCGCCCTAGGGTGAATGGGTCTTTGTATAGGGATCAAAAATCTGATTTCACAATCCTATGGTCCCAGATCTGCACTCCCGATTCCTCAAGATTCCACTGTCAGAAAGACAAAAACATATTCTACAAATGAGTTTTCATGGCTTGACAACTTTGATGACAACTTTGACAACTTTGCAAAATTTCTCTTTTGATCAATCCTCAATCCTTCTTCACTCGCAAATTTGCACATACAAAGAGAGGGAAAAATTGTTTCTTTTTTGTGAATAGGGGTTTGCCTTGGTCAAACATCGATTTGGTAATTAAACCTTGATAATGAAATGATGATAAAATGAATAGAATTTGATGAATGAAAAATGCTATGTCACAACTCACCAAACCCTCAATGGCTACCCTTAGAGGATTGAAGTACCACACATCACTTTATTGTCTTGATCTTGCATGAAATGACTTGATTGGATGCTTGATTTGACACTTGATTTGATGCTTGAATGCTTGAAACCTACATCTTTGAGCACCATAAATCTGCACACAGTCTAAACTCCAACACTCATTAGTGGGGGTTAGTTTAAGTTATGCAAACCTACAAATGCTCCTATGAAATAATGCATTATGCTTCATGAAAAAAATGAAATAACATAAACCAATAAAAATCTTAGAGAAGCACCATGCACACCTATTCCATAGTGGATTGGTGTCACTTTGATATGAAAATTGACCCTTTCCCAACCCTTGACAAGCCAATGATGAAGATGCAATGCTATGACAATGAAGTGGACAAAATTAGCTCTCAATGTGAAGAGAGTAACTTTGCATGAAGATTGTGGATGATGAAATGAAGGAATAGCCTCTCCATTTATAGAAGAGTTTGATGAGAGAAGAGGCCAAAGGGATGCATGTGGGACTAAATTTCAACCAATGGCAAGGTGCCACTTGTCAAGAGATGGATGGGTGAAGGATGTGAAAGTTTTGATGAATGTGCCAAAAAATGACATTAGGTGGCCTTTTCAAATTTGAAATTTGGCTTGTTGGAGGGAGAAGAAGGGGTCTTAAATGCCAAGTGGGGGATATGTAAGAGGCGAGTTAATGCTATGTTGAAAGGGACAAGTCATTTGAGAGGGAGATTTGAAATGGGGGAATATTCCTCTTTTATGCCTTGTTGATGGAAAATGAAGATTTAATAAATTAATTAAATGATTTATTTGTGCAAGTGGGAAAGCTAGAGGATGGGACTTGCATTAGATTTAACCTTAATCATGATTTAGTTAACTTAAGTGAAGATTAGTTGATTTGAATTTTTGACTTAAATTTATGGATTAAAATAAATCAAAAGGAGATGGAAAATGATTTAGACTTAGTTAAATAAATATTTTGATTTATTTAACTAAATGGGATGATGTTAGTGTTAAAGATGAATCTATTTAACTTAAATGGAGGACTTTAGAGATTAATCAAATAAACTTGATTTATTTGATGAAAGGATGAATACGACCTAATTAAATGCATGATGCCAATTTTGCATGTCTACATTTTTCCCCTCTTTGAATTAATGTACTTGCTGCGTTGGTTCAAAGAATAAACTTTCCGCGTTCAAAATTAAAAAAAATCTAATTTTTTCAAATGCCCTAGCGGAAAGTACACTGGTACATTTCCCCTTTGAGAGATTGAGAGAAAAATTTGATTTGAGGGTCGATCTTGTGATAAATAGGTTCAAGATGGATGCATGGATGGTTATGATGATGATGCAAATGAGATGGTTTTAAGATGCTTAGAATAACCAATCTATATTATCCTAAACAACTTAAATGATGATATGATATGATGATGCCTATATGATTATGCAATGGATGTTTTATGCAAATGTATGGTTTTATGAGATGCTTAGACTAACAGATTTATATTATGATGATGAACAATGCATGTGAGGTGATTATTGTTTCTTATATGATATGATATGATATGTAGTATGCTGATGGTTTTTGGGCTCAAGATGGATGCATTAGTGATGATGATTACCTGATCATGATGATGTTAGCATGGAAAGGAGATAGAAGAAAGTAAGAGATTCCAACAAGACATGAGTTGATGATGATGAGAGATGGATGATTTTCTTATCAGGAATTAGGATTTTAAAAGGGCCACTTACCTTATGTTTTATAACACACATAAGCACGATGTATCAAGGTATAAAGAACTAGGATGGTGTTGCACTTAGTGTGACAGACTTTGAATCAACAATTAGATAGGAGTACTCCTGTTCACACTTGACATACGAAACCTTATTTAAAATACAGTTCAAATATTTCAAACATCTTGGACCAAAACATAGAAAAGCAAGCCTTCCTATGTGGTCAACAAGACACCTAAAACACCCTCTTTATGCCCAAATGAAGCACGCATGACCCAAGTTATATTACAAGAACATCCAACAAGTGCAATAGATAAAAAGATAATGATCGTTGCCCCATTCCTATCTCTCTAAATCCTTTTGTTTGGACATCATCGGGAGGTCATTAAAATGAGTGCAAAGAGATAAGTCAAAAAGACAAAGATAAAGTTGTAGACACGCAAAATTAGCATCATGCATTTAATTAGGTCCATTCATCAAGTAAACTTAGTTCACCTTCATCCATTCATCAAGTAAATTAAACTCATTAAATCCATTCCTAAGGTTGTTCATTTAAATTAAATAAATCAAACATCACCCTTTTAATTAAATAAACAAAACTTTATTTAATTGAAATCCAAGTCATATTTCTCCTTCTTGATTTAAATAAATCAAAATATTTAATTCAAAAGGGTTAAAATCATCTAATCATCATCTTAAATAAGCTAATCCTGATTTACCTAACCTAACCACCCATCACATCCTCTAGCTTTTCCCACTTGCACCAATAAATCATTTTAACTCATTTATAAATTCATCATTTTATTTCAACTTGGCATAAAAATAGAATATTCCCTCAAGTTTGAAAATGAAGACAAGTTGACTTGTCCCTTCCAACATTGCATTAACTTCTCTATTTCATGTCCCCCACTCAACATTTATTTCACAAATTCAAATTTGAATCTCCCTCTCTTGGGCACATTGGCCAAAACTTGCACATTCCTCAACCTATGACAAGTTGACAAGTGGCCTCATCTCATTTGTCCAATCTTTATCCCACATTGCTCTTTTATGATTATTCTTCCAATTTGAAAATCTATAAATAAAGGCCTCATTCTTCATCAACATATCTACACTCTCATGCAAAGTTACTCTCTTGAATTGAGAACTAATTTTGCTCTTGACCATTGCATCTCATCATTTCAAGTTTTAGCAAGGATTGGGAAATGGTCGTTGGAACATTTGACACCAATCCACTATGGAATAGGTACATGTTATGCTCTTATATGTCTTTTAATCCTTTTTGTTATTTGTTTCATTTTGAAGCATTTACATGTTATTTCATAGGAGCATTTTGATGAATTTGTAGGCTACTAACCCATGCTCTAGAGGTTTTAGTGTTTGCAAATTTTAGGTGCTCACATATGGCGCTAGAAGGAGGGCTAAACATTTCCATTTTTGTCATGTTTTATTTGAATTGAAAGGCTAAAATTTTCCAATAATTTATCCATATTGTTACTTTTCATCTGTATACACTATTTTGTGTATATTCCTTTCAATAGCTTCAAAATTGCTAAATTCTGTCTTTTAGTTTTCAAATTGGGGTTAGTACACTATGACAATGCAAAATGTCGAGGGTATATTTGAACAAAAACCATCAAAAGACTAATGTAGGAGAGACATAAGTACCTGACAAGTCTAAAGCTTCGCTATCAGTCCAGTCTATTTATTGTTGGTTTTGCATTACTCTGCCTTTCCTTTTTACCTAGCACTGTATGTTTTTAAATAAAGTGAATGCTTGCTTATGGTGGGTATGATTCGGTTGTGGTTTAAGATGTGAATCTATTCCTCCAAATTTGACTGTCTGTTCAAACTCATCATTTACTTAGTCAAACATTCGTTGTTGTTAAACATCAAAAAATTTAGTCAAACATTTTCTATGATTATGATTGCATCCATTCACTTTAATGAAGTCGATTTCCATTATACATCATAATGGTTTAGGAGAAATGAACTGACATTTTGTTGATTTTCCCCAATAATTAGTACCACCAAAGCAACGTGTAACAAATTGGGAGGAAAATAATGTATATCTAACTCTTCCTGTATTGAATATCTGAATATCTGACTATAACAAATTGGGAAGCAATTAATTGATATGTCTCTGATTAGTAGTTATATGCCTTCGATCTATAGAACTTGTGTATAGGTCAAAGGCGTCAAAATAAAGGGAAGGTTGTTTGGCGTATTGTCTAGGGTGTCATATCAAAAGCATCATTAACCATTCTACAGAAAGACTTGTGTATAATTTTCCATCACACCAATTAATCCTAGACTTTAAATGCATATGAAATGTGGGGAGATTAATAGCATTTTGTAATTGATTAGGGATTGCTTCTGACAATATTGATTATCTTTGTGCTTGTTTTCTCTTACCTCTGTGCAAATCATATCATGTTTTCTATGTTCAGAAGAGAAGCACACACTTACAACGGGAGGATCAAATCTTTGGTACGCATTAATGACAGTTATTGATTGGTAGGCATTCTGACAAACTTTCATTCTCTCAAATCTTCATTCCAATTTAGTATTTCATTCGGCTGTAATAAAGTCTTTAGTTTTTATTTAAACATCCTACAGTTATTGATTGTTGCACAATTAATAACCTTGATTGGTGTGCATGGATTTGTGTTAAAGTCAGAATATATGTCATTGAAAAATCTTTTGAAATCTTTATGTCTTGGGTTTCCAAGTAAAACGTCTAGTCTTGTGCGTAGGCAGAAGTTTATGGGAGCCAACTTTATGTCGGTTGAAGGTAAGCCTTATGGTGTTGTTCAGAATTGATTAAGACATTTGAAAAGTCAAGTTCGCCTTATTGATATCAATATAGCTTTGGGCGTGATTTTTCACCTGCCAAAGGCATTTGATTGAAAGCTTTTTCTTTAAAAAAAACATTTATTGGCTGTATCTTCATACACTTACTAATTGCATTTGCTTGGAAGTTTTAAAAAAAGCATTGGCTTTACACCTGCCATTTGTAGTTTCTTCGAAAAACTCCCCAACTGATTATACCAGGCGGCTTCACACCTACCAGATGCATTTGCTTTAAAAATTCAAAAATCTTTCTATATGGCAGTTGCGCTTGATCTTTTAGCAATATATGACTTTAAGGAATGGCTTTAGTAACCAATTGGGTGCATTTCATTTTTAATTCTCCCATGCTATATTATTACATTATCATAGTCAACATTTGAATTTGGGAGGGTGTTTTTGAAAGTTGTAGTCCTTATAGTTAACAAAATTTATGGACTTGCAAAAGTTTGTTATATCATTTTGATTATTTTGAAATATTCAACATTTGATTGAGATAATACTTTTGAAAGATTTATTCTTTAAAGTTGATTCATTCATATAATTTATTAGTTTTGTATTATGAATCATTTTCATCATTATGACCATAGTTAAAATTTGAAATTTATGATGATGCTTTTAAAGGACTTATTCTTTGCGATTGATTCATTGGATCAATACCTTTAGTGATGTGGATTAAGATAAGAGAGAGAATGGGTCTAAAAAAGTGTGAAATCTTATCACCCAAATCTTTATCCTTTCATTTGAGATCATGTTATTATTAAGGGTAATCATCAAAATGGGTTTAATATTTTGATCCTTGCATAATTATCTTTTCTTTTTTTATAAATAGGTACAAGGAAAGAAAAAAAGGGAAGCAAAAGGATCATGAAGGAAAACAATGAAAATGAAGAAGGAAAATGAGGAAAACAAAGGAGAACAAAGAAGGTGAAAGGAAAACGAAAGGGGAAGAAGCATGAATATAATGTTTTGAAAGATCAAAGTGTTTTTTAACACTTTAGTGTTTGTTTAAACACTTTTTCACGAAATTGTTATCTCTTCTTTCTTAGGACACTAATTTTTGTTTGGGTTTAAAAAGAATCTTTCAATTTATTCTTACAAAGGCTAAAATGAAGATTAGGAATGCAACTTACTAGATTTTGTTTCTTGGATTAACAATTGAACAAAGTATCTCTCACTCGTCTTTTCGTTCTTAAAAAGAACTCACATTTTTCTTTGTGGATTTAAAAAGAACAAGTGCAACTTTGTTTTTTGTGAAGGCTTAAACTTAAACTAAAGGCTTACTTAAACTAAAGGCATTGAAAAAGGATGTATGTGCTTCTCTCACGCTTTATAGCAATCTTGAGAATCAAAAGGCCTTTTACATGACTTTAGGGTGAGATAAAGCAATCACCTCCACACTTAGATTTGGGTTTAAAATTGAAAAAGATCTTGTGTGAGTGTGAGTGGGGGCATGCATATATTCTCTCTCTTTGTTGCCATCAAATATTGATTGAGTTATGGATTTTGTCTTTACTCGCTTTTGTTTATCTTAGAGGGCCCGCCTTGGGGAAAAAGTACTCACCCAAGGGAATGACTCAACCGGTAACACTCTAAAGCCAAGAGTATTTCCAATCGGTATATAAATGTGGGTATTGGAGTAAACGCCAATATCACGCGGTTGATTCTGACAAGATGGATTTGAAAGGGAACTCTTGCCGTATGGGTCAATCTCGACGAACGAAAAGTCCTTATTAAAACCCATATGCTAGAATTTTCCAAAATCCTTTAATCTATTTGTTGGTGCAAGAATGGTCATTTTGAAGCCACCCCACACTTTTATGGTCTTTTAGTAGAAATGGAAAGCATGCCATGGGAGTTTCATGGGTTTTGATGCTTGGCTGCTCCATATAAGTGAGTGCCATGGAGGGGAGCTAGTGGGGTCAAGCATCTAACCATTCACTAAAGATAAGCGTAGTTGGACTTGTCCAAGTGGGAATCCAACAAATATTGTCTTACACATCCATAGGGTTGTACTTATTCTTGGGTTACAAAATGCATTGCTTGATCAAAAACATCTTGAAAACAAACACTTAACATCATCATCCAAATTTCAAACCCTTTTGGAGATAAATACCATTGACTCAATCCATATGTTATTGCTTTCCCTTGGGATTTACATCCTTAGAGGTTTCTAAACATTGGATTACATCTCAATTTTCCTACTTAAGTAAACAATAGGAAAACCCTTGCCTTAAGTTCATCGAATTTCCACATAACATACTTTGTGGGGTTTGAAGAAATTAAGACATTGGACATCTTAGTTTGAAAGCTTAATCAAAGAAAGTGTTTTTGGTAAAATGAAGCCATTAATCAAAGCTAAGAAAAATGAACTTTCATGTGTGTTGAAGCCTCACGATTCTTGAAAAAGTCCAAAGCAAAGGTCATTGGTTGGAAATATGAAAGTGTATGTCCAAATTGAATCATTCTTTGGTTATAAAGGTCTCTAGGAAGCATTTGCATGTTCTTCAATACCTAGGTCTAGGAAAAAAAAGTGTCTTTTTTATGTTCATATTAGGATCAAAGGAAAATCAAAATATTCTTTCATCCATCCTTTAAACATCAAAACAAACATCATCTCGCAATCACCTCTTGGAAAATCTTGAAATCATCCTGCTAGGGTTTTTGGAAAAATCAAAATCATCAAAATCATTGAGACTAAATCCTTGAAAACATTATCAAAATCAACTTTGGCTAGGTATGTGTAGATGCATCCTTTTGCATATGCTTAGTCAAAAGTTATCAAAATCATCTCATTTAGCTTAGTATATGTAGATGAATCCTTCTTCATATGCTTAGTAAAACTATCATCTTGTTTGGATAGGTGTTGGTAGATGCATCCTTCTCCCTGCACGTATTCAAACTATCATCCTTTGAACAAATCTATCCCTTAGATAAATCATCCAACATCTTAGGGTCTATTCGTTCAAAATTAAAAGCATTCAAAATAAAAATCAAGGACAAATCCCAAATCCAAAATCAAATCAAAATCAAAATCTGCAACATATTCGAAAGTCCTAAAAGCCTAGTATCTCCTTCAAGATTTACCAAAGGATCATAACATCCACATTATTCATCTTTTACATCATCATAATATCACCTTTCGATCCTCAAGATATCCTAAAATTTTCCACTTTGAGGCATAAAATAAAGATCAATCCAAATAATCAAGAGATTCATCTCCCATTCTTAAAAATTGATCCTTGTTTTATGGTTCAAACCATATCTCAATACAAGAAGAGCATGGAAGCCAACAAAGAAACACCTGATTCAAGTGATTTAAGTCAAACCACTCTTGAAATGAATCCCATTGGGTCTGGAAATCTCACAGTTAACCTTCCGACATCATCACAAAATCTGCAATAGGAAAACCAAGGAGAGGATCTTACCTTTGGAATGTCTCACAAAGAAATAACTGAAATGCTCCAAAATCTGAAGAACCATAAAATCATCAACATCATGATGAGGCTTAACCCTTCGTTATACATGCTTGAGCTAGCAAAACAAGGGGCCAAGTTACCTTTAGATTTTGACATGAGTACCATAGTGGAGACATCATTTCCTCCAATCTCATCCACCATTCCCATCTCATCGACACCCCCATCCTAAAATATCACTCAAAACATTCCGCAAATCATGACATCTCTTGCTCCAACCCAAACTAATGTTAATAAGGGAAATGCATTTCTCAATGATATTCAAACACACCCCCTTGTTAATAATCAAAACTTAGATGCAAATACCACCTTGGAACAAAACATACTCAAAAACCCATTACATAAGAATGTTCCTCTCACTTTCCATCATGATCCATCATCAACATATTTCTGCGCAATACCTCAAATTCCTCTCCTCACGAATTCACAAGAGGAAGGAGACATGTTCAGACTAGGGGGAATCTTCGATACCATGACATTTTCAAAAGAAATTTCTCCCCTCACATTTCCACCTCTTCCACCATTTCCATCATCTTCCACACCACTCCTTGGCTTAGGGCTTCCCCCCTACCAACTATCAACCAAACCAACATCCCAAATATCAATCAAAGCATTATGCCAAATGCTCAAAATTTGTCGTCGACATTGCAACAACATACAAAAAATGCACAAGCAATTGCAACATCATCAAACACCCCCCTAACATCACAAATCATGGTCTCTCAAGGACCAATCACATCAACGACACCACTTATCACTCAAACCACCACATCAATACCACCATCCATCACTCAAATCATCAACACGACATCACCACTCACCACCTTCACAAATGCCATTCCGAATCCACCACCACCCCCACCACCACCTTCCACCACATCAAGCCAATACAACGTGGCATTACAAGCTGCTTTTCAAAGGGGATTCCAACAAGTGCAAAAACAAAAAGCTGTACAACTAGCTGCTCAACGAGTCGCTCAAGCTGTGCAAGCAGCCCAAGCAGCCCAAGCAACCCAAGCCGCATTGCAAGCACAAAAGGATGCTTGAGAACAAATTATATTACAACAAGTGGCACAAGCACAAGCCTAAGTGCAAGCACAAGCTCAAGCTCAGGAAAATGCCCAATATCAAGCACAACAAGTGAAAGCACAGGCACAACTTCTTGCACAAAGACAAGTAGCGCAATTGCAAGCATATCATCAAGCAATAAAGCAATATCAAGAGCAACAAGAAGCAGCCAAATTGGCAGCCCAAAAACAACCATTGTTGGAACAACAAGCAGAACAACAAGTGTTGTTGGAACATCAACAAGTGCAACAACAAGCACAAATCTTAGCGTAGCAACAACAAGATCAACAACATGCATTGTTCATACAAAAGTAGGTGGAAGCCTACCTAACTTGGCAGAACATACAAATACCATCGAACAACACATTGACCAACCCACCCATCCAACCCACGATTGAAACAACCCAAAACACTTTCATCACACCCCCTAATCCGCAAAATGATGTGACGACACAAATCAGGTTGCTCTCGCAACAATTGCTTGATCTTCAATCAGGGCAAACAACAATGACACCAAGCAACTTGTGTCCATATCCATTTGATAGGAGTCTAGTAATGAAACCATTCCCCAAGGGATTTGAGATCCCCAAATTTGACAAATATTGAGGGACAGGAAACCTTGAAGATCACATAAGAGAATTCCAGGTTCATTGCATGGAAGTCGCATACGATGATACTTATCTGATGCGACTATTTCCTAGGAGTTTGGCAGTCCATGCTATGGAATGGTTCTCTCATCTACCTTCAGGAATTAGAACATTCCAAGAAATTATAGACGCATTCATTAAGAATTATGCATGAAACATTGCAATGGATGTTAGTCTAGAAGAACTCTCGGCTCTAAAACAAGGAAAGGGTGAATCATTCGCCTCATTCCTACAACGATGACGATCCAAGGCCAATCGGAGCAAGTGGACCATGCCAGAAGAACAAGAAGTTTGTACCATCATCGCCAACCTTGAAGGCCGCTTGGAATTTCATCTCAAGGTTCAGGGCATCACCACATATGATCAGTTGATCCCTAAGGTGCTCAACATCGAAAGAGCCCTTATGAATCAACCCGCAGAATCAACATCATACCTCGAACAACAAAACAACCACCCATCTTCCAACTACAATGATAAACCACGCACATGGGCAAGGAACAAAAACATTACTAATGATGGTGTCATCGATGCCATGGTGGTCATTACTGCCCCTCGCCAAAATACACCTGCACCATAAATCCAAACACACCAACCAAACAACAATCCAACAATCAATAATCTCAATGAGCAAAGAGGACCACCCCAACGCAAGAGTTATCCCAAGAGAAAATACACCACTTTGGGGGAACCACTTGAGGACATAATGAAAAAGCTAATAGACGAAAAACTCATCAAGCCTCCTACATTTGAGAATTACCAAGAACCGGATGTGAAACCTCCTTGGTATAATGAGAATAAAATTTGTGAGTTCCATAAAATCAAAGGCCATACCGCGAACAGTTGCATGAGATTGAAAAACATCATCCAAGATCTCATCGATAAAAGAATCATAAATGTGGAACAACCTATAGGAAATTAGGGTCTTAAGATATACACAAATCCGATGCCGAATCATGGCAACAAAGGGAATAACAATGATAAAGGGAAAGGCACCCACTCAAACGTAAATCATGTGTATGAAACAGTCATCACCTCCCTAGATGAAAAATCCATGTTCATCACCATCAAGGGCACCAATGCCAAATATTGTGGAGTCACCACAAGAGGCGAAAAAGTAACCATCGCAGGATCATCCCAGCCAAACATAGTCCCTACATCTAGATCTATTCCTAATGGCTACAATGTCCTAGATCAACTCAAGAGAACACCAGCGCAAATATCCATCATGGAGTTGCTAAAAATATCATCTTCCCATAGGAAAATTCTTGAAGAAGCGTTGGCCTCATCCACTGTCCCCTCAGATCTTGATGCGAAGCAATTCCAAGCTATGGTCAAAAATATCATTATGCCTAATCTTCTTACATTCTCTGACTAGGATTTCCCCTCCCAACCATCTCACAACTGTGCACTTCACTTGGAAGCCATAGTACATAAAATAAAAATCAAAAGGGTCTTGGTGGATGGAGGTGTAGGCTTAAATATATGTTCTTTCAGCCTCATCAAGCAGTTGAAAATATATGAGGATTCCATCAACAAAGGAAAGGGTATCATGATAAGAGCGTATGATGATCAAGAAAGATTGTCTCAAGGCATGATCAAACTCCCTATTCAAGTAGGGCTAGCTCTCATGGAAACAACTTGTCAGGTCCTGGACCTTGACTTGCCATATAATATCCTCCTAGGATACCCATGGATTCATGCAATGAAGGCAGTAGCATCAACTTTCCACCAATGTGTGAAATTTACACATAACAGACAAGAAGTTACCATTCATGGAGATCCCAAACCTTTCTCATACTACAAAAATCTTGAAGCAAAGTATTACAAAATCCCCCAAGTACCAAAAAATGATGAGGGCCCATCCACACCATACATTGACCCTTCCACTCTTGCATCCACTTCTGCGACAGAGACACCCGCCACTCCCACCATTCCCACCATCTCTGACATCAAGCTCATCATCCAGGATGATGGTTGTGGAAGTTACAAGCTCCCTAACAATGCTTTTGTGGTAGGAGAGTTACCACAATCTCCTAGATCATGGGGACGTCCACAAGAAAACCAAGCTTCCACATCACAAACGTCTCCTAAAGACTATCCCAAATTCACAAGATGGGGAGACCTTGGCCAGGAGGTTATTGAGACATATCCATCACATATGCTATATCAAGATGAAAGACCAGTACTAGAATTACAAATGGATAACAAAAGCAAGGGTTTGCAAATGATGCTCGTAATGGGCTACGACAGAAATCAAAGACTGGGACAAAATGACAATGGGCTCATAATACCTATCATGCCAGAGATGCGACTGATAACAAACCTTGGCCTTGGATGTACCCCTCCGAGTATAACCATACATGGCCAAAGTCCTCCAGTTAGAATAGTTAATATTCCTCCTCATCCAACCGCAGCAGAAGTACGCTTACGAATATCCATAGGCAGAGACATACATAACTTTATAACTGACATTTATAGTAGTAGCGATGATGAGGATACCATGACCAATCTACCTAGGTTATTTGAGGATACCTCCCTTTGCATGATTAGCACCCTCTCCTTCGAAACAGATCATCAAAATCATGAGATCCGCTTAGTATATCCCCAACTCATTGACTACGACCAACGAGGACCACCAGTTCTTGATACATTCAAAAACGATGAGGCACTCTCGGAATTCATGGGACTGCGGGATAACATTCCAGATGGGGATCACAAAGCAGGGTATATAATAGAGTTGGACACACATGCCTATTATGGGGAAATGATTGAATCCTTCAGTCACAAAAGTGAGATATTAAGAATAATATCCAAGTCCTTGAGTGAAAACCACACTATGCAACTCTTTGACAAGAAAAAAGTAAAAATAAAGGATGCATCCAACGGTGAAAACCTCTCTGAGGCGCCCGAGGATGGAGGATTCAATCTTCCTTTAAGAGCTATTCATCAGGAAAAGTCAACAATCTTGGTAGAAAAATGCAATTAGGTCAACCTAGGAATAGAGGAGACCCCGCATATCACATTCTATGCGGAATCACTACTTTCAGAAGAGCAAGAGCTCCTAGCAGCCTTCTTAAGGGAAAGACAGATAAACTTCGCATGGAGTTATGTTGACATGCCAGGACTTGATCCAAAGACCGTAGTTCACCACTTAGTAGTGTATCTAGAAGCAAAACCTGTCAGACAAAAGATTTGAAAAATGCACCCTCAGATCGCCTTATTGGTCAAAATGGAGCTAAAAAGCTACTAGATGTAGGATTCATATGACCAATAGATTATCTAGAATGGGTATCAAACTTGGTACCTATTTCAAAACCTGATGGAGCCATTAGAATCTGCACAGACTTCAGAGATTTGAACAAAGGATTTCCGAAAGATGACTTCCCGCTTCCAAATATTGAAATGATAGTAGATATGACAGCAGGACATGAGATGTTGTCACTAATGGACGGATTCTTAGGATACAATTAGATCATGATAGCTAAAGAGGACCAACATAAAACAACTTTCACTTGCCCATGGGGGACCTATTGTTGGAATATGATGCCATTCAACTTAAAGAAGGCAAGAGCAACATACCAAAGGGCCATGACATTGATATTCCACGACATGATCCATAAGACAGTTGAAGATTATGTTGACGACATTCTAGCCAAGTCCAGAAAAATAAAAGATCACATAGCAACCCTAAGTGCCAGCTTTGACAGACTGGAGGAGTACATGGTTAGACTAAACCCAAAGAAATGTGTCTTCGGCGTACAATCAAGTAAACTGCTAGGATATATAGTATCCATGAGGGGTATCGAGGTGGATCCAACAAAGGTGAAAGCAATTCTCGAGATGGAGGAACCAAAAGACATTAAAGCAATTAAGAGGTCTCCAAGGCAGACTCCAATCCATTAGAAGGTTCATAGCACAATTGGCGGACAAACAGAACCCATATTCTCACCTACTCCACAAGGGAGTAGCATATAAATGGGATACCAAGTGTGAAGAGGCATTCAACAAAATCAAGGAATATCTACTGACACCACTAGTCTTAATGCCACCCATCCCAAGAAATCCATTGATTCTATACATGTCAGCAACAACAACAGCCCTTGGAGCTCTCTTAGCTCAGCATGACAAAAATGGAATAGAAAGGGCTATCTACTACATCAACAAAACAATGGTTGGGAATGAGTTAAACTATTCATTCATCGAGAAAGCATGCCTCGTAGTAGTGTTTGCATCACAAAAATTTAGACGTTATATGTTGGCATACAAAATAAAGCTCATCACCAAAATTGACCCTCTCAAGTATTTACTATCAAAGGCAATGCTCATAGGAAGAATGGAAAAATGGGTGATGATACTGTCAGAATATGACATTGAATATGTGGAGAGGAAAGAAATCAAGGGCCAAGTCATTGCAGACCAACTAGCAGAAGCACCTATATATTATGGGAATCCTCTTATCTCAGAGTTTCTAGATGAATCTATTTTCAACCTCAACATAGCTAACCACTGGAAACTATACTTCAATGGCTCATACACATAGCATGGATCAGGAGATGGTGTCTTCTTCATCACCCCACAAGGGGATTGCATACCAAGGTCCTACAAACTGGCATTTCCTTGCACTAATAATATTGTGGAATACGAGGCTTTGACTATAGGTCTCAGAATAGTAGTACAATGGAATACCATAGCTCTCAAAGTGTATGGAGACTCCCAATTGATCATAAATCAAGTGAACGATGAATACCAGACCAAGGACAACAAGCTCACTCCATACAAGAAATTGGTCGAGACTCTCAAAGAATCCTTCATCAAAATTACATTTGAGCAGATACCTAGAACCAACAATAGAGCAACAGACGCCATGGCAACAATTGGGTTCCTACTAGACATCCCCAACAATGTTCCAAAATATGAATTCCTGATAGAGCAGCTTCTCGTTCCCACATTCGAGGTACCATAATCAGAATTTATGTGTGAAATCATTGGTCCCGGTGATCCTTGGTACCATGAAATTTACACATACCTTCGTATAGGAGTCATACCCACCGACCTACCTTCAAACCTAAAATGAACCTTTGTTAAAAAGGCATCTAGATTTGTCATCCTAGGAGATACTCTATACCGTTGGAGCATAGAAGGAACCCTACTACGCTGCTTAAATGTTGAGGAGGCATTAACCACTCTAATTGAAGTACATAATGGTATTTTTGGTTCACACTCAAGCGGAATGACCATAGCTAAGAAATTGCTGAGGATGGGGTATTATTGGACCACAATGGAAAGAGAAGCACATGATTATGCCAAAAAGTGTCTACAATGTCAACAACATGGGGACCTCATCCATGCTCCAGCTCAAGAGCTTCATCCTATCATCACACCATGGCCCTTTTCACAGTGGGGACTCGATCTCATTGGGAAAATCACACCCACCTCATCTACTGGCCACAAATTCATCATAACCGCAACAAAGTACTTTACTAAGTGGGTGGAAGCCATACCCATGACGTATATAACTGGGAAGCAGATCTCAAAGTTCATCCTGAACTATCTCATTTTATGCTATGGTGTTCCACAAGCCATTATCTCAGATAATGGAACACCATTTAAAAATCAGGAGGTCCATGACTTATGCGAGAAATTCAAAATCCAACATCGCTTCTCGATCCCATACTATACCCAAGGAAATGGCCAAGCAAAAGCTACAAACAAGACCATTCTAAAAATCCTCAAGAAAATAATTAATGACGCAGGTTGTGACTGGAACCTACAGCTTAATCCTTCCCTTTGGGCCTATCGAACTAGCATCCACACACCCACCGGTGCCACCCCTTTTTCCCTGGTCTATGGATCAGAAGCAGTACTCCCCATAGAGATCGAGCTCCCATCCCTCAGGATATCACTGCAAAAGCTCATCACAAATGAAGAGTACCGAGTGTCAAGACTAAATGAGCTGGAGCTACTAGATGAGCGATGTATAGATGCTTTGAATCATTTGCAAGTCTATCAGAATAGACTCAAAAGGAGCTACAATAAGAAAATCAGAAGTAGGACTTTCCAAGTCAGAGAACTGGTGATAAAAGAAAATCAGAAGAATGTCCCAAACCCAAACAACAAAGGCAAGTTTGAACCCAATTGGTTGGGACCATTCGTCACAACATCAAGTTACAAATAAGGGGCATATCAACTGTCAACGCCCGAAGGGGAACCTCTGCAAGAGCCCATGAATAACTCTCATCTCAAAAAGTTTTATGCCTAAATCTTTTGAGGTATAAAACCAAAAAATAAAATAAAAATCAAAAAATGTCCTGGAAAAATAGTTACTTCGGCAAAAACCTAGCAAACAGGCGTCTTGGTGACAACAAAAAAATCAAAAAAGAAAAAAATCCAAAATAAATAAATAAAAAATTAGAAAAAGGATCAAAAATAGTAAAGAGAAAAAAATTGTCCTCTAGTGAAAACCACTTCGGTGGCACATTGGACAAGTACCTTGGTGAAAACTTGGCAAACAGGCGCCTTGCGTAAATAAGCACTTTCCATCCACAGGATCTTTACGGCTTGTTCTGCACCATCCATCCATTTTGCTTCCATCATTCATCGCATTCAGGTCTCCATCCATCACTCATCCACTCACATCAGCATCATAGCTTGGTCTTGTTCTCGTATCATGATCCCTCCTAGTACTACTCGGCCCATCCTTAAGGTCAGTTTGTCCTACCTTTATTGGAGTAGTCTATTGCATCACGCAGGGGGCATGTTCTTATTGGACTAGATTCATGTATGATCTTAAAGTTCTAAAATTAGAAAATCCAAAAACATCAGAAAATTTGAAAATCCAAAAAAATCAAAACATTAAATCAAAATCCCAAAACAGGTCAAAAAGTCAGTCTGAAAAAGTCAAAAACAAAGTTGTCTTATCGAACTACGTCATCTCTGAACTTGAACGTAGGAAAGGTTGATCTTTGATCATCCCCCGAGACACCTAGGTTAGTCCTTTAGGATTCGGTCATAATAAACTGACAGTTCATCATGTAAATCAGTCAAGTTGTCAGTCGAACTACGTGGTATCTGCATGTGTAATGTAGGCAAGGCTAATCTATTGATCAGCCCCCGAGGCCCCTAAGATAGGTCTTTAGGTTAGTCTCTTGGTCAAAATCTCAGAAAATCCCAATAACATTAGAAAAATCAAAAAATCAAAACATTTGAAAATCTTGAAAAAATACAAAAATATAGCCTCAAAACATTACAAAATGATCAAAAACATCAAAATATTTGAAAAAATCTATCCACCTCACCTCGCTTGCACCCACAATAACACCACTCATAATAAACTGATCGTCATCCTCAATCTTTGGTGAAATAGTTAGAAACAAGGCTAGTGCAGGTTAAAAGGAAAACTTCAAACATCAAGTCTCAGGTTTACGTCAGTACATAAACAAGTTGATCAATTCTTTGTGTCGATAGTCCATCATCCAAATAGTCCCATATCAATTATCTGATAACATCATGTCCTAGGATGTATCCTTCCTACAAGGGGCATTATTTATCAGAAAGAGCACTTTGGATAAATGAAATGACGTGCCACCATCCACTAACATGTCCTAGGATGCATCCTTCCTACAATGGGCATTACCTTTTGGCAGTAGTTTCGGTTCCTATCCTTGAAAACACATTCCCTTTTGGTTAGCAGTATTGAAGAACATTAACTTGTTTGTGTGCTTTATCTTTGTCTTTTGACTTATCTTATTGTGCTCAGTCCAAGGACCTCTCGATGATATCCGAATGAAGGAGTTAGAGAGATAGGAATGGGGCAACGATCACTATCTTTTTTCTACTGTGCTTGTTGGACGTTCTTGTAAAATAACTTGGCGAATACTTTCTTTGTTAGATATGTATAGAGGATGTTTTGGATAGCTTGTTGACTATTGCATTGATTGGTTATACCTTTCCATGTTTTGGTCTGAGATGTTTGAAACTTCTAAAGTGCATCCTAGCAAGGTTTCCGTATGTCAAGTGTGAACAAGAATACTCCTATCTATTTGTCAAGTCAAAGTCCATCACACTAAGTACAACACCATCCTGGTCCTTTATACTTTGATGCATCATGCTTATGTGTGTTATCAAACATAAGGTAAGTGACCCTTTTAAAATCCCAATCCTTGATAAGCAAATCATCCATCTATCATCATCATTTCTCATCATCATCACTCATAAAGTTGGCTTGTTGGATCCTCTTTTCATCATCTAATGTCTTCTTTTCCGCACTAACATCACGTCATGAATAGTTAATCATCATCACTAGTGCATCCATCTTGCATTCAGAACCATTAGTATTCTGTATATCATCTCACATGCATAATCATCATCATAATATAGATTTGTTAGTCTAAGCATCTCATAAATCATCACATTTGCATAATCACAACATATCATCATCATAATATAGATCTATTAGTCTAAGCATCTCATAAATCACACATTTGCATAATCATGGCATATCACATCATTCATCCCATCCATCTCACATCATATCATCATTTAAGTTGTTTAAGATAATATAGATCTATTATTCTAAGCATCTTAAAAACATCTCATTTGCATCATCATCCATAACCATCCATTTTGAACCTCTTTATCGCAAGATCGACCCTCAAATAGAATCTTTTTGCTTGATCTCTCGAGGGGGAAATGTACTAGTGTACTTATTTCCACTGGGGCATCTGAAAAAATTTCAATTTCGATCGTGGCAAGTTTATTATTTGAACCAATGCAACAAGTACATTGATTCAAAGAGGGGCAAAATGTAGACAAGCAAAATTAGCATCATGCATTTAATTAGGTCCACTCATCAAGTAAACTTAGTTCACCTTCATCCATTCATCAGGTAAATTAAACTCATTAAATCCATTCCTAAGGTTGTTCATTTAAATTAAATAAATCAAACATCACCCTTTTAATTAAATAAACAAAACTTTATTTAATTGAAATCCAAGTCATATTTCTCCTTCTTGATTTAAATAAATCAAAATATTTAATTCAAAAGGGTTAAAATCATCTAATCATCATCTTAAATAAGCTAATCCTGATTTACCTAACCTAACCACCCATCACATCCTCTAGCTTTTCCCACTTGCACCAATAAATCATTTTAACTCATTTATAAATTCATCATTTTATTTCAACTTGGCATAAAAATAGAATATTCCCTCAAATTTGAAAATGAAGACAAGTTGACTTGTCCCTTCCAACATTGCATTAACTTCTCTATTTCATGTCCCCCACTCAACATTTATTTCACAAATTCAAATTTGAATCTCCCTCTCTTGGGCACATTGGCCAAAACTTGCACATTCCTCAACCTATGACAAGTTGACAAGTGGCCTCATCTCATTTGTCCAATCTTTATCCCACATTGCCCTCTTATGATTATTCTTCCAATTTGAAAATCTATAAATAAAGGCCTCACTCTTCATCAACATATCTACACTCTCATGCAAAGTTACTCTCTTGAATTGAGAACTAATTTTGCTCTTGACCATTGCATCTCATCATTTCAAGTTTTAGTAGGGATTGGGAGAGGGTCATTGACACATTCGACACCAATCCACTATGGAATAGGTACATGTTATGCTCTTAGATGTCTTTTAATCCTTTTTGTTATTTGTTGCATTTTGAAGCATTTACATGTTATTTCATAGGAGCATTTTGATGAATTTGTAGGCTACTAACCCATGCTTGAGGTTTTAGTGTTTGCAGATTATAGGTGCTTACAAAAGTAAAAAAACAAGCTAATGTTCTTCATACCTCTAGCCAAACGGATTTGTGTTTTTAAAGGATAATAACCAAAACTATTGCCAATAGATAATGGCCATTGTAGGAAGGATACATCCTAGGACATTTTAGTGGATGGCGACATGCCATTTTGTTTATCCAAAGTGTTCTTTCTGATAAACAAAAAATGCCCATTGTAGGAAGGATACATCCTAGGACATGATGTTATCAGATGATTGATTTGGGATTGATTGAATGATAGGCTATTGACACAAAGAGTTGACGAACTTGTTTACGTACTGACCTAGACTTGAGACTTTGATGATTGAGTTTTCACTTTTAACCTGCCAGACTTGTTTCCAATTGTTTTACCAAAGGTTGGGGATGATTATTGATTTATTGTGAGTGAAAGCAAGATGTGACAGATGGATTTTTCAAATATTTGGATGCTTTTGGAGTTTTTTGGAATGTTTTGAGCTATTTTTGGTATTTTTGAGATATTTCAAATGTTTTGATTTTCAAAATTTCAATGTTTTTTAGTTTTATGAGATTTTGACCAAGAGACTAACCTAAGGACCTATCCTAGGGGCCTCAGGGGCTAATCAATAGATTAGCCTTGCCTATGTTATACATGCAGAGACCATGTAGTTCGACTGACAACAAACTCAATTATTGATGAGATATGAACAAATGGATTGCCAGTTTATTATGATGGACTCCTAGAGGACTGAGGATTGCATTCAAGAGTACAAGCCCTCCTTTCTAGCACCATAATGTAGATGTATTTTACTACATTTTTCTTAAGAAAAAACATTAGCATTTTCATTGAAAACAAAGCAAAACAAAAACATCTTTATGAAATAATGAATCATGTAAAGTGAAAACAAGGAAGCTAAATAAAACACACAATAACATGAATCAAACCCTATCTTATAGTGGATTGGTGCTTCTTTGATGTGGAAAGAAGCCCTTTCCCAACCCTTGACAAGCTCCTGGATGATATGATGAAGCGGATTCAAATGCTTAAGATTGTTTCTTAAGTTGTGGAGGATTAACACAATAGAGGAGGCATCTATTTATAACCAAGAAGGATGGAATATTGCAAAACATGGAGGATGTGGTATCATTCGACATCCAATGGCCAAGTGCTACTTGTCAAGATGTGAATGGAGGAAGGTTGTGCACATCTTGGTCAATGTTCCAAAGAGGGAAAGATTTTAAATTCAAAAGATGGCTTGTTGGAGGGAGAAGAAAAGTCTTAAATGCCAAGTGGGGGACATGTAAGAGATAATGTAAGAGGAGTTAATGCTATGTTGAAGGACAAGACATTTGAGATGGATTTTCAAACTTGGAGGAATATTCCCTTTTTTAATGCCATTTTGAAAGTAATTGGGGAATTATTAAATCAAATAAATGATTTATTGGTGCAAGTTGCAAAATCTAGAGGATTCAGGTGATTAGGATTAAATTAATTAGGATTTGATTAATTTAATAGGAGATTAGGTGATTTTGACTTTTGAATTAGATTTTATGGGCGAATTTAAATAAAAAGCGAAGAAAATGATTTTAGAATTAGTTAAATAAATATTTTGATTTATTTAGCTAAAGGGGATGATGTTAGTGTTAAATCAAATAAAGATGAATTTACTTAATTTAAATGGATGACTTTAGAGATTAATCAAATAAACTTGATTTATTTGATGAATAGATGAATATGAATTAATTAAATGCATGATGCCAATTTTGCATGTCTACATTTTCCCCCTCTTTGAAGCAATGTACTTGCTGCGTTGGTTCAAAGAATAAACTTATCACGATCAAAATTCAAAAAATTTCTAATTTTTTTGGATGCCCCTAGTAGAAAGAAGTATACTGGTACATTATCCCCTCAAGAGATCAAGCGAAAAAATTCAATTTGAGGGTCAATCTCATGAGAAAGAGGTTCAAGATGGACGTATGGATGGTTATGATGATGATGCAAATGAGATGGTTTTAAGATGCTTAGAATAACCAATCTATATAATCCTAAACAACTTAAAATGATGATGCAATTCATTTGAGATGGATGATGTGATGATTCCTATATGATTATGCAATGGATGTTTTATGCAAATGTATGATTAATGAGGTGCTTAGACTAACATAACTATATTATGGTGATGAACATGCATATGAGATGATTAGCGTTTCTTATATGATATGATATGATATACAGTATGCTGATGGTTTGTGGATGCAATATAGATGCATTAGTGATGATGATTAACTATCTTGGTATGATGTTAGCGCAGAAAAGAAGAAATGAGATGATGAAAAGAGGATCCAACAAGCCAACTTTATGAGAGATAATGATGAGAAATGGATGATTTTCTTATCAAGAATTGGGATTTTAAAAGGGCCACTTACCTTATGTTTGATAACACACATAAATACGATGCATCAAGGTATAAAGAGCCAGGATGGCATTGTGCCTAGTGTGATGGAATTTGACTTGACAAAAAGATAGGAGTATTCTTGTTCACACTTGACATACAAAAATCTTGCTAGGATGCACCTAACAAAGCAAGTATTCACCAAGTTATATTACAAGAACGTCCAACAAACACAATAGATAAAAAGATAATGATTGATGCCCCATTCCTTTCTCTCTAAATTGCTTTGATTAGACATCATCGAGAGCTCATTGGAATGAGCGCAATAAGATAAATCAAAAAGAAAAGATCAAGCACACGAACAAGTCAATGTTCTTCATACCTCTAGCCAAAGAGATTTGTTTTGTTTAGGATAAGAATCAAAATGGTTGCCAATAGATAATGCCCATTGTAGGAAGGATACATCCTAGGACATGTTAGTGGATGGCAGCACGTTGTTTAGTTTATCCAAAGTGTTTTGCCAAAAGATAATGCCCATTGTAGGAAGGATACATCCTAGGACATGTTAGTGGATGGTGGCAAGTTGATAGGTTGTTCAAAAATGATATTGATATAAGGTTGATTGAAATGTTTGTGAATGATCAAGAGTTTGATTTTGTGTTTAAAGGTTTGTTGCTTTAATTTTTATTTTGCGTTTGAAGTTTACTTTTGCTGATTGTTGTGGTTGTTTCTATTTTTTTTTCCAAAGGATGAAGGTGACGATTGATTTATTATGAATGGATGTTTATTGTGGGTGATTGCAAAATGGGATGGATGGATTTTTTGGGTTTTTTGAATGTTTTTGGTATTTTTGAAATGTTTTGAGGCTATTTTGGTATTTTTTGAGATTTTTATGAATGTTTTTTTGGATTTTTTGTTTTTTGAATGTTTTTGTGTTTTTGTGTCTTGGGGGCTAATCAAAGATTATCCTTGCCTACATTTAATCTCAGAGATGATGTAGTTTGGATAGCATGTTTTTGATGTTTTTCTGAAGTTTTGAGTGTTTTGGGATTTTGATATGTTTTGAATGTTTTTGGATTTTTTAATTTTATGAATGTTTTTTGGATTTTCGCATGATTTTGACGATTTGGATAAGGATGTGTCTGATGCTATTAGTGATTTGTTTTTGGATTTTTTTGAAGATCAAGCTAGGGATGATTGATCAGATTGATGGATTGATGATGATAACATTGTTGAGGATACACAACAATGCAAGGATAGTGTTAAGAAACACAAGGATTAGGATGGATATCCCAAGATGATGAGGGATTGATTGGATTCGATTGATCAAGATTGATGATGATAACATTGTTGAGGATACACAACAATGCAAGGATAGTGTTAAGTAACACAAGCATTAGGATGGATTGATTGGATTTGATTGATCAAGATTGATGATGATAAGATTGTTGAGGATGCACAACAATGCAAGGATAGTGTTAAGAAACATGAGGATTGGGAAGGATCTCCCAAGATGATGATGGATTGATCAAGATTTTGAAGCTTGATTTTGGAACAAAATTGTTTTAAATGATTTGATGTGAAATTGACATGCAAACTAGATGTGACTGATATTGATTGTTTGGATTGACGATCGATGAAAGATAAAGCTTGATAAGGAACATCTTCTTGTCAAAATGTGCCATGAGCTAGTGATTTTGGGATTTTTTCTCACAAGTGTTTGGACCAATTTTATTTTATGTTTTCCAATGTTCGGATCACCACATAAGTTGGAGGATATATCTATCAAGATTTATCCTCAAAAAAATATGTACATATCTGTTGCTAGTGTTTAGCAATGTATGGAATTCCATGGGTGGATGCTTGGATAGATGTATGGATGGATGGATATGGATTATCTTGTGATAAGATAAGGTGTTGGATAATGATTCATGACTCAGATAATGATGGGTAGGATAGGATCAATGAAAATGACCCATGTCAAGATGTTTACCATAAGCAAGTGTAAAGAGTGCTCCAAACTTTGTTAAGATCAAGATAATGTGGAAGATGGATGAAAATGGATTGGATCGATGGTTTATGGATGAATGGATTTTTTTATGGATAAAACGGATGAAATCTTGGATTTATTATGGATGTGATAAGATGCTTTCTCTTGAACTAGCACACATAGATGCTCAATTCTACACATAACGCCCATTTTCCAATTTTTCATCATGGTACCTGTCCAAAGTGTCACCCATGCAGTTTTCACTAGAGGATGATTTTTATTTTTACTATTTTCTTGATTTTTTTGATTTTTTTGAAAGATTTTAAGCTCATGCCGAACCACTTGTGGTATTGATGTAGATGCTTATGTCATAATGTGCCATTGATATCTTGCTTAAAGAAGCTATTTTACCAATATACCTGCACTTGATTTTTTTTTTGAGATTCCTGATTTGCTTTGTTGATACTGAAGTTAACTCTATCTCTATGCACACATCGTAATAGAGTGCCTTCTAAATCCTTATGATGAAGGGTGCCTGCCAATACATGGTCAATGTGAGAATTCAATATCATGCGTGGAGGCATGGATGGAGTGTGTATAAGAATAAAAGATGATTTGGTTGACAATTTGGACCCTTTGACTCTCCAAACTTGGGAAGATGAGCAATGATGGGTGGATACAAAAGTGTGCATGGAATTAGGACCAACTGTTTGATATACTTTGTACGTCGCTTGAGAAGCCTTCTTTTGCTTTTGTGGACATCTTTGATGGATACTTTTCTCTTTTTTATTTTTCCCTATAGTTTCTTTGACTAATGGAGTTTGATACAGATAGTCTTTCTTTGTACTTTTTGGTATCCACTTGTATTTGATTTGTCCATTAGGATTTCCAATTTATTTTCCTTTGATATCATTCTTCATAATTTGATTCAAATCTTTCTTTTGATGTTGGTCCCAATTTATGGATGGGGTGATGGGTGGATGAAGATTCATGATGTGGCTGGTTGTAGTATTGGCATTGGTTTCATCATAAGGATTCTTTGTGTTCCCTATGTTGACATTTTCTTGAGACATAATTGCCCCCAGTATGGTGGTAGTAGCACCTTTGTTCCTTGATTCTTCCTGTTTTGAGATGTCTTGTTCAGTAAGCATTCTCTGATAAATGACCGTGCTGCAGATGACATTATTTCAATTTGCTGCTCTGCTAACTCTGGAATGTCCTTATCTATTTGACCTATTTCTTTGAGTGAATAATGCTAGATATCTTCACACATGATGTCCTTAGTCTAAATTTGGGATATATCTAATCCTGATGTTGACAACTCAGTTTGACTATAGGAATCGATAACTTGCTCCTTCTATGTAATAATATCAGGAGTAGGGGAATCCTATTCTGAATGAAGATCATTTACATGTCCATCCATAGAAAGCATCTCATGGGTAGATGGAGGAGTATGTGCTATATGGATATGATCATTATTTGTGACATATTGTATAGATAGGAGAGCTTCCATTAGATCATTGTAGTATCTTAGAGATGAAAATTCTTGATCTTGAATGATTTGGGAATTTCTTTTGATATTCTTTGGATCAAGTTATTGACATGGGTTAGTTTCAAAGGATGGATTACTTACAAAGGGTTCTTGGATGTCATCATTAGACATGGGAAGCAACTCAATATCCTCTTGATCTATGAGTGGATTTGGATCAAGTGTCGAGTTAAAGATTCCTTCTATAACCATGAGGTTAAAGGATGTCAATATGTCTTGGGAAGGACCATTGCTAGACTTTGGTGAAAGATTTGGATCTTTCTTTGGAATAAATTCTTGAGATATGTCCTCTAACTCATAAGGTGATGTAGAGACATTTTCAACATGATCATTGGTTGATGGATCATGGATTATGTCAATAGGATCAAATAAATCTAACACTTCTTGGAATAGATGACTAAAAAGTGGCTCTTGATGTATGGTGAGTTGATCATCGGATGGGGTAGAAACATCTTCAATGTGCTCATCAATTGAGAGATTTTGAACCTTGTTTTCAACAATTGTGGCAGAGAAATTGTCAATATATTTAATCATAGGGTCAAGTGATGTTGACATTTATTGAATTGGATCATTGTTGGGTATTTTTGGTGGATTTTGATCATGAGTGAAAAGTGGCTCTTGATATATGTTGATTTTATCATTGGATGAAGTAGACACAACTTCAAGGTGCTCAGTGATGGATTGATCTTGATCCTTGTTCTCAATAGTTGTGGTGGAGATATTTTCAATGCTATCATTGTCCCCAATAGTGATTATCTTTAGATCAATCAAGGCTTGGATGATATTTTTGAGTCAAACATAATTCGATGTTGTGTGTCCCTTTATTTTGTGATACTCACAAAGGTGCTTCTCGCCATACCAAGGTAGTTTTACATCTGGTTCTTGATAGATGGGTATTTTAATGAGATTTTCTTGCACCAACTGTTGCATGACCTATTTGATTGGTTTCCCAAGTGGTGTGTATTTTCATTTGTTACCCTATGAGACTTATCCTTTAAATTGAACTTGTGATGATTGATCTTGGAGATGTGGTGATTGATCTTTGAGATGGGGTGATTGGGTTTGTTGATGATGTTGTTGATCTTGATATCCGACTTCTTGACATTGGATATATTGTTCTTGATGTGGTTGTGGACACAAATCAACATTTTGATGACATGATTTAACCAATGGAAGAGTGTATTGATCTTGGAGTGAAGATGTGTCTTGGCTCAATGATTCAACTATTTTGGTAAGTGTAGCAATTTGATCTCGCCAGATTTGATCTTGACTCCCTTGATATAGTTGATTTGGATTTTGTTCAATAAAATTTGGAATGTGTATTTGTGGTGTTTGAATGGGATCATGGACAAATTGATTTTGGACAATGTTATGATTTGGGATGATGTTCAAATTTGGCATTATGGGTTGAAATTGAACATTGTTGTGGTTGGGAATCACATTGCCTTGATTTAGGTAACTTTGATTTTGCATGGTGTTACCTTGACTTGGATCAATACATGGAGTCATTAAAATTTTTTTTAGGCAAGCTTGAACAACATTTTTATGATTCGAAAACACATCTATCCCAAATTTTACCAAGTTTGGATTTGAAATGTTCATGTTTAGTAAAGTTGTACTTGATATATTCACATTTGGCATGTATGGATTTGGTGGGATGATGTTGTTTTGTTGAAGACTCATGCATTGAGTGTTTGGTTGATACATTTGTAAGTTTGGACTTGGATTTAAATCTACCATAAAAAAAGGTGTTCCAAAATTTAGATTGTGCACACTCACATTTTTTGTACCATCAAGGTTTGTAGGAGATAATGATCTCATGTACTGATTGTATAAATGTGAGCGTTGATAATCAATTGGCATTGTAAGGATTTGATAGTTTGGTTTTCCTGGTTTACTCATGATGTCTGAATCAAGTTTATATTCCATGTTCTTCTTGTGTTTTGACCTTGTTTTCAAAAGTAAACCTCTAAGGTGTTCAAGACCAATGAGGAGATGAAGGCTGAAAGGAGTGAATGATATGGGCATTGAACTTTTAGGAACTTTGGATCAATGCTAGAATTAGGGTTTTATTTTGATTGGTTTGTTTGGATAATGAACTTGTAAACCCTAAGATGTTAGATGTGATCTTAGGATAAACTTGTTCAAATGATTGCTAATTTAATTAAATGTATGAGAAAGGATGCATTCCCACACACCTAACTAAATAAGGTGATTTTGATTTGGTTTAATGATGTACCCAAGTCTAGAATATTGATGTTTCCAAAGCTCTGAAGTTGTTTGTGGGATGGATTTTGATAGATGTTTGGAATTTGGATGAAGTGTTTGATTTGATCCTAAATGAATCTAAGAGGGACTTTGTTTACAAGACCAAGATAGTGAAGAACATGCTTTTCTCTAAGAGTAGTTCAAACCAAAAGACCAATGTTTGTATGAAAACCGTATGACCAAAAGATGCCAAGCACATGTCTGGGGTCCAATTTCTTCTTAACTTTTCTTAATGAGTTATTTTTACCACAAGCACTTCTTGATTAGGTTTTCAAACTGAATGTCTAATGTCCTAACTTCTTATCATCCCACAAAGTGTATTATGTGGGAATAAAGGAAATCAAGGCAAAATTTTCCTATTGTTGAATTTAGTAAGCAAATTGAGATATAAATCCAAATACTTAGAAGCCTCTAAGGATAGGATCCCTAGGGAAAGCAATAGCACTTGAATTTTGTCAAAGATATTTTCTCTTTTAAAGGGTTTGAAATTTTGATGACAATAATAAATGTTTGTTTCCCAATGTTTTCGAACAAGCAAATTGTTTCGTAACCAAGAACAAGCACAATCCTATGGATATGAAAGACTATATTTGTTGAGTCCCCACTTGGACAAGTCTAGCTATGCTTATTTTTAGCAAATGGTTAGATGCTTGATTCCACTAGATCCCCTCCACGACACTCACTTCTCGGGGCAGCCAAGCATTAGTACCCATGAAACTCCCATGGCATACTTTCCATTCCTACTAAAAATCGTAAAAGTGTGGAGCCGCTTTAGAATGACCATTCTTGCACCAACAAATAGATAGGGATTTGTCTTTTCTACAACAAGGGTTTTAATTTGAAATTTCTGTTCGTAGGAGTTGACCCATCGAGGTGAGAGACCATTGCTGCCCTTCTCATCAGAGCCAATCGCATGATACTGACCTTTGTTCTCATACCCACTTTTATATCTTGACTGGAAATACTCTTGGCTTTAGAGAGTTACCAGTTGAGTCGTTCCCTTGGGTGAGTACTTTTTCCCCAAGGCGAGCCCTCTAAGATAAAAAATAGCAAGCAAACATATCCATAACTTGATTGATCTTCGTTGAAAAATAAAGAGAGAATACACACGGTAGGTTTACTCACACTCGCAAGATGTTTTTTCTCAATTTTAGTTCCAAAATGAAGTGTGGAGGAAATCATTTTATCCCAACCTAAGACCACCAAAAATCCTTTTGATTCTCAAGATGCCCGTGAGGCGTGAGAGAAGCACATACATCTTTTCAATGGTGTTAGTTTAAGTAAGCAATTACAAGACAAAGTAGCACATGTTCTTTCTAAGTCCAAAAAGCAATGATTTTGATTCATTTTAAAGCACCAAAATGAGATATGAAAGTTTCCTTGTTCAATTGTTAAATCCGAAAACCAACTCTAGTAAGTTTGTCCTAAAGTTCTTTTTAAGTTTCTTGTAGCAAAAATCAAAATGTTCTTTTTAGAGCCCCAAAAAGATGTGAGTTGATTTAAAAAAAAAACTAAAGCATAGAATGGAAGCTCTTTAAATCATTTAAAAATGCTTTGTCAACTTCAAGTTGCAATGCCCAATTTTCTTCAACTCCAAGATTCACTCAAAGATTGTTTCCAATGCTTCAATGTTGTAAGTCTTTGGTGCAATCAAAAATTCTTCCTCCTTGCTTTTCTTTCCTTCCCTATCAACAAAAAGACAATCATGTGAGGATTAAAATATTAAATTCATTTTGATCATTAACTTAAAACAATGACATGATCTAAATTGAAAGGACAAATGATTTGGATGATCATAAAAGAAGCATTTTATAAGTGCATCATGCTTTGATATTGAACTAGATTCTAATGTAAAACTTTAATAACATGAAACTTACAAAATATGATAATATTACTCATCATCAAATTATTACAAATGATCGCTAAAGATCCAACTTTTTGAATAAAAAAAAATCATGATGACATGATCTTACATCTCCTCAAAAGATCATATGTCTCAAATAAACATTTTTTTTTCAAGAGCACCCATATCATGTTAACATTCTTAATACGTGATCAAAAAATCCACCTTAGAACAAAACATCCATCTATAAATTAGAATTATATTTTCAAGACAACACATTATAACCGACACCTCAACCAAAGATTAAGGATCCTCTTGAATGTCAAAAAAATGAAAATAACCCTCTCCTATTTAAAAATCAAAATTCATTTTAAGAGAGAGAGTCAAGGAGATTTGACCACTGCATTTAAATGTGATTTGATCTATAAATCGGTAAAGCCTTTGATATAATTAGTTTTCCAAAGGATCAACATAATGCGAAATCAATGAATTTTGAGAGTCAAAATATTAAACACATTTTGGCATTTTCCATTTGCACAAGTTGCGGCTAGCAGAAGATATAGCATATAAATGTCAGATACTCTGATATAGCATTCCCAAATTCACATTCAAATCAAGAGGGAAAAACACAAATACATAAAAAAACCACAAAGATATAATGCACATAAATGCGTCCCGATTGGAGTAAACCTTGATAGCCTTTTAAGAAAACTATCCCCGAGCATTAATAATGCACTCTTAACCTCATGTGAAACTTTTGCTTCCCTTACATCCTTTTGATTAATATGAAGCTTTGGGGAGTTGTGCCGGAAAGACTCTATCTTACGTTGCGAACAAGACTAATTAGGTAAGTGAGAATTAAAAAATGTAGAGTGACAGGAAGTAATAATGACAAATGATGGTAGTCCCGTGGTGCCGCTCTACTTTTCTGGCTAGTCATCAAAATATTGGAGGGAATTTCTTGAAAAACAACCTCAGGAAAAGGAACGAGCTTGCCCCTCTATTTCAAATTTCCTTTTCCCATGTCTTCCCTACAAAGGATTTCTTACTGGCCAAGGATAACCTAATAAAGTGTCATTGAATGTACGCTTTCTTTGGTGCCTCCTTCTAGCAGTGGGAAATTAGTATTGATGTTAGGTTTTTAATTATATGTCTGCAAATAGCAGCGATATATAGAGGCGCGATGAGCAAGTGAAAAAAGTTCGTGGTCCATATTTGAATCCTTATCACTATCAGAGTTTTGTGGTACCATTAATCACAATCATGTGGTGGTGTAATCAATCACTAATTTAAATTAATTTGTAGGTCCCCTGCATGTAAATCAATTCAATAAACATTGCCCCATAGAGAGCAGCACAAACGTATCAAAAGACCTGCAAATGGTAGTTTAATGCAAGTGGACAACTACAACGAAGGACCTCAGATAGCAAATGCAATCAAAAGGTGTAAAGCTAAATAAAAAGGCTTTAGAAACTTTCAAGAAAATGCATTTGGAAAGTGTAAAGCCGATGCCTAGCCTTGGAGAAACTTTCAAGCTTATTCATACGTGTAACACTGAATCACAACCTTTACCAGCGTTCTTACTGCCTACGCCCAATGTAGAATCACAACCTTTACCAGTGTCCTTACTGCCTTCTCTCAACATAGAAAGCTTGAAATGGGGTATGGAGATCCATGAAAAGCATAAAACATGGATGCATTTTGTTAGATGTTATAGTTGGCAATGCTTTGGCAGACATGTACACACAATGGGGAAGAAAAGATAAGGCAGATTTGCACATGCGTTTCAATAAAATCGTTCAAATATAAATTATTTTCAATAAAAGATGTTAAAGTTGGAAATGCTTTGGCAGACATGTACTCCTATAAATATTTAAAATGCATTCTCATGCAAATGCATTTTAAAAAGCATTTTCCATTATACATGCATTTCAATAAAGAACAAAGTACCCTAATGTTTTCCAATATAAATGTGTTCTGATAAAAATATAAGCTCAATGCGTTTCAATCAAGAGAGTTGTGTAAACAAATCTGCATTTTTTTTTTTTTTGTAAACTAATGCCCTCTGATTTAGATAGTCACACCTTTTAAGACTTGGATTGATTCAATGCCATTGTATATGAAAGTTTGATAGATCTCATATACAATGCTTGAAATCTCAGTCTTTGATTATTCTACTTAATCAACATATATATAATAGCACTTCATAGATAATCAATGAGATTTGTGTAATATAGATTTATCAGAAACTTTGAAAAACTAAGAATTTCAAGAGTACAAGCCCTCCTTCTAGTGCCACAATGTAGATGTCTTTTTTTGCATTTTTCTTAAAAACAAACATTAGCATTGTCATTTAAAACAAAGCAAAACAAAAACATCTCTACGAAATAATGAATCATGTAAAGTGAAAACAAGGAAGCTAAATAAAACATACAATAACATGAGTCAAACCCTATCTCATAGTGGATTGGTGCTTCTTTGATGTTGAAAGAAGCCCTTTCCCAACCCTTGACAAGCTCCTAGATGATATGATGAACTAGATTCAAATGCTTAAGATTGTGTCTTAAGTTGTGGATGATTAATACAATAGAGGAGGCCTCTATTTATAACCAAGAAGGATGGAAGATTGCAAAACATGGAGGATGTGGGATCATTCAACATCTAATGGCCAAGTGCCACTCGTCAAGATGTGAATGGAGGAAGGTTGTGCACATCTTGGTCAATGTGCCAAAGAGAGGGAGATTTGAAATTCAAAAGATGGCTTGTTGGAGGGAGAAGAAAAGTCTTAAATGCCAAGTGGGGGACATGTAAGAGATAATGTAAGAGGAGTTAATGCTATGTTGGAGGACAAGACATTTGAGAGGGATTTTCAAACTTGGAGGAATATTCCCTTTTTTAATGCCATTTTAAAAGTAATTGGGGAATTATTAAATCAAATAAATGATTTATTGGTGCAAGTTGCAAAATCTAGAGGATTCTGGTGATTAGGATTAAATTAATCAGGATTTGATTAATTTAATAGGAGATTAGGTGATTTTGACTTTTGACTTAGATTTTATGGGTTGATTTAAATCAAAAGAGAAGAAAATGATTTTAGACTTAGTTAAATAAATATTTTGATTTATTTAGCTAAAGGGGATGATGTTAGTGTTAAATCAAATAAAGATGAATTTATTTAATTTAAATGGATGACTTTAGAGATTAATCAAATAAACTTGATTTATTTGATGAATAGATGAATATGAATTAATTAAATGCATGATGCCAATTTTGCATGTGTACAACATCATAATGTTAGCTCCAAAACATGGCATAAACACACATGAACTTTGAAATGATGATAGGATCTTGATTGCTACTGTAGATGATTAATAAATCTTCTCTTCAATTCTCTTGACAATAATATTTTCTCTTGTGAAAATTTCCTTAATGCTAGACTTTTCCTTCGATTTGAATTGATAAAATAACTATGTATTTATAGGTCTTTATCTAATTTCCCAGAAAATTAGATTCCGCAAGCTGACAATTAAAAATTGAATTTGAATAATTAAAATGCCACCAAAAACATATTTTAAATTGGGTTCTAGTACATAAGGAGGACCGATTTTCCCTTAGGAAAATGGGTCCTAGGACCTAAATCTAGGACACATAATTTCCAAGATGTTTAAATTAAGGGTGGCAATTTTTAAGTATAAGTCCCCCTTTCACAAAATGGGAATAATAAGGATTTGGAATGCATAATTTGGGTAATTAGAAGCTTAATGAAGTCCAATTAATTAAGGGGATCCAAACACAGTGTGAAAATGTAAAGGTGTACATTTTTCTACACTACAATATTAAATTGGAAAATACCTAGAGTTAAAGATTCATTGATAGGTAATGTTGCCCCAATACCTAACCAAAGAGCTACTACGATACCAATTAAGAATATTGTTGTAGCTATTGGATAAAAAAATGGTTTTTTAAATTGATTCACATTCTCCAAGAAGGAGACTATAAATAATCCTATAGGTATCGAATCCATTAAAGGGACACCTAATAATTTATTAGGTACTGTACGAAGTATTTAAATATGGGGAAAAATACATTTGGGTTAATATTTCCAAAGGAGTTACAAATGGATTTTCTGGTTCACCAATCATTGATGGTTCTAGAATTGCTAAACCTAATGAAATAGTACCAAACAAAACTACTAGAAAAATATATAAGAGATCATTGGGCCAAGTGGTCTTACCATAATAATTATGTTCCATGCCTTTAGATAATTTAGCTCTTAATACAATATCATTCAAGTCGAGTTTCTTTGCTATTGAGATAAGTAGATTATTATGAATGAATCTATCCCCTAAAAGATCTAAACACATCAATTTTGATCATTTGACTTGAGCAATTATTGAAATAAAAGTAATGAGAAACATATTGTTAGAATGTATAACTAAGAAGATCTCTATAAAATTCATAACTGTATTATTTCGTATGCTTAGTACCCAAGTAAGCTCACAAATTAGATCATGATCAATATACCTTTTGGATCACTTATTCCTTGTAATCAGTGTTCATCTTGACTCCCATAATTTTTTTGCATATAAGGTATTGACGTGTTACTAATTAGGCCTTTTTCATTCTTTAAGCACCTTCTTTTACTTTGATAGTTTACCCTATTGAAATAAAAGGGAAATGCATGCATTTTCATACTATGAAAAGGAAAGGAAAATTTAAGTAATAAATTAATGTTACTACTATTATTTGGATCTCATGGAGCCTAATTTAGATTCGATCACAAAAATAAATCTTTTGGAACACAAAAAAGTGCTCACCTTTTACCTAGGTTCTAAACTTCATATTTTTGGAAAGAAAATTAGGTCAAAGACACATTTTACCATGAATCTTTATATGAAAAATCCTAAAATTGATCCGCATGACCTAACCAATAGCTCAAGTCCCACGCTCCAATAATCTATTTTATCCATCTGCTCGATGAGTATCTACTTCAATTGTTTGTATTAAATAAAGAATACTTAAAAATTGAATGGAGAAGTCCAAGGAACATGCTTTCTTATTTTCATATTTTAAATACTTGAAATATTTGTGGAAATGATATATCATAAAATAATATTTGAATATTGATTCAAAATTTATATTTCCTTTTTATAAAGCGCTTGAAATACCTTGCTCAAGTAGATTATTAGAAAGTGCATTAACATAAATACAACAATAAGAAAGTGTGTAAACTATAAAAATGAGTCAAGGTAGATTGATCCACATTAACACTTCCACATAATAACTCTACCAAAGTAGCTCCTATTAACGAAATGGCCTCAAGCACACTAGTCACAATTTTTACTACCGAATAACCAATTTGATCCTAGGACAAAGAATAATTAGTTACATTGAAAGATACATATAATACAAGAATTACACCCATAACCCAAGTTAATTCATGAGGTTTTTTGAATCCACCTATTAAATAAATGTGAAATACATGTAAGATCATCATTACTTGCTGACCACCAATGGACTGGTCAGATTAGCCAATTGAAGTTCACTTTAGTCATTGTGTAAGATATTCTACTTATTCCATGAATGTCCCAATATAACATATAATTTCTCTAAACAAGGGTTTATTTTTTTTTTATCTAACACATCACTCACCTCAAGAAAAATGTTGTCTTTATTTGATATAATTTTTCCTATCGATTACCTCTTAAACTATTGATGTACCTTTAACTCAAATGACAGGTGCATAAAGATGGGGGACCAAAAAGTAGCCACCCCACTTTTTGGCACCATTAAAGCCATAATGTGATCATGTTATAACATGCTCTAGTTATTGAAAAGACAAGTAATAAAATGAAAAAAATTCATTTCAATGTTTCAATTCTATTGAGACAAGTTTTCCTATGGCCTGCAAACCCTGCATAACACACTTGCATTTTAGGAAGCCTTATTTCTCATCAAATCTTCATTGATTCTTTGCCAAATTTTTTCCAGAACATTCATGAGATCAAAGGAGTGAGTTTTTTATTTTTTAGTGTGAATTTTTTATTAAATAGGTAGATTAAATATATTTTTTGATGATAATTTATTTAATTTTTAGGAATTATTAGTCCACCCTAAAATATTAAAAATCCTAATTCACCTCATGATGAAATCCCTCCTAAAGAACAACCTCAACAAACACCTCCTATAATTCCTTATCATGCTCCAAGAACATACAAAAATATATTGAGGAAAATTGAAAATAACAAAATAGAAATTGAGGAGTTAATTGCAATCCATAAAATCTCATGTAGATTCAATTAGCAAGAAAATAAATAGTTGGTCTAACAAGAGACAAGAGCTAAAATAATTTTATGCAAATAAATTATCATACAAACAAGTTAAAGATGAAAAAAGTTGAAATCTGACCTATATGCACTATTCATGGACCCAAGAATGAATCATTCCTTACATGGTGCATGCAAGAGGTTCCCTATCCATTGGTGTCACCACCAAGGAATAAAGAAATTTTTTTGAGATAAGTAGTGGATGGTTTTTGACCATCCTCCATGCAACAATAATGAGATACCACAATATTTTGAGGAAACTCTATTGTGAGTTTGGCCTCAATAAAATCCCAAAATATTTTGGAATGTGGGAGTTCTAGGGTAGAGGTGGAAGCTCCACACAAGATAAAGTGGGGGCACATCTTGACTCACAATAGCCAATGAGAACTCTTGTTAGACCAGACTATGATCATGTGAATATCCCTTCCATTGTGAAGGAGAGTGTTGAGGTGTATACCTTACGGTCGATTAGCTCACTCACAAAAAGCCTTATACAACATACTAGGCCTCTAGCACATGGTTGTTGGAAGAATGAGGAGATGTCACTGATGCATCGGTTGGAAACATGAGCATGTGGGATGAGTACAAGGTATATTGTAGCTATGTATTGCAGTGTTGTCATTGGTGTCAAAATTGTATCCTAGTACAAATACTATGGTGTAGACCAATTTGGTTGTATTGAATATGTCTAAGGATGATTGTGAGAGACAATTTTATAAGAAGTTTTGATCTGGAAAAGATAATTATTAAATAAATTGACTAAATGTCAATTCAGGTGATTCTATGTATAGGGTATTTGATATTTGGGTTCACACTAGTCCGTTGATGAAGATTTTTCTCTATTCTTCTAACACGTATTTTTTGGTTGATAGAGGAACCTAATTCCAAAGTTTCATCTTGGTTGGGTTTCTAGTTGTGAAGTTATGAGTAACATAAGTTCAACTTGGTAGTATCAGACATTTCCAGTTCAACACATATTTGTTGGTGAGTCCACACTTCTTTGTGGATTGGATTTTGGCTTTGCAGAGTTGTGGAGGTGTTGAAAGGTGTTAGATGAGTGCATATGCTAGTTTGCATGAATTTTGGAGGTCCGTGTGTCCAAATGTGGATGTATAGTTGGAAATTTCTGTAATTAGGTAACACTATCTGTGCTGACTGTTGGCATATGGCTTCTAGTGTTGTCATTGATGGAAACCTAAGTCATTATTTCGGTTCATAGATCAAGATTTGTTCATACCGACAGGCAGAGTATAGAACAAAGTATTACCGAAAGAGAGAATGAAGAACAGGGTATCCAGTTAGTATGCCGATCTATATGCTTCACCGGATTATCATTTTGAGTTGTGGATCTTGAGAAAGGTTGTTAAGTATCTATATTATCTTATTGTTAAGTTTTTTGATGTCACATTAATCAGTGTATAAGTTAGGAGATCTAACAAGATGATTTTCTATTTATTAGCTCACGATGGCTGACTTAGTGAATATGACATGTCGCGGATATTAGAGGTATAATTAATTAAGGTATCTTATGCTTGAAGATTTTGTTTTGGGTCCTAGCTATGTCGTGGCTGACTTTGACGGGTACGCATCGAATATTAAATGTGGATTGAGCTGACTATTGGAAAATATTTTTATTTTGCTGAAGCTGACATGAAGCGACCAAATATTTGATAGAGGATATATATAAGAGATCAGTTAATTCATTGTAAATGAGGGTATGTACAGGATCATCATGGAAAAAATAGGCCCTTAAGTGGCAAAAAAATTAGAAAAATCAAAGTTAGGCAACTTGACATAAAAATTTGAATAAGTTATCTATATTATTTCAAAAATATGTAAGAATGGAATTTGTAGCAAATTGAATGTAGTTTCTAAACTACTAGGTTTATTTTATTTTTAAAATCTATTTGGTGAAAATTTGAAATTTCAATGTAGTAGTACTTAAATTTTAGGGAAAAATAAGAAGTAGGTGTCTGTTTGACCACCCTAACCACAATAAAATGATAATATTTTTTATAAGATTTTGGACATAAGTAGAGGACTCATGTCCAAATGTGATGCATATTTTTGTAACTTTTTCCCAAGTAAATAATTAATTATGATTTTTTATTACAAATTTTAAAATATAAAACCGTATGTCGACCACCTTAACTTGGTCAAAATTCATAAAATTCAATTTTTCATTTTTTAATCCTATAGTATATGAAGTATAGAATGTGATGCATGTTTTGGATTCAAAAAATGTGATACCGTTTGAAAGCTATAGATGTTTTTCAATCAGCCTATCAATCAACACTTTAGTCGTAATTCAAATAGAAAATGAATAATAATAATTTATTAAATTCAAAGTAAAAGATAATTTATATTGGTGGAAAGCTGAGAATCTCCTTTAAAAACCCTTTTCATTTCATCAATTTTGGGTAAAAAAAAGTCGTCAGCCACATACCCTACAAACACCCATCATATTGCCACTTTTTGGCCCATCATGATCCTACACATACCCATGAGTGAGAGTGAGTGTGCGAAGTATATTTTGAATGTTAGAAGGGCTGTTAAGTGATTTGGAACAGTTTCACTTTTGCAGAAGAGGATTGTTGTGAAGCGAATTAAGGTAGAGCAAAGTGAAATGCAAAATCAAATAGAAGGTCTAGAATATGATCTATAAGCCTCACCAGAACTGAAACCAAGCATTTGTAGATGCTACTTTCTCAGTTCAACTCTTTTTTGTAATCCAAATATGTTGTAAGGTAGTGAACCTTCCTGATTTTGAGTAGTGAGCTCTAGGCAGTGTGCCTGAATGCATGTGTATTCCCCTTTTTCTTCATACTTTTAATAGAGTATAAATTGTGGATTAACCTCCAACATGGTTTTTCCTCTAGTAGGGTTTCCATGTAAAAATATTGGTGTTATGGTGTTTTGATTGTTTCCTTCATGTGCTTGCATCTTTAATTTTGTTTAAATGTTGTAAATGGTTTAAGATTTGGATTGTAATTTAAATATTACTGAACACTGATTCACCCCCCTCTCAGTGTTCCTTGAGTCCAAAAATTGGTATTAGAGCAAGGTTCCTCTACAGAAGTTTAACAACTTTAGATGGATCTTGGAATGCAATGGACTCTAGTGGTCTTCAACAACAACTTTTGGTGGCACTTGATGATCTTGATCATTCTAAAACAAAAGTCTTGGAATTAAAAGCAAATCTTGAGGATGCTAAAAAATTCATTCAATCATTGAAGGATAAAATCAATGAGTCAAGAGAAAAGAGGAAGGAACTATGTGATCAACTGAAGCAGAAAGAAAGTAAATGCTTGGAGGATGTTCACCTGAATCAGACCCTAAAAGAAATAATTGAAGAATGTGAAAAGATTTCTAGAGACAATGCTACTCTAAAGCTTGAGATGAAATCTAGTGTGATGAAGTTAACTAAGGAGATTGAAGAAAGGAAGAAGAATGAGGAGAATCTAGCCTAGTCCTTAAAAGAAAGATTTAAAGAATACAATAGAGTTAATAGTGGATTCATTCAGCTGGAGATTGAATTGCAACAATCCAGAAATAATAAACAAGAGCTTGAAAGATAGGTAGTTATTCTTAGAGATGAACTCACCACTATAAATGAATACAAGGAGAAGTTTAGGATCACCTCTGCTAAGCCTGATGAGTTGACTAAAGGATAGAAGGATGAAAATGACAAGCGAGGTCTTGGATATGAGAAGGGAGAAAGCTCCAGATTTGAACATAAGGATTCCAGATAAATAAATTAGATGAACAAAGGCAAAAGGTATCTGGTAAGACAAACCAATGCTCAAAAGTTTAATGGTCACTGCCTTGCTTGTAATAAATTTGGTCATATGGCTTCTTAGTGTAGAAGTAAAATAAATTCAAGTATTCCATCATTTCTTGATCAATGTTTTAGTTGCAATAAGTTTGGTCATAAGTCAATTGAATGCAGGAGTATGTCTATCAGTGTAAGGAATGTTAAATGCTACACCTGTGGAAGATTTGGGAATATTCCTAATCAATGCAGATCAAGAGGAAATCAATGGAATGAATGGTCTAGAGAAAGAAATATTGTGTGTTACAATTGCAAAAAATGTGGTCACATTGCAAGATTCTGCAAGAACATAAACATGGATAGAAGAGGTCTAGTATAGAAAGGAAGAATTTCATAAAAAGATGATAAAGGAAAAGGGAAAGTGACTGCGGAAGAAATAAGAGATTAGATGAAGAAAGTTGTTGGAAGTGGAATTACTCTGAGAGGGGGGGTTAATCAAAGTAATATAAAAAATTAAAACATTTTACGACTTGAAATGCAGATTTGAACTGTTTGATCTTGAACAAATAAGTGACTTATATATGCAATGTGAATACCACATTTTGAATGATTATTTTTCAAAGCCTTAATCAAACATAACATGAATACTTAACAACTCATATCAAATCATAATATACATTGTTCACATAATGCTGAATGAACAATCTTTTAATGCTTTCTTTTACATAGGACACCGAACTCACTAATGGCAGAATTTCAACATTCATACATTGAACATGAACAATTAAACTTTGAACTTTTAGACAACTTAGAACTGTGATAATGTATCAGAGCATTGCATGAATCACTTTCACAAATGACTGAATGAAAAATTAAGCAAGATAAGCACAAATCACTCAAAAGAGAGACACAAAGCTTTGATGAGTGGAAAAACCTCTTGGGGTAGAAAAACCACTACAAAATTCCTTACAGGCTTAATACCAAACTGATTACAATATTTTTCAGAGCACCAACTCTGTAACCATTCAGGAGCACCAACTCCATTGAAATTCTAAAGCACCAACTTCAGTAGGAGCACCAACTCCTTTACAAAGATTCTCAATAACCATGCAAACTGTCAGGACCTTATAACTGCATTATTTTTGCAATTACAAAATCTCAACATAGTACATATAAAAGATGTACAATAATGCCCATTATAATCTGTATTATAAAATAGTACCAATATAATCTCACTGAAATATGCAATCTCTGTAATAAGGATCAGAGATATAAACACTTTAACCTCTCTTTTTCAATTTTTCAAAATACAAAAATATCATCATAAAAACCCTTATTCTCTTTTCAACAACACTTTGTTCTGTCTCATAAACCCTCATTACTGAGTCATAGTTTTAAGACATGTATTTATACAAAGAAAAAACTATGTAAACATCAAAACCCTTGAGTTTGAACTCAAGTTCAAAAAAATTATACTTACAAAAACCTTAAGCATATTCAGTTAAGATTAACAAAAACACAATATCTTTTTAAAACTGAAACCAAAAAGGAAGTAACCAGTTTGAAACTGGATCAATATTAAATTTCCCCTTTTTACTTTTCCATTCACCAAATTTACCTTTGACAAATCAAAGCAATATATGGATATTACCTTTGTTATGGTGGTTCAAACCTCAAACAAAATCCCATAAGATCCTCTATTACCTTCACTTCCAGCTTGTGGAAAGTCCACCAACTCGCCACCCTTCATAAACTACCATATTTGAAAACTAGATAAAAAAACCACCATGATCTTGCTCAACCTATAACTGCAATTTCATCATGGCGGCACTAGGGTTCAGTTGAAATGTGAAATGAAACAATCATTTTTGTTTTTCCCTATCTTTTCTTTACATCAAACCCCCAAAACATAATACATAACTTTTGAAATCCATGAGTCAAAACGTAATGATTTTGAGATCCAAGGAACTGACATTATGATGTGCCATATCAAAGTCCACGTGACACATCAAGAACCCAATATAAGCTAACAGTCCAAGAAATGAGTATGTCGATAACCACATGCATGGCAAAGATCAAAGTCTTCAAATTAAATGATAACAAACGACTATCAATAAGCCGAAAATAAAATAAAATGACATGAGCCCGAAATGAACATTTAAAATCGGCTTAAGTGCTATGTAACATGCACTTCCAAACAACAATGTAATGTATCAATAAATCCGATAATAACCATTTTCAAGTGCAAGGTGAATGAACTTTTAAACCAAAAATAATGTGCTATGCCATGAACCTGATAATAATATCTTTGATACCAACTAATGGAGTTCAAAAAAAAAATGTAATGACCAATATGCATATCAATGAAACATGAGTACACAAATGCTAAATCATAGACTTTTGCAAAAGATATGTCATGAAGCTCGAGCACAAATGAGTTAATGAAACAATAACCTTGTCCATGATATAAATGCCATGTAAAAGATCAATAAAATATAACCCTGTAATCAAGATGTCTTTTAATCTACACAAGGAGCCAAAAGATTAGTACCATAAAAACTAGATATAAACCAACATCACAATGCTGTCACTGAACATGATACTGAATCCCAAAACCAAGTATGCCAAAACTGAATATGAACAAGAGTGCCAATATCATGATCAAGAATGCCAATGCCATATGTCAATAGGAGCCACTATCCATGAAGTTGGGATTTCCTGATTAAAAAAAAAAAGATATCTTGTAGAATGCTATCATGAACATTGTTAGATCCAATATAAATCAAGAGTATCAAGAACCCACAAGAAGATGGATGATGAAATCACCAAGTCATATGCCAACTACAGTGAAACATGATGTGTGAACTTGTTCACTGAACTTGTTAGCTTGTCCTTATCAACATTGAAACATCACTGAGGCATATAGCATCAACTTTTGACATTAAGGACAAACCATAAAACAATTGAAATCCAATAGAAATTTCTTTCAGAAATGAAAGATAAGTACAAGATAATTTTCTGACTCGACTAGCAGTTGTATTTATTCAAATTTTGATCCAATTTTCAAATTAGCAAGGGGGAAGATCCAAAATATGTTTGTCATTGATGTCAAAGGGGGAGAGAGAGCAGTGAAAAATGTCTTATCATTCTAAGGGGGAGTTGTGTTTTGAAATTTTGAACTCTGGCAGCGTAATCATATTGGTTATGACACTTAGTCATTTTTCACTAAGTGTTGCCATCAATGCCAAAGGGGGAGATTGTTGGCATATGGCTTCTAGTGTTGTCATTGATGGCAACCTAAGTTATTATTCTGGTCCACAGATTAGGATTTGTTCATACCGACAGGCAGAGTAAAGAACAAAGTATTACCGAAAGAGAGAATGAAGAATGGGGTATCTAGTTAGTATGTCGATTTGTATGCTTCACCGAGTTATCATTTGAGTTGTGGATCTCGGTGAAGGTTGTTAAGTATCTATATTATCTTATTGTTAAGTTTTGTGATGTCGCTTTAATTGGTGTATAAGTTAGGAAATCCGATAGGATGATTTTCTGTTTATTAGCTCACGGTGGCCGATTTAGTGAATATGGCATGTCATAGATATTTGAGGTATAATTAATTAAGGTATCCTTTGCTTGAAGATTTTGTTTTGGGTCCTAGCTATGTCATGGCCGACTTTGATGGGTACACATCAAATATTAATTGTGGATTGAGCCAACTATTGGAAAATATTTTTATTTTGCTGAAGCCGACATGAAGTGACTAAATATTTGATAATGGATATATATAAGAGATTAGTTAATTCATTGTAAATGAGTGAGAGTGAGTGTATGAAGTATATTACGAATGCCAGAAGGGTTGTTGAGCAATTTGGCATAGTTTCACTTGTGCAGAAGAGGATAATTGTGAAGCAAATTAAGGCAAAGTAAAGCGAAGTGCAAAATCAGACAGAAGGTCTAGAATATGATCTATGAGCCTCACCAGAATTGAAACCAGACATTTGTAGATGCTACTTTCTCAGTTCAACTCTTTGTTGTAATCCAAATATGTTGTAAGGTAGTGAGCCTTCCTGATTTTAAGTAGTGAGCTGTAGGAAGTGTGCCTGAATGCATGTGCATTCCCCTTTTTCTTCATACTTTTAACAGAGTATAAATTGTGGATTAACCTCCACTGTGGTTTTTCCCCTAACAAGGTTTTCATTTAAAAATATTGGTGTTTTGGTGTTTTGATTGTTTCCTTCATGTGCTTGCATCTTTACTTTTGTTTAATTGTTGTAAATGTTTTAAGATCTGGATTTTAATTTAAATATTGCTAAACATTGATTCACCCCCCTCTCAGTGTTCCTTGAGTCCAACATTGACCTAATGTGTTGGGTAAACTGTGAAGGTTAAGTATTTGTTGATCCATTATGTAGGTGCTATTTTAAGTCTATGCCAACCTATTTCAAATTATTATAAGGTTTGAATCTTTTCGTGAAGCGTATGTAGATAGATCTTGAGCTGACAAGCTACATTTTGTATATTACATATAATTAGGCTAACCTAATTGATGTTATAGCTAAAGAAAATATATAAGTTAGATATTTTTTGGTATTTTAGTGATGATAGCATGTGATAAGAGTTAGTGGATGCAAATTGTGAGAATATAGTGTGAATGTAGAGAAAAGCAGAGTGTTAATTCATGAAAAGAAATATTTTCAATAAATTTACATCCATTCATCTATTTTTTGAAACATTTTCAATAATTTAAACATCTAATCTAAAATAAAGCATAAAAAATATTGAAAACTAAAATTTCTCTCGGTTATTCTCCATGCATGCTCTAAGAGTTAATCAAATCAAAGCAAACTACTTTATACTTCACCATATTACTTCACAGCTAGATATAAAATGATGCAAGCTTTTAAAGAAGGGGTTTTAGTTTGGACATCGAGTAGGTTTTGCATGCACCCTTAAATTATGTAACACATAGTCTTGTTTGACTGAACTAACAAAACTAGCTACAAAAATACTAAGATAGGTAGCTATTAAATTGGATTTAATATTGATTTAATTCTATGTGCATACAAGTTTTTAGTCTAGAATGATTCATAAAATAGGAAAAAAGAACAAAACTTAAAGAAGTTTTAGCTCTTCCGACATCCACAAATTTTGAACTTAACTTAAAAAAAGGTATCCCTTGGCCTTTTATAGAAGTAATATGTAGGTAGGATAAGAAAAATACATAAGAGGAAATCCAAGGGATGAATCACATCAAGGTACGTGGAATGTGGTGACTGGTAAGAGAATTGCAAATGAAGTCAAGAAAGGTCAACCTCCATTTGCATGTTGAATCACTTTGGGTTTTCATCTTCTCATTATCGCCAGGAAAATAACTTGAATCAGGATAGTGTGTAGGAACTTTCCCATATATTCATAATGATTACTTTATCACACCATTCCTACACTTTTGTTTTGTCTTGGGCTTTCTACTCTCGGGAATGAGCTTCCTTGGAGATCGACACTTTATGTCACCAAATGTGAATTACCAGGATCCTTGGTATTCCGGTGGATTTAAACTCCTCTACATATGGCATCCTAGAATATGCAACCTGATTTGGATATGATTCTATCCATGATTCAAATTTTCCTGACCATCCATACCCAAACTCTGCATCGCAATCTACTTCTCCTGCAATCACAAATTCCACTCATTAAATCCCTTAAAAGAAAACATTTATGTAAACCTAATGTAAATAAAACCATTATCAAATTTTTATCAGAAAAATCCATCATCAATAACACGCTTTCTGAAAAAGATCACAAATTCTCGTGCAGTTATCTTTTGTATATATTGGATTACTAGAATATCGAACTTCTTGGATAACCTTATAAAATTTTGAAAATTTGCTTAGCATCGTTACTTGGTACCCGAAACCCAGTATTCAACTTTACCCATGATAACCCTAGACTTCGGTTTCACCAGAACTTCTATCTTTACTAGGCCTCGACTATTAGACCAGAACACTTTTCTCGGTATCCTATACCTAGAACACTTTACTTTATGAAGTACTCTTTATTTAAAGATTTCTTTTTTTCCTCTTTCACTTTCGGTGATCTTTCTAACTAGCCAACACCTACCATAAGTGTTAGTTTTAACTTGGGGTCCCCAAGTCTTACAGTCTTGGGGTGTGTTGTGAGACCACACAACAACTTGTAACCAATAAAACCAAATTTAAACCAAAAATTGAAATTAAATCAATAGTTGTAAATTATAATTTATGCATATTTTAAAACAATAAATCTTTACCTTTACCTAGATTTGACATAAAAATAGTAAAATTCCTCCAGAAGTATCCATGTGTGCTTTGATTAATTTTGTGAGATACACCTTTTTTTTCTATACTAGAGATTATATGATTTATGTCATTTAGTACGATCTACATAGACAATTTCAATTTTGATATTTTGATATCATGGATTCTAGCTCTATCATACTGATGTTATCTTAGACTTGATTATTGATATTTTGATACCAAAGATTCTAGCTCTGTCATACTGATGATATCTTATACTTGATTATGGATATTTTTCTGTCAAGGATTCTAGCTCAGACATACTAATGTTATCTTAGACTCGATACATTGTTACATATATGTTGATCATTAGTGATATATATTTTATGATGCCATGCTGCTAATTTAACTAATCTGATGATTCTATTATTATTATTATCCTATGAGCATATGTAAATGTGATTGAGATGGATTTGTAGATATCAAATGAAGTGAAAATTGTGATTTATCTTGTTGGAATTAATCCTGTTAATATTATGATAATTGTGCCATGAGGTGAATGACATGATGAGCTACTAAATTCGAAAATGTGCCCACATAGAAATCATGTTGAAAATTTTATGTGTTATTTTATTATGATGATGGATTAATGTTTGAAGTTGAGTGTGTAGGTTGGTGACCAGTGGACTTGGGGAAAACACCAGGGGGACTTAAGTTATGTCGAGTTGTGACGTGTTATTAGGTGTTGTGCTAGTAATGTGATATTTATTTCCCAATGTCTTGTACAGTACAAGTGGTAGTGGTGATATTTTGTATCCAGGTTTTAGAGAAAAAAATTGATGTGCTTTAGTCATGTTTGTGGCATTTTCATGACCCTAGGTCATTAGGTTGGATATTGGGAATAACTTTATATGTTTAAAAAGAAATTTTGAAGCCTTATGACCCCTTTTTGGAAGCATTTTCTTCTAATGACAAGTTTCAAGGTTAATGCAGGATTTTGTGAGCTTACTCATCAAGAGGGGCAAAGGTTTTTAACCACTTGTCACTTCCACCATAAGTCATGAGTAATTTTGTTCTTTAATTAATATTTTTTTTTGGGTTGGAGAAACCAGTTTTAAGCTGCAGGCATACCTGAATTGTGGGGTTTTTTTTCTCTTTGGGCTATACACCTGTTAGAAAGAAGAGTCTTGGAAGGGAAGGAGCTGTTACTTGAGCTTCTAATTAGATTTCATTGCCAAATTGAAATTTTTTTGCAGGTTGGTACCTCCTTATCTTCCCTCTTGTGCTTAATTTTGGAATAGGTATGTATAGTGTGCTGTTCAGTTGTCTGTTGTTATAGGTGGTTGTTTTGAAGTGTTCCCTATGTATGAATTCACATGTTTTGGTCTATTTCTATGAGGGGGTGTTAGAGTGGGAGAGATGTACAAGGTGGGAGCTGTAAGTTGGGTAGGAGTACCCATGGAATTTTGTGTTCTGGTTGTGTATGTGTGTTGGTGATGACATGGCTTTGTGGGGTATGGGAGTGAAGGAGGAGGAATGAAGATTGGGAAGTAGATGTATGTTGGCAGGTTGTTGGTGAGAATAATTGAAGATAATGATTGTATTTGTTTAAATTTTCTGAGCTCCCCTCTCCTTGTAGATGTCCCCACTCCCCCATTTTGTTTTCAGGTAGATATACCCTGTTTATGTGTGAAATGTGATGTTGTATACCTATGTTGTAACCATATAGTGTGGTCTTCTTGTGTGAATTGTTGCTGGTTGGTCTTATTCTGTTATAATATGTTGTGTTTTGTCTGGGGAATGTGAAGTTGTACCTCCTCGTCCCCCTGGTTCTCTTTTCCCCTATCTTGGGGGAGGGTTGTTTTCAGCCCTATGGCTGGGTGGAGAGCATCCACTGGTCACAAGACATAAAAATTGTTGCTATGGAGTAACAGGAAAGAACATTGGTAGTAAATTGCATGCGTTCCAGGCTAAGAAGTAGTAGACAAGGTTTTCAATCAAGTGTTGTTGGGTTGGATGCAAGATGAACTTCAGGAAATCGTCTCTCCTTCATGGTTGTAACAAGTGATCTTCATTCCTTTATTTTTGTGTTCTTTGAAAAAAATATATATACACACTGTAGAGCCATATATGGTTGAGAAGTAACCCTGTAGATGTTTTCTGTGCATCACTGGTAGTAACAATCACTTCATGGTATGGTTGTACAGAATTGTAATTTATCTGCAAAGGAATTAGGATTGAACTGCGTTAGTATTTGATAATCTGTAGTAAGCATGGTTTTTTTTTTTTTTAAATAATTAAATAAAATAAAATGCATGTCTGATTGGTTGCTAGTTATATCATGCCATCTGTGAGTGCTCTTAAAAACAACTGGAAACATTCTTCTGTATGTGTAACATTTCACCACTAATAGATTATTTCAGAGGTGAATGTAATGTTTTTAAAAGAATCCTCTAAAGCTATGAATAGTTTTAAGACAAGTGTATGTAACTTATTAGCTTCACAGGGTTGCCAACAATGTCTGTAGATGAAAGATGTATGATATCTCTTTCAGTAGTATGCAATAGAACAAACTTTTCTTGATAAGCTTGAAACCCAGTTTAGGTAACAGGAATAAGGGACTGAAGGAGCATGAAACCCTACATCATCTTCGTGCTTACCGTTTAATTTTAATTTAATTTAATTTAATTTATCTTTCCCTGTAGAGAAACTATAGGAAATAAAAGAAACTCTGGTTCAGATTGTCATAATGAAAGGACCTAAATTAGCATATACGTATTTAACCAAATCTAGTATAATATATATATTAACCAGAGGCATGAGTTAAGTAATAAAAAAATTTAAAATTTACAGCCGAATCCTAATAATAAGCATGACTAGGTTTTAACATTTAACTTCTTGCTTCCACGCTCAAGCCTGGCCACTTACAGAAGGTACTTGCAAAGATTAAGAGATGATAACGGCAGACTTCCAGTCGACTTCCTCTGCCAGCACTGAGATACCTTCAAGTCATGCTTGAGAAAAAAAGAAATAAAAGAAAAATGAAACGAAATTTAAGGTTCCTTGAGTCAAAAGATAAAAAAAAGCTCTACTAAGTGGTAATTTAGGGTAGCGCTAAAGATCCAGACACCGACGGCCAATATGCATCCTTATCACTGCATAGTGGATAAAAGCATCTCAGCCATTCATCATGCTTTCTTGCCTTCTTGCCCTGTTTTCTCTGTTTCTCCAAAGTTTTCCTCAAGCCTGCACTATCCTATCATTTCTCTGTTGGGCGAGCCAAATTGAGCCACGCGAAATTGCTTGCCATGGGAATTCGTGCGTGTTAAAGCTTGTTTAGCATTTCCTGTCAAAACGTAAAATAATACTATTATTCTTTGAAATGATTTAAATACTCGGCTGTTGTTAAGTCATTCCTTTTAATTAACTGACGTTGTCCAATTAAATACATATTCGATTGGAGTATTAAGTCAAATCTTTAAATATGTTCAACTCAATAAATAATTAAAAAAAAAAACAAAAGAAGTATTTACTGTGATCACAATTGGGCTCATTAAGGAAAAACCCTCTAGTTAATCAAATCTGTCAATGTGGACAACCACTAGTTTCCTTCTCCAGCCTAACTGGAAGAATTATTAAGACAATGAATATCATCTTAAATATTAAGGAATGTAGTTATGTGTGCAACTATTTGATGCTAAAAAGGCATTACAATATATTACAGTTATTTCTTTTATTTTATCAAATTTTATTTAGAAAATAAATAAAAATTAAGATTGTGATTGAATAGATAATACCAGGCATGTGTTTCTTTTTGTCTCCAATAATTATTGAAATCTGTTAAAAAGGATTAGCATTTTAAGTGATTAGTGTTATTGGAAGTTTCCAATTTACTCAAATTTTCTTTACAATAAATAAACTCTTGTAATTAAATTTTTATTGAACTTGAAAAAAAATAAAATTTTTTTACTAAATTTGAATCCCATAAATCTCATCTAAGTTTAAAAGTAGTAAAACAATTATCTTGATTTATTTACTTAATTATTTACCTCGTAAAATGGTTATTTAATTATTTATTAATTCTTCCCTCATAAAATGTTTATTATGCCGAGAGGAGGCAGGTGGAAGTCATGTGCTGCTTTTTAAATTTGAAGGAATTAAAATTCATTAAATTTTGATAGGGTAGTGGAGAGTGGCATTGTCATGCAAACTATTTCTTTTCAAATGAAGAATGGGTAGTTTATTACCGTCTACAGGAAGGAGAAGGGGAAGGATCCAAACAAAAGAAAAAAATAGAGTTTCTTCAATTGGTATTAGGCTTTCCTTCTGGGTTATTGTTTATTGTATGGTCCCATGGGGGGCTTGGGTTTCTATTTTCATGGATCAAGCTGTCCCATGGAACAAAAAAAATTATGCTATAGGATTAATTGGAATCTCCTCCTGAAAAATAGCAGCCCCTACCTTTTAGGACTACAAATTTCAGCGGGTAAAATTGAGGTGGGGCTAGAAATTGCTGTAGAAAATAAAACAGGGAAGGGTAGAACAAAAACATAATAAAATGGCAACCACAGATTTAACACAGATTATATTAAATGATCAAAACACACTTCATATATTAACTCCTTACAGCTCTACGGAGCTGGACTCTGAGAAGAGTGAGAAGCCTCATTACATCTGCCTCTATTTATAGAGGTCTTAGGAATCCTCCAGAATGTGAAAACAGTAATGAAGGTCGGTGAGAACTCTCCAGAATGGTCGGTGGCAGAGTCAACCAGAATGTCGGTTAGAAACTTCTGTTTTAAATGCTGGAGTAGGGGTAGTTTGGATTATAATCTCCAACACTCCCCCCTAATCACAACTACCACAAATTCTCATTATATTTTGTCTCTGTTACTGATGCTGCGACATCTAAAATCTTCTACATCTAGTGATCGAACCTAGGAAATCCCATTCTGCAATTGGGATGCTCTAACCACGAGCTCTGACACGTTTGGTTACTAGTCCATCGTCGGTTCAGGTGCTCAACACTTGTATTTTCTCAGCACCTCCCATAGAGTCACATTGCGGGTGCTCGGGGATCCTAGTTTTAATGAGCTCCATTGGCCTCATACATTGCTTTCATACAAAAACAGAATGTTGCAGCATTCAACAATATTTCTTTCTTGATCCATTAAGGGCTTCACTTATAATCATATTACTTCCTTAAAGCATTAAGGACTTGACTTATGTTTTCACAACCAACATCTGCTATCCTCCTTGATGTTCTCATCTCACTTATCAACTCTTCATTCTTACATCGTTTTACAGACTTTAGAAATGCTTTTCTATAGAATTTTGACTCTCAACCTAGACACATACTTATCCAATCTCCTCAAACTTCCTACTACCTCAAAATCTACGTAAAATCTTAAAGACTGACAATAGAAACAACACAAAACATCAACAGGTGCAGTTTCATCTTCAATACCTTTGTATGCAACGACGACTTTGACTATGGCTGCGCCAATATTTCTTTGCACAACGATCTATTGATGATCTTCAACTCGAACTTCTATCTTCAGTAGGCACTTGCTGATTTCTCTGTAATTTGGAACAATCTATTGGCAACTTCTTCTTATTCTTGGGCTTTATTTTTGTGCCAGGCTTCTCCAATTTTGATGGCTACTTCTCATGCTATCCTCTTTGCTAGCAATTTATCTTGGACGGCTGCGGCCTCTTTACAGAGCCTCTTGGCTGCGGCACCTCTGACAATAATCAACCTCAAACGGCAGGCTATTGTATATGCTTTAAACTTCTGCGCATCTTCTAAATTCTTTTCTAAATAACAACGATCTCCATGTCCTCCCAGAAATTTGCTAACAACGACCTCTTCTGTGATTTCTTTATGCAATTGAGATCTCCATGCTTTGACTGTTGATCTGCTCCTACATGGTTGTGCCTCATTTCTTTTTTGCCAATGTTGTTAGCCTCAATGCCACGTTCTGGGGCGACCTTCCTATGGCGTCTTCATTTTTTTGGATAAACGCAACCTCTCTAAGCTCTGCCTGATATTTCCGCTTAGCTTCTGCAACAACAGCTACAAGACATTTTGTTGACTTCTCCTACTTTTGCAATCTTCCTGGATTGGTTTGCTCTGATACCACTTGTAGAAAATAAAACACGGAAGGACAGAACAAAAACATAATAAAATGGCAACCACAGATTTAACACAGATTATATTAAATGATCAAAATACACTACATATATTAACTCCTTACAGCTCTACGGAGCTGGACTCTGAGAAGAGTGAGAAGCCTCATTACATCTGCCTCTATTTATAGAGGTCTTAGGAATCCTCCAGAATGTGAAAACAGTAATGAAGGTCGGTGAGAACTCTCCATAATGGTCGGTGGCAGAGTCAACCAGAATGTCGGTTAGAAACTTCTGTTTTAAATGCTGGAGTAGGGGTAGTTGGGATTATAATCTCCAACAATTGCCCCTACAGCTTAGGAATTTTTTAGGAATTTTTTCTGCCACTTGTCTAACAATTTGAATTTTAAATTCCTAAAAAAAATTAAAAAATGAGAGAATTTTTATTTGTTTATTAATTTTTATAAAATTACTCCACTTTGTCCCTTGAATTTTGGAGCTCAAACTTTTAAGCTGAATTGCAAAATTGAATTCATGGGACCGCCATCTTTAAAATATTCCTAAAAAATCTTACCAGCACCGCTGAAATTTTTTAGGAAGCCCCCCTCGATGGGACCATACCCTTATATTCAAAGCAATGTGAGCTAGAGTTTGGGGCTTGGTATCTGTACGCTGCTTATGCTCATATCAACACTTGTCTTTCTTGTTGGAGCTCCCCTTTTCCGCCATGACAATCCACAAGGCAGTCCATTCACTGGATTTGCACAGGTCATTATCAGGAAGTGGAATTTATCTCTACCTTCTGCTGCTGCAAAGCTTTATCATGGCGAAGGCTGCTCTAAGCCTCTTCTCATAGACAGATTCAGGTAATTTTCGTCTGAGTTGTTATCCCCTTTTCAAAAGAGTTTATGGATGCATTTATCTGGATACTGTTCTGTTCTAATTTTGATAAATTTAGAAATGAAAGTTTGTTTGTTTTTTAAGATTTCTTTAATTTACTCTTGTTGGCTGTAAGCTGGCTTTCCCCACCGGATGAAGTTTTTTAGTTCAGTTTTGTTATGGCTTGTAAATGCAATAGTCTCTTACTGAACCTCAATTTTTCTTTTCAATGAAAAGTACTATGACTTTCAGAGGATCAAAATGAAAATGAAGATCTTCTTTTGCTTGAAGATATGTGGGTTTTCATTTAAACTTGGTTTTCTGAATTGACCAAGCAACATACAATGTCTTGACGCAAGCAAAAAAAGATTTGTTGAGAGAGAATAGAAAGAAGAATGCAAAAAGTCATGTTCTTCATTCAACAAAACATGGATGAATCTATCTTCCTCAGAGTTGCAATATCAAGACAGCTTACAAACAACATACTAAGGTACAAACAAGGTTAAAATAGCTAAATCCTAAGCACTGTGGCCTGATTAAGAACTGTGGGAATCTATTCCCACTGCTTTCATTTTGGTACCAAAGTTTATGTAGCACTTTGAAGATGCTCCAGAGACCAGGTTGCAACTATGAAACAACCATGTTGACTAATCCACCAACATTAAAAAATAACACTAAATATGAACTGTATTAACACAGGCAGACAATTCAAATCAAAATTTATCAAGATAATTCAGTATGGTCCTGTCAAAGTTAAATATCAATGGTTAGCATGCTACAATTTGAATTTTGTTGATATTTTTGCTTTACCTTCACATATCTAAGAAACTAGATTTTTCGTTTAGAATGTTTATGAGGTTTTGATTTCACACTCTTATTCTTGTGAATTTCTACATGATGACCAACATATTGCTTCTATTTTGATATTTAGACATTAGAATCAAGCATTCATAATAAGGAGAACTAAGAAGTTAGAAGATTCTAACTTGAAAACTATTTAAAAAGTAATTAACTACTAAAAGTACTAAATCCAAAATTTGTGAGAGAAAATAAATAAATCAATAATTTAAAATTTTAGGGGAAAATCATAGACTTCTAATTTAGAAAAAAAGAAAAATCAAATTATAAAAGCAAGTAACTCAATTGTTTTAACAAATCCAACTTTGTGGAAGAAAATCAAGTCACTTGATTTAACTACTTCCAAACTTTAACCTTCTAATAATAATCCTTTGAAAAAGTGTTTAGAAATTTTTAATCTTAATATTTAGAAACTAGATTTTTCAACAAACTAATCTTCTAATTTTGAAGGTCAAATCCAACTATATATTAATATATTTAAGAAAGTCCAAATATAATACCTCCATTTTATTAAAATTATTTTTTCTTACAATAATCCATAAAAGACTTCTACTTTAAAATAACATTATAATTACTAGATTTATATATATAAAAAAAATATGATTTTCCTATTTAAATGGAATCCCATTAAATAGTTTTAACTTAGATATAATTTTTTTTAATAATAATCATATTTTATTTTAAAGAAATTATAATACATTTAATATTTCATATTTAAATTTAATAGTATTTATGTCATAATATAGTGAAAGTAAAAATTTGTCTCAATAAAAACCTTTTGCATTTAAATTGACATCCTTGCTGGCTGTTGTTGGTGCTGCCATTTTACATTCTCACTGCTCTTGCTCTGCAAATTCAACGATGTGAATTTCTCAACGTCGGGCTTCTGTACCAATAGGGGACCCCTTTAGTCCAATCCATTATCTTGTTTTCCAAATTATCCTTCTCTCCACACAGAGAAGAATGTATATGATGAAGCTTCTACAAGATCAAACATGCTTCCTTTTCATGCTTATGATGCTCGTATACCAGGTTCAGTTCCTTTTCAGATAGGAACACCAACAATGAACGGGTATGTACTACGAATTCCCCATCTTTTCCTTCATGTATGGTTGAATGAACGGGTATGTACTACGAATTCCCCATCTTTTCCTTCATGTATGGTTGACAACAGCTAATATACCTGATATTTTCTCACTTATCTAATGTTGGTCAAGAAACTTTTTTCATGAATCATTAGGGTAAGGAGAAGGATCTCAGTGGCGGATCTTCTTCAGTAGCATGCATGTTGTTCTTATCAATGTGTGATAATTTTGTAAGGGATTGATTACTTTCTTCTATCGATATGTTGCACTACTATCTAATGCTTGCTCTTCAATAATATAATAAAAATATATATCTGTATCTCATGATTTGTTAGCATAATTAACGAAAGTTTATGTTCTTCAATGACTTCTCAAATACTGGCATGTGTTCAAAATACAACGTCAAACTCTTCCCCATTATTTTGTCTCCAAATGCATCTAGACTTGAGATATAGAATTCCTTGGTTAAATTCGAATGGAGAGGGCAAACACATATTGTGAGGGTGTTACCCCAAATCTAACTGTTGATTGTCTTATTATCCGCAAATGTTCTACCATAATCACTTTCTTTGGGCTTTTCTTATTCGTTAGTTTCCAACTTAGATTTTATTTGACTATTTATACAGTGGATATAATTAAAATGCACTCCAACAGCACAAGAACACACATAATTATTACTGTTACGAATCACAATTGAACTCAGTGAGGTGGTAATTACTGCACCTCCTTTCTATACTTAAACGATTTCTTAATTTAGGTAATGTTTTCTCTCAGGGGAACATTGGACGTCTTAAAAATCTGGACGTGCCTACTTAATTTTCCGCTGATTGCTCATGTTTGTCAAATTAAATGTGGTCAAAGAGCCATTTTTAGAAAGTTGTTTCAAATCACACATCAGCTTGTCATTGCATTTGAATTTTAAAGAGTGTGAAGGAACTCTAAAGAAAATTAGCACTTGTGAAAAATAGTTTGATGAAAGCACTTCTCTTCAGAAAATAGTTAGATCAAGATTTCTTCTTTCACATCTAAAGTTCATAGCCCAATGAAGAGAGATGGCCGCGTGTAAATTGTATGATCACCTGAATTTTCATCCTCAAATAATAAATGGCTATGTGAAATGACCATTGCATCCATATTAAGGGTTTTTAATAAACTGGAACGAAGGGATAGTTTCCCATTTTGCAACACGGTGTAAACGTTGTGTCATTATATAAACAAATACATAAACCAAGAGCAACATTGTGTCCTCTGAATAGTATACCCCATGTTCAATTCCTCTATACCACCAAGTTTAGTTTATATCCTTAATTCACTATTTCTCACTTTCTTAGCTGACATTGTACAATTTAATCAAGTCAACCTTCTCAAAGAATGCAACTATTGGAAAAGCTGATACATTTCAAACTTGTGTTACGATGCTACCCAATTTGTTTAATGATTCAGATGTTCGTGGAGCTGCATGCTTTGTATATACATCACATGGGTTCTCTATTCCAGTCATTGGTAACGGTAATACAGAAGAATCGTGATGATACTCATTGGACCATTACTAAGATTTTTAGTCTGTTTGACTTCGCTATTTCGTTAGGTTTGGAGCAATGGTCGAAAGAATTTGGAAAAAAAACCGCACGAGATTAGCTATGGCAATTCATTTCCTTTTGATTGAATTAATATTAATCTCGATTACTCAGTTGTCTGCTAAATACTTACACCACTTGAATGAATGTTTTGAACCTAAATCCCTGGTGCCTTGCCACTATATTGATAAATAAGAGTTCAGAGAAGTAGTCAGAAATTTGAGTTGGAATTCTTCACCATGAATTTACTTTTTATGGAAGTAATTACACCAAAAGGAATCTATAGTGAAAGAAAACAATCTGTATCAATAAAAACTCTTCAAGAAAAAAATGACGTGCATTTGTCAGTCTTTGAATATGAAGGAATGAAAATTCATTAAATTTTATGAGAGATGTGCATCATGTTGATAGGGTATTTGACAATTCCTAATTTGATTTAAGATAACAAAGCTTTAGGAGGCTAGCTTTTCCCATTTGACAATTCTTAAGTGGATTCAAGATAACAAAGCTTTGGGGAAATATTGAATTGTGACCACAATTTTACATTATCTCTACTTTACTAGTTTAGTATAAGTAGTGGCTGGGTGTCTAATTGATTTTGCTCCTTATACTGTTTTAGATTTCATGGGCTACATGAAACAATATATGGTTGAATGGGTTATATTGGTTATGAAAGGTGACGTAGATAGTCGTGGTTGATGTACATGACTCCTAGGGTGTCAATTTCAACAATGAAATTATTGTGGATTTCATTACATGTTGAGAATGGCTGAAATGCCTTGCATCATAGATTCCCCTGAACAAATGGTTGTGGCTTGAGAAGACTTAGTTTCAATTATGTGCCTTGGGCCTTATTAGGTGTCATTAGGTTGCGCTATTGTTGTTTGGATTTCTACATATACAGTGGTCCTAGTAGACCATGTAATTCACAAATCACCTTGGGCTCTTTTTTATTTTTCTACTGGATATGTCTCATTCTTAAAAAACCACTTGCCTAATATAATAATCACTTTAAGTTTAACCCTAATATGAATATAATAATCACAAGAATTAGAGGTCAATTTATGATTAGAATTGGGGATGCATTAAGAAGAGGATTGGAAGGATATATAGATTGCACATGGAACCTCTTAAAATGAAGGGAGGTGGCAAGAGAATTAAAAAACCAAGGGTAGGAGAATAAAGATGCGATGATGTTATCATAAAAAAGTAAATAAAATTCAAAAAAATGAAAAAAGTTGTAAATAAAATGCAATTAATATTATAATTATGTTATTTTATCACTCTTAGGTTATTTTATTTACTTAAGAGTTATTTTACTTTTTACTTTAGAACTATTTAATTATTATTATTTGATTTTATTTATATTATAGGTAGCCCACAAAGATGTCTCTCGGTATACATTACATATATATTAAATATAGGTATGCTAGTTTAGTTATTTATTTATGTTCCCGCATAAAATGTTTATTTAGTTATTTATTTATCTTCCCTCATAAAATGTTTAGTTAGTTATTTATTTATTTATCTTCCCTCATAAAATGTTGGATTAATTGTTTCAATAAATCTTTTCTTTTAAATTTATTAGCTCCAAAATTATTTCTTTTATTTTCTTGAGTCTTATATTTCTTCACAGATGGGGATTATTAAACTTACAATTATTTAGAGATTAAAATACAATATTTTAGTTAAATTTACATGTGATGATTAACTTGAAACTTACTATTTACCAACTTATTAATTTTTTAAAAACTTTTTAAGAAACTTCATTAGAAAATTTTAGCACCACAAAACTTGGTTATTGATTTAATAAAAACTACCTTAAAAAGGGCATTACAATGCTTTAAATTTCTAAGAGGAAGGTATTTAAAAAAAAAAACATATTTTTGTAAGTAAAGTAAAAATAAAAATAAAAATAAGATAGGTTTCTTAAATATTTGAAATATAATTTTACCGGCACAAATATTGGAAAAAGAACAAAATTACCCTAGCAAAGTCAATTCTCAATTGTGGACCTCTTCAGAGGAAAATTAACATCTATTTCTAAAATTTGATATTAATGTTAATAGATCTATATTTCATTATATGGTTAAGTTATTGATTTAATGGCAGTGATTTAATGGTAGCAATTTGGAAATCCAACAATAGTATTAGGGTCACTTGTAAATTCTAGTGTCATTAGCGGAATTATCTTTGTTCATGATAATATTGTTGTTAGTTCTTTATATAATAGGAAAAACAAAATTGGGCATGACAAATTCTAGTTTCCAGAACTCAGTGAAAAAATTAGTTCCTTGACATTGAACTATGTAATATGGTAATCCTCCAAATCCAACTAGGGATAGAGCCTTGTTGCTATGGCTAAAAGCCTAAAACAGGTGCTTTCGAACAAGCTATGGATGCTTGGAAAAAATATATCAAAAAATAATAGTAAGCAATAGCATAGACAAGGCAGTGAACTATTTTAAAATATGCCTCAAAGAAATGTGGTCTCATGGTGATGGAATCCACATTTCTTTGAGGCATTTTTTCAAATAGTTAACTACCTTGTCTATGCTATGACATTTTTCATACATGTCTACCAAAGTGTTTTATCAAACAGTTCACCGCGTTGCTGCTATGGCTAAAAGCCTAAAATAGGTGCTTTTGAACAAACAGTGGATGCTTGGAAAAAACATGTTAAAGCATAATAGTAAGCAATAACATAGACAAGGTAGTGAACTATTTGAAAAAATGCCTCAAAGAAATGTGGTCTCATGGTGATGGAATTCCATGACAATCCATAACCACATGCCTTCATCATGGCATTCCATCACCATGAGACCACATTTCTTTTAGGAATTTTTTCAAATAGTTCACTTCCTTGTCTATGCTATTGCTTATTATTATGCTTTGATATATTTTTCCAAGCATCCTTAGCTTGTTTGAAAGCACTGGTTTTAGGCTTTTAGCCATAACAACAAGGCAACGAATTGTTTGATAGAATGCTTTGGTAGACATGTATGAAAAATGTGGTAGCATAGACAAGGAAGTGAACTATTTGAAAAAATGCCTCAAAGAAATGTGGTCTCATGGTGATGATTGTCATGGCATTCTATCACCATGAGACCAAATTTCTTTGAGGAATTTTTTGTAAACAGTTTACTATCTTGTCTATGGCTTGTCATGGCCTTCCATCACCATGAGACCACATTTCTCTGAGGCATTTTTTCAAATAATCCACTTCCTTGTCTATGCTATTGCTTACTATTATTCTTTAACATATTTTTTCCAAGCATCCATAGTTTGTTCAAAAACACCTATTTTAGGCTTTTAGCCATAGCAACAAGGCAACAAACTGTTTGATAAAACACTTTGGTAGACATGTATGAAAAATGTCATAACATAGACAATGTAGTTAAATGTTCGAAAAAATGCCTCAAAGAAATGTGGTCTCATGGTGATGACATTAATGTGGTCTCATGGTGATGGCATTCCATCACCATGAGACCACATTTCTTTGAGGCATATTTTAAAATAGTTCACTACCTTGTCTATGCTATTGCTTACTATTATTTTTTGATAGATTTTTTCCAAGCATCCATAGCCTGTTCAAAAGCACTTGTTTTGGGCTTTTAGCCATAGCAGCAAGGCAGTGAACTATTTGATAAAATCCTTTTGTAGACATGTATGAAAAATGTGGTAGCATAGAAAAGGCAGTGAATTGTTTGAAAAAATGCCTCAAAGAAATGCAGTCTCATGGTGTTGGAATGCCATGATTTTTTTTTTTTGTCATGGCATTCCATCACCATGAGACCACGTTTCTTTGAGGCATTTTTTCAAATAATTCACTGCCTTGTCTATGGCTTTTCATGGCATTCCATCACCATAAGACCAAATTTATTTGAGGCATTTTTTCAAATAGTTCACTACCTTGTTTATGCTATTGCTTGCTATTATGCTTTGACATATTTTTTCCAAGCATCCATAGCTTGTTCAAAAGCACCCATTTTATGCTTTTAGCCATATCAGGAAGGCAATGAACTGTTTGATAAAATGCTTTGGTAGACATGTATGGAAAATGTCGTAGCATAGACAAGGCAATGAATTGTTTGATAAAATTCCTCAAAGAAATGTGGTCTCATGGAATGCCATGACAAGCTAATGCAATTGGTAGTAGCTCCTAGTTATTAGTCATGCAATGTGAAGTAATTGCATAATTACTTATGTTGACTTTGTAAAAAACTATATTGTAGTTGGATTTTTTTTCATCTATCAACATCTAGTTATTAGTTATGCAATGTGAAGTAATGCTTTGAGTTTGAAAGATGTGCATGAGTTTGAAAGATGTGCAATGCAAAGAATGTAATCAATGATATGAATATAAAATACAAAAATCTATTTTCTACAATTCATTAGTTAAACTCTTTATTTTATTTTCTCTCTATATCTCTATGCTATGGAAATGCCTTTCAATTTTAAAAAATATTTTTTATCTATTTTTCTACAATTTTTTATTTTTTTTAAATCCGATTTTTTCTCAAATTTTTCATGGTTTTTTCCCGATTTTTTCAAAAAATCTTATACTTTGGTTTGCTGATTTTTTCCCCAAAGATTTTTGTTGCTATGATGAGGATCCATATGATTGTCCTCAAGTGTTCAAAAACTATGCTCTTTCAGACCTGTACCTCATATTTTTTGAAATGTACATTAAATTAAAATCCATTTTAACATGGATCAACTCTTCTCCAATTAAAATAATCTTTGACCACTTATTTGAACATCCTATACCTTATTAAGGACATTTTTCTAGTAGCAAGTAAAATCACTAGTCTATTGAAAGGAATGGTATTTTCAAAACTACACACTTAGAGAACATTACTTATAATACTTTAGTTGTTGAGCTTCATGGTAGTTGCCACAAACTTTAGGGAATTATTCTTTGCATTGAACCATAGGAAGATCATAGTTCATACTAGACAATAATAGTAAAATTTACTCTCCACCTTCATTGCAAGTCAAAAGATACTATCTTTTAGTGGTGCTCCATCCTTTCACTTGACTCATATAGTCCATTGATATTCTACATTATCTCTATGGTATATTCTCCATTAAATTTAAGAGGATTCAAACTTGAGTGTTTATATCTCTCAAATTGAGATGCCATTTAGGCTCAAAGAATCATAAGTGTTCTCCATCCTATCCCTACTACAACAATGTCTCAATAGTTTATAAATTTCAATTCGATGTGTTGATACCAATGCTTGTTCTGGCCACTAGATAACACAAATTAAGGAAAAGGGTTCTTGCAGATATCTGGTTTAGTAGAAGGATCTACCTGCACAGAGGATGCTTCATGGGAGGGACCTAATATGCTTCAACCTCCTTACCTATTTTCTTGACTGTAGACCAATCAATTTTAAGGGAGGGTAGATTTGTAATAAGCCCATGTGCATTAGGGGATTAAAATAATTAGGATTCTATCCTAGGATAGAAATATATAGTTCTAGAAAAAAAATAGTTGGTAGGAGAATATTTAATCTACTTTGGATGGGAGATTTGAGTGGAAGCTAAATTTTAGGAGTCTAGTTGAAAACTTAGTTGAAGTATCAAATAGTTAACTTGCGGTGATGTAATAATTAGGTAAGCGAGATGTAATCAGACTCCACTTCTATCTTCAACCCTATTTATTTATAAAGTATTGAGATTAGATATTGAGAATACTGTAGTAATTAGTTTTGGAGATTAGTTGTCTTCACCAATTGGGAGTGGCTCACCATAGAGTTTGGGCAGTTCCATTAAGTCTATAATAGATTTATTTCCTTCAAAATTCTCCTTTTATACTTTTGTAAAGTGGTAAAGAAAATGAATAATAATCTTCCTGAAATGCATGCATTGTAATATTTTTGTCTATTTTAGTTAAGATTGTGGAAAGTATCATTACATCTATTGGGGATGATAAAAAAAATTATGAGCTAGTTGAGTACCCAAACAAGTTAAAAAGTTAGTCTAAAACTGACTTGTGAATATAGGATCACCACTTATTATAATTTTGAGAGTACCATGGAGCTTCTAAGATGTTTCTATGAATGTTGTTGTCACTGTGCTTGCCACAAAGGCATAATATTACACATAATTTGGCATATTTTTTGAGCCTTTCCACCATTATCAGAATGACATTTTTTTTTTCAATTTTTGCAACCTAGTGACAAACTCCATCAAGAGGTTTCCCCATTGTTGGCTAGGAATGGATAAGGTCTGTAGAAGTGATGCAGGAGCATCCAGTGGTGTAAGGGCAATCTTGCATCACCCAAAAATAGTTAAATTTCAAGTTTCTTAGTTTTTAGATGTTTTTACATTTTTGGATACCCTTTTCATCATAATGAAATTCCTAATTTATGGTTTTTATTTTCTATTCCTGGGTTGAAAGATATTGCAGTTTTAGTTTCCCCAGATTTGCACTCGGTATCCTTTCTGCTAGATTTGAGGCACTTAGAGTTCCTGGATCGGCCCCAAAAATTGTCAAAATCAGTAGCAAATAT
>VDFB02000013.1:228022506-228135475 GCA_007258455.2 Sequoia sempervirens
ATTTTTAGGTGCAAATCTGGGAAATTAAAACTACAATATCTTTCAACCCAAGAATAGAAAATAAAAACCATAAATTGGGAATTTCATTATGACGAAAAGGGTATCCAAAAATGTAAAAACATGTAAAAACCAAGAAACTTGAAATTTAACTATTTTTGGGTGATGCAAGATTGCCCTTACACCACTGGATGCTCCTGCATCAAGAAGACTTGAAGTATTAATTGTCTCAACTTTGTTTTGTTGAGAGATCATATGTGTTGCCATGGATTTTTGTACGTCACCTTTGAGGCTTTCCCAAAAAACTAATTCTTGATCCTGTGATATGTCATTAGGACCCCTGAGTGTCCACCATTATGAGATATGCATGAAGTTCCTCTACAAGAACATTAACCTTGAGATTCAAGTTCCTGCAAAGATATAGCCTACCCTTTGTACCACATAATCATCCTTCCACTCAAATTTACCATATGCACTAGGATCTGCTGTAATTGTTGAATGAGACCAAGTATCCCAATTCAACTACCATTTTAATCTTTCCTCTTCCACATAGTCTATTTGTAGATTTCAAATGGTGTAAGGAAACATTTCTGAGTCTTCTTCTTTTCTACAAAGTGCATTAACCACCACATTCTTGTTCTCTTTCTTGTAGATGATCTTGAAATCATATTCCAACATCTTAGTGACTCATCTCTATTACACATTCACTTGACTCACAAAGTCCATTGATATCCTGCATTGTATCTATGGTATATTCTCTATTAAATTTAAGAGGATTTTGACTTTAGTGTTGATGTCTCTCAAATTGAGTCCATTGATATCTTGCTTTTATGAAGGATTTCAAGAATCACTAGTCTTTCTTTTTCTTTTAGAATGCATAACCGTCTAATGATACGGGAAAATAAATGACAACTAAACTTAGGGTAAACCCACAATAGTGGGTTACAATTTTTGAACGAAGAAAAATTAGAAATTCTCATCAAATTTTTAAAAATGGTTTACCCCTTCTAATGAAGGGGGTTTGAATGAACCACCCCCCTTCTAATGAACCCCCCCTTCTAATGAACGCCCCTCCCTTCTAATGAACCCCCTTTTGCACCATATAAGGGGGGTTCGGATGAACCCCTTCATTAGAAGGGGGGTTCTTATGAACCCCCTTTTTTCGCCTTCCCCTCCACCATTTCAAAATTTATGCATTTTTTTGACTATTGAAGCTTGGGAAGGATGTGCAAATGGAGTCAAATTGATAAACTGGTTGATGATCAGGATCTAAACCGTGAAAGCTTCCAAACAAACTGCTACTTAATATATTTTGTTTTTATTTTATATTTTATTTTTTAGTTTTACTGTACATAGGTTTTTCATCGAATGCCAAGTTTGATGAAAAATCATTGTGGAAAAATAGTAAATTTGAGGATTTTTTTTTTGAAAAATATATATCCACTAGGTATTGATGTCCTCGTTCTAACAAAAAAAGAAAAATTGAATTTCAATACATACCAAAAAAGTTATGCAAGCCGAAGTGGACCTATCTCTAAGTTATAAATATTTTGACTTCAAAACTTAATTAAAGAAAAATATTCAATCAAAATGCTTGTTCAAAATGAAAGAACTAGATACTTGTGTTACCAACCTAAATTCAAAAGAATTAGAATTTTATCCCTTCGACAAAGAGAGTTATGCTGAACACACACCACTTTTAAAAATTTAAGTTGTTTACTATTAAAACCAGTTACTTCCAAAGGAGACTTAAAAACACAATTTAATTTAATTTTTTTTTTTAAATACATTTAAAATCTATAGAAAAAATATCACAAATCACTAGTTTACATCATTTTCAAATTCCTAATAGTTCACCTACTATAAGTGTCAGACAATGATGTTTTCTTTGAAAATGTTGATTTCAATGTCAAGTTTGGCCAAAAAGTGTTACCCATTATTGTGGGATGACCCTTTATCTCTCCTTCTTAGTTGTGGAAAAGCTTACCTCTTCCTCTAAAATCCTGCTCTCTCATGAAGTCTTCAAATCATGCCAGTGGGGATGCGAGAAAGCCTGCATCCCTGCTAACATAATTTTAAAATTTCATGGGAGAGTGGGAATTTTTGAAATAGTTCACTTCTATGCACCTAAGATTCCATCCTTTATAAATACAATTTTTAGTATGAATTCTATGGGTGTTGTTTAAATTTTTTTTCATAAGTATTCCACCCTTTATTATAAGTGAGAAGTATTAATGTTTGTGCAATTTAACCGTTGTATAATTTTTCTCGCATCCCCACTGGCATAATTTGAAAATTTCATGGGAGAGCGGGAATTTTTGAAATAGTTCACTTCTATGCGCCTAAGATTCCATCCTTTATTAATACAATTTTTAGTATGAATTCTACGAGTGTTGTTAAATTTTTTCATAAGTATTCCACCCTTTATTATAAGTGAGAAGTATTAATGTTTGTGCAATTTGACCATTGTATTTTTAGTCATTTCGAGATAATGTGAGGTTTGTATTTTTAATCATTTAGAAATGATAATTATAAATGGAAAAACTTCTTCAAATGAACTCTATGAATTATTATAGTGGAATCCTATTTTTCAGATTGTTTCATTTAGCATCACCAATATTCTCCACAAGAACATTGTCCCTATTTAAAATGATGGAAATGGTTCACATCTCTTAGAACAATTTCTCTTGCAACAATCTTGGGGATGAATTTAGATGCAGTGTAAAAATTAGAACATCCTCGAAGGATCTTAACAACTCTAATAGTTGTACTAGGGGCAATGTTTAACAAACCAAATGAAATTGTTAACTTTTCACTATGGTGGAAGATAAATGATTCTTTTTTATTCTATTCCACAACATTAAGTAAAAGTCTTGAATTTGGAAATACCTTGCTCCCTTCATTTGCCAAGCCAATTTCTCCAATTTTGCATAGCTCTCCCATGTATGTGGATGTTGATGTACTTGTACGTGGCTATAACACTGAATTGAAAGCAACAAGAGCTTATGACAAGGCTACTCTCAAGTATTGGGGTGACAAAAGAACAATAAATTTTCTTGTAACATTGGGTATTGCATATAGCACTATTTATTATTCTAGATTACACAAACATCTACCTTTGCATAATACTATTCAAATGACATGTTTTATGTAGATAATTGAATACAAAGAAGAGCTTGAAGTCATGAAATAGATGACCACCATAGACTATATTAATTATCTCAAAAGGTATCAAAATTCTTTCCATTGAAGTCTTTTAGATTAAAATTATGGTAGTGAAGCTTTTATTTCTAGAATTGACTATACATATATGAATTTCTATTAGAATAAGAAAGGGTACACTGGTATAGAAAGCTTAAAATTTTAAATAAATGAGAGTTTCCCTAGCTTGAATTTATTCATATTAAAATGAACCATTAAAAAATTCATACACAATAGGGTTAGCATAAGGTCTATGACAACGTTTTAGATTTAGTTTGAGTAAGATATTGTATTGGATTACTTTCATGTATGGTGCTAATGTATAATCTTCTGTTGATATAGGAGTAGTGGCTTTACTAGAGGCACATCAATATACCATGGAGTAACAAGGTCTGTATTTAAATCAATAGCTTTATTTAGAATTCTGAGATCTTGATTTGACTATAGAAATGGCTATTCAATAAATATCTGTAGGAAAAGTTGTACTCTAATGGTAAAAAATGTAACATATCATAGACACCATCAAAAAGGAAAGTGGCAAGATAGAGTTGGAAGAATTAATGGAAACAAAGATGTAATCTGGGAACATATAGTGAGTACACCGAACATGAACAAATCTACTATATATTTCACTTATAAAATAGATTATCCATTATGTAAACCAACTAATAGTTGTGGTGAACTCGTTGGATCTTTCAATTTGCTAGAAACTAAGGAAGAAGTGACTTTGACATATGACATTACTAAAATCAAATTTAGAGGCATTAATTCAGTTAAAATTTTTGACAAGAGATTATATAACATTACAAGAATTAAAAACAACTCACTACCTATTGAAGAAATTATAAATTACATCAAGGAGATAGGATTAAGTCATGTTATGGCAATGTGAATGCACCCAAAATTGAGGAGAAAAGAATGGATTCACTATGGTGGTAGATAAATGATTCTTTTATCTTCTATTCCACAACATTAAAGGGCTCCAAGCATGCATTTCCATCATTGTAGAAGTTTTTTGGAGAAGTTTCTTTCTTGCAGTCATTTTTGTACAATATTGTAACTCATATTTTTTAGTCTTGTGATTGAAAATAAAAATTGTAATACTCTATTTCTAAGTTGTAACTAGAATGCCTTTCTTTTATTAATAAAGTTCACCAATTTTTCCTTCCCAATGGCTGTCTTATTATGTGCAATTGATGATTCATGATGTGTATTTATGTGTTTATGTTTAAATCCTCAAATATGACTAAATATACTATGGTCAGTTTATAGAAATCAGTAAATAAATATGACTAAAAATATATGACTAAATATACTAACATTTGATAGAAATCAGTGAATAAATATGACTAAATATACTACTAGTTGATAGAAATCAGTGAATAAATATGACTAAATATATAACCAAATTGATCAAATGACTAAATATATTACCAGTTGATAGAAATCAGTGAATAAAAAAATTGGTGAATAATTATGACTAAATATATGACCAAATTGATCAAATGACTAAATAAATGACTGGAAATAAACTACTAATGGTCATATGACCAAGCTCAGTGAATAATATGACTAAATATATGACTAAATCAATGACTAAATTAATGACTAAATATACTACCAAATCAAGTTAAAATTATGGCAGTGGACATTTTATTTCTAGAATTGACAACACATAAATGCATTTCTATTAGAATAAGAAAGGGTACACACTGGTATAGAAAGCTTAAAATTTTAAATACATGAAGATTTACCCTAGCTTGAATTTATTCATATTCAAATGAACCATTAAAAAATCATACATAGCAGGGTTAGCATAAGGTTTATGACAACGTTTTAGATTTAGTTTGAGTAAGATATTGTATTGGATTACTTTCATATATGGTGCTAATGTATAATCTTCTGTTGATATAGGAGTAGTGGATTTACTAGAGGCACATCAATGTACCATGGAGTAACAAGGTTTGTATTTAAATCAATAGCTTTATTTATAATTTTGAGATCTTGATTTAACTATAGAAATGGCTATTCAATAAATATCTATAGGAAAAGTTATACTCTAATGGTAAAATTTGTAACATATCGCAGACATTATCAAAAAGGAAAGTGGCAGGATAGAATTGGAAGAATTAGTGGAAACAAAGATGTAATTTGGGAATATACAATGAGTACACCAAACATGAACAAATCTACTATATATTTCACTTATAAAAGAGATTTATCCATTATGTAAACCAGTTAATAGTTGTGGTGAACTCGTTGGCTCTTTCAATTTGACAACAACTAAGGAATAAGTGAATTTGACATATGACATTACTACAATCAAATTTAGAGGAATTGATTCAATTACAAATTTTGACAAGAGATTATATAACGTTACAAGAATTAAAAAAAACTCACTACCTATTGGAGAACTTATAAATTACATCGAGGAGATGGGATTAAGTCATGTTTTGGCAATGCAAATGCACCTAGAATTGAGGAGGACAAAAAAATGGATTCACTATGGTGGCAGATAAATGATTCCTTTTTCTTCCATTCCAAAACATTAAAGGGCTCCAAGCATGTGTTTCCATCATTGCAGAAGTTTTTTGGAGAAGTTTCTTTCTTGTAGTCATTTCTGTACAATATTGTAACTCATATTTTTTAGTTTTGTGACTGAAAATAAAAATTGTAATACTCTATTTCTAAGTTATAACTAAAACACCTTTCTTTTATTAATAAAGTTCACCGATTTTTCCTTCTCAATGGTTATCTTATTATGTGCAATTAATGATTCATGATGTGCATTTATGTTTTTTATGTTTAAATCCTCAAATATGAATGAAAATATATGACTAAATATACTACCAGTTGATAGAAATCAATGAATAAATATGACTAAAAATATATGACTAAATATACTAACAATTGACAGAAATCAGTGAATAAATATGACTACAAATATATGACTAAATATACTATCAGTTGATAGAAATCAGTGAATACATAAATTGGTGAATAAATATGACTAAATATATGACCAAATTGATCAAATGACTAAATATACTACCAGTTGACAAAAAATAGTGAATACAAAAATTGGTGAATAATTATGACTAAATATATGACCAAATTGATCAAATGACTAAATAAATGACTTGCAATAAACTACTAATGGTCATGTGACCAAGCTTAGTGAATAATATAACTAAATCAATGACTAAATTAATGATTAAATATAATACCAAATCAAGTTAAAATTATGGTAGTGGTATGGAGTCACTGTGTTCTCCCAGTCAAGCTAGGGTATTCGTGCCCTAGCTCCTTCTTTGCTTATGTTTGCTTCTGCGATGAGGGGGGGTTTCTTTTGGTGTTTGAGGTATCGATCATGTGTCATTTTTCTTAGCTTCCTCTGGTGTTTTCTGGGAACTCAACAACAAATCCTTGGCTATCACGTGGGGAGGGTGAATCTGGCATTTGGACAACGAATTAGGGGTGAGAGGGTGTGCTCTAGGCGCTACCTCTGGGTGATGCTTCATCTACTTGTTAGGCCTATGTGGGGATTTATTTGCATGCTGGTCCGATAGGGTGTGGAGCAATTCATTTTAGAGTTTCTTCTGGTTGGTGGACTATAGGTGGAGATGAAGGGGGTTGGGTAATAATTTTTGTGCAAATATTTTTCTATGTTCTTTCATTTCAGGGGCTTGCATGCCTATGTAGGGTTTCTTTTTGTGTTCATGTCTCGAGGGGAATCATTGGGGGCTATCCCCAAGATGGATTTCCATTCATCGGTTTGTTCGAAACCCTCATTGTAGGGTTCTAAGATTTTTGAGAATAACCTATTTTCTATGGACCCAGAAAAGATTGAGATGGGTTTGTCAGGAGGGCCCCAGATTCCAAAGATTAACGGATGCCTGGAAAGGTGCAAAGAGAGGCCGAATGTGGTGATTTTGAGGGAGATGCTAGTGGAAGATATTGATTATTATTCAAAACATTCCTTGTATTGCAAGTTCTTGGGGTTGAGAATCTCATTGCAGTTTCTAGAGGCTTGGGCTCAGGGAACATGGACGTTGGAAGGGGAGATGGAGATTCGGCTCATAGAAAATAATTATTTTATGGTTACATTCGACTGCATGGCTGAACAGAATAAGGTTTTTGAGGGGGGTCCTTACTTCTACAACTAGGTGGGCTTGTTCATTAAACCTTTGCATGTGGGATTCCACCCGACAAAGGAGCTTCTGAGCTTGGTTCCAATTTGGGTTCGTCTGTCGAGGCTCCTGTTCGAATGTTGGCACAATGATGTGTTGTATTTATTGTCCTTGATGTTGGGTAGGTCTGTTGGTTCGTCGCAATAGACACAATTCAAGAAGGTAATGAAATATGCCTGGTTTTGTGTGGAAATTGATTTAAGTAAACCATTGCCATATTCTATAGAAGTGTGTGCAGGAGAGTATTCATGGGAGGAACATCTAGACTATGAGACCCTTCCTTTTTGATGTCGTCTTTCCCATGAGTATGGCCACTTACAATGTAGATGCCCAAAGTCCAAGCCATCAGAGATCCAATCTTCTCAACCTCCTCATAATCTACCTAGGGTGGATAAGGGCAAGGACCCTGTTGGATGTTGTGGTTGTCATTGATGTCAACACTATTGGCATTAATGTCTTAGAAGCTGTATATGTCAAGGATATTGAGAAAATTGTAATAAAATAAGTTGGAGGTTGTCAGTGGTGAAGTGAAGTTCAGTCTATTTGTTGGTTCAACACATTGATGATCAGAGGTTGTGGTTTAAAGGGTTTCTTTTCGAGTATATCTAGTTTATCCATGTTAAGTTTTAGAGTTCCGTGTGAAGATTTGATCGAGTTATGTGCAGTTGTGTTCTGACGGTCATTATGTTGCTTTAGTTGGTGTTCCTGAATGAAGATGATGTGATCCTAGTAAGTTCAGTTGTTGTGGATGCTTCTCTAGTGATTCATGATTTTTGTGGATATTTCTAGATCATGCTCTATCTATGTTGCACATTTGCATTGATCGTTGTGCTCGCGATTAGAGATTTTCTCTTGCGTGTTCATGTTTTTAATGTTCTTGGCCGACAGGGTGTTGTAGCGTGTTGTGGATCTTTGAGGAATAATTATTTGAAGTATTTTAATGTTTGAGATTTTATTTTGGGTCTTCACTATGTTGTGGCCAACATTGGCTGATTTGCATTGAAAATTATTTATTGTTTTGGGCCAACAATTTGTATTCATTTTATTATTTTGCTGAAGCCGACATGTAGTGATGTAATTTCTTGTTGCAGATATATATAAGTGATTGTTTATTCCATTTGAAGGTGTGTGAGGTGTCCTTGTGTATGAGATGTGCAAATAATGTCCTAATCATTTGAAGGAAGAATCAAAGTGTGAAGAAGAGTGAGCCGAGTGTGAAGACGTGTTCATGTGCTTAACCAGAACTATAATTAGACATTAGCAGATGCTATTTTCTCAATTCAAAATCCTGTGGATGCAATCCAAATATTTCTGTAAGATATTGTGTCTTCTTTTGGGCAGTAATCCTTTTTGTAATTGAGCAGTGAGCTCTAGGCAGTGTGCTTGAATGAAAGTGCATTCCCTATTTATTCTTCTTTATACTTTTAATAGGGTATAATCTTGTGGACTGACCTCCACCGTGGTTTTTCCCCTAACAGGGTTTCCACATAAAAAATCTTGGTGTTATGTGTGTTTCTAATATGTTGCTGATTAATGCTTTCATGGTTATTTATCAAATTTTAGAATAAGGTTAATAATTTTAATAAGTTATGAAATTCTATGACAACTAATTCACCCCCCCTCTTAGTTGTCTTCCCTTGTGTTGCCAACAATTGGTATTAGAGGTAGCTCCTTGGAAGAAGTTTAACAACTTGAGGTGATCCGGGATGGTGACATACAAGAAGGATAGTCTGAGATTTGATGGAACAAATTATTCTCTATGGAAGGCTCGAATGGAGTGTCATCTGAGATGCATTGGTGAACCCTACTGGAAAATTACAAAGAATAGGTATATCTTTCCACATAATGACCGTCCTTCTACCGCAGATGAGATTAAGGAAGCTGAGTACAATATTAGGGCTAATGAAGAATTATTGAGTGCTTTGATTGATTCTGAGATGACAAATGTTATGGATCTGATGATTGCTTATGAGATCTAGAAAAAGTTGGAAACTTTGTATGAAGGTGATGCTAATGTGAAGATTGCTAAGTTGCAAAGTTTGAAAGGGAAATATGAAATGTTGAGAATGGTTGATGATGAAAACATTACTTCTTTCATGCAAATAGTGAATGAACTTGTGTGTGGTATTAGATGTGATGGTGGACAATTGGAAGAATTAGAGATTGTTGCTAAAGTGCTTAGATCCTTTCCTGCTACATACAAATTCAAAGCTATTGCTATTAAGGAGCTCCAGACTGTAACAAATGTAACGAGAGACATGTTGATTGGTAAGATTACAAATTTTTAGTTGAGTGAGTTTGGTGATGCTCTTCCTAAGATAGAATCTGCATTCAAAGCTACAAATTCTGGAAGGGATAAACAAAAATATGATCAAGGAGAAAGTTCTTCTAGAAAGATATTCAAGTATGATAAGGAAATGAGAGAGATTGAAGAAGAGGAGAGAAAGCTAGAGGAGCTTGAAGCACTTATTTTCAAAAGGGAAGCCAAAGGTGAAGGTAAGTATAAAGGGAAATTGCTTATTAAATGTTTTTCTTGCAATAAGATAGGTCATTTTGCATCAAGGTGTCTAGAAAGAGTTCCTAAGCCAAGACCTATCAAGCCTAGATTTTAAAGAAAGTGTTATTATGCTACTAATGAAGGTGTGACAAATGATGAATCTAATAAAGGGAATGCAAGTGAAGATGAATGGGTATTTATTGCTATCAAGGAAAATAATCCTGTGTCTACTAAATCTATTAGTTGCTCAAATGTGGAGAAATCCCTAGCTGCTCAAGTTGAGAAAGATGAATGGGTGATTGAAAGTGGATGCTCTCATCACATGACGGGTGATAAAAGAAAATTTGTGAGCCTAGAAAAGTATGATGGCGGTTTTGTAAGATTTGGTGATGAAAAGCTGGTGTAATCGGTGGCAGAGGATGTATTTCTCTTGATGGTAAGAATAATACTAATGATCTCCTTTATGTGGAAGGTTTGAAGCATAATATTTTAAGTGTTGGATAGATGGTTGACAAGGGATACAATCTTCAATTCAAGAATGGAAAGTGTAGAATATTGGGGAGTTCTGGAAATGTGATTGCCTCAGGTACAAAAACAAAAGGTAATATCTTTCACTTGAATGCTACTAGTAAAAGTTGTTTGATTGCTCAAGTTGATGAAAGTTGGTTGTGGCATAGGAGAATGTGTCATGTAAACTTTGACAATATTATCAAGATAAGATCTACTCAGGCAGTGAGAGATCTTCCTAAGTTGGTAAAGCCTACTAATACTATATGCAAGGAATGTCAGTTAGGGAAGCAAACTAGAATTTTATTTCAGAGCAAACAACATCGTTCAAATGAAGTGTTGGAGTTTGTTCATATTGATTTGTGTGGTCCTTATAGAATCATAAGTTTACAAGGAGATAGGAACTTCATGTTACTTATTGATGATTACTCTAGATTGATGTGGGTTACTTTCTTAAGGGTGAAATATGAAGCTCTAGGGAAATTCAAGATTCTTAAGGCTATGGTTGAGATAGAGACAGGTCTAAAGATTAAATATTTGAGATTAGATAGAGGTGGTGAATTCACTTCCCATGAGTTTAATTCTTTTTGTGAAGTGCATGGGATAAAGAGACAATTATCTGCCCTGCAGACCCCTCAGCAAAATGGAGTCGTGGAAAGGAAGAACATGACAATTCAAGATGCTGCTAGGACTATGATGCTGGAAGGAAGTGTTCCTCATATCTATTGGAGAGAAGCTTTTAGTATTGCTATTTACATCCTCAATTGGGTACAAGTGAAATGTGATACTAGTAAGATCCCTTTTGAGCTATGGTTTGGTCATAAGCCTACTATTAGATATTTCAAAATCTTTGGGAGTAAATGCTATATCAGAAGAGATGAAGAGATAGGAAATTTTGATGCTAGGAGTTATGAAGGAATATTTTTTGGTTATTCTATTGAGAGTAAAGCCTACCGGTGCTACAATAAGAGATTGATGAAAGTAGTTGAAAGTGAAAATGTCAAGGTTGGTGAAGACATAGTTAGACCATACAAAACCTGTGGATATGATTCAGATGATCAAAATAACAGTTCAGTCATAGGAAAGAAAGTTCAGACTCAAAATTAAGTTCAGATCATTCTGGTGAATCAAGAAAATCAAGAGGAAGGAACTAGTGAAAGTACAGAAGAGAGATCACAAGAGCCAAAATTTCAAGAAAATCCTAAAACTCCAAGGTATGTAAGACTAAATCATTCAGAAGATCAGATTATAGGTGATAAGAACAAAGGTGTTTAGACTAGAAGAAAAGTTGTAGAAAAATACTATTTGATTTCAAAGACTGAGCCTAATAGTGTGAATGAAGCATGTAAAGATGAACATTGTGTGGAAGAAATGAAAGAAGAACTACAAAAAAATGAGAATAATAATACATGGATTCTTGTTCCTAGACCTAAGGACAAAAATGGAATTGGAACTAAATGGGTCTTTAGAAACAAGTTGAATGAGCAAGGTGAAGTTGTTAGAAACAAAGCAAGACTTGTGTGCAAAGGATATTTTCTCAAATGGAAGTAATTGAATTTGAAGAAACCTTTGCTCCTGTTGCTAGGATTGAGGCTGTGAGATTATTTCTTGCTTATGTTGCTTACAAAAACTACAAATTTTATCAGATGGATGTCAAGTCAACATTTCTAAATGGTGAATTAGAAGAAGAGGTGCATGTTGAGCAACCTAATGGATTTTGATTGTCTGATCATGGAGATATGGTTTTTCAGTTGAAGAAAGTATTGTATGGACTTAAGCAAGCCTTGAGAGCATGGTATGCTAGATTGGACAAGTATTTGTTGAAGCTTGGATTTAATAAAGGTACTGCTAATAGTAATCTATATTTCAAGATTGATCATGATAATGATTTGATTGTTGAAGGCTTTGTTGATGATATCATTTTTGGAGGAGATGATGGTTTGTGCATGAAGTTTTCTAATGAGGTGCAAAATGAGTTTGAGATGTCTATTATTAGTGAGATGAAATTATTTTTGGGATTGAAAATTACTCAATTAGATGAAGGGATCTTCATATCTTAGTCCAAGTATGTGAAATAATTGCTAAAGAAGTTTGGTATGGAAGATTCAAAACCAGTTGGTACACCTATGGTGATTGGATGCAAGTTGACACAAGATGATGATTCTCCAAAAGAAAATTAGACTAGATACAAATCAATGATTGGTGGATTTCTTTTTTTGACTCAAGCTAGACCTGATATCATGAATTTTGTATGCATTGTTGCAAGATTTCAAGTTAATCCTAAGGAATCTCATGTAATTGTTGTGAAGAGTATTTTTAGAAACTTGAAGGGGACAATTGATTTTGGGTTGTGGTATCCTAAAGATGATGATCTTACTTTGAGTTCTTTTACTAATGAGGTAGGTGATGTGAATGACAAAAATAATACTAGTGGTGGTGCATTTTTCTTGGGTAAGAAGTTGATTTCATGGTTAAGTAAGAAGAAAAATGCCATTTCTTTATCTACTACAAAGGAAAAATACATTTTTGCTTCTAATAATTGTACTCAATTATTGTGGATGAAGCAGATGTTGAAAGATATCAGAGTGTGTATGATGAACCTATTTCTATATTCAGTGATAACTCAAGTGCAATTAAAATTTCTAAGAATTTGGTGCTGCATTCAAAGACCAAGCATATGTCTATCAAGTTTCACTTTTTGAGAGAGAAGGTGAGTGAAAAGGAAGTTAGATTGGAGTATGTACCTACTAAGGCACATATTGCAGAAATCTTTACAAAACTATTGCCTAAGGATACTTTTGAGTATCTTAGAGGGAAGCTAGGGGTGACCCCTCATAATCAGAACTAAGATGCATTGACTTGCATCAATCCGTGCATTTCATAGTAATATCTTGATCTAGATTGATGTTATGGTGGCTGCTACTCAGGGGGAGTAGTCAAATGTTCAGATATGTAGTTCAGAGCTTGTGTGGAGAAAAGAGATCTTTGTCATTGATGTCAAAGGGGGAAAAGATTCATGTGAAAAATTGTGAATTATCTAAGGAGAAAAGAGTCAGAACCTATGGGGGAGTAAGTGCTAAAGATAGTTGCGTTGATGGTGTTTTTCACATCATGTGTTTCCATGAATGTCAAAGGGGGAGATTGTTGGATGTTGTGGTTGTGTTGCTGATATGTGGTTTTCATTGATGTCAACACTATTGGCATTAATGTCTTAGAAGCTATATATGTCGAGGATATTGAGAAAATTGTAATAAAATAAGTTGCAGGTTGTCAGTGGTGAAGTGAAGTTCAGTCTATTGGTTAGTTTAGTATGTTGATGATCAGAGGTTGTGGTTTAAAGGGTTTATTGCCAAGTATATATAGTTTATCCACGTTAAGTTTCAAAGATTTGCATGAAGATTTGATCGAGTTATGAGTAATTGTGTTATGATAGTCATTTTGTTGCTTTAGTTGGTAACATTCCTAAATGAAAATGATGTGATCCTAGTAAATTTAGTTGTTCTAGATGCTTCTCTAGTGATTCATGATTTTTGTGGATGTTTCTAGATCTTGCTCTATCTGTGTTGTACATTTTCATTGATCTTTGTGCTCGTGATTAGATATTTTTGCTTCTGTGTTCATGTTTTTCATGTTCTTGGCCGACAGGGTGTTGTAGTGTGTTGTGGATCTTCAAGGAATAATTATTTGAAGTATTTTCATGTTTGAGATTTTATTTTGGGTCTTCACTATGTTTTGGCCGACATTGGTTGATTCACATTGAAAATTATTTATTGTTTTGGGATGACAGTTTGTATTCATTTTATTATTTTGTTGGAGCTAACATGTAGCAATGCAATTTCTTGTTGCTGATATATATAAGCGATTGTTTATTCCATTTGAAGGTGTGTGAGGTGTGCTTGTGTATGAGACATGCGAATAATGTCTTAATCATTCGAAGGTAGAAGTAGAGTGTGAAGAAGAGTGACCAGAGTGCGAAGAAGTGTTTGTGTGCTTAATTAGAACTGTAATCAGGCATTAGTAGATGCTATTTTCTTAGTTCAAAATCCTATGGATGAAATCCAAATATTTCTGTAAGACAGTGTGTCTTCTTTTGGGTAGTAAGGCTTTTTGTAATTGAGCAGTGAGCTCTAGGTAGTGTGCTTGAATGCAAGTGCATTCCCCATTTATTCTTCTTTATACTTTTAACAAGGTATAATCTTGTGGACTGACCTCCAATGTGGTTTTTCCCCTAATAGGGTTTCCACATAAAAAATGTTGGTGTTATGTGTTTATGATGTTTTGTTGATTTATGCTTTCATTTGTATTGATCAGATATGAGAATAAGGTTAATAAGTTTAATAAGTTATGCAATTCTGTATAACTAATTTGGCCCCCCTCTCAGTTGTCTACCCTTGTGTTTCCAACAAACCTGATTCAGGGTTGTGGTGTAGGGGATGATGGTTTTACTCTTGTCAAAGCTAGAAACATATTTAAGGGGAATAAAAGGACTTGGAAGGAAAGACAAGATGATGAGACATTTAATAGATTCAAGATGTTGGATGATCTTACCCTATAGGAAGTGAACCTAGGGTTTTTAGATTTGGGTCAAGGGACTATGGAGTCTGAACAACATGGAACTCTTGTTGAGGTGGTGTAGGCTAACCAATAGGAGATGGGTGTGAGCTTGAAGCAGGATGGGGGTGGTCCAGGGCATGTAGGGCTTTGTGCTAAGGTCCCTCTTGCTTCGTAGGTTGATGGGACTATGAATTTGGAAATAGATCAATAGATGGTGGCTCAGGAGGAGTCAAGTCATGTTTCCAAATTAGTGAAGGGTAGTAAAGTTCTACCTCAACCCTCGTGAAGGTCGAGCATGGAGGTGGGTAAGAATGGTAAGCTCACTCCTCATTTGGGTATTTTGCAAAAAGATCTTAAGAAAGTGGGGGTGGCGAAAGTTTCAAAACTTGGTAGGAAGAAAGATGGGGAAAATATTATAATGATAGGGGAGACATTGGTGGAGTCAGGGTCAATTAAGAATTTGGATTTTAATTTCTCAAGCCCCTTGAAATGATTTTTCTTTCATGGAATGTAAGGGGCTTGTATAGTGGCCCTAGACAACAATCTATTCGGGGTTTGGTTAGAAGTCAGTCTCGTGATGTCCTTTTTCTGTTGGAAACCAAACTCTTTGTTGAGTGTATGATGGGCTTAGTGCGTAAGCATTGGAGGAATGGTGAATGCCAGTGCGTTGGTGCTCAAGGGTCTTCTAGGGGGGTGGCTTGTTTATGGAACCCTCAAAATATTTTCTCGCAGTGGTGGGTGTCCTTTAATTCCTCTCTATCAATGGTGGCTACTTGTTTTGAGATGAGGGAATTTTTTCTTTTCTCCAATGTGTATGCACCTATGGAGCTACAGGGCAAGCAACTCGTATGGTCCAACATTTGATTTTTCCATAGCATGACTCCTTACCATCCTTGGATTATTGGGGGTGACTTTAATGCTATTTCAGAGCTTGTAGAGAAGAGGGTTAGTACGAAAAGGCTGGAAGCCTTTGCATTTCTTTTCTATGACAACATCTATACTCCGAATCTTGTTGATGCCAAGCCTGACAACAAGAAATTTACTTGGAACAATCAAAGGGTTGGTGGCAACTGCATTGCGGAATGCCTAGATCGATTCATGGTCTCATGCTTCTGGGTTGGTGGTATGTGGTCTTCTAGCTCTGAGATTTTGGACTGGAGGGGTTCAGACTATTTTCCTATAAAAAAATCTATTCTCTCTGCTCGGATGCCTTAGATTTCCTCCTTCAAGTTCTAGTTGATGTGGTTGTGGTATATTGATCTCCATGGCTATGTTTCTCAATGTTGGCAAGATGGGAGACCTTCCTTTGGCATGGCTATGTATATCTTTGCTAAGCCCCTTCAGTTTGTTAAATACCAACTTAAGCATTGGAATCAACAATGCTTCATAAATATTTTCAGTGCCAAGTCTATTGCACAAGTTGAGCTAGATGGTATTACCAGGATAATTAGGGAGAATGGGGTGACAAATAATTTTTTGTGGGAGGAATCAAGGGCCTTGAAAGCTTTGGAGGAATGGGAGTTATGGGAAGAGATCTTTTGGAAGCAGAAAGCCTGGGTTGAGTAGCTCTAGGAGGGAGATAGAAAATTTGCATTCTTCTTCAACTTGATGAAGGATAGGTGGCATGGAAATTCTATTCCTATCTTGGTCAATCAAAGGGAAGAGACTCTTTCCTCATTTCATGATATTTCGAATGAATTTGTTCAGTACTTCACTTTTCTGAGAGGATTTGTAGGGTGGTTTTGTGGAGGAAGCTCAGGTTCTTTCTTATATCCCTTTCCTAGTGTCTAGGAAATGATGGATTATCTCATGGGAGAGATCACTCTAGAGGAGCTAGAGGGGATTTTGTTTCAGATGAAGAAAGGGAAGGCCCCAAGCCCTGATGGTTTCCTGATTGAATTCTTTCAAGAGTTTTGGGAGATTATCAAGTTGGACTTATTGGTAGAGGTCCAAGAATCTTAGTGGAATAAGTAGATGTTAAAGGCCCTGAATTCCACTTTCCTTGCACTCATTCCCAAGTGTGAGGGGGTGGATAGATTAAGTCACTTTCTTCCCATATCTCTTTGCAATGTGGTGTATAAGATTATTTCTAAGATAATCACTAATAGGCTGAAAAAGTGGCTGATTGTGCTCATTTCTGAGGAGTAGAGTGGTTTTGTGGAGGGTCAGTAGATTCTGGATGTTATTGTTGTAGCTGTTGAGACCATTAATTCTATGGCCAATTCTAGAGAAAAGGATATGCTTATCAAGCTTGATATGGCTAAGGCATATGATAGGGTTCGATGGTATTTTCTTTAGAAGGTTCTGGCTACTTTTGGCTTTGGAGATGAATGGATTAATTGGGTCATGAGTTGCGTCACGTCTATGTTGTTCTACATTTTAATTAATGGGGAGAACTTTGAGATTTTTGACACTTCTCATGGGTTGAGGCAAGGGGAACCTCTCTCTCCTTACTTGTTTCTTTTTCTTGTTGAAGGTTTTGGATGCTTACTAAGAAGCCATGTGGAATTGGGCCTCATCCAGGGGTGGAGGTGGGGAGGTGACTTACCCCCATAGTCCCATTTGTAGTTTGTGGATGACATGACTTTGATTGGTGTGGCCACTATTCAGGAAGCTATGAATCTTTTCAAGGTTCTTGATATTTATCTTGTGGCTTTGGGTCAATTAATTAATGATGAGAAGTCCTCCATCTTTTTCTTCAACACACCAGATCCTATTCAGAAGATAATTTCTCAGATTCTTTAGTTTCAGATTGGGGCTCTTCCTTTGTCTTATCTTGGGATTCCTATTGCTGCGGGTAGGTTAGCTAGGGAGTCGTGGCAACCTATCTTAGATAAATTTCATGCGAAAGTCACTCATCGAACCAATTGCTAACTATCCTTTGTGGGCTGTGTTTAGTTGCTTAAGTCTATGGTTCAAGATCTCCCTATCTATCGAAGTATGCTTCAGGTGGCCCCAATGGTATTTGTTAGGGAGATGGATGTTTTAGCAAGACAATTCTTATGAGTTGGCAGTTTGATGTCCTCCAAATTGAGTCTTGTCACTTGTGATATTGTTTGCTGTCCTAAGCAGTATGGTGGTCTGGGGTTGAGGCATTTCTTTCTTGAAGGTATGACATTGACAGCTAAAATTTATTGGTGGTGGTTCACTAAGTAGGACTGGATATGGGCGATGATTCTCTCCCATAAGTATTTTTAGGATATTCCTCAGGAAGATATCCCTTGATACTCGTTGGAGGGAAAGGGATCAACTATTTGGGCTACTCTCAAGAAAGGAGTTGCGCTTGTCAAAGGTGACTTATTTTGGAAATGTAAAAGTGGGACAGAGGTTCAGTTTTGGTATGACTCTTGGGATGGTTACCCACCCATTATCTCTTAGTTTCCTAACTTGGCAACCCTATGTCAGAGATTTAGTGACGTCGGCTAGTCGAGGGTGAGCGACTTTAAGATGCTTTCTTTTCATGGGCAATGTGTGTGTGCTAGGTGGAAGAATCTCGATTCGTGTCCGGTGGTGGGTATGGAAGAGGAGTGTGCGGTGCTTCAAAATATTCTTTTAGGAAGACAATGCAGTTCCCTCATGGATAAGGATATTCTTGCATGGTCTCCCAACCAAAAAGGTCATTATATGGTTGCTTCTAGCTACCAGAGGCTACTCTCTCAAAGGATTGAGGGGGTGGAGGTTCCTTGGTTGAAGAGGGTGTGGAATAAGTTCTCTTGGCCAAAGTGCAACTACTTCATTTTGGACTTTGGCTTGGAACAAGTGTCTAAATTGGGATAATATTAAAAAGTGCGAATTTCAAGGCCCCTCTAGGTTTGTTCTCTGTGGGAGAGGCGAGAAGGATTCTTCTAATCTTTTTTTTGGTGTTCTTTCACTTTGCAACTCTGGAACTATTGGTGGGGAGTTTGGAATAGTCCTTGCGTTCATGCATCCTCCTTGGTGGATTTCTGGACTAGCTTGGGAAGACCACCCTCGTTGGCTTAGTTTTTGTAGGGTGTGTGGCATGCTGGGCCTATCTTCTTATTATGAAAAGTTTGGCTGGAAAGAAATAGGAGGATTTTCAGAGGGGAGAGCTTGTGGATACATTAGATTTGGTTTAAAATCCTTGGTATGATTCATGAGATGATTGAAGATAAGGGAGATGTGATGCTGCCGCTGGAGACAAGGGATGCAAAGATGGTGGCTAGGCTAGGTATTCACAGGTTATCCTCAACCTCTGCTTGTAGTACGAGAGGTAGGAAAGTGAGATAGTGTGTTCAAAGAGTGGGAAATTGGCATCCCCCTCTGGTAGGCACTTTGAAGGTCAATACTAATGGCTCTTCCAAAGGAAATCCGGGACTGGCTAGAATTGGTGGGGTTGGTAGGGACTCTTCTAGTTCGGTGGTTTTCCTCTTTTCTATCCATAAAGGTGTGAAAACTATCAAACTTATGGAAGGTTTGGTGATCCTTTATGCTTTGGAAAGAGCCTATGAGTTGGGGTGGCACTAGGTTATTTGTGAATCAGATTCTCAGGTTCTGGTCAACTTGCTTAATGAACAGAAGGTTTTTGAAGTTAGTTGGCAGTTGGCGGTGACGGTGCAACAGATTGGCACTTTGATGGAGATGGTGTCTTTTTTTCATATTCCAAGGGAATGGAATAGGACAGCTGAATGCCTGAAAAAGTGGGCTTTTGAGCATTTGGATGGTTGGAAGATTGATGATTGGGTTCATATCCCCTAGAAGATCTGTATGGATTCAGAGAGGGTACTTGCTGAGGATATTGTGAGTGCTAGTTGATTGTGTCTTTTGCTTAGTTTGGTTTGTTTTTTTTGGTTCCTTTGGGCTTTCACCCTTGACCTTGCTATAATGCTTCTTGCTAAGATTCATTAAGTTTTTACCCCTTTTATTAAAAAAAATTATGGCATTGGAGCTTTTATTTCTAGATTTGATAGTACATATATGCATTTCTATTAGAATAAGAAAGGGTACACTGGTATAGAAAGCTTAAAATTTTAAATACATGAAGAGTTTCCCTAGCTTGAATTTATTCATATTCAAATGAACCATTAAAAAATTCATACACAACAGGGTTAGCATAAGGTCTATGACAATGTTTTAGATTTAGTTTGAGTAAGATATTGTATTGGATTACTTTCATGTTTGGTGCTAATGTATAATCTTCTGTTGATATAGGATGAGTAGTGGCTTTACTAGAGGCACATCAATGTACCGTGGAGTAATAAGGTCTGTATTTAAATCAATAGCTTTATTTAGAATTCTGAGATCTTGATTTGACTATAGAAATGGCTATTCAATAAATATTTGTAGGAAATTTTTTAGTCTAATGGTAAAATCTATAACATATCATAGACACCATCAAAAAGGAAAGTGGCAGGATAGAATTGGAAGAATTAGTGGAAACAAAGATGTAATTTGGGAACATACAATGAGTACACTGAACATGAACAAATCTACTATATATTTCGCTTATAAAATAGATTTATCCATTATGTATACTAGCTAATAGTTGTGGTGAACTCATTGGCTCTTTCAATTTGGTAGAAACTAAGGAAGAAGTGACTTTGACATATGACATTACTACAATCAAATTTAGAGGCATTGATTCAGTTACAAATTTTGACAAGAGATTTTATAATGTTGCAAGAATTAGAAACAACTCATTACCTATTGGCGAACTTATAAATTACATCAAGGAGATAGGATTAAGTCATGTTATGACATTACTACAATCAAATTTAGAGGCATTGATTCAGTTACAAATTTTGACAAGAGATTATATAACGTTGCAAGAATTAGAAACAACTCATTACCTATTGGCGAGCTTATAAATTACATCAAGGAGATAGGATTAAGTCATGTTATGACAATGTGAATGCACCCAAAATTGAGGAGGAAAAAAGAATGGATTCACTATGGTGGCAGATAAATGATTATTTTTACTTCTTTTCCACAAAATTAAAGGGCTCCAAGCATGCGTTTCCATCATTGCAGAAGTTTTTGGAGAAGTTTCTTTCTTGTAGTCATTTCTATACAATATTGTAACTCATATTTTTCAGTCTTGTGACTGAAAATAAAAATTGTAATACACTATTTCTAAGCTGTAACTAGAACACCTTTCTTTTATTAATAAAGTTCATTGATTGTGCCTTCTCAATGACTATCTTATTATGTGCAATTGATGATTCATGATGTGTATTTATGTGTTTTATGTTTAAATCCTCAAATATGACTTAAAATATATGACTAAATATACTACTAGTTGACATAAATTAGTGAATAAATATGACTAAAAATATATGACTAAATATACTAACAGTTGACAAAAATCAATGAATAAATATGACAAAATATATGACTAAATATACTACCAGTTGATAGAAATTAGTGAATACATAAATCAGTGAATAAATATGACTAAATATATGACCAAATTGATCAAATGACTAAATATACTACCAGTTGACAGAAATTAATGAATACAAAAATCGGTGAATAACTATGACTAAATATATGACCAAATTGAGCAAATGACTAAATAAATGACTGACAATAAACTACTAATGGTCACATGACCAAGCTCAGTGAATGATATGACTAAATATATGAATAAATCAATGACTAAATCAACGACTAAATATACTACCAAATCGATTAATCAAAACAACCAATAAATGACTGGTAATAAACTACTAATGGTCACATGAACAAGTTTAGTCATTTATAAGTAGTTTTTATTAGTTTTTTTAGTCATATATTGTTGTTTCTGTACTAGTGATTAGATATATATCTGGGAAGAAATCCCACAACTTGGGAAATCTTATGTCTTGTAAAAACCATAGCATACATTAAACTTCCAATTGCACTCTGGGGTGTCCCACAATACTGGTTTACAATTTTCAGCCAAACTACTAAACTAATTTTTTCTAACTAAATATTCACTTTCGGGCACCTATAGCAGCTAAATCGTGAGGAATTTGAATATGATGAAAACTAGTGATTAAATTCTATTTTTTTCAAATTTATATTTGTAACTACGATATCTAGTGCTTTCATTTGGTTTCATAGTGTTTTATTGAATATTTTTTCCTTAAACAAGTTTCAAAGTTAAACCAATTACAATTTAGACATAGGAAGACTGTATACAACATAATTTTTATTTGTATGCATCAAAATTTTTATTTTTTTGTTGGATCAAGGACTTCAATATCTAGTGCACTGATATTTTTCATTTTTTTTTTTGATAATTTTCTATTTTTCCACATGCGCAGAACAAAGAGCTTGATTTTTAGTGAAAAACCTACATTTGCAAGAAATAAAAACTAAATATACTAATTAAATTAAATTTATTTAAAGTTATAATTTTTGGGAAGCTTATAATAAGGACTACATAATTACAAAAAATAAACTTTAAATAAATTCATTTGATCCCCTAGAAGGTAAATCAAAAGTTTTTTATCAGCATTTTGATAGGTGTAAAGGAAACTCCATTATAGGTATGGTTTAAAACTAGCGGGGTTCTATCCAAGGGGGTTTTATCTAAGGGATGTGTCTAGCTACACCAAGATATTTCATTGTAAACTTAGCAACAAGTTGATATTTTATTTTTGAAATCATACCTTTCCCTTTGTCAATAAATAACATATCATCAACATATAATGCAATAAATAGGAAACAATCACCATTAGTTTTATAATAAACACAATGATCTAATTTAGAATGCTTACATCTAAAACTCAAGAAACATGTATCAAATTTTTGGTACCACATCCAAGGACTTTGTTTTAAGACATATAGAGATTTTTTCAATTTGTAAACCAACTTACTTTTACCTTTCACCACGTAGTGCTCTGGATGTGCCAAATAAATATCCTTTTCCAAATCACCATGAAGGAAAGAAGTTTTCACAACCATTTTCTCAACCTCTAAATCATAAGCAGCAACAATAGAAAGAAAAAATCTAATGGATGTCATTTTTACAATAGGAGAAAATATCTCACCATAATCAACACCCTCAACTTGAGAGTAACCCTTCACAACCAACCTTGCTTTGTACTTCTCAATACCTCCATTTGAACCAATCTTTTTCTTGAAAACCCATTTGCAACCAATAGGTTTTCTTCCTTCAGGTAATGGTACAAGATCACATGTATCATTCTTTTTCAAGGATGCTATTTCATCATCCATAAAAAATCTTCCAGGATTCTGCATCATTCATACCTAGTGTCTCTTCTACAGATTTGGGTTCATCCATGTTAGTATTCAAGGAAAAAATACATCTCAAATCATTGGGTGAATATCTTTTAGGAGGTTGTCTTATGTCTTGTAGACCTATGAACAAGCTGATTTGGAGGTTCTTCCTCTTCTTCTAAAGATTCAAAGCTAGATGAGATCTCCTCAACTTTTTGTCTATCCATGGGCCTCGATTCAACTTTCTCAGGTGTAGAAGGAAATTGAATCACATCTTCCTATTTACTTTGTTCTGGCTGCAATGTAATAGAAGAAGGCTTAGTTTCTCTAAAATTTACACTTATACTATATATTACCTTTTGTGCAATAGGATCCCAAAGCTTGTATCCTTTCACACCATAACTATATCTAATGAAGATACATTTCATAGCCTTGTTCTCCAACTTTGTTCGCTTCTCCTTTGGCACATATGCATATGCCTCACAACCAAAAACTATATGATGTTTTAATGAAGGCTTGTGACCTGAACATGCCTCTATAGGCATCTTATCAACAAGAGCTAATGTTGGAGACCTTTTAATCAGGTAACATGTAGTGGCAATAGCTTCAACCCAAAATATTTTTTCTAGACTAGCACCACCCAACATACTCCTGTCCTTCTCCATCAATTTCCTATTCATTCTTTTTGCAACCCCATTCTGTTGTGGAGAATATAGAGTTGTCTTTTGTTTATGAATACCACAATCTTTATAGAATCTATCAAAGTCATTAAAGAAAATTCACCCCCATTATCAGTCCTCAAAAAATTTTATTTTCTTTCCAGTCTGCAAGTCAACCATTGCTTTTAATTTTTTAAATCGAATAAGAAATTTTTATTTACTCTTTAAAAAATATACCCATGTCCTACTATAATCATCAATAAATGAAACATAATATGTCGATTTACCAATCAAAAGAACATCTACAAGACCAAACACATCAAAATGAATAAGATCCAATACACCATAAGATTTATGAGAACTCAAGTAAAATTGGACATACTTTTGTTTTCCATAAATGTAATGCTCACAAAAATCGAATTCAAGATTACAATTAGACAAACCTTCAACAAGGTTTTTATTTTTCAAGGTCCTTAGACCCTTTTCTCCAATGTGGCCAAGTCTCTATTGCCATAACATAGTTTTCTCTGTAGGTAACTTTGTCTTAGAAGAAAGAGCACCCTTGAGTACCCAAAATCCATGACTATCTATTGAAGAAGAAACCTCACCTCTTTCATGGACTTTCTTTTCATAGAAGTACTATTGTACTCGACAGTGCATGCATCAAGCTTATACAATGTGCCATATTTGAAACCTTTAGCAATCACCATAACACCTCTAACCATCTTGCATCTTGCATCAAAAAATACTACTTACACACCCACATCTATTAGTTTGCTCACAAATAAAAAATTTCATGCTAATCCAGGTGTATGAAACACACCATTAATCCTTTCTATTCTACCATCATGAAACTTGATTTTAACTTTACCACGATCAATAATATTTAAATAAGAATCATCACCCAAGTACACCTTACCTGCATCAAATTCTTCATATTCAAAAAACCAATCTCTATTAAAAAGGTCATATGAAAATATGCACCTAAGTCAATTAACTGTGCATCATTACTTGCACGAGTTGCCAAAGCTATAATGAATGCATCTCCATATTCCTTCTCAGACTCAAAATTAGAATCAAATCTCTTCTTTTTCTTCTTCTTTTCTTCTTTGCATTCCTTATGAACATGTCCAGGCTTACCATAGTTGTAGCAAATAACTTTGGACTTTCTAGGAGATTTAAATCTCCCCTTGGACTTAGATTTGTCACACTTCTCATTCTTCTTTCCTTTTTCCTTATCTCTTCCTTGAACATTTATGGCCTCCTTGGCAGTGATGGATACCTTCCTCCTCATATTTTTAGAAAGAAAAGAACCCACCATATCTTCAGTATTCAAAATAATAGAAGTACTCCTAATAGCTATTACAAGAGAATCCCATGAATCAAGCAAAGAACAAAGCAAGATCTGACATTTCTTCTCCTCATCCATTTTGACACCAACTAATGCCAATTGAGACACCAACATATTGAATGCTTCCAGGTCGTCTGTGATTCATTCACCCTCTTCCATTCTCAAGGAATACAAGTTCTTCCTCAAGAAAATATTGTTCACTAAAGATTTGGCTTGATACATATCACCAAGTTTCTTCCATAGTTTTTGTGCAGAGGTCTACTCATGAACATTGATTAAAACAAAGTCTACCAAGTAAAGTATTATTAGACCCTTGGATTTATGGTCTACAAAACAATATTGAGCAGCCTAAGTAGGATATGCAGACCTTGAAACATTCTCATCAATAACATCCCACAGATCTCAATCTATCAACAGATCCTCCATCTTTAGCTTCCACATCTCAAAATTATTTCTAGAATTTTTTTCCACCTCTATTCTCCCTAATGAACTTGCCATCTGAAAATTCTGACAAAAAGATCACAAAGTGTCTTCTACACAAGCTCCCATTCAAATATGGATTAGTTCAAAAAATCCAACAACCCACAACTAAAACCAAAGTTGATCAGGCTCTAATACCACTTGTAAGGAAGGTAAGGTAGTAGAAAAAATTCCTACACTAATCTTGATAGGAGAATAATGCAAAAATTTGCATATCTTTAATAGTTACAAAAACTTAAAAATAATAAACATAAATATCATGCATACCATGACACAGTGATTTACGTGGGGAAAACCCTTTCAGGACAAAAGTGCCACACTGCAAAATCAACCCAATATATTATTTAGAAATCATAAAGATTACAATATACTTGTAGAGCAAGCTTCTCATAGGAGTATCACCACCAGAGATCAAGAGTCAACACGACCACTATTAGACTCTCAAAAAACATCACACCTCCACAACCATAATACAATGCCCTCATAATATAGGGTTACATTCTAGGGCAAGATAGGCCAATAAAATATTTTCCATTAGTACTAAAACCTAATAATGAATGGTCTAGATTTACAATATATCATTATTTAATGTATGTCAACCATTTAAGAGTTTTTGTTAACATGCTCACATTTTTCTTTGTGCTACCAATGTATACACCTATCAATGTAATTAGAATATATATATATATATATATACACACACACACACACACACATCTTATCAATAATAAACCTTATATAATTGCAAGGTTGAGACACATTTTCCCAACAATTTAGTCATAGAGCTACTGAATGGAAAATTCAAATGATCAATGAATACAATAATGGTAGAATGGTTCAATATTTCAATGGCTATTATTATACATGCTATTGATTTGGGAATAAAGCTAATCAATGTAGATCTAGAATGAATGGAAGTAATATTGGTCAAAAGAACGTTATATGCTACAATTGAAATAGGCCTAGACACATTTCTAAGTTTTGCAAAAGCAAAAATATGAAGAAGGATAATCTGGTAAAGAAGAATGATCCAGTGAAAAAGATTGATATGGTAGAAACAAAGAAGGAGATGGATAAGATCTAGAGAAATAAGGAAGAGACTAAGGTTAACAATAAACCTATACTAGAATCTAGTGTAGTTGATTCCTCTAGAAACTAAGTTGAGAGCTTTGGTTCAAGGGGAGATATTATGAAAATATTTAATCCACTGCCAAAGAAAATGGTGTTGATGCTTCAACATGAGGATATGTGGTGTAGGCCAATATTTTTGATCTATTGGAGAAAATTCCAATATAAAATATTGAAATACAGAATATTGTGGAGCATTTGAAGTTGACTATGCAGATAGTATGGGTTTTTTACTAGCTTTTTAGTTTGGGTATTTAATACGAATTAGGTTATGAAAAAATGATTATAGGTGATTACACTTAATCAAAAGTTCATTTTTATTCAATTTTCAAGTGAAGGAGAGCATTTGAGAAATAGAAAATATATGAAGAAGAAAATTGGAGTGATTGAGGAAATTGAGTTGGAGTACAAGCGAAACCCTAGTCAAAAAATCACAGTGAAAGGTATTTATAAACTTTGTTTTCCTAATTTTTAGAAATTTCGTTAAAAGAAAGTTAGAAACTATTGAAATGGCTGCACTGAGGGTTGCTGATATATCTAAGAGACCATGACCTAAATTTAAGAAGCATCCCGATGAATCTACTAAGGTTGATTTGAAAGGTTCTTTCTCGAAAGTTTCATATGGATTTTTGCACAAATAGGAAATAAGAATATATATCCATGAAAAGCTTGAAAAATATGACCATTCTAAAATGGGAGATGTGTGGATAAAGGAACTTACTCATGATGAGTTTACGTTGAAGCCGAAATATCAGAATCTGCTTGCTAAGGGGATTGACGTCTAGCAATGGTTTCCTAACTTTTTCCTTGACTATTCTTAGATAAGGATTTCTTTAAGCCACATCCATGATAAATTTGTATGGAAAAATATGCCCAAACTAACCACAAAGGAGGTGATTAGGGAAGTTGTAGGGTTGTGTGCCACCAAAACTATTCTGGTACTCAAATATATTAAAAATGAGATTGTAATGGAGTGAAAAGGAGAAAAGTATGTTAGAAGGGCTTTGACCATGAAATACATAAGGAATATTATTATAAAGTATGCCTCCATGATGATAGGCTACAAGTTGTATTTCTCCAACAAGGAGAATTTGGTATCTTCCATCACCATTAACACTACTTATGAGATGTTGGAGAAAGGTGAAAATTATTCATGAACTATGTGAATTATTGAGGCATCAACTCATGGAGAATCTATAGAAAACAAAGGATACCCAATATCCCTTTAAGTATGAAAATTTTATTGTGTGTTTATTATTTTATGGAACTTTGATTGTGTGTTTATTGTTTTAATTTCTAAAAGAAATCCCTAGAACAAAAAGTGTACTATGTTTTAAAGGAAGACTAGTTGCTCTTTAAATTAGAGACTTCTTAAAAGGTCTGGGAGATGTAAAGGAACAAGAATATTCCCTTGTGGCATTATTTATATTTTTTCAAAAGAGGATGCAAGAGAGGGAGAAAATTCCTTGGAGGATGGTTGAGAAGTACAAGAAGGATATCATATTCGTGGTTTCCAAAGATGAATGTATCATGTACATGCAGTGGATCTAAGAAAAATGTGGATCCCAAAAATGGGATATGAGATTATTGAGGATGAGATCATTTCATCTGCTAATTATATGTTGAGAAAACCTAAGGACTCCAAAAAAGGAAGATATGAAACATATGAAGAAAAATATATGGAGGTGCATATGGAGCAATGGAAACCACAAATAAAGAAGAAAGTTTAAATGATGATTTTAGAGTTTGTGGAGGCCATGGGCCTTACAAAAGAGAAAGTGGACAAGAAATATAGCAATGGTTGGAGCTCTAGGAAGCTCATCAAGTGTGAGGAGATCTAGGAGAGCAACTACCACTCCTTTGGGTGCTCAAAAGTCTTCTGAGACTGCCACCTCACCAAGTGGAACTAAGAAGAAGGAGACTAGTTCTCCTAAAAAAAATGAGTGCTCTGTTGAAGGAGGAATCCTCTCGGGAAAAAAATCCAAGAGGCTTGAGAAGGAAAAAGATACTCTAAAAACATACCCAATTGGCTAAGTGAAAATAATTGTCAAGACAAAGGGCACTAGAGATTAGTATTTGGGTGTCAATGTTGAAGATGAAGAGGAAGAAGAAGAAGGTCTTTAGCTTATCTGAAAGAGGAAAGGTGAAGCATCACAAGGAGAAGAAGGTACACAAAAGAAAAAGTTTAATATCATTGATACAGACAATAAGGCTGAGATGGAAAAGGAAAAGAAAGCATTTACTATCCATATGCGAGAAAAGAAAGAAGGAAGCAAACAAAGGACACCAAAAGAAAAGAAGAAGAATCCAATAAGATCACATAGTCTAATGAAATTTGATGCAATATTTAACGACTTTGTACAAAATGATATGTTAGTAGAAACTATAATATTTTATAATGAAGTTGATGAGGTGGATAAGGCTACCATAGTAGAAACTATTGTAAAATATATCATTGTTCTTGAATTTGATATGAGAAATATAGATAAAAAACTACCTATGAAGTTGTGGAATGTTTTGATTGAAAGGAGATAGGAAGCAATAGAACAAGAGGCCAAAGTGAAGGCCTATGCATTCGAGAAGATAATTGCTCCTTTGTCCAGGGAGAATAAGGCTACATTGGACACATTATTTAACAAAGAACTCATGACAAAACAAAGGTGACAACCATTATGCACCGAGATCAAAATCATCTTGAAAGGATCAAGAAGGAGAGTATTGAAAAGGAAGTTGAGCTAGCAAAAAAGTTGGGGATGATTCCTATGAATAAGAAAGGGATGCTTGTAGAAGAAAATATTGAAGATGATATGCAGATGAATGATTCTCAATATGAGCAGGAGGCTAATGAAGAATATGCAAAAAAAAATGTTCCTCCAGAAGTATAAGGAACAATAGAAGCCAATGTGGAGGAGACAAAACAAGAAAATATTGAGAAGAATATTGCAGCTAATGGAGAAAGTACTGCTAAGGAGGATACTCTTACTCATCCTTTAGTAACTGACACATATGGTGAGAGAACACAAGATAAACTAGAGACATTTATCCCTTCAAATAATACTAAATAGATCAATGGTGATGAAGAAACATGAAAATAAGAAGAGTAGAAGAAGGAAGATTCCTTCGGAGATGAGGGAAGGAAAGAAGTGAAGACACTAGTTAATAATAGTAATAATAAGAAGGAGGAGTGGAAAGGAAAGAGTGTAGAGGAAGAGGTAAAGGAAACTTGTGAATCCTTCAAAGATCCTCTATAGAATCTGTTGAACATGCAGTTGAATTTCCAACTAGTTATTTTCGCTAAATTGCTATAGTTGTACATGCAAGAAGGAAGCATTGATCTTGCTAAGATTTTACTACTCCACAAGTTACAACTAGGAGATTTCTTCCATGCATCTGCATAAAAGGAAATCATATAAACTCATCAAAAGAGTGGAGAGACAATTGAAGAAGTTGTGAAGACCCCACAAGAGGCCATACCTGACGCAAATATTGATAGTTCACTCTCTAGTATAGAAAATATGAATTTTTTAATTGATTATTTCAAAGAGTATGCCTCGAAATTGAAAGAAAAACTTGATAAATAAATGGACAAGAAAGTAGAAGAGAAGAGATTGTTGGATATTATAGAGAAGTGTGCAAAGGTACATAATAAATTTTAGGAAAGTCTCAAGGATGATCAGGCTTGTGAGGTTGAGGCTAAAGCCCTATTCTAGTTTTCTATGAAGTGGCCCAAAGCCACTAAGAACATCAAAGATGAAATGGACTCAATTGTGTTCTAGAAAAATAAAGCTTCCAGTGAATATGACCTGAAACAGGACCTAGATGGAAGCACAAGATCAACTATTGAAGACTTGCATGAGAAATACTTCCAACTTTAAGGACATAAGGAGAAATTCATTATGCAATTCAGAAAAATAAGGGATTTGGTGAACTTAAAGTTCACATTTGTGTCCAATACCCTTGCAAGTGTTGATAAAGCTACCAAGATTAATCCAGTATCCAACACTTTGGAAGAAGGTGAAGAATGCCTTATGGAGCTTAGACACAATGTAGGATTCTTGGAATATCTAAGAATATATAGGAAGAAGGAAAAAAATAATGGAAACATCATGTTTCAAATCTTCAAGAGTCAACCTCCTCCAATTGACAATATTTCTATTTCTTTATGCATTTTTAGTTTATTATTTTCAAACTCCAGTGTATATATGTAGATGGTATATAGTGAATTCTAGTAAAAATTTGTGGTTTGGTTATGATGCATAACATTCTTAGGGGGAGTTAGTTCGGTTTTTCAGCTTGTATATATCAACACTTTTATTAGGGGGAGATTTGATATGTCAAGAAAACTGTTGTATACACCCTTTTCCCTTGATGTCAAAGGGGAGAGTTATTTTGGAGAATATTTTGGTATGTTTCCATCAACAGAAAAGGGGGATATTTTTGGAAGAATGAGGAGATGTCATTGATGCATCTGTTGGCAACATGAACATGTGGGATGAGTACAAGGTATATTGTAGCTATGGATTGCAGTGTTGTCATTGATGTCAACATTGTATCTTGACACAAAGACTATGGTGTAGATCAATTTGGGTGTCTTGAATATGTCTAAGGATGATTGTGTGAGAATTTTATGTAAGAAGGTTTGATTTGGTGAAGACAATTATTGAAGAAATTGACTAAATATCAATTCAATTGATTTTTTGTACATGGGATCTGATAGTTGGGTCTGCATTAGTCCACTGATGAATATTTTACTTTGTTCTTCTAACATAATATTTTTGGTTGATAGATGAACCTAATTCCATAGTTTCACCTTGGTTGAGTTTTTGGTTGTGAAGTTACGAGTAATAGAAGTTCATCTTGGCAGTATCATACATTTCCAGTTCAATGCATATGTGTTGGTAAGTTCACACTTCTCTGCAAACTAGATTTTTTCTTAGTGGAGTTATGGAGGTGATAGATGAGTGAATATTCTAGTTTTCAAGAATTATGGAGGTCCACGTGTCCAAATGTGGATGTATAGTTGGTAATTTTTTTAATTAGGTAACACTACTGATGCCAACCTAATGTGTTGGGTGCATTTCCAAGGTTAAGTATGTATTGATCCATTATGTAGGTGCTATTTTAGGTCCATGTTGACCTATTTCAAATTATTATAAGGTTTGAATCTTTGTGTGAAGCATGTGTGGATATATCTTGAGTTGACAAGCTACATTTATATATTACATCTAATTATGTTGACCTAATTGATGTTATAGGTGAAGGGGATATATAAGTTAGATATTTTTTGGTATTTTGATGATGATAATGTGTGATAAGAGTTAGTGGATGTGAATTGTGTGAATATAGTGTGATTGTAGAGTAGATAAGAGTGTTAATTCAGATCAATATGAAGAGTTTTGAGTCTATATTTTGAGCTTCATCGAAACTATATTTCATGCATGTGTTAGATGCAATTGTAACACTTCAAATCTAGTTGTGTGCCACAATCTCTTCTATCTCTTTTCTTTTCTCAGTGGGAAATGAGTCCATCTATAGTGAGCACTTTTGTAATATACTATAACTGGTTATAATATATTGTGAGCTAATCCTCACCATGGTTTTTCCCATTTTGTGTTTTCCAAGTAAAATTCCCGGTGTTAATGTGTTATGTGATGTTTTCATGATTTCTTTCATTTTTGCAATTGAATATACTATGAGTATTGGATGTTTAAATTTTTAAGTTGTAACCTAAAAGAATACTGATTCACCCCCCTCTCAGTATTCCAGGTGTTTAACAAGGGTGAGGTGGGAGATTCTTCCAAGCATCAAGTTACACCTCATTTGTGTCGGTCTTGTGGGTCACTTTGTGTTTATGATACTAAGGATAGTTAAGATGCATGTGCCTAGGCTACTTCTACAATATATCAGATGGTGATGATAGATGTTCTCTTGAGTGATACATTCAACTTTGATAGTCAAGTAAATGTTAGTGAGTTCTTTTAAATCAATTTATTAAATTTATTTTTCAAATGCAAGATTAACTAAATTAGTTGAATGATTATAATAAAACTTTAGGGTCATAGTGTTCACCCTACTTCCAACGGTCCTCCACCTCCCTATTACATGATGATTTCTAGTACAAAGGTCTGTAACTAATAAAGAATTACAAATATTACATGTGAATAGTGAATGTTATATGAATGGTATTCTTATTCCATTGGATATTGAATAGGTTAATGATGGGATTTTGACAACAACACCTAGTAGTGTAGGTGGTCATCAAAGTTATTTTGTAATTGAATAATATTTAATGACTTGAAGGTTTTACATAGTTTGTAAGTATTCTTTGTACTTTTTAATTAATTTTATTTTAGGTTGTTATGTACTTCATAATATATGAACTTCATTTGATCATGTTGTTGACCTCTAAAAATATAGGCTAGTGGTGTCAATTATTTTTCCACCTTCTATAGACCTCTTTATAGGATTAACTCTTGAGAACTCCATCGACCAAACCTAACTATTCTATGTGATTATGTTATTTGCAACTCTTCATCAAAACTTTTAATTAGTTTTCTATGAAAAAAAATGAATATCTAGGGGAAATTATGGTATTTACCTTTGTTGAGGTATGTAAGAAACCTCGGTGCCAAGAGGATTGTATCTATATGATTGTGGATGTTGGATAATGGAGTCACTATTGGCATGTTTTTATTGTCCTTAATTGTGTTGAGTTCACTATATTTTGATCCTAAGTGTTTCCTCCTTGTGTGCATTATTGCTATACTTAATTTTTCTTTAAAATCATATTTTATAAGTAGATTGAAATTTTTGACCATTGGAGGTGAATTAAGACTTTTAGGCGTGTAGGAGAGAGAAGAGTGAATTAGAAAAGTGAAATTAAAATTTGGAAATCCTAAAACATGTGATCTTGTTTGGAGGATAAAAGCATCATACATTAACATCTTGGATGAAATAAAGAATGAGAATGAGTGTGAAGATATTGTGAATGTTTGATATGGGTCATGATGAGTTTTTTTGGGATGATCTATGTTACAAGGGGAAAAAATAGCTATGGTTCATTCTTACAAGTAGTCTTGATTATCAAAGTATGTACAAAATGAGAGGGAAATGTGCTAATTATGTACTTTTAAAATCTATTTTTTTCTCACTCTAGAATACTTATTAGATACAAATATTAAATATTTCCTAATAAAAAACAAATTATATTTAAGTTAAACCTCTTGATAAAAATGATTCTAAAGAGTCATTTCTTGATAATGTTTTCCTATCTTCAGTCATATATTATTTGGAAATATAAAAAAATGCATAAGAAGAAACATCAATGCACATAAAAAAGATATAATAAAAATAAATTTCATGCATTTAAAGTTGTTCCACTTCATTATATTAAATATATTTAGAGATTCATGGATTTGGAATCATGTGACATTTATGACACTTCAAAATTGAGATTGAATAGAGAGAGGTTGAGATGATAATGTTTTATGTAATAATAATGGATTTTTTATCAAGTTATCCTCCATGAAGGATATAATCCATGATTATCATAAGAGATATAAGGTCCATGAAAGATTAATTTAACTAGAATAGTGTGGTTCACTTGAATAAGCATTATAGCTTGGAAAAAATATAGTGTAGGAACTCCATCAACCAAACCTAACTTCCTACCATCATCTCCTCCCTTTCAACAAATTCTTTCAAGAATATATTTTGTCTAAAGATCCTAATTTTAAGAGTTTTCGATTGGTTAAAGAAACATTAGCTACTAAATGTCCTTGGAGGAAGTCACATCTCGTTTATATATTAAACTCTTGAGGAAATTATAATTTTATAATTTAGCTCTCCTCAATCCATTCAGGCTCTAGGATTAAAATATCTAGTAAGGTGAATAAAGGAAGTAAATGATCTCTTAAAGCCCTAGATTTTTAGAAAAGTAATATTGATAGTCCTTCTAAATGAAATCAAAGCATTTTTATTAATGGGGGAAAACAGGTTTTAAAGGAACCCAAAACCCTTTAAAAAAATGCTTTTAAGGGACCTAAAACACTGTAAAATCCAAGAATGCTATCAAGAGATAAATCATAGACCAAAAACAACCAAACAATGATAGGCACTAAAAGATAAATAATAAAACCCATGCTACAAAAAATAGGTTGTAAAGGGAACCTAGTGTTGGAAACTAGGAACACTAAGAGAGGGGGTGAATTAGTGTTCCACAATGTTTTATTTTCAAATCAGATATTAAACTATCAACAACAATACTTAAACCCTCAATAGTATTCAAAGAAGGAAACATGTAAACACATTAAAGAACACCATAACACTTGGATTTTTTTGTGGAAACCCTATTAGGGGAAAAACCACGGTGGAGATTAATCCACAAAGTATACTCTATTAAAAGTATGAAAAAAAGGGAATGCACTTGCATTCAGGCACACTGCCTAGAGCTCACTGCTAAAAAGAGAAGGCACACCACCTTACAAAATATATTTGATATTACAAAAAAATGTTGAACTGAGAGTATGGCATCTATAAATTCTTGGAATCAGTTCCAATTAAGCACATAATTAGATTCTGAATCTTTTATCCAGTTCACACTTCTACTCTACTCTACTCTACTCTACTCTACTAGATCCTATAGAAACCCTTTGTAACACAAACAAAATTTGCTCAACAGATCTTCTGAAATTAACCCATATAGCCATTCTGCACTTTTTTACATATAAACTCCTTCTTACAAATTAATACTCACTTCTGTCTTCCCCCTAGAAATGATTTTCCAATCTACTTTTTATATCCACTAACAAGAATTTTATTATATGTCGGCTTCAAAAAAAAAATAAAAAATTCTTGCTCATGTCGGCTCAACTAGCTAATTATAATTGATACGTACCCTCACAAGTTGGCTAGACTATAGTAGGGACCCAAACCAAAATTCTAAAACATTAGAAATAGATAAACACATACTTCCTTATACATTTGCGACATGCCATACATAATAGGTCGGCTAGAATAAGAAAATAAACAATAAACCATTCTTTTGAAACTCTTAATTTGAACTCTGACACCACAAAAATTTCTAGTAGGATAAAATACATGCTAAAAAATCTTCCCTAGGGATCCACACCCCGTGAGGTATTTAGATCAACTACTCCTCCTTAGGATGTCAAGGCATTTTTCATTGCATTCTCTCCCCCCTTGACATCAATGACAAAGCTTCCACTACTTTCATTGCACATCCCTCCTTCAAAATTTTACTGTACTCTCCCTTTTAGCAAAATAGAGAGTTTGATCAAAATTTGGAAAACTGCTGCACAAATCAGAAGATTATTTTTTACTTAACTTTCATTTCTAGAAGAAATTTCTTCCAAGAGTCCACTACAATCCCAATAACTATAATCAAGTTGTTATTCTCTGATGTCCTATTGATAATTTGGACAAGGGATTCAGGAATGGTGATGGAATCAACTAACTTTTCTGCTTTCTTTAGAATTTCAATCATTTGCTCTGGAGCTTGCATTCTGTATGATCTTTTACTTTCTAGAAAGCATCCATAAGAGTATTTCTGGCAGAGTAAACCTTTGCATGCTCAACCTGCAGATCATGAATCTTCTTCTTAACTTCTTTGTCCTAATCCAAAAACATACTATAGTCCTGCCTGATTCTGACAAGCTCAATCTCCATTTCCTCCAACTCGTCCTTGTATTTTCCAACCACATGAGGACACCTAAGATAGTAATTGAAGATCTTATTGCTTGAGTCAATGCATTATATTAGCACATTAATTTTCTTCTTCAGTTTAGCAAGAGATAGTCTAATATGCATCTTGAGATGGGAAATTATTTCCTCCTCTTTTTTGTCCAGAGGCACAGAATCCATAGCAGCCTTGATACACTGAATCATCTCTTTTGGAAGTAAATTCTATAGACTCTCCAATTCAATGTTGTTATCAACAAAGTATCTTCCTAGGGTGTCCTCAATGACATCCTACTCATAAGATGGTCCATTCAACCATATATTAGTTATCTTTTGCATTCCATCTTCATCCTAAATAATCTATAGTATCTTTGCTTTGAACAAAGCACCTTCTTCATCACTATCTTCTGCTATTATCACTTCCGGGTCACCTAGTTTTGGTTCATCTCTAGGTGTATATTCCTCAGAGTCTTCATCCTCTATATCCAAAATCATCTATTCTTTTCCTTTTGCCCCAACTTTTGTTGACTTAGGTGTCGGAGGAGTGACACCAACCATTTCTCTTCCTCTCTTTTTCCTTTTCTCTACCTTACCAGAGGATGATCCAAATTCAGCTATTTTAACCAAAAGAGGAATCAAACTTGCACCAAGCCTTTCCAACAACTTCCTAAAGAATTTTTCATAAACTTGTTCACCATTTTCAAAAGAGTTGAAATGCTCAAAAATTTGCTTGCAAATTGGTATATTTTCTTTCCATACCACATTGTCATTCAGAGGAAAGCAATTCAAAAAATACATCATAATGCATGTGCTAGGGTACTGAACTTGAAAGAGTAGCCTATATCCTCCGTTAATTGAACATTCTCCAACAATTGATCCTTTAGAAAACCACATATTTCAAAGCCTTCACCTTCAATTATCATTTTGTGAGCGATATACACTACACCTTTCGAGGTTGATCCTTCTTTGTTTCTGAAGAAGACTTTATATGAAATTACATGTGTAATATACCTAGTTAAAGGATCTTTGATCATTGTAATCATTAGAGCCCTCTGATCTCCCGTTATTCTAGTTAGGGATTTGACCTCAGCATTTCGAATCAATTTCTTTTTCAGAACATCACCAACTTTGCACAAACCTGTTAGATTTCTGATTACATCCTTGGAAAGTTGATAAGGTTTATCCAGAATAAGGATATCACTATCCAATCTATTCAAAATAAACTGAACCACCTCCGCATTGGAAAAATGAGGGAATTCATTCCAGATATCTAGATTTTTATGTTTCGCTCCTCCAAGCTTTCTCAAATTGACAAACAACAAATTTCTTATATCCCTGACTTTTCGACTACTATATTCATCCAAAGTTACTAATCCTTGGATTTGCTTCATTTTACATACTGAACAGGGTTCCACCAATCACCAAATATGTATGAAATTGACAAGCAATAGGAATACCTAGAGAATTGGCTACTTAATTGACTTTTCACTCCTTCAAAATTCTATTGAAAAGGTTCTCCAACTGTTCTCCTTTGGCAAAAGGTGACAAATTAGGGTTCCGAATGCCATTTTATAACTTCACATACTTAACTTCTTGCCGCATTAAATGTGTTTCCCTAGAAGTTCTGGTTACACTGAAAACTTAGACAACAAGCGAAGAATCCAACTTTGGACCTTCAACATTTCATCCAATTCAACAAATGATTGCTACTATATATGACAATGAATAACACAATGATTGATGACATCCTATGATTTAGAGCCAATTATACATAGGGGGACAAAAGGATTTTCATGAGAAAATCCCCCTAGGCCACTGGCTTGAAGTCAATTGCTGAAAGAGTTACCAAAGGGAACTTCCAGTACAACCTTATTTCCTTCATCAAATTCACTTTTATTTACCCACATTTTCTTCATTTGATCTCTTATCTCTTCCATAGATGCTTTTTCCTTTCCTTTTTTGTCTTTCTATGAATTTCTTCCTTGATAAACTAGACCTCTCTTATTCATGCTTTTGTTCTTGCAAAACCTTGCAATGTGCCCTAGTTTGTTGCAGTTGTAGCATACTAGATTTTGCTGTCTATACCATCCATTCCATTGGTTTCCTTCTGATTTGCATTGATTAGCAACATGTCCAAATCTTCCACAGGTATAGCATTTAATGTTACTTGCACTAATAGACATACTTCTGCATTCTAATGACTTATGACCAAACTTCTTGCATTTAAAACACTAACCAGAAAATGATGGAGTGCTAAAGTTTATCTTTCTTCTACAATGAGAAGCCATATGCCCAAATTTATTACAAACAAAACAATATCCATTAAATTTCTAAGCATTGGGTTGCCTTACTGGATGTCTTCTGTCTTTTTTCTTCTTCTTAGGGTTCATCTGTTCAGATCTAGATCTCTCACCCTTCTCATAGCCAAGACCTCATTTGTCATTTGTATCCTTTTGACCTTTTGTTATCTCATCAAGCCTAGAAGAACTTATCCTAAACTTTTCCTTGAATTCATTTTCAGTAGTAAGCTCATTTCTAAGAATACCTACCTATCTCTTGTTCATTGTTTCTAGATTGTTGCAATTCAATCTCTAGCTGAATGAATCCACTATTAATTCTACTACATTCTTCAGATTTTTCTTTCAAGGACTGGGCCAAATTCTGCTCTTTCTTCTTTCTTTCTTGAATCTCTTTGGTTAACTTTATTGCCACAAATTCCATTTCAAGCTTTAGAGTTGCATTGTCCTTAGCAAGATTTTCACATTCTTTTGTTATTTCTTTGAGGGTTTGATTTAGATAGACATCATTCAGACCTTTGCTTTATTTTTTCTTCAAATAATCACATAGTTCCTTCCTCTTTTCCCTTGAAGTTCATTTATTTTATCCTTTAGTGAATGAATGATTTTTTTTTGTAGCCAAAAGATTCGATTTTAGTTCCATGACCTCAACTTTAAATTGATCAAGATCATCAAGTGCCACCATAAGCTACTATTGAAGACCACCAATGTCCATTGTAATTCAAGATCCACCTCAAGCTATTAAACTTCTAGAAGATGAACTAGCTCTGATACCAATTGTTGGATACTAGGAACACTGAGAGGGGGGGTGAATTAGTGTTCCACAATATTTTATTTTCAAATCAGATCTTAAATTATCAACAACAATAATTAAACCCTCAATAGTATTCACAGAAAGAAACATGTAAACACATTAAAGAATACCATAACACCTAGATTTTTATGTGGAAACCCTATTAGGGGAAAAGCAACGGTGGAGATTAATCCACAAAGTATACTCTGTTAAAAGTATGAAAAAAAGGGAATGCACTTGCATTCAGGCACACTGCCTAGAGCTCACTGCTCAAAAGAGAAGGCTCACCACCTTATAGAATCTATTTGATATTACAAAAAAATGTTGAACTGAGAGTATAACATCTACAAATGCTTGGAATCGGTTCCAATTAAGTACACAATTAGATTCCAGATCTTTTATCTAGTTCACACTTTTTCGCTACTCTACTCTGCTCTCCTATAGAAACCCTTTTGTAACACAAACATAATTTTCTCAACAAATCTTCTAAAATTAACCCATATAGTTGTTGTACACTTTTTCGCATATACACACCTTCTTACAACTTAATACTCACTTCTGTCTTCCCCCTAAAAAATATTTTTTGATCTCCTTTTTATATCTGCTAACAAGAATTTTATTATATGTCAGCTTCAAAACAAAATATAATATTCTTGCTCATGTTGGATTGACTAACTAATTATAATTGATGCGTACCATCACAAGTTGGCTAGACTATAGTAGGGACCCAAACCAAAATTATGAAACATAAGAATTAGATAAACACATAATCCTTATACATCTACGACACACCATACATAATAGGTCGGCTAGAATGAGAAAACAAACAATAAATCATTCTTCTGAAACTCTTAATTCGAACTCTGACTAATGTGACACCACAAAAATTTCCATTAGGATAGCATACATGCTAAAGAAGCTTCCTTGGGGATCCGCACCATAAAATAGTGATCCTGTGAGGTATTCAGATCAACTTACCAATCGGATACCCTATGCTTCATAGTTCCTACTGGTAGATTACAGTCTTCTACTTCTCTTGCCGGTAGGAGCAACTTTAACACTGCGGACCATACTGCCGACTCTAGTTGCCATCGATGACAACACAAGAATCCAAAAAAAATCTCTCCAAGCCATATGCCAACACTTAGAACCCTTTACAATGATTTTTTATAGGGACCTTAAACCCTAGTAAACCATACACAAAGCCTGAAACAACTAGTCCATAGCTAACTAACCACTTAGAAAGAACATAATGGAGCATGAAAAAAATAAAATTTGTGATGCAGGAGACCCACATCATCCAACAAGACACTACTTGAAATAGCTAGGCCACATTAAAACTACTCAAAAAGAACATAACTAAGCCCAGAAAAACAAAAAAATTATGATGCAGAAAATCCACATCACCCAATTAGAATCTCCACTAGAAAGCAACTAAAAATGAGGGACAAAAGAGCTCCCTTCCAGAATGTCCAACTCACTGAGACTCCCTATCAGAATTGTACAAAAGGAAAAAGGCCTTGATTGAAGCCAAGATAAAATAATGCATAAAGGACCTGATTGGACTTGGATAAAGCAATTTCTAGAAATTTGGAAGCTAATATCATACCTCAATGAATATCTCACCATACAAGAAGTGTCTCTAAAAATAGGTTCAATCATGCATTTATTGGATATTGTTTCATCTATAATAATTATGGTAAGAAACAAATTTCTTAGTATAAATTATCTTGCTTCTTTGGTGGATGTCAATGTGACATGTCAAATATTCAACAATGTTGGAAATGTAACAAAATATTATAGAAGTGATTTAGTAAAATAAAAAATTCAAAAGGAAGATATTACTGAGCAAGTCAAGGAAACTAAAAAATCAATGGTTGTCCAAACAAAATTTTATGCACAAGGGAAAAAAATCTCTGGGTAATAGATAGTGCTTGTTCAAGTCACGTGATTGGTGAAAAAAGAAAATTCATCAATCTGTTTAAGTGGAATGGCATATCAGTCAAGTTTGGTGACAATTCATCATCAAAGATCTATGGAAAGGGTACCATAAGTATTGATGGGAAATCCAAGACAAAAGATGTTCTCTATGTTGAAGGTCTCAAGTTTAATCTTCTTAGTGTGAGTCAGATGTGTAGAAAAGGATATAATCTTATATTTCATGATCAGTGGTGTAAAATTAGAAGAGAAAATTCTAGAAAATTGGTGGAAGAAGAAGCTAGAATAGAAAAAAACTTATACAACATAAAGGGTGTTAATGAAATAAGTTGGATTCTAGGACAAACAAATGAGTGTTGGTTATGGTACAAAAGGATGGGAAACATTAACTTTGACAACCTAGTGAAGATCAGCTCTATGCAAGCAATGTGAGATATGTCAAAGATTATCAAACTTGCAAGCACCATGTGTAAATAATGTCAGATTAGGAAGCAAACAAGGATAAGGTTTAAGACCAAGGAGTATTATCCCACAAGACCTTTTGAACTCATTCATACTGATTTATGTGGACCTACCAAGATAAATAGTATTTAAGGTGAAAGGTATTTCATGTTACTCATTGATGATTTCTCTAGGATGGCATGGGTTACATTCTTAAAATAAAAATAAGAATCTTTTAGTAGATTTAAGATTTTCAAGTCAATGGTTGAAAATGAAATGCATTCTAGAATCAAGTGTTTAAGGTTTGATAGAGGTGGTAAATTTAGATAAAATGAATTTGAGGAATTTTGTTAAGAAAATGGGATAAAGAGGCATTTGTTTGTTGCTAGAACTCCTTAGAAAAATTTAGTTGTAGAAAGGGAAAACAAAACTATTCAAGAAATGGAAAAGACAATGTTGAATGGAGCCAATTTTTTTGATATATATTGGAAAAAAATAAATTCATTTTGAAGTCTATATTCTTAATAGGGGTGAATTAAAGGTGGATAACACCAAAATTCCTCACTATCTTTGTTACAAAAGATCAGTAACTATCAAGTATTTCATATTTTTTGGAAAAAAATGCTTTATCAAAGGAGATGAAGAAGGTTTCATAAATTTTGACTCAAGATTTAATGATGGAATATTTCTTGGGTACTCAACTAGGAGATAATCTTACAAGTGCTACAATAAGAGGCTGAGGAAGATTGTTGAGAGTAAAAATGTCAAAGTTGGTGAAGAGTCACATAAAAACACACATGATCAAGAAGACTATTGGTCTAGTGAACCCACCTGCTCAGAAGAAGAAAAAGAAGCAATTATAGAAAAAGAAGAAGAATAGGATAAAGTCCCCAAGACTTTTTCCAATTTTTTCCAAAAGAATCATTCAAAAGATTAAAGATAATTGGAGACAAGAATGAAGGTGTGTAAACTAGAAGGATATTTGCAAGAGAAAATGAACAAGTAAATTTCTCTTTTTTATCAAGAATATAACCTAAGAATTTTGTTGATGCTAGCAAGGATGAAGGATGGATTCAAGAAATGGAAGAACTAAATTAGATAGAGAAAAGTAAAACCTAGGAATTAGTGCCCAAACATGTAGACAAGAATGTGATATGAAGAAAATGGGTGTCAAGAAAAAAGTCTAAATGAAGATGGAGAGGTTGTGAGAAATAAAGAAAGGATGGTGTGCAAAGCTTATTCATAGATGGAAGGAATTGACTTTGATAAAAAATTTACTCTAGTGGCAAGAATCAAGGCTAATAGAATGTTTCTTGCATTGGTAGTTCACAAGAACTTCAAGGTGTATTCAAATGGATGTGAAATCTTCTTTCTTGAATGGTGACTTAAAAGGAGTATATATAGATTAGCCTAATGGATTTCAACTATCTGTGGATCCAAAATTGGTAAGAAGACTTAAGAATGCTTTATATGATCTAAAAAGAACCTCTAGGGATTGGTATGCAAGGTTGGACAAGTACCTACTCTAGCAGGGCTTTAAGAAAGGTATCACATATATAAATCTATGTATTAAAATTGAGGATGAAAGAATTCTAATTGTTGTTGTATATGTGATGATATAATATTTGGTAGAAATTATGAAATGTGTAAGAGGTTTGTTGAAGAGATGCAAAAAAATTTTGAAATGTCTATGATAGGTGAGTTATCATTCTTTCTTGGACTCCAAATTGCATAGTCAAATAATGGTACCTTTATCTCCAAGAAAAGTATGTCAAGGAGATGTTGAATTTAAGTATGGTATGAAATATTGCAAACTAGTAAGTACTCCCATGGTAATAGGTTGTCATTTGAGCAAAGATGATGAGTCACTTAAAGCTGATCAAATTCTATATAGGCCTATGATCAAGGCCCTATTATACTTAATAGCATCAAGGCCTAATACTGTGCAAGTTGTCTGCTTGGTTGCAAGGTTTCAAGATGATCCAGAAGAAAGTTATGTAAAGGAAGTCAAGAGGAATACCAGATATTTGAAGCACTCTAGACTATGGACTATGATATCAAAAAGGTGATGAATTTTCTATTAGTGCATATAGTGATGCGGATTGGGTTGGGAGTGTTGATGATAGAAGAAGCACCAACGGTGGATATTTCTTTTTGGGAGATGAATTGGTCTCTTGGTTTAGTAACAAGTAGGACTTAGTGTCCTTATCAACAATAGAAGTAGAGTATATAGTTGCAACATCCTACTGCACTCAAGTGTTGTAGATGATGCAAATATTGAAGGACATCAAGGTGATGTATAATGAGCCCATTCTAATTCTGTGCGATAATACAAGTTCATTGATATTTTAAAGAATCTAGTGGTGCATTCTATAGCAAATCATATATCTATCAAGTATCACTTCTTAAGAGAGGAAGTTATAGATCAAGAAGTAAGATTGGAATATGTTCCCATAAAGGAACAAGTTGCAAAAATCTTTACAAAGGCCCTTTCAAAGGATACATTTGAGTATCTCAAACAAAAGTTAGGATTTGTTGCCCCTCCTTCTAACTAGATGCATAAATGGTGCATCTATCTAGGGGGGGAATTTGATACATTTTTATCCTTGGATTGATGAAGGATACCTATAAGGGGTGTTGATGGTCAAAGTAACACAACATTAAAATAGAATATTTATACTCTATTTCTCCTGAAAAAGATAAATGATCTAAACCACCTATCTTCCAAGGTCTTTGTAGTTGGTTCTCAACTGTGTTGTTATCATTCAGTGGCCTACGCAATTGTAATGTTTAAGGGGCCTGCTGGTCAAAGAGTAAAAAATGAATAGTACAAACTAATATAATGTTTGGGGGGTGTAAATAAATGAAAAAATATAGAACAAGGCCTAGGAAAACAACACATGAACACAAATTTCTTTAAATTCAGTCATGTAAACTTCATAATGAGTGTTTTCTTAACCAACTAAAACCATATAATAACACAATCTAGAGAATAATCCATACCATTGCATCTATGCACAGTGTAGATTTAAGGCATACAACCATTCATCATCACTTTTTTTTTTAAACCTTCTTTTTGAATAACAAAATATCACAAGCTCATTACCAAAATTAATAGATCAAAAAATATAGAGAAATATCATCCACAAATAATCCAACGAACTAGTTTTAGATTAAAAATATTCTATTGAATTTCATCAAATAAGAATCATTTATGCACAACAAAGCTCATTGGCATACAAATGACCTTTTTTCATTAACATTATCATTAAATTGACAAACTTCTAAAATAAAACTAATTGCATTAAAGCTATAAAAAGTGTTTTGAGTATCTCTGCATAAAAATTTGTAAAAATAGTAAACTGTATCTAATCTTTCTTTTAGGTAGCTAATCTAACTTAAATTAGCCAAAATTTACAATGAGGAGAGAATTTTAAAATATAGACCAATTTTTTATCAATTCCTCCTATCAAAAATTAAGATCCATAATCTAGGGCCTAGATCCACAATTATAGGGACGCCCAATTAACTCCAAGTGTTTGTCTCTATTGAAATTGTTGGAGCTGAAAAGGTGTGCCATCTACTTATTCAATCAAAATCTGAACTGCAAGTCTCAACTCAATCCTCTGCTAATTACCACATGTTATCTCTGACTTTCCAATCCTGATCCATAGTCGTCCACTTGCTCCAAATCTGCCTAGAAAGTACTGCTGTAAAAAAGTTAAGTGAAACAATTTCTTCACTTGTCACCCTCATGAGAAGCCCCATGATACTCATCATAATTGGAGAAAACTTGCTTCAACATATCATCATCAGGTCCATCGACCCAATCAACTTTAAATTTTGATTCTTCAAATTTCCTCTCTATTGCAACAACAATTTCTCTTAGCTCATTGACATCCCTAGTTGCTTACTGCATGTCACATCTAATATCAAACAACCTATCCATGAGTGTTGACTCCATAGTATCTCCTTTCTTTAACATTTTATCAAGTCTTTCCTCCTAGGAATATTTTATTTCTCCCAATGATTTAAGTCTCTGATCCTGGGGTAAAGCTTTATCAATAAGTTTTGAAACAATCTCCTCAAATATACTTGTACGTTCCCATATCTCATGAATTCTTTTAAGCATGGCTATTCTTTGTTCAAGAAGATTCTATGTTTTGAAAATAGATACATTAATAGATTTTAAAATAAAATTAGGGCCTTCATCACCCAAAATCTATGTCTGGACCAATTCTTCATTCGAAATTTTGGAAATCACCCTCAGTTTACCAAAGTATTGCATGAGCTTCTCTTCTTCTTCCCACCATTCTCTTATAGATTCTTCTATTGTTTTAACTAGTTTAAAGCCTCTAAAATAATGTTTAAAACCTTCATCCAAATTCTTGTGTATGTTAGATTTAAAAGCATTAAACCAATTGTCAAACCATGTGGCCTTATTTTTCATTTCATTCAGACCATCCACCTCTTTTCTTCTCATCAAGATAGGGACCTCCGATGGTGCAGGCTGTTCAGGAGTAGATGAAATTAACTCCTTCAGAAAATTCATCTTTCCTACTTCTGCCTTAAGCTCGTCTTTGGCCTACTTGTCCTTAATCAATCTTGACTTGGTGGTGGTGGCAACAATATCTATTAGATTTATTTGTTGATTCTTAGTATTCTTCCCTAGATTAATAGTACTTATTTGATAATCTTTAGGTTGCAATTCTCCACCATCTCTATCAACAATAGGGGTAGAAATTTTCGCTAACAAATCTCCTTCATCGGAAAAACTTGCTTGAATGCATAGTCTGAGGCTTTTTCCTTGACTTTACTTTATCTATTTCTTCTCTCATCTCATCCCACATCACTGGTTGAGCTTGTACTTACTGCTTCTTCTCTAAATTCAATTTTAGCCAAGTGGGTGCAACTGGCTAAGTGGCTACTTGCTAACCATTAGGAGGTGTTGAGGATGGAGGTGTAGAAGAAATTTCTCCAATGGTTTGCTGAGAAGCAACCTTTTTTCGATCTTCCTATTCCTTTTATAACTGTTCCTGCTCCATTATCTCATTCTTAGCTCTTATTTCTTCTATCTTTTTCATCTCTTCCTCTTTTCTCTCTGCATCCTCCTCATCTTTCAACCTCTGTTTCTCTAAATCTTTAGCCCAGAGCTCTTCCTATGTAGCCTTTTCTTGTGCAGCCTTCAATTCCCATTTGAGAGCTTCTTCTTTTGTTTTCTTCAATGCTTCAACTGCTTCCTTCTCTTGGGTTAATTCTTTAGTTTTCCTCTATTCTTCTTCTTCTTGGGAAGCTTGTTTAACAGCTAGCCTTTGGGAACTTTCCATCAATTCTTCTTGCTTTTTTTCAGTAAACATTTCATTTAGTTCCAATTCATCACTACACAAGCTACCAACTTCAAATCCAATTTCCTCTTCTCCTAGTTCCTCTTCAACTTTCTTTAAATATTCTTCCCATTTAGGTCCTTATCCTTCCTAAGATGGAGTTCTTTCAGAATATGAAGACATATTTGCTACATCAATCACAGGAGGTCTTTCCTCTTCAATAGTTGCAGTTCCCAAAGTTGATGGCACAATAGGAGTGGTTTCCTCAGTTCATGGAGGAATGTCAACATGGCATTCTCTATAAATTCCTTCACCAGGATGCACAACATCTAAGGGTGTGGCACCAAAACCTGAAGTAACCCTAAGAGCAACTGCCTCATAAGTAACCTTCTATTTTTGCAAAGCATCATCAATCTTCTATAATGTGATATCTTCTTCTTCTACTTGAGGAGGCTCTTTTGTGGCTACTCCCACCATTGCAACACCTTTCTTCAACCTTTTATATTGTTTAGTTTTTGTAGAAGTAGGTTCACTGCTAGAACCTCTTTTATCTAACATCCCAACTCTTGGCTGCTTTAACCATAGTTCAATCCATTCAAACTCCTATTCACCACTCCATGTGATACTTTCTTGATCTTAGTTTCTTCCTCTTCTACCCAATTGATGGGCTCCAAAATTTTTGTGGCCACTTTTTCCATATCATTCCTAGGATCAAGTGTGATCCCATCATCCGTAGTTCCTTTAGGAATATCTATTTTAACATCAAAATCTCTCATCTCGGGAATTTTCAATCTCTCATAGCCTCTCTTTCTTACTTCAAATTGATCTTGATTAAGGTTGGCCCAAAAATCCTCAAGAAGTGGATGATGAAGAGGAAACTAAGAAGGGTACAATGCATACATTTTTCTCGTAGGATCAAAATTTTTTCTATAAATGTGCTACTGCAAATTTAGAGCCTAAAATTTCTTTGTTGCTGACTTAGCCATTATCGAAGAAAAACAAGAATAGAATCCCAATTTCAAGGGAAAAGAATGAGCAATAGTCTTATGTTGTGGAGAGAATATAACATTTACTTCTGTAGCTTGTCAGGAAAACTCCACTAAAATCCACCTATCACCACAACATCTTGGTAGCTTAAAAGGGTGACCATCAAAACCAAATAATCTAAAATAAGTAGTCTTGGATATTGACTAAACCAATACTGCCATTCCCGAATGAACTCCATAGCTTCCTGTGACAATCTAAAACCAATGTCACCTGTGAGTTTATTTATGAAAACATATAGAAAAACATCATTGACCATTTTGAAATGTTTCTCTGATTCCTTAAGCTCTAATTGGTCATAATGTTCCCAAACCTTCTTTTGATCTAGGCCATCATCCATTAACCCTTTAGTGTTCAACCTAGGAAAGCTTTCACTCCTTTATGCACAGTAGATGACATAAGAAGACATATTAGATTTCTTGGTTTGTGTTACTTTGAGGAGCTGGTTATGAATTTTATCTAAGATGATATGCCCCCAATCTAAGCATTAATTTGCATCTAGAATCAATTGGATGATAGGAAAGATCCTACGTTCAAAGACATGAGAATTTGTCTTTCCAAACACTCTAGCTAGTAATGTGATCATATCCCCTATATCTTTAGAAAAGTTTTACCTCTGGGGATTAGGTGGAAATTTCTTCATTGAATTTTTTTCTTTCTTTAGCCACAATTTGTTGATAAGTTGTTCAAATGTTTCCATCCACATCCCTTTCCCATAGTTCAAGTGCCCTAGCCTCAGTCATAATCTTAAGATCAAGGTAAGGAGGAGGGTCAAAAAAATTTCTGATCATTGGCAAGGTTAAATCAATGATTACATTACCTTGAGCATCAATACTTTTCCTCTGACTAGGATTGTACATTTGTGAAGCAACTAGAATAAACTCAGGACACTATACAACAATAGGAAAACTAGTTGCATGAGCTCGTACTGACTCTGCAATTCTCCTTGCTCTTGGGACAACATCCTCTAAAAAGGTATTTGTGCAGAACTACTCCAAATCCATATGTCCCACTGATGTGTCAATAATGTTCATGACCTCAGAGTCAAACTTAGATGGAATTGGGATACTTCATAGTGTGAGGAACTTGTTCTAGTTTTAATCTCTTAGCTCTTGCTCTATTTGATGTTCCTAGAAATGTTCCCTCAACAAGAACTTCCACAGTAGGTACTTCCCCTTTAGAGTCAGCCCTTTGTTAGTTAACCTAAAATGTTTTCTGTTATTAGGAAAAAAAAGGAAAGATATATGAGTAGTTTAAACACAAGAATTCATATGAAATCAACATCAATTTGAGTTAAAATCCAATTCAACAAGTCAGTTCATCATCTTCAAGTTTTGGGTTCATAACAAAACAAAGAACATAACCATTTTAAGCATAAACTGAATTATGCCAGGATTGAGATCAGGTCATGACTATGTACCATACCTATGTTAACAAAGAAGTTAACTACAATTCAAGAGTTTAACCCCGTAGTGTTCAAGAGTTAGGATTGGGATCGAGTCTTGGATAGGAACCTACACATATGATGGTAAATGAGTTAAGTATCAATCCATGGTTTGATCTCGTAATGTGGTCGAGAGTTGAGATCGAGTCATGACTAGGCAGTGATAGTTAGCAAACAAAATTGATGAAGGGGGATATTGTAGGGTTCTGATATCGATGTTTGAATTAGAGGTCAGGATCAGTTCATCATTCGAAACCAAACCCATTCATAATGGACAAGTGTTAGTAGCTTCTCGATTTCTGATCCTAATCGAGGATATCAAGAATCAAGGTCAGGGCTCTGCCATGAGCTAAACCTTGAATAAGCATATTGGGAATGGGTCAACTCCAAGTTATGATCCTGATGTTTGAATTGGAAGTCAGGATTGGGGTGTCACTAGGTCAATGTATGTATTGATGTGCTAATGATAGTATCAAAGTGACTTCCGATCCTGATGGTAATGTGGGGATCAGAAGCGTGACTTGGAATAACACCTAGTCAAAAGTTTATAACATGCTCATGGTGTCAGTCTAACTCCTTATTCCAATAGTAATGCAAGAATCAGACAAGTTAAGGAACCTAGACTGAGTAGTGGAAAACCCTAAGTGAAGTTTTGACTCCCAACCCCAAAATATATGTGGGAATTGAGAAATCATAGGGCTACAATAACGAAGGCGACAATAATTATAACAATATATTAGAACATTCCTTCGAGACTGGGTTATGTGTTAGGATCAATAAATTTTGATTTGAAATGATCAAAACTTCAAATTTGGAAATTCAAACCACTCTGACCCAAACTTAGAGAAAAACCCTAGAAAGCTAGGGCACAGTGAGATGGATAATCTTGCAACCAAAACACAACACAAACAACATGAGAAAAATAATAAATGCCCCTCAAACCCAAAAAAATATTTGAGCGCAAAGAAAATGCACCGAATGGTGTGGAGGAGAATGTAGATAGAGAAAACAAAACAACAAGAAGAGAAAAAGGAAAGAAAGAACAAAAATGTGAAACACAAGCAACACAATGGAAGAAAGAACAAAAACAAAGAAAATAAATGTAATAACACCTACCTTCAAACACAACCAAGAATTATGTCAGCACGTTGACAAATTAAAAAAAATTCCTCAAACCCTAGCTCGACGTTGCTCTCATTCTCTTCACCAAACTCTTCAAAGTAGAATTGAAAAAAATCAAGGAGCAGCGAGATAAAAACCCGTTCGCAAGTGCGAACAATTATGACATTAATTGTGGGTTGGTCAGGCCTCGGGATATGAGTAGAGTCATAAATACGAGGTTGCAGGAATGAAGGAAAGTGGGAGTTGGGATCGAGGTATGGACTGAGACTGAGCTTTCACAAAGTGCAAAGCTCAGTTGATGACTCATGGTTTGAAACCCAATGAATAGACAAAACAAAGATTGAATCAGAATCAGGCCGAGAGATGAGTCTAAAACTTCAAAAAGTTCAAAGTGCAAGTCATGGTTTGAAGTCCGATCTCGAAACAAAGAAAGAAAGCAGGAACTAAGATCGAGATTTAGGAAAAAACTAGAAATTTCAAAAGGTGCAACATTCAAGTCATAGTCCGAAGTCCGATCCTAAAAGACAAAGAGAGACACAAAAGGAGTTGGACATCAGGATTGGGCTGGAAATAGGAACAAGAACTTTTCAAAGTTATTGGTTTCAGTTCCAGTCCAAAACCTGACTCTGACACAAGGAAAACGCACAAAGAAACAAGTAAAGGATCAGGACTAGGACATGCACATAAACCTATACTTTGCAAAGCAACAAGTGTGAGTGTTGGTACGCAACCCGAACTTGAAAGAACAAAGAAAAGACACAAGGAAAAAGATGAGGTCAGGATCGAGACACAAACAGGGACTTGAACCTTTGAAAAGTAACAAGTGCATGTTTCTTCTTGAAACCCAAACTTGAAAAACAAAGAAAACAAAAACTTAGGAGAAATAGAACAACTCCTAAGACCCAAATAGGAATACCAATGACAAAAAAAATAGAGGGGGGACCCATTTTGACCAAAAACAAAATGGGGTGGTTATGCAAGGCATAACAAGGGGGGTAGGTATAAGGATGTTAACTTCAAATCTTGTATGTTATTGCATTTATTGTTGAAGACCACTAGCCCTTTTCCTTTGATGTCAAAGGGGAGAAAATTGCATATAAAGTTAGTGGTTCCATCAATGCCAACATAGGAGATTTTTTCAAGGTTATTGTAGGTGTTGTCATTGATCTCAATAAAATGGGGGTTGTTGTAGGTATTTTCATTGATGTCAACAATGTGGTAGTTTGTAAACAGTTGCATATACTATAATCAATATGTTGATTAGAAGTGTTGATTATGATGATCTTGCAATATGTTGATCAAAAGTGTTGAGTATTATGATGGTTCTCATGAGCTTGTTGATCATAGTCATTCTATATATCTTGTTGCTCATGTATAGATGAATGATAATGTGAATGTTGTATTCAATATGTTTTGATGTAAAATATTGTATAAGGTATAAAAATTGCATGAAATATTTTCTTGCAATTAGTGGCTTAGGAAATTGTACTGAAGATGTTCCAAAGAATGCTTCAGATTCCTCTACATTTGAAGATATGATCCTGAAATTTGGATGATAGAAAAAATCAAGTGTGAAGTATGTATGTTCTTGATTTCATAACATAAATATTATCATAGAATTTTTTAGAGCTAGTAGTGTGAAGAATGTGTTGTTGTAGTCATGAAGGTTTAGAGAAATTCTCTACATTTCTCCACTATTGATGTTTTCATCTTACAACTTGGAGGATGAGCTAAAATTTCCTATGTGTTCTCTCATTTCAAGTTTCAATTGTTAAGATGTACTATAAGTATGGTTTTCAATGTTTTATCTCAAGACTATGCTTTCTGGGTTTATAAATGATACTAGATCTAGTGTCTATTTTATTGCACTAGCATAATGTTGCGTAGAGTTTTAAAAGGTAGGAATGGAAATGTTTTTGAACATAGTTTAATTATTTTATTGTGATGCACATGATATTACCTAGTCTCTATGGTACCACTTGTGGCCTGGAGTTAATATTTGGTGGGTTAAGTGTTTTTTGGGCTGACTTGGTATATTGTGTTGTTTGCGACAAGTTTTTGTTGCACACACCAGTATGGCATTATGTTCAAAAGTAAAATAGGTCTTTATCTCATGTATTGGACTAAATTTAAATTCCTTTTCCCATGAATGTTTAAAGCTAAATTTTTTATGTTCATTGTATGTTTCATGCCATATGTTTCATTTTGAACAGAAAGGAGAATTTTTTTGAAGCTTGTAGAGGATATAAATGGAAGATCAAGTGTGTGACCAAAGGAGTTATGCTATATGTTGAGTGTTCAATACATGTGTCGAAAGAAGTGAGCTGGAGGTAGAAGAATACATGCAAATGTGCAAAGAAGTGTGGGTCAGTGCTAGAGGCAGTGAGCCGAAGGCCAAAGTGTGTGTGAGTGCTAAAAGTAGTGAGTTGAAAGAATAAGTGTGTGAGTGGAGTGGTGAAGGCAGTGAGTTAGAGGCAACATAGGTGTTGTGGTGGTAATTGATCATTTGAATTTATCAAGTGGTATATTCTAAGGTTGTAGCCTCCTTCTGTAAGTGTTATAATTGGTAGGGAGTTGTAAAATTCCTTTTGTTGAAGCCATAACACTATGTTTTAAATCTTGTTTTAACTTTAAGAGATTGGATTTGGATAGTAGATCCAAGCAACTTTTTCCTTGTATTTTTCCCTTGTAGTGTTTTCCATGTAAATTTGGTGTTTTGGTTGTGGCTTGTGCTTTGAATGCTTTATTTTGTTAAGGTAGTAATAATTTTTGATTGGTAAAATAATTTTGGATTAAATTGATGGATATATTGATTCGCCTCCCTCTCAGTATATTTGCGTTCTAACAACAAATTATTTTGTGGGTGTGAGAAAAAGAAATTATGTTTACAACTCGATTTTATTGGCTAATAAAGTTATAGTGGATGTTGTTTTTTTGTGGGTGTAGCCCACATTGGGTGAACCATGTTATTTTTTTGTGTTTTTGTGTATTTTTTTATTTTATTTAATATTCATTATAATTGATGTTCTTTAATTGCTTAGGGATTTCTTGTAAATCCTAACATTAACTACTACAAATAATTTTACTAAGTTTGTGGAAGCCATCTAAGTTAAACAAACTACATCCGATGTGGTTTGCAATCTCATCAAGGAGAACTTCATGATTTGATTTGAGGTACCTTAGAAAATCACAAATAAAGCCAATATTTTTTCTTCTTCTAAAATCACTTTTTTATTATGAATATGGTTTCACTTTGCTTCACTCAACAAATTACTACCCTCTAGGGATCCATAAGGATTAATCTAGGAATAAGAATTTAGTCACCATCATTTGAATTTATTAGTAGATAAAAATTAGTGGATGGAAAAAATAATTTGTATTATATAGTATGGGTAGACCAGATTACACCTAAGAGAGAAATAAATATGCCATATTTCAAATTGGTGTATGGTATTAACATTTCATTACCTATTACTTTGGATTTAGCAACTTTAAAGCTTAAGAATACTATAGAATATGGGAAAATGATGATGTACCTAATGATATTTGATGAGAAAATAGAAGAATTAGTAGATAGAGTATCTAAGCATGAAATAAAAAGTAAAGAAGATATTTGAAAAGAAGGCTAAAAAGAGAAAAAAATTATAGATCATTATTTTTTGTTATAGGATACAAGAAGAGAACCTAAGGGAGCTCATTGAAGGTTGGATACTCTCTAGAAATAACCCTTCTAGAATAGGAAAGTTATTACTATTGGTTCCTTTTTGTCTCATTTAGATGGATCTTCATTGCTCCTCCCTTACAATGGGCTAGATTTAAACTCATAAAATTATAAAATGAGTTTTCTCCCATATCTATATTATAGTGTTCCTATTTCCTATCTCATTTTGTTATCATTTTTATTTTCTTTCTTTTGTTTTTATTTAACTGTAGCCCAAATAATAAGGCTTTGTATCCAAATAAAGATTATAAGCCTCTCTATGTCTTATCCAGTCCTTGTCCCTAGCCAAAGCCAATTATTGACCAATTTTTTTCTTTAAGTCTTTTCAAAATTTTGGTCTCTCTTTGTGTCATGTGCTTTCACAAGATTGAGAATTCATAATGAAAATGGAACTCAAAATTTTTAAAATTTACTAAGTTCATAACTTTGTTGGCATTTTCAACTTTTCTCGAACCTTTTACAAAGTTATACAATTCTTGAACCTTGTGAATTTATGAAAAATATTTTGTGTTGGTGTTTTTGAAATTTCTTGAACCTTCAATTTTCTTGAAGCATTTATTAAAATAGTTCATGTATTTTTTCTCTAAAAATTCAATGAAGTGTGATAATTTTTTTATCTTGTTCTTCTTTTTATCAAGTTGAGAAGTTCATGAAATTCTCTAAAATGTCATAAAATACTCATCAATTCTCTGTTTTGGTTAGTTTGTGATTTCACAAATTTCTTGAATATTTAAGGAAAGTTTTACAAAGTTCCAATTATCAGTTAGCTTGTGAGTTCATGAACTTCTTGATGACCCAACAATGTTTTCAATGGTGTAGTAAGTGTTTTACTAACCATATTTTTAGTGAGTTCTCTAACTTCTTGAATCATTGAAATTTTTAGAGTGCTTGAAAACATAGATTTAATATAAATATTGAGAACCTATGGGAATTTTTACATTTTTGTTAATTTTCAAAGAATAAAATTGATGCCATAACCTGTTGCTACCACTCACCTTTGGTTTTATATGCTATTCTTGCTAGATGTGAAGTGTTTTTCTTTGCCTTAGTTTTCCAATCTTTGACATATTTTTGTTTTGATTGTGGAAGTGTTTTGGTTAATGAAGGGCCAATAAGAAAGATGAGCAATGTGCGACGTGGTGGTTGCACGACTTTCTCTCATCATTTTCTTTTCAGAGGAGCACCCAAGATGCATGTCAGAATGGAAAATTTTTTCTACAAAAACATTTTTTGGAAAACATAAGGTTTCCAACTATGTGGCATGTCATCTCTCTACCAAAGGAAGAATTTTCCTCTTATGAGGTAGTATGATTTAGAGACTGTCGAAGCTTGTTGGATTTTCTTTTCTTGGTTCTTGGGATGGAAGCTTTGGTTCAGTGCCTCGAGATGATGTGATTCATTGGCGAAATCCTTTTTACAGGCTATTGTTTTTAGGATTTGATCGTGTATAGGCTTCTATCTTTGAAATATCTAAATTACATTAATGCAGTCTCTAGGAGTTAAAGAGCAAAGATCTTTTGTAGCCTAACCAAGGGTTTACAATTAGATTTCAAGCTATCAAGTATCAACATATGACAACAATTAATTCTATATTGAGGTTATGTTTCTTTCTTTTGATGGCTATAAGAGGAGAGTGACAACATAATGAAGGGTTGGATTCCAAGTGATAATTTTTCTTTGTTAAAAAAAGTATTCCTTTCATTTTCTCAGGGGTTTAGAATTATTTTCAAACAAGTTATAGAACTACTTTATTCTGGCATGTTATATCTATTAAGGTTTAAAATATTGTTAGATTGGCATCTGAACTTTGTTTCAAAGTTCATTTTATAAATAAAGCACGAACTATTGAGGAGAATTTGTTGAGACTATGCATGTATGGCCTTTTTCAAGCTTTCTTTCTTTATATTGTCATTTTAAATGAAACACTATTTCTTGCAAGCTGTATCCAGATAGTTTAAGTAGTAGATTTCTATGCTTTATGCTTGTATGGTAGAATAGTGGCTTAGGAAAATTGGACTATGTCATTGGAATTTTCTATTTTTTTGAAAGTTGTTATTTTGTTGTGCTATGCTGTATTGGGAGATAGAGTTCTTGTGATTTCTGAAATATTGTTCTTATACTCATAAGAAATATTTATGTTTGATCTGACCTTAATGAACACTGCCTGTGGAAAGATCTAAAAGTCTACACTGTGCTTGAAGTTATCCTCTTCTATTCATTTCTTTCCAATAATGAGGGGTTGTGGAATTTTGTGTCTATTTATATTAATCATAGGAATAATTTTGGTTTGAAATGTTGTAAAAGATTTGGCGCATTTCCTTTTATGTTTTATGTTTACACATCCTTCTCCCCTGATCTCAAAACCCCAAAAGAAGAGATGAATTTCTATAAAAAAACCTGGAGGTATTCAATGAGATGCAATTTGTCCCCCACTCGCTAAATTTCCCATAATACTGTCAAAAAAGTGTAAGATTTGATGATCCACAATTCTTTTTTTGGCACACCCAATTGGATAGAATTTTTCCAAACGCCTAATTAGAAGTCATAAATATTTCTTGAATTAGGCTAAGGAAACTAGAAGTATCATGCCCAGAGTCCAAACAAGAGCATCCTCAAGAGGCCACTTCCATTACTCTCAGTTACCTTCCTTAATCCCAGAGAAGGAGAAGACTTATAGGTTCTGTAACACCTACAAGGAGTAATAGAGTGAGAAGTCAAAGCCTAGTATCTAGAACTTTATCTTCTCCACCCAGATGCTTAAACTTCTAAATAAGATTAAATGTATATCTGATTAATAGGAATCTTTTCTCCATGGATCATGTACTTCCCCCTACTCCTAGAAATTTTGTAACATGGGATAGTGGTAGTCCACAACAACCACCCACACCCCTAGATGTATGGCCTACTATACCTGCTAATGCCCACAAGGCTATTCCGAGATTCTCTAGAGAAGATTTCAAAACCCCTTCAAAAACCTTCAAGATATAGCGAAGGTATGTAGGGTACATAATATAGTGGAAGAAAATATTGCTCTAAGGCTGTTAGCTGCATCTTTTAAGGGAAAGGCCCAAGATTGGTATTGATCTTTGGTCTTGGGTTCTATCATCTCCTGGGACTAGCTTGGAGAGTGCTTGTTTGAATTATTTTTAAAAAAGGGTGATTTATCCTCACTATTACATCAATTAATCACCATTAAAAGGGCCCCAAGAGAAGCCGTGCATGATTTCAGCACCAGGTTTGATAAAAATTGGTAGAGGATTCCCTTGATTGCTCGACCCCTAGCTGTGATGGCGTTCATGTTCTATCTGAAGGCTATCAATCTAGACATTGAAGTTATGGTAACTTCCATGGGGCGAGATATCTTGCCTGATGCTTATGAGTTGGTGGTACTAGCGAAAAATAGACAAATTGATGTTGGGAAGCTCCCGCCATGACCCCCCATGCCTATGTTCGTAGAACCCTCCATAACATCTCAAGAAGGAGCCTATTCAAGCACATCCACTATACAAAGCAACACATCAGATACACCCTAGTCTATGTATGTATGTCCCTCTACACAAAGTAGCATGTTGGGCTTACCACATGAGGAATCTCATGCAGACTCTTGTTAATGAATTGGTCATACTCAAAAAACAATAGGAAATGCTTCCAAAGCTGAACACTTAGAACTATGGCATAAACAAGCCTTCCTATCAACAAAATACATACCAAGGGTTTCCCCAAGGAGGAGGCCAACAAAAAATATCCATGAACTAGATAGTTCCAATCACCATGCCACTTCAAATGGTAAAAGTCAGTAAAAGCAGTGAAATGATCCAAGGATAGAAGAATTTGGCAGAAGAAGATGATGTATGGTATTGCCCATGCAGTGATGGTCATCTTCCAAAAATTTTTCCAAGGGGAATTATGCAAAAATGGATGGTAGAACAAAGAAGTAAAGGCCCACCCCCAAATGCAGACAAGTACAGATCATCCGAAATGGAGAATGCTTGTTTTAGAGCACAATTGCAAGGGATGTCCCTAGAACAAGAGGTAGACATTGCACCTGATCAAGAATTGTTCTCATGGGTGGAGGAATAAGATGCAGTATATGCAAATGAAACTCCAATGACTGGTACTCTGCTAGTATGGTTGGATTACAACACAAGATCTAAGAGGAGTTTTATCATAGAGTATGTACAACAAGTTTTATCACATCCATAACCATGTCAGCTACCTCTATAGGAGAAGTAGGCTCCATCGCCCATCATCTAAACTTTTCCACAACCACGTAATTCACAAATGGTGGAGAAAGAGACAAGCAAGGCACCAATATCAATCACGTCAGAACTCTTTCTTCCAAAAATGAGAGGAATATCCCCGTTCAAGCCTAAGGTCCAAATAGTTGGGATGCTTAACATAGAGGAGCAATTGAAGAAGGCACCTACAAATGTATCATTGTGGGGCACCATATCAATTCCTGAGTAGAAAAAAATACTTCAAGAAGGATTAGAGGTTGAAGAACAAATACCACAGGTGGATGCAGCTCAATCATGCAATCAAAGCAGAGGAGATATATCCTTGCTTCCCTCTTAGGCTCTGAAAGTGACATCTTATGCAAATGATGTAGATGACACAAGAGAAAAGGAGGTAAGAAGAACAAAGCCCACACCTTTATTTTTAACGCTTATAGTAGGAGATAAATTGTTGCATAATAATATGATTGATTCTAGGGCTAGCACAACCGTTATGCCAAAAAAATTGGCGGATGCTTTAAAACTTAAGTATGAACCCCTAGAAAAGGGAATTATGCAACTAGACAAAAAGAAGGTCCTAATCGTTGGTTGGATAAGGGATCTGTCCTTGACCCTTTTCTCCTACCCAAGCCAAACAATCATGCAGGAAGTGGTAGTAATAGACATTCCACTAGTCTTAGAATGTGTCTATCAAGGGATTTCATCACTAAACTTGGCAGATACCTGGAACTTGACTGGTCCCACTTGATTTTGAGAACCAAGCATGGGGCAAAGATGAAGATTCTTTCTAAGCCTTTGCATCCCGAACATATTGCACACAATGCATTCCTATGCTTTGAAGCCTCACATAATGCTATATCTCAACAAGAGAAATATTATGTTGAAATACTGGAAGATGAAGAGGATACAAGTGAGCAGACTCTTAAGGAAGAAGTGCTACTTAACCAATTCATTGATTTTGATCCATTTGACAACTTCCATGCAATTGGGCTTGACACTTATGTAATTTTCAACGGTGATCAATTTTTTTTGAAACTAATAAAGGATGAGGAGAAATTTGATGACTCGTCTGATAATCGTCTATGGACCCTATAGTTTGATGGCGTTAAGTTTAAAGCCAGCTCTGGTGTGGGTGTATGATTACTCTCTCTAATAGGATCCAAGACTCTTATAGCTTACCATTTTATGTTCTCCTATTCAAATAATGATGCTGAATATGAGGCCTTAGTTCATGACCTAAACCTTGCAAAAAGAATGGGTATAAAGAGAATACAAGTTTTTAGAGATTCAGAGCTGGTAGTGAGCCAAGTCTTTGGTCAAACAGTAGCAAAGAATACCTAAATGAGGTCATACGAACACTAAGTTTTGGACCTGATCGAGAGTTTTGAAGCCTTCAATGTACAAGTTATTCGTTGATCCCAGAACAACACAACTAATCGAATGGAATCGATTGGGTCACAATTCAAACTAGCTTCTGAATCAACTAGGAAAAATGTAGTACAAGTCATTATCTGACCCTCAATTTTTGACAATGACAAAAATTAGAAGGTTATCAATAACGATACTTAGATAGTTACCTTCATACAAAAGGGAGGAATGGTTCTTGACACTTCAACCCCAGGGAGAAAATTTTATGATGGGCAGGTCATCCAATTAAAAGGGAACAAGGTTCCAAGAGAATTGATTTCCCTTGAGAACCTCTTTGACTATGAAGATGCAAGAAATGAAAAACTAAGGTTCACGATAGATGAAAGAGATTATGAAGAGCTTGATGTCAAGGGTGGTAGAAAGTTGAAAGTTGGAAAAGAGGTTCTGATAAAAGATAAATAAAGACTAAGGGATCTATGCTATGAGTACAATGGAGTTATGGCCTAGACATATGATGACCTTAGAGGTTACAACCCTGGTATAATTCAACATACCGTCAACTTGGAGGAAGGGTCTAAGCCCGTCTGACAAAAGCAAAGGCCTGTCAACCCAAAGGTTGTGGCATTAATGGCACAAGAGCTCACCAAGTTGGTCGAGTCAAAGATAATATATCCAATCAAACATTCCACCTGGGTGTCAAACTTGGTACCTATCCGAAAGCATAATGGTGATATCAGAATTTGTGTCAAATTTTGAAATTTAAACAAGGCATCACTGAAGGACCATTACCCTTTTTCATCAATGGAGAAAATTCTGTAGATAGTAGTTGGGTCTAAAAAGTTCTCGCTATTCGATCATTTTTTAGGATATAACTAGGTATATGTGAAGGAGAGTGACCAACACAAGATGTCATTTACCACTAAGTGGGGAATGTTTGCATACACTAAGATTCTATTCAGACTATCAAATGTTGGCACAACCTTTCAATGAGAAATGGATATCACCATCAAAGGTTTAATCAACCTGGTCATTTCAATATATCTAGATGATCTAATAGTCTTTTCAAAATCAAAAGATGATAACTTTGATCATCTAGAAAAGATTTTCCATAAATGCCAATAGTTCAGGATTTCTCTAAGTCCCAAAAAATGTGTCTTTGAGGTGCCTCAAGGTAAGCTACTTGGTTTTGTAGTCTCAAAAGAGGGAATATCAATAGATCTCGAAAGGGTTATATCCATAATGGAACTACCCTTGCCAGTAAACCAGAGAGGACTCCAGTCATTCCTAAGGAAAATCAATTTCATCAGCAGGTTCATTTTAGACTTCATAGGTATTGTGAGGCCTATCACACTATGCTTAAAAAGAATCTACTATTCAAGTGGACCTCTGAAGGAAAAGAGGCCTTTGAGCAAATAAAGATAGAAATTTCCACTACTTTGGTATTAGCTAATCCAGATTTTTCCAAATATTTCCTACTTTTTGTATATAGTGGTTAGGATAGCATAGCTTCAATGCTCACTTAGAAAGGTGATCAAAATGAAGGAGAACATCCCATTGCATTCTATTCAAGAACTTTGAAAGGGTATGAGATGAAGTACAACTTTGTGGAAAAGCAAGATTTTACCATAATTAAAAGTTTGAAAAAGTTATGACACTTGGTGTCGGCCAACAAAGTCACTATCCTTGTAACACATCCCAGTGTGCAGGAGTACATCACAAAGGGTGAAATCACTGAAATAGGAGAAAACTAGACCACTAAGATCCTAAAATATGATGTAGATATCTGACCAACTAAGCTGGTCCGAGGAAGAGGTCTGTATGAATACATTGTGCAAGAAACAAATCTTGTGGCTGAAAATGAGACTGATTGAGTTTACTTGAACCAATTTGAGTCCGACAAGTCTTAGGTTTCTGATTGGAAACAGTACATGCAAAAGGGATATTACCCAACCATTCTTCCATTCAATAAAAGGAGGTACTACCAACTGCAAGGTGCTATGTATTTATTGAAGATGTACTATTTAAGAAAAATTATGATGGTGTGTTGCTCCGATGTCTCAACAACCTATAGGCAGAAAGAGTTTTTAATGAATTTCACCATAGTCTTGAGGGTGGGCACTTTTCTGCAAAGACCACCACTTTAAAAATAATGTGGGCAGGATATTATTGGTCCTTTATGTTTGTCAAAGCACATCATCTAGTGTAGAAGTGTACATAGTGCCAATTTTTTGTTGGCTAATGATCTGTATAGGATCTAGACTAAATTGTAGAAATGTATGCTTAAATTTTACAATGATTATTCCAAGTTAATTAAATCAAAATTAACTTAAGGAAATAACAAAATGAAGGAATTAACAAACTGAGAGAAGGTGAGAGAGAAGAAGAGAAGTGCAAACATCGTTTGATTACGGAGTTCGTCACAAACGTGACTACGTCTCCGAGTCCGCTCCAATAGAGAGACCGATCTGATTAACTCCAAAAATCAATTACAAATGCACCACAACCATTCTTCAAGCACTTCGGCAGCATAACAACACTCTGACGTGCAAGAATGGCTCAAAATAATCTCTACAAGACCTCTCTTTCGTCACCTCAACTTCAAGACTTCATGACCTGAAAAAAACTGAATAGCAACTCTCACCTCACACTCCCCTTAAATACAAAAAATTAACTCAATTTGGCCCTTAACCAAAAGATTTTACAATATTCACCTTATCTCTCCAAAATACATAAAAAATCTTCAAATCTCCCATAAAATCCTCATTAAATCCCCTAATATTTTTTGATTTAATTTAAGGCCCTTTATTTTTTAACTCCCGGGCTTATTCTATTTTGGAAGGTTTTTGGTTAATCCTTAAAAGGATTATTTGTTGAAATTTTGGAGGGATTAATTTAAAATAAGGGCATTCGGTTAACAAACACTTAACAAAATACGCCGATGCCGCTATATATTTATAAGCCAGTCGATGGCTTAGCGGTGGCTTTCTATTTTATGAAGCCAGCGGTTGGGGGTTCAACCCCCGCCGCTGGCTTTTAATAGCCATTTGCCAGTTTTAATTCAACAAAAGAAAACTGTCACCACTCATATTTAGGGACGAGATTGTAGGCGGATTGGTTGGAGGCGTGCGCTGCTTGTAGGAGGTTGGGGGATCGAATCACCCAACAAACATTTTGTTAAAAAAAACAAACTATCAAATCAAACCGACTAACAAATTCGAAACTGGCGGTGGAGTTGACCAAGGCCACGTGGCATGCCGAGGAGGTTCCACGTGGCAGAATGCAATTCGCTGATAATGCTGACTAGGATCTGAGTGGGTGATGACATGGAAGCTGACTATACGCTGACGTGGCCTGCTGACTGGAGTACGGACTATACAGACTGCCACGTGTCACTTTGTGATTGGTCCGTACAATGCTGACGTGGATGCCACATGTCAATTTCTGACTAGTCGACTTCACTGTCTGATGACGTCAGCATTCCGTACGGTCAAAGTCAACATTCCTTGCACGAACTTTGACTGACGATAACTCTTGCATATGATATCAGATTTCGACGAAACGAACGCCGTCGGAATCATCTCGACGAGCTCTTCGTGATGATGCCAACTTTGACAAATTTTGATGACATCATTTTTTTCACTTCCTGGATGCCCCTCTGATTCCGGTTTGACCCAAGGTTTGACTGGCCATAACTTGCACAAACGGACTCCTTTTCACTCCGTTCAAGTTGCGTTGGAATCAAGACGCCGAGATATTTCTGATGGTGTAGAAATCTAGAGTTTCAGAGACACTTCAATTTTCACTGAAAATATCCACCGGATCAGCTAAAGAAAAAATGCCACTCAACCCCTAAGCCCAATTGTAACTGAGGAAACCTTTGCCTAGTGGGGTTTGGATTTTATTAGTATGATAAATCCTATTTCTAGTGTTGGACACAAGTGGATCCTCATGGCGATTGATTACTTTACAAGGTGGACGGAAGCCGTAGCCCTAAAGAATGCAACAAAAGGGGAGACTGTTAATTTCCTTGAAGAGATAGTGACTAGATTTGGGCCACCCAAAACCATCATATACGACCATGCCCAAGCTTTTGTAGGGTCAGGGATATCAGTTTTTTCTATTAGGCATTGGATTTTTCTTAAAACTCCATCAAATTACTACCCACAAGGGAACGGGCTAGCAAAGTCCACCAACAAAAACCTAATTAGGTTAATTAAATGCATTGGGTCAGAACGACAAAGGGATTGGCACAAACATCTATGAGCGGCTATGCGGGTAGACTGAATTATTCCCAAGTAGATTCTGAAGACCTCTCCTTATGAGTTGGTGTTATACAGACTGCCACGTGTCACTTTGTGATTGGTCCGTACAATGCTGACGTGGATGCCACATGTCAATTTCTGACTAGTCGACTTCACTGTCTGATGACGTCAGCATTCCGTACGGTCAAAGTCAACATTCCTTGCACGAACTTTGACTGACGATAACTCTTGCATATGATATCAGATTTCGACGAAACGAACGCCGTCGGAATCATCTCGACGAGCTCTTCGTGATGATGCCAACTTTGACAAATTTTGATGACATCATTTTTTTCACTTCCTGGATGCCCCTCTGATTCCGGTTTGACCCAAGGTTTGACTGGCCATAACTTGCACAAACGGACTCCTTTTCACTCCGTTCAAGTTGCGTTGGAATCAAGACGCCGAGATATTTCTGATGGTGTAGAAATCTAGAGTTTCAGAGACACTTCAATTTTCACTGAAAATATCCACCGGATCAGCTAAAGAAAAAATGCCACTCAACCCCTAAGCCCAATTGTAACTGAGGAAACCTTTGCCTAGTGGGGTTTGGATTTTATTAGTATGATAAATCCTATTTCTAGTGTTGGACACAAGTGGATCCTCATGGCGATTGATTACTTTACAAGGTGGACGGAAGCCGTAGCCCTAAAGAATGCAACAAAAGGGGAGACTGTTAATTTCCTTGAAGAGATAGTGACTAGATTTGGGCCACCCAAAACCATCATATACGACCATGCCCAAGCTTTTGTAGGGTCAGGGATATCAGTTTTTTCTATTAGGCATTGGATTTTTCTTAAAACTCCATCAAATTACTACCCACAAGGGAACGGGCTAGCAAAGTCCACCAACAAAAACCTAATTAGGTTAATTAAATGCATTGGGTCAGAACGACAAAGGGATTGGCACAAACATCTATGAGCGGCTATGCGGGTAGACTGAATTATTCCCAAGTAGATTCTGAAGACCTCTCCTTATGAGTTGGTGTACGAAAAAGAGGTAGTGAATTATTCCCAAGTAGATTCTGAAGACCTCTCCTTATGAGTTGGTGTACGAAAAAGAGGTAGTGAAGACCTCTCCTTATGACCTTTAATAGCCATTTGCCAGTTTTAATTCAACAAAAGAAAACTGTCACCACTCATATTTAGGGACGAGATTGTAGGCGGATTGGTTGGAGGCGTGCGCTGCTTGTAGGAGGTTGGGGGATCGAATCACCCAACAAACATTTTGTTAAAAAAAACAAACTATCAAATCAAACCGACTAACAAATTCGAAACTGGCGGTGGAGTTGACCAAGGCCACGTGGCATGCCGAGGAGGTTCCACGTGGCAGAATGCAATTCGCTGATAATGCTGACTAGGATCTGACTGGGTGATGACGTGGAAGCTGACTATACGCTGACGTGGCCTGCTGACTGGAGTACGGACTATACAGACTGCCACGTGTCACTTTGTGATTGGTCCGTACAATGCTGACGTGGATGCCACATGTCAATTTCTGACTAGTCGACTTCACTGTCTGATGACGTCAGCATTCCGTACGGTCAAAGTCAACATTCCTTGCACGAAATTTGACTGACGATAACTCTTGCATACGATATCAGATTTCGACGAAACGAACGCCGTCGGAATCATCTCGACGAGCTCTTCGTGATGATGCCAACTTCGACAAATTTTGATGACATCATTTTTTTCACTTCCTAGATGCCCCTCTGATTCCGGTTTGACCCAAGGTTTGACTGGCCATAACTTGCACAAACAGACTCCTTTTCACTCCGTTCAAGTTGCGTTGGAATCAAGACGCCGAGATATTTCTGATGGTGTAGAAATCTGGAGTTTCAGAGACACTTCAATTTTCACTGAAAATATCCACCGGATCAGCTAAAGAAAAAATGCCACTCAACCCCTAAGCCCAATTGTAACTGAGGAAACCTTTGCCTAGTGGGGTTTGGATTTTATTGGTATGATAAATCCTATTTCTAGTGTTGGACACAAGTGGATCCTCATGGCGATTGATTACTTTACAAGGTGGACGGAAGCCGTAGCCCTAAAGAATGCAACAAAAGGGGAGACTGTTAATTTCCTTGAAGAGATAGTGACTAGATTTGGGCCACCCAAAACCATCATATCCGACCATGCCCAAGCTTTTGTAGGGTCAGGGATATCAGTTTTTTCTATTAGGCATTGGATTTTTCTTAAAACTCCATCAAATTACTACCCACAAGGGAACGGGCTAGCAAAGTCCACCAACAAAAACCTAATTAGGTTAATTAAATGCATTGGGTCAGAACAACAAAGGGATTGGCACAAACATCTATGAGCGGCTATGCGGGTAGACTGAATTATTCCCAAGTAGATTCTGAAGACCTCTCCTTATGAGTTGGTGTACGAAAAAGAGGTAGTGAATTATTCCCAAGTAGATTCTGAAGACCTCTCCTTATGAGTTGGTGTACGAAAAAGAGGTAGTGAAGACCTCTCCTTATGACCTTTAATAGCCATTTGCGGTTTAATTCAACAAAGAAAGCATCACCACTCATGTTAGGGGCGAGATTGTAAGTAGTTAGTTGGAAGCGTCTTGTTGCTAGCATAGGAGGTTAGGGGATCGAATCACCCAACAAACATTTAATTAAAAAAAAACTATCAAATCAAACCCGACTAACAAATTCCGAAACGCTGGCGGTGGAGTTGATAAGGCCATGTGGCATGCAGGAGGGTTCCGCGATGGCGAGAATGCAATTCGTGATAATCTTGACTAGGATCATTTGGGTGATGGCGTGGAAAGTGACTATCTGTTGGCGTGGCTTTCTTGGAGTCTGGACTATCTGAGGAAGCGCCGCGTGTCACTTCAATGATTGGTCAGGTACAATGCTGGCGTGGATGCCGCATGTCAATTTCGACTGATGGAAGCTTCAGCTGCAATGCGATGGCGGTCGGCATTCCGTCTGATCAAAGTCAACATTCCTTGCACGAACTTTGACTGACGATAACTCTTGCATACGATATCAGATTTCGACGAAACGAACGCCGTCAGAATCATCTCGACGAGCTCTTCGTGATGATGCTAACTTCGAAAAATTTTGATGACATAATTTTTTTCACTTCCTGGATGCCCCTCTGATTCCGGTTTGACCCAAGGTTTGACTGGCCATAACTTGCACAAACGGACTCCTTTTCACTCCGTTCAAGTTGCGTTGGAATCAAGACGCCGAGATATTTCTGATGGTGTAGAAATCTGGAGTTTCAGAGACACTTCAATTTTCACTGAAAATATCCACCGGATCAGCTAAAGAAAAAATGCCACTCAACCCCTAAGCCCAATTGTAACTGAGGAAACCTTTGCCTAGTGGGGTTTGGATTTTATTGGTATGATAAATCCTATTTCTAGTGTTGGACACAAGTGGATCCTCATGGCGATTGATTACTTTACAAGGTGGACGGAAGCCGTAGCCCTAAAGAATGCAACAAAAGGGGAGACTGTTAATTTCCTTGAAGAGATAGTGACTAGATTTGGGCCACCCAAAACCATCATATCCGACCATGCCCAAGCTTTGTAGGGTCAGGGATATCAGTTTTTTCTATTAGGCATTGGATTTTTCTTAAAACTCCATCAAATTACTACCCACAAGGGAACGGGCTAGCAAAGTCCACCAACAAAAACCTAATTAGGTTAATTAAATGCATTGGGTCAGAACAACAAAGGGATTGGCACAAACATCTATGAGCGGCTATGCGGGTAGACTGAATTATTCCCAAGTAGATTCTGAAGACCTCTCCTTATGAGTTGGTGTACGAAAAAGAGGTAGTGAATTATTCCCAAGTAGATTCTGAAGACCTCTCCTTATGAGTTGGTGTACGAAAAAGAGGTAGTGAAGACCTCTCCTTATGACCTTTAATAGCCATTTGCCAGTTTTAATTCAACAAAAGAAAACTGTCACCACTCATATTTAGGGACGAGATTGTAGGCGGATTGGTTGGAGGCGTGCGCTGCTTGTAGGAGGTTGGGGGATCGAATCACCCAACAAACATTTTGTTAAAAAAAAAAACTATCAAATCAAACCGACTAACAAATTCGAAACTGGCGGTGGAGTTGACCAAGGCCATGTGGCATGCCGAGGAGGTTCCACGTGGCAGAATGCAATTCGCTGATAATGCTGACTAGGATCTGACTGGGTGATGACGTGGAAGCTGACTATACGCTGACGTGGCCTGCTGACTGGAGTACGGACTATACAGACTGCCACGTGTCACTTTGTGATTGGTCTGTACAATGCTGACGTGGATGCCACATGTCAATTTCTGACTAGTCGACTTCACTGTCTGATGACGTCAGCATTCCGTACGGTCAAAGTCAACATTCCTTGCACGAACTTTGACTGACGATAACTCTTGCATACGATATCAGATTTCGACGAAACGAACGCCGTCAGAATCATCTCGACGAGCTCTTCGTGATGATGCTAACTTCGAAAAATTTTGATGACATAATTTTTTTCACTTCCTGGATGCCCCTCTGATTCCGGTTTGACCCAAGGTTTGACTGGCCATAACTTGCACAAACGGACTCCTTTTCACTCCGTTCAAGTTGCGTTGGAATCAAGACGCCGAGATATTTCTGATGGTGTAGAAATCTGGAGTTTCAGAGACACTTCAATTTTCACTGAAAATATCCACCGGATCAGCTAAAGAAAAAATGCCACTCAACCCCTAAGCCCAATTGTAACTGAGGAAACCTTTGCCTAGTGGGGTTTGGATTTTATTGGTATGATAAATCCTATTTCTAGTGTTGGACACAAGTGGATCCTCATGGTGATTGATTACTTTACAAGGTGGACGGAAGCCGTAGCCCTAAAGAATGCAACAAAAGGGGAGACTGTTAATTTCCTTGAAGAGATAGTGACTAGATTTGGGCCACCCAAAACCATCATATCCGACCATGCCCAAGCTTTTGTAGGGTCAGGGATATCAGTTTTTTCTATTAGGCATTGGATTTTTCTTAAAACTCCATCAAATTACTACCCACAAGGGAACGGGCTAGCAAAGTCCACCAACAAAAACCTAATTAGGTTAATTAAATGCATTGGGTCAGAACGACAAAGGGATTGGCACAAACATCTATGAGCGGCTATGCGGGTAGACTGAATTATTCCCAAGTAGATTCTGAAGACCTCTCCTTATGAGTTGGTGTACGAAAAAGAGGTAGTGAATTATTCCCAAGTAGATTCTGAAGACCTCTCCTTATGAGTTGGTGTACGAAAAAGAGGTAGTGAAGACCTCTCCTTATGACCTTTAATAGCCATTTTCCAGTTTTAATTCAACAAAAGAAAACTGTCACCACTCATATTTAGGGACGAGATTGTAGGCGGATTGGTTGGAGGCGTGCGCTGCTTGTAGGAGGTTGGGGGATCGAATCACCCAACAAACATTTTGTTAAAAAAAACAAACTATCAAATCAAACCGACTAACAAATTCGAAACTGGCGGTGGAGTTGACCAAGGCCACGTGGCATGCCGAGGAGGTTCCACGTGGCAGAATGCAATTCGCTGATAATGCTGACTAGGATCTGACTGGGTGATGACGTGGAAGCTGACTATACGCTGACGTGGCCTGCTGACTGGAGTACGGACTATACAGACTGCCACGTGTCACTTTGTGATTGGTCCGTACAATGCTGACATGGATGCCACATGTCAATTTCTGACTAGTCGACTTCACTGTCTGATGACGTCAGCATTCCGTACGGTCAAAGTCAACATTCCTTGCACGAAATTTGACTGACGATAACTCTTGCATACGATATCAGATTTCGACGAAACGAACGCCGTCGGAATCATCTCGACGAGCTCTTCGTGATGATGCCAACTTCGACAAATTTTGATGACATCATTTTTTTCACTTCCTAGATGCCCCTCTGATTCCGGTTTGACCCAAGGTTTGACTGGCCATAACTTGCACAAACAGACTCCTTTTCACTCCGTTCAAGTTGCGTTGGAATCAAGACGCCGAGATATTTCTGATGGTGTAGAAATCTGGAGTTTCAGAGACACTTCAATTTTCACTGAAAATATCCACCGGATCAGCTAAAGAAAAAATGCCACTCAACCCCTAAGCCCAATTGTAACTGAGGAAACCTTTGCCTAGTGGGGTTTGGATTTTATTGGTATGATAAATCCTATTTCTAGTGTTGGACACAAGTGGATCCTCATGGCGATTGATTACTTTACAAGGTGGACGGAAGCCGTAGCCCTAAAGAATGCAACAAAAGGGGAGACTGTTAATTTCCTTGAAGAGATAGTGACTAGATTTGGGCCACCCAAAACCATCATATCCGACCATGCCCAAGCTTTTGTAGGGTCAGGGATATCAGTTTTTTCTATTAGGCATTGGATTTTTCTTAAAACTCCATCAAATTACTACCCACAAGGGAACGGGCTAGCAAAGTCCACCAACAAAAACCTAATTAGGTTAATTAAATGCATTGGGTCAGAACGACAAAGGGATTGGCACAAACATCTATGAGCGGCTATGCGGGTAGACTGAATTATTCCCAAGTAGATTCTGAAGACCTCTCCTTATGAGTTGGTGTACGAAAAAGAGGTAGTGATACCCATTTCCATTAAAATTTCTACTCTACAACTACTGAAAGCCTTGGAAATTGAAGAAAATGGTGGAATGGAAGTATGACTAGTAGAACTCCTCAAACTAGAGGAAGACAAAGAGGAGGCCCATGGAGCCATGATCAACCAACAATAGATAGTCAAGTGATGGTTTGACAAAAGACCTCTAGTCCATAATTCAAAGAAGGGAGCTTAGTGCTAAAATATGATGAATGTACTCCAAAACCAGGGCAACACACTAAATTTGAGGCACTATGGAAGGGACCCTTCTGAATCAACATATGTAAAGAAAAGAATTAATACAAACTTGAAGATATGGAAGGAAATTATTTAGGTATATCGGTGAATGGTATTTATCTAAATATTTTCCATTAAAATGCATAGTTCTTTAAAAAATTTAACAATTATGTACCATATGTAAAATTTTGTAAATATTTCAAAATTTTGAGAATAAGACAAGGACACTAAAGAAACAAGTAGCTTGTATTATATTTATCAAGAATTCAACATACATGCAAGCCTAAGGCTCATATTCAAACATAAGGCTCTCTTAAGCGAACCCAAAAGGAGTTATAAAGTAAAAGATTCAAAAGAGGTGGTAACGTACAAAAGCAGTCAGGAAGTACCTTTGGTTGTCGCCTAGGAAGAAAAAAAGGTTTGTCATCAGGTTTTATTTCTTTTCTTTCTTTCTCTTCTTCTCTATATGGTTGTAAAAGGAGGGTCGAAAGCACAAAAGACATGAGCACAAGCTCAAGTCCTACTCATTGCTACTCTACACCAGGAAGTCAAAGTGTTTCCTCTAGGCTAGTCCTGTAACTTGCTCCACACCATACTCATGTAGCAAAAAAATGGCCACTGGCTATGAAGAATAGTGGTGTGTTGCAATGTCCATAGTGCAAAAGTTAGAGAGAAAGGGTAACCAGGGCACGTCTATTGTGAAGTCCACATGCCTCCGAAGGTCCCTAGCACTCGGGATACCAACACTAGGGATGGCTAATTACACTACCTCACCAAGCCCTTCCATCAACGAGGTGTCAAACATATTGCATGACAACTCAATTATCATAGGCTTGGACACGTTCAGAACCAACAATGAGGCCACAAAGCGAGAAATCACATTGTAGTTGCTCTGAAGCTGGTTCTCATTAGTAATGAAGTCTATGCCCACTGTCCATTTGAATGCAGTCATGATAAGTGGGTCACATTTCTTGACTAGACATTTGATTTGATCACTAGTAATCTCTCCTACGAAGTTGTATTGCGGCCTCCATGGAAGGAGCCAAATAGGGGTCCCTAAGCTAGCAGACATTCTGATAAAGCGGTGAATTATGGAAGAAAGGAAATAAGAGGAAGACCAACTAACTTAAGGACTTTATGTTCAAATGAATGTTTCAAAAGATGGCATGGATATATATAGAAAAGGCCAACCGACAAACTCAACCAACAAAATGTCCTTTTTTGGCCAGATGACAATGGGAAAATTTGAGGTAGAACGGAGCAAGGTAGATAAATCATATGGAGGATCCCATAGAATGGCTTAAGAAATAAATTTTGGTTTTGGGAGTAAATGGTCTCATGCGCTAATTGTTGACATGTGTCTGTCATCAATGCCAACTATCTCATTAATGAGAAAAGATGGGGGTTAACATGCTAGAACTCTGACAAATTAATGGTTACATTTTTTCAAGGGTACTTTGCACCACCTTGACATGTTTTGTATGATGAAAAGCATGCTTCTCAAGGCAATGTTTTCTTTTGATTAAGAGGTGATGGAAGGAATGTACTAATTCCATCCTCATGGAATTTTTGGCATTCCTGAGGGATACAGATCTCTAGTCCACACATATCACCTTGATGGCATCATTTAATGGCCTAGCTATAATAGCCTAGTTTTAAGTGCATGTACTAGAAAGACAATTAATTATGCTCAAAAGTAGGTTTTTCCTTTGAAAGAAAAGGGAAAGTGGCCATTATCCCTAAGAAGTTCTCTGCAACTTTTGATACAGTCATGGCAGAACCCTCAACCTCTGAAAGACAGGCTATAACTTCAAGTCAATGACCTGGTTATGCTAATGTTTTTGGGTTGAAGTCATTTTCCAATGCCCCGATAGTGGAGGAGCGACCTTTTGAATGCTGCAAGAAGGTGTCAGTTGATAAGCCTATGAGGAGAGAAGTAGTAAAAGATATCACCAACAATGTTTTGACCCCAAGTTGTTGGTTAACCCTAAAAGCCTCAAAGAAGGTGTGTTTCAAAGAAAGGAAAAGTATGGGACAACCGAGTGTTTTGCACTTTGGATATGGGATTGTGGTTTGCTATAGTTCATGTTTCCCACTGTGCATCCATGCCCAAAATTAGTCGATGCATGTGCCAGGAGATTCAACGAGGTGACAGGGGTTATCCAAAATGGTAGGATTAGGGTTACTATTTCTGCTCAAGCTATACAGGATATGTTGTGTATCCCTATGACTTGGGATTTAGAGTTTTTCAACGAGGAAAAGATGGATCTTTTCTAGGAAGAAAAGGCCAAAAGAACAAAATTTTATGAAGAAGAAACAAGGGAACGACCAAACAGAGGTCATGTTCCCTTCCCTCTATCATATGATATATTCAAGAGGGACACATAGGTAGTATTCTCAATGATTTCTTGGGTATTTGGTCTTGATGACGATACCCAGGTTCTTTCTTTTCAGTTCGGCTTGGCTTTTGAGCTAAAGAAGGAAAAAATCTAGAGGCAATATGATTTTGCTGAGGTGATGGTTGGGAACATGTTGAACCAGCTAAAAAATTATGCGACTAATTCTAAATTCAGGTATCCTTCCTTCTTGGCTCATTTGGTTTTACATCAAACTTTTGAATATTTTGGGAAAAATGTGCTAGTGTCTAGGCTAGATGAAAGAAGCTATCTTTAGTTAGTTTTGTGTGTGGAACCATATGCTTTCTATAATAGGGGATTATTATGGGTTTTTAGATTACTTTTTGAGGCCTGTGCTCCAAGAATTGTTACCTCACCCAACGGGTCATTTCTCTCCTAAGGTTCTACAATGGACGAGGATCTCACCGAACCTAGTGGATTATTTCCTGGGTGTCGATTTCACATTTATAAAATTTCATGGTTTTCATAATAAGTCTTTTCAACTCCCCAAGTTTGTGAGTGATAGAGTTTTCACGCTGGAAGCATGCCACCAGGTGACCATTGTTGACAAAATCTATGGCATGGGAAGAAACAAAATGAAGTTGTATTCGCTCCCTCTCGTATTGCTAATAGTTGGGTGTTGCTTACAAAGCGATTTTGTGAAGAAGAGCTCAAGGATCTGTTGGTAGCCTTGGGTCTAGTCATCATTTTTGATAAGTGGGACTACAACCTATGAGAATTTTATAGCATGAAGCATGAAGAGCGGGAATACTTTGAAAGGAGGAAGAACATGACTTGAGAAGGTGCAGGGGTATATATTGATTTGAAGCATATTCCTTTCAAGCAACCAAAATTGTTGAGTTTCTACACACCAAAGGTGTCGTATGATAGGAACCTTGCAATAAATAAGTCCATTAATACATAGCTAAAGAAAAAGGGTTGGTCAGAAAGAAAGAAGGCAGATTTTTGGAGGTTCTGACAGGAGCTGCATTGCCTCAACCTTCTTATCAAAAAATTCCCATAGGACAAAGAATTCAAGTATATTTATGATAGGGAGGCCAGTTCTAATGACAATAATCCAGAAACCAACCATGAAATTGATGCAGAACAAGTTCTGCATCGGACTCCTCGACCTAGAGAATCTGATAGTCAGAGGGATTCAAGGAAAAATAATTCATGAGCTCTGTCCTCCCCCAGTGCCCAGAGTAAGGGAAAGAGACCCCGACGGTCCATGAGCATCATCCACTATGGTCACTGAGGGCCAAGTTTTAGAGGGGTTGGTGGCCAAGAGATTAGAACATGTTAGTTCTAGTCATGAAATGAGAAGATGGGTCGAAGATCTAGGTGTATCCAATATGCCAACCCAAGGTGAAGAAGAAGTGGAGTCCGCCTTCCAGGATGTACTGACCACTGTGATTCAAGTAAGTTTTGGTCCTTCTTTTCTTCTTATTTCTGCATCTTTGGTTACCCCCTCTCCTCTCTTGGAAAGGAATTCTCCATCCTTGGGACTTGACTTGATAGTCCTGAATACATTCCTTCTTGTTCAAAATGAAATTCCCGAGATTACCCCGCATGTCGAGCGAGCAACATCTATCTCAGCCACTGCTAACTCTTTGTTTTCCGTGTCAAGGGGCCCTATTGAAAGAGCTGAAACATCCATACTAACCCCCACTCTCAGCCTGTCAACTTCCGAGAAAACACCTTTCTGCCCAACCATGTCTCTATTCACCCCTACTGGAAAATCCCCTATTTAGTCTCAGTTGGGTGTGCCACCCTTTTCCATGATAACACTCCCTTTTTCCTCTCCCCATGTTCACACATATGAGGTCTCCCCTTCTGTTACCCTTTTTGGTTTCCCTCCTAGTGCCCCTATTGCAGCACAGAATGTCGACATCCCTCAAACCCTCTAGGATCATTTCAATGCAACAAAGATAGCTCGAAGAAATGCTAAAAAAAGGTGGCTTATGAAAAATGTTGAGTTTTTGGCTACCAATAAAATTGAGCTTGTTACAATGAGGAGCAAAATTCTCTCTTGATTAGCACCATGACAAAACTCGTGGCTAAGCCTGAGGGGCAGATGTAGTTGGAGGATTATGACATCTGGATGATAGGCCTAGATCTAGCTGAAACTCATCCACACGACAATGTGGTCTTAGCTAAGACCACCAAGTAGGTGGTATATTAAGACTTTGAAAGGTTGGGTAGAAAGTCAAAAAAGCGTGAGACAAAGTTGGTGAATGTAAGGAAAACAGTGGGAAAGTTGCAAACTGAGCTCAATGCTAAGGATGTTGAGTTGGCCTGCATAATGCAGATTCAAGGTAAGTAAGGAGGGTAAGTGTAGGATCATCATGGAAAAAATAGGCCATTAAGTGGCAAAAAAATCAAAAAAATTAGAGTTAGGCAACTTGATGTAAAAATTTGAATAATTTATGTATATTATTTCAAAAATATGTAAGAATAGAATTTGTAGAAAATTGAATGTAGCTTCTAAACTACTAGGTTTGTTTAAAAAATATTTATGTATTTGGTGAAAATTTGAAATTTCAATGCAGTATTACTTAAATTTCAGGGAAAAATAAGAAGTGGGTGTCTGTCTAACCACCCTAACCACAATAAAATAATAATATTTTTTCATAAGATTTTAGATATAAGTAGAGGAGTCATGTCTAGATGTGATGCATATTTTTTGTATTTTTTTTCCAAGTAAATAATTAATTATGATTTTTTATTACAACTTTTAAAAAATATAAAAACTCGTATGTCTGACCACCTTAACTTGGTCAAAAATTTATGAAATTAATTTTTGTTTTTTTAATCCTATAGTATGTGAAGCATAGAATTTGATGCATGTTTTGGATTCAAAAAATGTTATACCATTTGAAAGCTATAAATGTTTTTCAATCAGCCTATCAATCAAGACTTTAATTGTAATTCAAATAGAAAATGAATAATAGTTACTTATTAAATTCAAAGTAAAACATAATTGATATTGGTGGAAAGCTGAGAATCTCCTTTAAAAACCCTTTTCATTTTATGAATTTTTGGTTAAAAAAAAGTTGTCGGCTACATACCCATCATATTTCCACTTTTTGGCCCATCATGATCTTGCACATACCCAGGGGAAATCTCAAGATTGCTTAAAGAAGCACAAAGCCAACAAGTTCGTCTACATGCCAAAATTGAGAGATTAAAAGCTGACCTCGCCACCCAACATCAGACCAACATGGAGTACAAATGTACTCACGAAAACTTACAGAAAGAGTTGGACAATGTCTGATCTTAGTTTTCTGACAACATTAGGAAGGCACAGACAAAAATGGAAATATTCAAGCTGGAAAAATAAGAGGATGTGTCCGCATTGCAGACCCATGATTTAGAGGTATGAAGAATAAGCTCAGAGTTGGTAGACGCTCTCAAGGAAAAGGATCAAATAGAGGAAAATGCAAGGACCAAAGAGATTTAGCTCAATCAGGAGCTGGCTATCGCTCAAAAGATCAGGTCTCTCCTGTTGCTAAAAAGATTGGTATCTTCACATTAGGAGAAGATTGTAGCTGTAGTTCTTTTTCTTAGGCCCATCTTTCAATTCTTGAAGGATTTCCAAGAAATAAATGGAAAAATTGGCTCAATGGTTGATCACATTTTATAGGAATATGACTCAAGTGACGAAATCACAAAGTTTTATTTCCAGACTTTGTGTGGCTTCCGATGAGGTTCTAAAAGATGCCAAGATTACTGACTAAAGAATTGATTACATCAAGGCCATTGAAATTATCAACTCCCACAAGGTTTCCAAAAGGTGCAAAGATAATTTCTAGATGGTGTTGGCAAGGAGAGTTGAAGAGATAAAAAAGGACTTCAATGTTTTGATCAACTATGAGCTATCTCCCCTTTTCTCCCAAGGCAGATATGTGCAAACAGTAGAGAAAATTACAAAATCTATCAAACAAAAGGATTAGAATTCTTCAAAACTCCCAAGTTCAAGCACGGGGAATATAGCTGATGAGGTTGAGCATGAGATTTTTTGCCTTTCTCAACTTTGTCATTACCTTGGAGTGGTTACTACAAGGTGGGGGGTCATGTCTTTCAAAGATTGATCAAGCCTACAAGCTCATCCGTAGTATGTATTTACCAACTGAAGAAGAATGGTAGGTGCAACACTCCTCCTTCCTCAAACTTTAGGAATTTCTAGAGAGTTGGGTTCATACCTCTACGAGCGAAGGCCCCTGTGAGCCACCAAAACTATGAAGTATTTTTATTTTCTTTAGTTTTCCAATCTTTGTCCTCTTTTTGTTTTGACTATGGAAGTGATTGGGTTAATGAAGGGCTAGTAAGAAAGATGGGAAATGTGCCACGTGGTGGATGCATGGCATTCTCTCATCATTTTCTTTTTGGAGGAGTGCGCAAGACATGTGTCAGAATGGCAGAATTTTTGTAAATTTATTTTTTTGGAAAACATAACGTTTCTGATCGTGTGACGTGTAATTTCTCTACCAAAGGAAGACTATGCCTCTTATGAGGTAATATCATTTGGAGACTATCAGAGCTTATTGGATTTTATTTTCTTGGTTCTTTGGATGAAAGATTTGAGTCAGTGCCTTGAGATGATGTTATTGGTTGGAAGAATCCTTTTTCCAGGCTGTTGTTTTTAGGATTTGATCGTGTATAGGCTTCTATCTTTAAAATATCTAAAAGATATTAATGTGGTCAATGGGAGTTAATGGGAAAATAACTTTTGCGGCCTAACCAAGGGTTTATGATCAGATTGCAAGCTATCAAGTATCAACATCTGACAGCAATTACTTCTATACTGAGGCAATGTTTCTTTCTTTTGGTGGCTATAAGAGGAGGGCGACAACATAATGAAGGGTTGGATTCCAAGTGACAATTTTTCTTTGTTGAAAAAATTGTTCCTTTAGTTCTCTTAGGGGTTTAAAATTATTTTTAGAAATAAGTTACATGACTACTTTATTTTGGCATGTTATATCTATTAAGGCCTAAACTATTGTCGGATTGGCATCCGACCTTTGTTTCAGAGCTCATTTTATAATTAAAGCACAAACTATTGAGGAGAATTTGTTGAGACTGTGCATGCATGACCTTTTTCAAGCTTTCTTTCTTTATATTATCATTTTGAATGAAACATCGTGTCTTGCAAGTTGTATCTAGATAGTTTAAGTAGCATATTTCTATGCTTTATGCTTGTATGGTAGAATAGTGGCTTAGGAAAATTGGACTATGTCATTGGACTTTTTTTTTTTTTTTTGAAAGTTATTATTTTGTTGTGCTATGTTGTATTGGGAGATAGAGTTCTTGTGATTTCTGAAATATTGTTCTTTTACTCATAATAAATCTTTATGTTTGATCTGACCTTAATGAACACTTCCTATGAAAAGATATGAGAGTCTGCACTGTGCTTGAAGTTAGATTTTTTTGTTCATTCTCTTTCCAACAATGAGGGGTTGTCACATTCTATGTCTATTTATATCAATCATAGGAATAATTTGGGTTTGAAATGTTGTAAAAGCTTTGGTGCATCACCTTTTATGTTTTATGTTTACATTTCCTTCTCCCCTTATCTCAAAACCTCAAAAGAAGAGTCAGATTTCTATAAAAAACTTGGAGGTATTCAGTGAGATGCAATTTGTCCCCTACTCATTGAATTTCCCATAAGACTGTTGGAGAAGTGTAAGCTTTGTTGATCAACACTATATTGAGGTAAGCTTCTACACTATTTGATTTTCTAAGGAATTTGAACCTACCTAAAGTGTTGATTTTCCAAATCCTTTAAAGTTTCATTAAAATTCCATTGTAATTTTCCCACAAACATTTTTAATCTTCTTATATTTTTAATGAGCTGCAATAATCCATAATTTACTCTACACATAAACAAAATTCTTTCCATTTCCATATATTAGTCATTCCTTGAAATATTAGCCTGATTTCTTTGGTTACTTTCAATAACCCTAAAATCAAGTATAAAAATCATGACTATAAAAATTTTACTCTTATTTTCAATTTATTTGAGACCATTGGAGACATTTACCTTGGGCATGGGTATGTGCAGGATCATCATGGAAAAAATAGGCCCTTAAGTGGCAAAAAATTCAGAAAAATTAGAGCTAGGCAACTTGACGTAAAAAATTGAATAAGCTATCTATATTATTTCAAAAATATGTAAGAATAGAATCTATAGAAAATTGAATGTAGTTTATAAAATACTAGGTTTATTTAAAAAAAGAAAAAAATCTATTTGGTGAAAAATTGAAATTTCAATGTAGTAGTACTTAAATTTTAGGGAAAAAATAAGAAGTAGGTGTTTGTTTGACCACCCTAACCGCAATAAAAAGATAATTTTTTTTATAAGATTATAGATATAAGTAGAGGATTCATGTCCCAATGTGATGCATATTTTTTGTAATTTTTTTCCAAGTAAATAATTAATTAAATTTTTTATTACAAATTTTAAAAATATAAAAACTTCGTATGTTTGACCACCTTAACTTGGTCAAAACTTCATGAATTTTTTTTTTTTAGTTCCATAGTATCTGAAGCATAAAATGTGATGCGTGTTTCATATTCAAAAAATGTGATACCGTTTGAAAGCTATAGATGTTTTCAATCAGCCTATCAATAGGACTTTAGTCATAATTCAAATAGAAAATGAATAATAATTATTTACTAAATTTAAAGTAAAAGCATAATTTATATTGGTGGAAAGATGAGAATCTCCTTTAAAAACCCTTTTCGTTTCATAAATTTTTTGGAAAAAAAAGTTGTTAGCCACATGGGCCATCATATCACTTACATATCGCCACTTTTTGGTCCATCATGATCCTGCACATACCCGCATATCGATTTGGAATTTTTGTTTTTTAATAATGCAAGATGATGCAGGAGCATCCTAGGTGAAAATGCAATCAACATCAACAAAAAAAATCCAAATTTTAAATTTTTATTTGCATTTAATGTTAGGAGGTTAATTTCATGTTAGGATGCCAATTTGAATAAGTTGAGCATAATTATATTTAACTAAATAAAAATCATTTTAAATATGCAAGTTAGCAAGTGGAGATAGTGGAGGTGTAGTTGGACTTTTGGAAAAAACTTAAAATGAAAACTTGGGCATTGGGTTTGTGGGAGTTACAAAATGGTATTAAAAAATCATTTATTGATTTTTCCATCTTAGAAACCACTCATTCCATGGAGGTGATCGTGGATTTTCCAATTGGAGGGAAAAAATCAAATTTTTGATTTTTGGAGGGGGGTTTTTACATGTTTTTGGAATTCATTTGGGGTTGCAAGTTTGGGAAAAAGAGGGAGCTTGGCATGGATTTCTTGAGGGGGTTTTCGAAGGATTTTTGTTTTAGTTTGAAATGGGTTTTTCAGCCATGAAGGATAGAAGACATATTTTTTGAAAGTTGAAGAGTTGTAGGTGGTTGTTTGCAAGAGAAAATTGAAGATTTGGAGTTGCTCTTGAAGCACACAAATTGTTTTTGTTGTTGCAACTTGTTTTTGCACTATTTTCAGATTACGTAAAGGGAATATATTTCTTCCCTTTAGTCATTTGTTGACAAAAAACAATATTGTAATCATATTTCCATATTGTGTCTATTTTGTGTTGCAAACTTCAAATGAATTCATGAAATTGTGGTGCATATTTTCTTGCTTTATTATGGTTGTTTGAGTGTAATTTTAGAGATGAGGGTTTATTGAGAATCCCTCTTTCATCACAAGAAGACCTTAGGCAACCAATGCAAGAGAATTATTTTTATTTTTCTAGCTCATGGTGGTATTTTTCTAGTAGATGTTCAATCTATAGATGTAGCTTTGACATTGATTAAGTATTACTGACATGACACTAGATAAGTTATGACTCTTGATGGTCATAAAATAAAAATCATTCTTAACTTTACCCTCATACCTACATTTGCAAATGTGAATGTTGAAATAGGTAGCCATTATTTTATAGAAAATAGGGATGCATATCTAATCAATATTGCTAAAAATTTGCTAAACATTCCTAAAAGTGGAAGTATAAAATTCATAAGGGACTATCTAGAGGCAATTTTGTAGGAGTGTTTGATATAATCACTTTACAGAGCAATGTTTTTGGGAACAAATATATATTGATGTTCTAAGAAAATCAACATTCCAATTTATCTCTACAATTGGGTATGATTCATAGTATATTGACTGGGGATAAATCATAAGTGACCATTCTAAATGAATAATTTTTTCTACATGACCTCTTTTTTTTATGCTATTCTAAGCATGAATAATTGACCTAGTTTATGAACATGTGGAGTGTTTGACAACACTATTCAAATATATGATTATCCATAGCTCTAGAGGGATGTTGGAAACACACATTTAAAAATAACTTATGATGCTTTTAGCACGATAATTGTAAAAAAGATCAAAGAAGATATTTCAACATGAGTTTCATCTAAATATTTTCAATTGGTCACATAATATCTCAACTTTTTCATTCAATTCTCTAAATTCAGATAACTCGGGCCTAGTGGATTTCATGGTGCTCCACATTAATTATATACATATGCAAGGTCTTGCTTAATTTTTATTAAATTATGTTGGGAAATAGCAATGATTACTAAAAAGAACTAAGATAGGAGAAAATAAAGATCCTTTCCATATAAGCCTAGGCTATTTTACCTATAAATATTATAGAGATGCATAAAATATATAAATACTAGTTACATATATAATAATTCATTCTTACATATCCATAATATTATTTGACAAAAAAAATGTCAAAGATAATTTGTAACCTTCGTATAATCATTTTCCTTATATTTAATATTGTTGGTAGGCTTTCTTGGATGAATTTGAAGATATAAGGGACTATATGAGATTAACAATGAAATAGGTTGAATATTTTGATCTACTTTGGAAGCATGAGTTCATAGATGATGATGGTTTATATATAATAAATCTCATCTTTACTTATTCTATTCAAATGCAACATATCCAACCTAAAGATTGGATTTAAAAGTTAATAACAAATATCAAGGAAAAGGACTTCTCATATTTTCTTGAGGAAGAAAGATGGATCAAGTCTAAATTTTATAAAAATAATACTACCAAACCTTAGCTCAAGGATCATTTATCCCACTAGCTCCTGAATGCACATCTCCTCCTCATACTTCTAATCCTCCTCTATCTACCCCACTAACTTACACAAATATTAATTCAACTCCTAGAAATATTGAATCCTTTAATTTCAAAATCTCAAACAATATCATCTCCTTATTCATGGCTTGGAGAATTTGTACCAAAGAAGGGAATAATTATCAAGTAAATGATCAATTTTTTGATGTCATAGCTAATTTTTTAAGAGATACACCTTAACCAAACAAGGTTCATACAAATTCTAAGTTTATGTTTAACTTCTTTGGTAACTAATTTCTTAAATTTATAAGCCTACAATGGATAAAATTGAAGAAGACATTAAATAAAATGATTTTAACATTACCATAGTATAATAAGGTTAGTTTATCAAATATTTTTATTGTTAAGAACGCATTCAAAGGTATGATATCAAAATAAATATACAACAAAAATACTTTTGTTTCCAATGCAATATAATAATTGAGAAATATGTCAAAAAAATTGAACACCTTTTGAAAATAAGATTACTATTTCCATTAAAAAATGGAAGAAACAAATGAAGATATTTTGACATGGAAATCAAGGTTAAGCAACATGTATATTCCCCATGGAAAAACCTTACCTCCAATTTCTATAAGATTCAAAGAATATAAATTGAAAAATTCATTTTGTTACTTTTTTCCTTTCTTCTGTAAAGTAACTTGTTAATATTTTTTAATAAATAAAAAAAATGAATTATTCAAAAGAAAATAAAAATATGAATAAATTTATTTAATTTTACGTATTTTCAAGGGCTAGTTACAAATAAAAAACTATTTCAATTTTTAATCTATATAAGGTAGAGGAGATAAAAAATGATATTTTTTAGCATTCCTAGTAGTTTTATTTTCTTCATTCATAAAAACTTATTCTATTGTCAGTATATCTATATTTCTCTTATGTTGATTCAATGATTCTAAAAATAATAATAATAAATTAGTGAAAATTTTGTTTACAAACATTATCCAATTCATCATCCCTTTTAATTTTTTCTCTTGATAAATAATGGGGAAAAATATCCATACATAATTTGGACAATACAAACCTTACTCTCTCTACTATCCATGCCCTTCCATACCATCCTTCCATATCATGCATCCTTTACCATTTTCTATCTTCAATAGCACTAAATCTAGTATAGGGAATTCTTATATATTCTACCACAATCCATCCAATGAATCCTCCTATCTCCAATATAATAAATCTTTACATATTTTAATAATTGTTGCCAGCCTTGATTCTCCCTTATAATTGGTTCTCATCCATTCCACTATCCAACTAATCATATTCACTATATTCCCTTCTCCTTAATCCTTGATTTAATCCCATCCCTCCAATAAAAGACATCCCAAATTACTCCATGCAAATTCAATCCTAATCTATACAATCCAATTATGCAATCTAGTCCGTTGCTCCACTTTAATCCAATTATCATCATAGGTATATATTATTCTAAATACTTGTGTTGTTCTCACTATTAACAAAAAATTCCTAGGATATGCACTATTGTTATCATTGAGATTGTTATCCTTATCAACACAATTCCATCCATCAATCAATTAGTTTCTATCTTGACTAGGGAAATAATCCTCGTTTCCTTGTGGCTTGTTGTGTATTCTTAATTTGTCTTGTGTGTGTTATCATTGTTTGTATATATCATTTTATTTGTACCCTATTTATATAGGGGTATCATGGTATTACATATAATGGTGTCATAAGGAATATTTTTTCATGTGACCTTTTTCTCATATGCTTGGCACATCATTACCGTAGTTTATTATACCTTGGTGTGTAATGTAAAGTATAATATCAAATCAATATTGATTATAAAACTACAACATAAATCTCATTCATTTAATCATACTCCCATATCTCCATCACCTTAATAATATCCATACAACTATTCTTATCCACATTATTTACTTCATTTCTTTGCATCCATCATTTCCTTTCCTTACCATCTTTTCCTCCCATCCATTTTGAGAACACATTATGTTCTTTAAACCTACATGTTCCTTTGTGAGGTATACACAACTACCTCTTTGTCATCCCTCCTCATCCTTCATATAATTTAGGAATGGTTCCACTAGTCACCATCCATTTCTATCCACTATGTTTGATTCTTCTTTGATACAATTTCATTTCTAACTTGTGACACCATATCAAAGAGCGAAAATATGTACACACATAACTTAGTCCATACTAAAAAAAATTGAATCTATCATATCCTAGAGATTAATTAAATACAAATATTTACTTAATTAATTAGTTAATTCATCCTTTACCTTAATCATTAACTTTAAATAAACAAATTTACATTTACTTAATTATGTTTAACTTTATCCCTCAAATCGTCCAACTAAATCAATTAAATAATACCTTAATTAATATATTTATTTAGGTTAATTAATATTAATTACCATTTCCTCTAATATTTATATTGACACGCCTTTAATTCTTACCTATTTAATCCCAAAAACTAAATCCATCTACATGGATCAAAATATAAATTTGTCATCACTTGACAAGTGTCTCTACTCCTCATGCTCCCACATGTGTGAGAATGCCTACTCACCCTATTCCTTTCTCACATATGTATAGCCACCATAATTATTACACTTATCCTATCATATCCACCCTAACTTTTACATATGCATTTCTCATGTATGTGTGAGCACACTTACTCTTACACCCCATGGGGCACTTGTCACATAGCTACAAATTTAATCCATGGCTCAATCTTCCTCAAATCCTATCCCTCCACTAACTAATGAATCTTGATGATTTATTTACATATTTGAAAATATATAAATTTGAGGACTCTCATCCCATTTGAAAATATATTCATATCCTAACTACTTGTTTCATTTTCCAATCATCTACCTTTATCTTATTCTTATGCTACCATTTTCGTGATCTAAAATTCCATCCATACTATCATATTTCCTTTTTACTATGAAACCACATCAAATAATCCATCACATAGAGATATAAAGTGAGTCATTGGATGCAATTCACTTTAAGTCAAAAAAAGAATCAAGATAAACAAGGTAGTGGCTTCTTTTTGTTGCATTTGATTCCTTGTCCTTTAACATAGTTTATTTTCCTTGTCCTTGGTTTTATTTAATTCAAGTTATATGATATTATAATTTGTAAAAATTATAGATTAATATATCAATCTCATATAGGTCAATCATAATACTATACATTAGCTCTCATATATTCATTCATTTGTTTCTTTGATAAAGAATGTAGTTAAAACATTGCTAGTTATAGAATAATTTTTAATAATATTATTGTAGATATTTTTTTGCTTTTTTAATATTTAGTTGGTTTAAAATAAAAAATATTTTTGAATATATAGTTGTTGTAGATTGAAAATAGTTCTTCTAGATTGTATACAAATATTGTAGTAGATTTAAAATAATTATTAGGAAAAATATTTTATTGCTCAAAATTGATTTGTTAAAATAAGCTACTTTTCATTCCAGTCAATTTATTACCTATACCCTTGAGAAAATAACCACTATTCTTTCACAAATTTATGCCCCAACAATCATCATCAAATCATATAGTTAATTTAATAACCTTAGTTTTATCCCAATAGACATTTTCATGCTTCTTCCTATGTTCCAACATACATAAATGGCCCATAGAACAAGGCTTTTCAATTTATCACTTGGTGTAGGAACCCTAAGCTTCCTTTAATTATTATTTATTTCTTTAGTCATGGTTTTGAGGTTGTGGTGTAGTTATTTTTTTAATTTTGAATATATTCTTAGTGCATTGGTAAGTGTGTTAGGTATTTCATTTTTTTGTACCATACCACCTTGTATATGTAGAGATACAAAATGGATTGCTTGCTATTTATTTATATCAAAAACAAATCTTCATCCAATTTTTTCCATTAAAGATTGGGGCATTACAACACGACTTAGGGTAAAGGAAATTTATAACTTCAATGCTAGAACAACAGGCTTGTATGGTCTTTCCTAGAATTATATCATGTTCCTTAAATTTGGTATACATTAAGAAAACATGATTTTCATGTATCAATGTATACGAGAAAATCATGGCATCACAATAAAATTATGACACTGGAACTCTTTTATTATAGTTTGACATAAATTAAAATCCATAGTGCAATGCTTTTAAATTTAAATCATTTTTTTTTCAATAGATTTAAAATTACAATATTAAATTATCCATTATAATTATTTTAAATTTTAAATAGTTTTACATATATATGTAGGTTTACATTTTATTGATCAGTATATCATCATTTAGACATAGTTGTATATCTAAGGAGAAAAATTATGTATCAAAATATGTTTCCATCAAATACTCTCAAAGAAAAATGAGATAGGAACCTAACTAATGCTGATAGAAAAGGTCTTTTATGGTTGCAAAAGAAGAGATGAGAATTCTATGTTTTTTAGTAAAAAATGGAGGAATATCTAATTATCTAGGAGTATTAGTATCAAAATTTTTCATTCAAGCTAGAAAGAGCAATTTACATGGAGTTATAATTAAAGAATAATAATTACAATGAAGATAATTGAAGGTTTGTTGATGATCATTAGAATGATAGTTGAAATAAATTCAATTCATGAATTAATATATCATGATCAACAAAGTTCTTATGTTGAAGCATCAAAAGCGTTGATGAAAATGGTCAATGCTAAAGTTCATTGGGAAATACAATAGGTACTAAAGTTGGTTAATGCATGTTTTACTATGTAGGGATATCCATAATATAATATTTTCCAAGAGAGGAATTAATGGAGGAGAAAAGGAGAATACCTTTCATATTAGACCGATAGTGAAGGTGGATTATGCAAGAGTATAAATTGACAAGTGCATCTCAAAATAATAACTATTTGTGCTAGGAGAATCATACATTTGTCAATGGGTTAGGAATTAAAGTGAGTCGTTATTTTATTGATAACATTATGAAAATGGTGAGTGAAAATATAATATTTATTATATAATCAAAAGAAAAATAGGTCCTCTACGATAATTTGTAGTAAACATGGAAGCTAATGTTTGTGGCCAATAAAGAGAAAACAAAAAGTTTTGATTGTGTAAAATGCTAAAATAAGGATGCAATCATAGAGAACAATACCAAGAGGGGAAAAATTCATGTAAATAGAAGGAAGTATCCCAACAGTAGAACACTTAATGCTAATAGTAGTTAAAGGAACTTGTATAGGAGAAAATTTGCACCCCTTAAGAAAATTCCCCTTTCATGTACCCTCACCTTAGAAAATAAAATCTGAAGGTGAAATTACGCATCACCCACCTGCCTTCCATCCACTTGGAATTTGTCTTGTGTATCGGTGAGATAATATTTGTCAAAGATGTGAGCATGACACATGAACATTTGCATGGTGTACTGTCGTCCCTAAAAAATTCTTGTGTCTAAAGTTGGTAGTGGTGCTACACACCCAATTGGGGTCAAATTGTAACATCCCTATTCAACCAACTGACCAAAAAATGACCTATTCCTTCTTATTCCACCTTCAATTTTTTTTTTCATTCATTCATTCCATCTCTTTACACATCCTCTTAGCAATTCATTCAACTTCTTCACACTCTCAAGCAACATTCCAGCACTTCATTGTGAACATTACAACAACATTGAAACTCCATCAACTCTACATTGCAACTATGAGGTAGCCATCGAAGTTGTGGGCTTGGAGTCTTGTGAGGCCTCCCTTCATCAACGCTGTGGCTGTGGTGAATTTTCCAGGTCCATGCCTTGCATTCCCTTCATTGGCTAGTGAACCTTTGGGTTGAGGTGGTAATGCTTCAATCCTCTCCTTTGTGATTTGATAGAGTAGCATAGTATTGTTTTGTAGTGTTCAATGATCTTTCTTTCTACTTTCTTTATTGCATATATTCTACTATATTTTTTTCTAGCTATCCATGGAGGTGGAAACACCAAAGTGGGGGTCTAACTGAGGTAGGCCCCTATACAATCCAAACATTTTCCCCCTCTTTCTTGTGTAGGTGAATGTGTGCGTGGAGCTAACTGGAAAATCGATGCTTTTGTGAGATCATCTTCATCACCCTAGCTTTTATTTATTTTCTTTGCCATCTCTGTCATTATTTTTTGTGCTTCATCATTATGTTTACTTCGTTAAAATCAACTAGTTAGGATATCAATAAGTTTTTGAAATTTTCTTACTATACTTTTCATTTCTTGATCATATGGAAGCCAACTTGCTAGAGAGATGCCAGCATGCCACACTATCATCCTAGATCCGTGTTGCCATCCTTGGATTGAGAGCTTTTTGAGGTACAGTTCAGACTCTAGAAATTGGCTCGTCTAGCCCCAAATAGAATCCTAGGTTTGTAGAGTGATAGAAGTACTACATAGTGCTCTTCATTCTTGACTCTCACTCCAAAACATCCATTTAGAGTGAGGTAAGTTGAGGTAGCCCTCCACTCTCAACTCTTTGTGACTTGGAACATTGATGTGGTTGGTCCCCCTCTCTTACATTTTTGGTGAACTCAACGTGAACCATTTTGGTTTTTTTTAGTTGTGTTGAAGGGTCCTTTCCTCATGCTCTAAGCGCATTGTAGGTGTAAGTTTTGTGAGGTGTTTCCCCTTATAGCCCAACCTGCTACCCCTAGTAGGTAAATTTAGAAGGTTCCATAAGCATTTCGAGACGAAGCCTTAACTAGGTCATTATCCAATTTCAATCCTTTGGGGGGCTTTGTGAGAGTGTTGTTTAATGTATGAGATTGATTCCTTCTTGCATTTGCCTATCCCCTTTGTGTAGCTTGTGAGTAGTAGTCCAGGTATAACCTTCACCTGGCAGGACCTATCAATGGGTTTTAATAGAGAATCATCTCCTCTTTGTATCCATATGTGAATCAATGGAAACACTATAGCAGGTGTTCTTGTTGACCCAATGTCTCAGGTGAATATCATAATTGAGGAGATTATGTTAATTAAATTCCTACATAAATATGGGTACGATGCACCTCTAAGCACCATTTGTACACATAATAAACTTTATGTACCTCCCCTTGGTAGCATCATTTTGTTAGTCCTTATAAGACCTAAGTCTATAAACCTGTTGTTTGACATAATCTCAGGGTATAAACTCTTTAGAGTGAAGCTGGGTATCCCTTGGTTAGCAGCTATGAAAATAGTTCCCTTAGTTGTGTATAAGTTTCTAAAGTTTATTCATGAGGGTTCAGTGCATGTGATCCATGACACTGGCTATAAAATGTTAGTTGCACATGGTAGCTATTCCTTAGATCACTTCTGGCCTCAACCCATTGGTCCGCTCCCACCTAGGAAGGACCTCTTATATCAGACCTATGAGAAGTACAAGAAAAAGAACCTAATGCTTAGAGTGAGATACCCTCCATCACCTTATGTTTTTTGCATCAGGCTTATTTAAAAGTTGTAGTGATGCCACCTCAAGTGGCATGTAGAAGGGAAGAAGAGAAGTGATCTCAAGGTTCCTCTTCCTCCTATTCTTCTATCTAGCCCACTACTTCCTCTTGCCCTACTGTGGCATCATTAGATTTTGTTCTGTGTTTGCGGGAGAACCCCATGGTTCCCGCTTGGCGAAAGCCCTTAAGTAACTTGCATTCAAACTTCTTGTTCTGCTCACGAAGCCTAGGCCTATTTGATATGGTAGAAGGAAGGGTCCCTACAGGGAATCCTCGATGTCTCATCTTTTGTGGCCTCCCACCACTCGTGCTCCTAAAGCAATGAATGGGAAGAGGCCCACTATCGAGGCACTAGAGCTGACTCCCCTCATTGTAACTCAACCTCTTCCTCCCGCTCCCGTTCATGAGTTTATCCCTTCACCAGAAATGGCTATGATGGACACCTCTATGGTTGAGTAGGATCATTTTGTCCCTTCATAGCTCTTAGCCTCTAGCTCAAAGAGTCATAGAAATTTCCTTGCACGTGAGTGCAAGCATTGTTGAAAGGATTTGGCAGCTATGTAGGCTTCTTTGTAGAAAAAGGGAGAGGAGTCGACCACCCCTGTATCAGGGCCTCCTACTGTGTCCTCCTCTCTCCTCCCCTATGCTTCCATTCAATGAATCTAGTATCGCTTCTAACTCTCATTGTGAGTGCAACTGCATCTGACCCTAAAAAGGTGTAGGTGTTTATCACTCCTTTGGTTGAGCTACCACTTTTGATGTCCCTTCCAAACATCCCACCATTCCCAAAACCTATAGACATGCCAATTAGCTTGGTGGTGTCAGTTGTGGTTTTCTCCTCCTCCTTCATGTCTCTTATCTCTTTTGTGGAGAGTTCACATCTTCCGACGAAGTACAAGATAGAGGTTGGCCCTTCTAGTAATGGGAGGCATAAGAGGAGCCCAACTTCTTCGAAGGGTGGTCCTACGCTAGTTTGTTCCATCCTAGTAATGGAGCAAGTTCTAGCTTCCACTAAGTTTGTCACTACTCTCTAGTCACTCGGTGATCCTAGCAATGAATCTCAAGCGCTGTCCTCCCCTTCCATTAAGATACCACATGGCACCCCTATAAAGTGCATGTTCAACTCTCTAGATGAGGTCCTTGCCTTGTCAACAATCTTCAAAAAATTACTAACCATAGCTCCACAAGAGTTGAGCAGATAAGACCTTGCGAGGCCTTCTTCCTTAGCCCTTATTGTGGGAGGGTTGGAAGCTCCTCCCCTTAATATTCCACCATTACAAGCTCCTCCACCTTCCCCTTATAATTACCTAGATTGGGAAGCAGATGACCTCTTGGTCAATGAGTGTTAGGGGGAGGCCTCTTCTTTATCTTTAGATTAGGTGTGTGTTTTTTGTGATGTGTTTCCCCATGCTTGTGTTTTGTTTTCCTGGATGACCCTTGTCACCCTTGTAGGTGCTTGGATATAGGAGTGATTTTCTATCGTAAAAATTCCTCTATTTGTTCCATCATTCTTCCTCTATTATGTGTATTGGTTTTTGACAAGTTGGGGACGATGCACAGTTTTGGGGGAATTTAGGCTTCCCTTCCATGTTGACCCAATTTTTTATTTATACTTTGTCTTCTCGTGCATTCTTCACATGGTCTGATAGAGTAGGGGGTTGATGACAATTTATTTATATACTATTATTATGCTTATATATATTTATGACTAGCTCTGACCCCGAAATATCAGATCACCCCTTTATCCCTTGTTTGTAATATTTTTGTTTCTCTTTCACTCTTTTATATTTCTCTCTTCTTTGTAGATTTGTTCCTCATATGTGTGATAATGTTACTTCCACAATGTTTCAATTTTTAGAAAATGCATTTGTTTCCAACAAATCTTTTCTCAAAAACCCTTGCAAATCTTTTCCAAAGATTGCAATCTCAACTTGGACCCCTAATAGAACATGTTTCCTTCATCATGGGTTCACAAAGAGAGGTCTTGAACAAATTTCCTCCAAGGAGGGAGCAAATTTTCCTATAGGAGAAGCCTCAACCTTCCCCTTGTGAGGGGGAAATTTCTTCCTTTCAAATTCCTTGATGAAATGAACATCTTTCGAATGGATTCCTTGATGATGAATTTATTTGAGAAAAAATGTCTCTTTTACACTTTCAAACAGTGTGTCCCTGAAGTGGACCCCTCTCCTTTTGAAGGGTTCGTGAGGGACCCCTTTGAAAGCCTTCCAATTTGTTGACTATTTGCGTGGCTGTTTGCTTGTTTGATTGCATGGATGCTTTTGTTTTTTGACATGTTTTATCTATGGATTAACATGTTGCTTTGCAGGTGCACCTATGAAGCTACTTTCTAGTCTGACTCTACAGAGTCCCCTTTCATAAGGGCTTCCTTCATGAGAGAGAACTCGAGGGATGCTTTCTTGTAGGTCTATAGGCTTGTAAGGTGCTTACTTCACTGGGATCCCTTCATGAGAGAGAACTTGGGGGTTGCCTTCTTGTAGCTTTGCAGGCCTGTAAGACACTTACATCCTACAGGATTTGTCCATTGTTGGTATGAGGGCCTACGATGTACTTTTTCCAACTTCATAGTTCTGCGGAGCTATGGAGTCCTTTTCCTGCCATGCACTTTCGAGTTTTCCAGATCATGGTCTGCTTCCTCAATGGTTTAGGTATACATTTATAACTATTTAATCTACTTTACTAAATGCCCATCGATATGCATGCTTGCTAAAGTGGGGGAAAAATATATAGGAGAAAATTTGCACCCCTTAACCAAATTCTCCTTTCACATACCCTCACCTTAGAAAATCAAATCCGAAGGTGAAATTTCACATCACCCACCTACCTTCCATCCACTTGGAATTTGTCCTATGTGTAGGTGAGAGAATATTTTTCAAGGACACAAGTGCGGTGTGCAGACGTCTGTGTGGTGTGCTACTATCCCTGATGGATTCTTGCGTCTAAAGTCGGCAGAGCCATTACACACCTAATCGGGGTTGAACTGTAACATCCCTCTTTGACCAACTGACCCAAAAATGGCCTATTCCTGCTCATCCCACCTTCAAAAACATAATTCATTCATTCCATCTCTTTACACATCCTCTTAGAAATTCATTCATCTTCTTAACACTCAAGAAACATTCTAGCACTTCATTATCAACATTGCAACAACATTGACACTCCATCAAATCCACATTGAAAGTGTGAGGCAGCCATAGAATTTGTGGGCTTGGAGTCTTGTGAGACCTCCTGTCATCACCGCTGCAGCTGTGGTGACTTTTCCAAGTCCATACCTTGCATTATCCCTTCATTGGCTAATGATCCTTTGGGTGGAGGTATTAATACTTTACTCCTCTCCTTTGTGATTTGATAGAGTAGCATAGTATTGTTTTTTAGTGTTCAACAGTCTTTCTTTCTACTTTCTTTATCACATATTCTATTATGTTGCTTTCTAGTTGTCCATGGAGGTGGAAACACCAAAGTAGGGGTCTGATTGATGCAGGCCCCTATACAGCCCCAACAATTTCCCCTCTTGCTTATGTGTAGGTGAACATGTGCATTGAGCTAGCTAGAAAATTGATGCTTTTGTGAGATCATATATTTTTGGGATATGGAGTTTTAGTTATGAGTTTAGAACATGTAGATGAGTCAAGAAACCACAATTGGAATGAATTTGATTTGATTTTTAGATCAAAGAAGTATTGCATGATTATTGTGGCAAAAAAAGTGTGTAGAAGGGAAAAGAGTTATATTGAAAGGAGAGCTTGGCTCAAGTAAGAGATGGAATGGGTTCTTTAAAGTAAGAAATACAAGGAAGGATAGTTTCTAAAATTATGGAAATAAAGAAGTCATTCAAATAAGTGTTTATTTGGAATTTAGGTGGCTATGTTGAAGGTAAGAAATTGTAATGTCATAAAATTGCACCCCTTGCATATAATTTATTGTCCACTCCCCTAGAATTTGCATAGGCTCATTCTAGCCCCTGCATAATCCTTTTTCCCTTCTCAGGATGCTCAAAATCCCCTTTTGAGCAGCTACCCTTGCGCGTCAGCTTAAATGTCAAACCTTGTGCTTGTCTCACTCTTGTCATTTTGTAGCATGATGTGTCTGGGCACCAACGCGCTGCACGAATTTCCACGCACTATGCTAGAGTCCTGGACATATCAACATTTAAACAGCTGTTTCTGAGCATGTTTTCCACTTGTTGGCCTCTTTTGTCAGTGGTAATGACTTGGGTTTCCTTGTAATTGCTCAAGAATCTTCTTTTCCTTCTCCTCTCCTTAAATGCTATCTTTTCAACTCATTTGGTGTTCTTCTCCTTCTCAGCTTCTCTCTCAAACATTCTCCCATCTTGTTCTTGCTTGCACAACTCCCTTGTTTGTTACTAAAGCCTCAAGCTTTCATAGCTCACTCCAATAGCATTATTACATCCTTTCAAGCTCTCTTTGTAACACTCTTAAGCTCTTACAATGCTCTTTGCAACTCTCTTGGATCTCGTAGCTTTGTCTCTCCCTTTGGCTTCCTTAAGCCACATAGCTGATATCTCCCTTGTCTTATGCTTGCGAGCATCTTGGGATTTATCATATCCCCTATCTATTGCATCTTCATTTTTTGATATGGGTTCTCCTCCTTGAGTGGGGATTTCTTTTATCACTCTTTTGTTCATTTCTCTTTATCTATTTGGCTATCCATGGAGATGGGAACTCCAAAATGGGGTTTTGACTGAGGAAAAACCCTATATAGCCCCAACATTTTCTCCAAATCTTATATATGCAATTATTGAAGACATTCATATGAGCTAGATATTTCATTACTTTGATTGTTGTGAGAAGTTTTCTTTCTATATCCTCTTTAGTTCTCTCATTTACTTTATCTTATTTCAGTCTTATTACTTTCTCACATTTTGGAAGTTCTCAATAATTAAATTGTTAGTAGTTTCCTTGTTTTTTGGGATATTCTCACTTTTTGATCCATACGAGATGCCAACGTGCCTATGGGATGCTAGCACACCATGCTGTCATCCGTATTCCCTGTTGTCATCCTTTGGTCAAGAACTCATTAGTTTTTCCATAAAACCTTTGTGACCTACTCTTTCTGATTCTAGAACTCTCGCGTTGTTCCTTGAGGTAGTTTAGGGAAGTTCACCTGTTGGGAACCTCTTGAGAATAACTCATGAGTAGTGAGTCCCCCTTCTCCACATTTTGGTGAACCCAACGTGAATCACAACTTCTTTTAGAAAACTAAGAATTTATTCACCTCAACTTGGTGGGGTCATGAGTTTTGACTCATTACTCAAAATTTAGAACCGTTTACACTATTGGAAAGGTCTCCAACAGGACTAATGCAATCCCTAAAATATTGTGCCTTTGACGATTGAATTTTAGCGATCGACACAATTTTCAACCCAAAATTCTACTCCGAAGACCTCCAAAAATGCAAATTACTAGAACCTAGAAAATACCAAAAAAATTTGAAAATCTAGATTTTTGGTTTTTCTTAGTTTTGTGATCCCTAGAATCCTTTGGATTAGTCGACTCATTATTTAGCATATTTAACTTACTATTTTCAAAATGAATTTAATATCTTCTTTTATTAGTTTAGTATCTAATTATATTTAGAATTTTAATGATGTTCCATTTCATGCATGTGATGGTGACTTGGCTTTGCCTATATCACTCGGTATCTTTGATCCTTCTCATGAAATTCTTCTTGTTGTGGAGGATATTTTTTTGAAAGAAGATGAAATCATTGATACTTTCCATAATATTACTCTACCCTCTCTTCATTCCAATTTACTCTCTTCTAGAGATGATGCATTAGTGAATGATGAATCTCTTCTCTATTCCAATGCACTCTCCTCTAGAGATGATGCATTGGCAAATGATGAATCTCCTTCCACATCTAATCCTCCTAGGTCGATGTTTAGAATATATCTTCAAATAATTATTCCACTAGTTGTAATGAATCTGTAAATATAATCTATGTCTCTACTACCCCTCAAAGGCCTAGGAGACCAGTCATTTATTTGACTCTAGCTAGTCCTTCTCCTAATTGTATTTGTTTTATTAATAGTGTTCCATTTGAGAGTGATTTTCTTGATCTTTCTAAGGCTCCCTCTTATAGAGTGGTAGCCCATATTTATAATACTAGAAAGAATAAACAAAATGTTAATCAACTTGCTTCTTTACCACTTTCTCAACCAAGCCTTCCTTCAGCTCAACCTACAACTAAAGCACCTAGTGATTATGATCTTGTCGAGAAACTTTGTGTTACTTTGGCTAAGATCCCATTGGTGGGACTTTATTCAATCTGCTCTGGTTTATCAAAGTATGCTCTAGGAAGCCTTGTAGAAGATCCTCTTTCCTGCCTCTACTAGGTCGATTGATGTTAATGTGTTGATGGCTCATATTCGTGCAAATTCATAGAATATCACATTCTATCTGCAAGAACTTTCGCCCCCAGATGTGCAAAAACAAGCGGATCCTTTAATGATTATAGTTAATGTTAATAAAATTGGCATTAGATGTACTCTCATTGACACTGGTTTGATGATAAATGTATGTAGTATTGATCTATTTCTTAAGATTAATATTGACCCATCTTCTCTTAATGCTTTTTTTGTTGTCATTCGTGGGTTTGATAATGTTGATAGAAAAGCCCTAGGAATGATAGTCTTGCCTTTGAGGTTGGGACCTATTACCGTACCCATGCTTGTATATGTTATGTAAGAAAAAATACCATATAACCTTCTTCTTGGTAGACTGTGGATTCATCCTATGGGTGCAGTCCCGTCTACCTCGCATAAGTCTATTAATTTCATTTGCAATAATCAAGTAGTCACAATTAGGACTGACCCTAAAGCTATGCACTTATGTGAGATGGCAGCTATTGGTTAGGTTTTAATTGTGCCTACTCTTATCCCTTCAATGACTTCCAATGTGTTGATGTCTACTCCAATAGTACCAGCAAAGGATACTCTTGAGGTAGATGTCCCTGAAGAAGATCCTTTTGAAGCAAGAAATCCTAAGTCTACTCTTTCTACATCTCAAAATAATGCATGACTTGGTGATGATTGGGGTTCTTTAGACTTTATAGAATCTGTCATTGGAAAAAATAAATTCCACCGGATCAACTCAAGCCTTATTATGAAATCATCCAAACCCAGTATCAAAGATGGTTAATCTTCTTATTGTGGGGTAATGTGAGAAAGAATTGTAATGTTCTTAACATTGATCCTCCCCCTTCTAGGGAAGATGATCACACTTTTGTTAAAGAGGTTAATGTTGGTAGTCCTATCAAGAAGGTTGATGGTGATCCCATAGAGGAGTATGATCCCCATAGTTGGAAAAATTCTCTTTATGAAGATCCTCCTTCTTCTCAAGATTTGCAAGCACGTTATGGCCCTAGTTATAAAATTGTCTCTAAATATGGCTATGGGAATAAAGGTTATGGGCGTAATGAACAAGGCATTCATATTCCTATAGAATATGCACCTTGTAAGCATAATTTGGGACTTGGTTGCTCAAATGAACAATCTAAATGGAAACCATGGTTGAATGGTGAAATGATTTTTGTTCAACCTTGTTCTCGCAGATTGATTCATCCTCCATTGTCTTCTATCTTCATGTCTTCTTCTTGTGAGTAGTCAAAATTTTCTCCACAAGAGAAAGGGTTGCTTCCTTCTCATTCTTTTTTTGAGCAAGAGTGTATGTTGTTGCAGCTTCTAAAAACCCACCTGATTACTCTTCCTTCTCCTACACGTAAGAAATTTTAGAAGCATGATAAATCCAAGAATTATTTCCTTGCATACCATCAAGTGCTTGGCCATTCCACCAGTGAATATAAGGCCTTGAAGGATAAAAATACAACTTCATAATTCAGGTGCCATCACTCATTTATTTGTTGATGCACCTACCTCTTCTTAAAATAGCAAGTGATATCAAGTCCTAACTCTATCCTGTATGTTCTAATTAACTTGCATGGTTCTTCTCCCCTGTGTGATGGGAGCAGTGATAACTCATTCTGAAGATGTGTGTCCTTCCTAAGGACCCCCCCTCTTCTCCCTATCTTTCATTTGGTGTGTTCCTTTGAATATGCCCCTTTGTGTCTTGAAGGGATTCTCTACCAAAGGAACTCCCTTTGAAAGCTTCTCCTTCGAATGGAATCATTTGCATCTAGCTTGGGGGTAGCTTGACTAGACCTTGCTTTTTCAAATACTGCGTCCCTTGAGTGGATGGGCCTTTTCTTTTGAAGGGTTCCCAAGGGACCTCTTTGAAAGCTTTCAAATTATGGACTATATGTGTGACTATCTACTTTCTTGCTATGTGTGGATTTTTGTCTTCTAGCATGTTCTATTTGTGGATTAACATGTTGCTCTGTAGGTGTGCCTGTGAAGCCACTTTCTAGTCTGACTCTATGGAATCCCCTTACATTAAGCTTTCTTCATGAGAGAGTACTTGGGGGAATTCCTTCTTTGCAGGTCCGAGGGCCTATGAAGCACTTAGATCTTGTAGGAATTGTCCATCGTTGGTTTGCGAGCCTTCAATGCCGTTCAAACCTCCTTAGGAGAGAGTACTTGTGGAGACATCTCTCTTGGAATTTTCATTCCTTTCTAGCTTCTCCTTTCTCTCTCTAAAATTCTCTTCTCTCTTATCTTCTCTTTTGTGTATGACGGATCAAAGATCTACATCTTCTTCATCCTGAGTATATGCTCTTTCTCTCTTTGATATTGATTACTTCCATAACTTTTGGGTGCATTCTTCTCTTGAAGCAATCAATCCTTACATTCTTCTCTCTGTTTTAGAATTCTTCTATGTGCTATTTTTTAATTTGGAGATGACATGCATATTACTGAGATGACCTTCTACATTGGAGTCTCTTTCACTTTGTTGACTCAAATCCTTTAGTTTTGTGTGTGTCTATGTGTTTGTGTTTGTATATGTTCTAACCTCATGACGTATTAGTTTTTATATTATAACATTACTATCTTGTGCAACTCTTTCTTGTCTAATGCAATTTTTTTGTAGGTCTTCAGCCTAGGGGCATGCTTCCTTGGTTTGAAGAGATATCTACTTCCTCTATAGTATCCTTTTGGTACCATGATGTTATTTATGTTTAGTAGATTTCCTTTAGTGTGCATAATAGTTTAGATTCATATGCCCACTAAAGTGGGGGAAAAATGTAATGTTGTAAAATTGTATCCCTTGCAATTTCACATACATTCTTGCATTTCCTTTAGTGTTCACTCCCCTAGCATTTGTGTAGGATCATTATAGCCCTTGCATAAGCCTTTTTCCCTTCTTAGGATGCTCAAAATATCCTTTTCAGTAGCTACCCTTGTGTTTTAGCTTTATGTCAAACCTTGTGCTTTTCTCGCTCTTGTCATTTTGCAGTGTGATGTGTCTAGACACTAGTGCACTGCATAGATTTCCGTGCACCACAAACTAGCGTCCTATGACATTTCAACATTCAAATGACCATTTTTTAGCATGTTTTCCACTTGTCATCCTCTTTTGTCGGTGGTAACAACTTGGGTTGCCTTGTAACTGCTTAGGAATCTTCTTTTCCTTATCCTCCCCTCAAATTTTATCTTTTCAACTCATTTGAATTTCTTCTCCTTCTTGGCTTCTCTCTCAAACATTCTCCCATCTTGCTCTTGTTTGCACAACTCCCTTGTTTGTTACAACAACCTCAAGATTTCACAACTCACTACAACACCATTCTTACATCCTTTCAAGCTCTATTTGCAACTCTTAAGCTCTTACAATGCTCTTTGCAACTCTTTTGGTTCTCATAGCTTTATCTCTCCCTTTAGGTTCCTTAAGCCTTGCAGCTAATATCTCCCTTGTCTTGTGCTTCCGAGCATCTTTGGATTTCTCATATTCCCTATCTATTGCATCTTCATTTTTTGTTACAGGTTCTCCTCCTCAAGCGAGGGTTGCTTTTATCACTCTTTTGTTCATTCCTCTATATCTATTTGGCTATCCATGGAGGTGGGAACACCAAAATGGGGTTTTGACTAAGGAAAACCCCTATACAGCCCCAACATTTTCTCTAGATCTTACATATGTAGGTATTGAAGACATTCATGTGCTGAAGGTTTCATTACTTGGATTATTGTGAAAAGTTTTCTTTCTCTATCTTCTTTAGTTCTATCATTTACTTTATCTTATTTCAATCAAGATATTACTTTCTGTTACTTTCTCGCATTCTTGAAGTTCTCAATAATTAGATTGTCAATAGTTTCCTTGTTGTTTTCTAGGATATTCTTGCTTTATGATCTGTACGAGACGTCAACTCAACTCTGGGACACCAGTAGATCACACTGTCATTTGTATTTCGTGTTGTCATCCTTTGGCAGAAAGCTGGTAAGTTTTTCCAGAAAACCTTTGTGACTTTCTCTTTTCAATTCTAGAACTCTCATGTTGTTCCTTGAGGTAGTTTAGGGCAATTTTCCCCTTGGGAATCTCTTGAGAATAAAGAGACTCATGAGTAGCGAATCCCCCTTCTCTACAAAAATGTATATCATACAAAATAGAAGAGTTTGGAAATAATTGTTGGATGATACAAATAGGTCAATATTTTTTCCCCATGAGTAGTGTAGATAAATAAAAATAGGATAATAGATGGTGGAGGTTAAACTATGTCCCAACATAGCATTAGAGTTAGGAGAGGTAAAGGAAAAAGCTTGAACTTTTATTAAATCCTATTCATTTATTGAGGGTGCACTAAGGTTGGATTTCTTGTCAAAAGTGTTAGTCATATCATTGAGCCTTTACTTGTGATCACTAATCTCACAAAAATCCTACATAGGGTTTCCAATGCAAGAGCATCCTTAACCCAAAAGTAATATTTCATCAGTAGAGAATTTTATTTAATTTTTAGACTCTATTTTGTAGGTTTGTCTCTAGGACTCACAATTTGAGCATGCATTTTCTCTATTATGATCTTAGAATAATCTATGGAAAGTGATATCAATGTGGTATTCTTGTTGAATGTGTTCTTAGAGGAATGCTAGTATGTGTGAGGTCTTAAATGTTTAACCTTTGGTCATTGCATGCATGGGAAATAGTGATGTCTCAAGTTTTCTAACTTTTTGTCTTTGCATACATAAGAAATACCAACCACTAACAAGGTGGTTGTTTTCTATGCATGATTTAAAAACATTATTTAACTATTTTAATATACTCAACTTTATAATGCCACTTAAAATATATTGATGGTATCCATGAATATGAACATTAAAAGCTTAAATTATGTGTGTAGGATTATATTCATAAAGACATCATACTAGAAAAAATACACATTGACAATCAATAAAACAACGTATTGAAATAATACAAAGCTTTGCTCATCTTGTAGAAATGAATCATCAATACTCACCACTAACATCAATAATGGGGAATATCCTGAAATCACATTGCTTTCATTACGTTAGATATACACTAAATGTCCATGAGAGAGTTTTCTTTCTCCTCGAAATGTCTAGTAGCAGTGAATATTATATGGAAGTTCTACTTCACGAGCAAAGAATTTGGAGCTGTGAGGTCACAAACATTTCCAATTCAAGACTTCCACCGTTCTCAGCACACCAGTTTGACGTGTTTGTGCTTCACTCAATTCTATTCAACTCTATCTATTGGAAGGAATTGTAATAATACTTAATCTATACATTCATGTTCTGAACTTCAACAAACTTCTGGAAGGTATATTTGCATCTTAGAAACGATAGATTTGAATTCACTAGAGTCGTGTTGGGAATGGAATATGAATCCGATTCCATTTCTGCATTTCCACGTTCCCTGGCACTCTAGTTTGACATGTTCTGCTTCACTCATTTCTTATCATCTGCCATTGTTGAATCGGCCAAGATTTGGACACCATTCCAACTTCAATAGACTTCTTAGTTGGAAACGACAGAATTAGCTGCAGAGAAAGTCATGTTATTGAATAATTTATATGGCTGAGGTAATACATGAAATCAGGGTATGAAATAATGTAAACTTGACACGCGAAATTATTAGAGTTAAGGTTTTTTTAAATAATTTTTTAAAGATACATTATTTTATATCAAATGAAATCTCTTTGGTTATGTTTACATTTATCTTGAAAGTTTATTATTTGTTTTGGTCATGTAACGAGGATGGATTTGGATTATATTATACTTGTTTTCTTGGTTATGTTTACATTTATCTTGAAAGTTTATTATTTGTTTTGGTGATGTAACGAGGATGGATTTAGATTATATTATACTTCCTTCCTTGAGGTATTGTATAACATATATATCATGCATTTACTTCTATGTTAGGGTGTTCTCTTCATCTAGTGATCCTTGTTATCTAGATGACTAGGTTTGTTCCTTAAAAAAAATCAAATTTGGAGTTGGTTGTCATTATTTTCTCCTTTTTTGTAAGTTCTAAAAGATGAAATAGATTGTAGTTGGGATCTTTAGTTTCTTTTTTGAGCCTTTATTTAGCATTGGTTAAGATCTTAGTTTATGTACTTTTTGTAAGGTGTTGACAAGTTTGAGGAAGCATTTTTAAGTACTACATATGTACCTTCATTATCATGAAAGATGATCTACTTATTTTTATTTGTAAGTTAATATGGATTCAAAACTAGGGATTGCACCTTTACTATGATTGCTCGAGATTAATCTCACCAGGTACTACATTCCTTATTTCCTTAACTTAATCATCTATTTGTCAAGTTGGCTTGTTCTTGAGAATATAGAAACCATAGAACCCTTTCAATACATTGAACTTTAAAACTTCCCTTGGACATATTTTGTTTATCAAATTACCCTAGGGATGTGATTGAGAAAGATCAAGATACATGTTTGAATTTTATATGTTATAGTCAATTACTTGCGTTGGTCAAGCATAGAATTTAGTGGATCATGTATGCTCTACTTCCACCATGGATGAAATCTAGTGACTTATCAAAAGTTGAAATATGTAACCATGTTGGGGCCTTAAGCCCCTTTAAGGGACATGTAAATGAAAATATAAGATGTATTAAACTTCACATTTACATTAATCGAGCTAGGTTATAGAAATGGAGAAGAAATAGAAATAAAAAAAGATACAAAATAGTAGGAAATAAATCACATAATAGAATACTAAGATAATAAAGAGCCTAGAAATTGGTATGTGAAGCTCACTTTCTAGGATTATAGGGTGGTTGGCTAACATCTAGTAAGCCCACAAACATCCACTTTGCATGATGTCATCCAAATTACCCACACAACTCTAGTCCCAACAAGAATTTTGAGAATGTGTGTACATAGGGATACAACAACACACAAGAAAACATATAAAACATACTAGAAGTGAAAAATAATATCAAAATCACTTTAATCGATTGATTCTAAATAAAATAAATGGAAATACAATAAGAGGAGAAGAAATTCAAACCCTTCATGCATTTGGGTTCCCTCAAACACCTATAATTTGAGTTGGGGAGAAAGAGGTGGATTATTTGGAGCTTATCTTTATTCCATGCTCTTAATTTTATATTCTTTCAACCTCTAGAAGTAGCCAATAGAATGAGGGAAATTGGAGAGTATGCACACTTAGCATACATGTTTTTGGGACTAAGAAGAATAATAAGAAAAAAATAAATCTATAGGCATTTATCCTTGGTTTATGAGGAGAAAGGATATGATACTTATATGATACCAAAGGAAAAAATAGCAACAAAGAAAAAATGGATAAAATATAGTTTTCTCTTCAAAATGATAACAAAGGATTCCCACAAGGCCAAGGAGGTGTGCTAGAATGCTACAATGCTACAACATGGTATAAAATACTACAACATGATATAGGTTTTTCTTAGAATCTCAAGCATGCATGAGGAAATGAGGATCCAAAATCTAAGGAGAGGGAAGATCGATGGTCATTCAAAATATAAAGGAAATAGATGGAATTTAAGAAACTACACAAAAGATAGTTACAAAAAAAAGGGATACTAAAAAGGCACTGATAGGTCATGCAAATCTATATTTGAAATATGGAAGTATGCTTAGATATTTCACAAGATAGTAGGAAAACATAAAAATAATATAGGAGAATAGCCTTGCAACACATAAAATATGGCTGAACACACAAAAACACATTAAAATGCTAAGTCTAGGCCAAAATGATCCTAGAACATGCTATGAGAGGTGGACACAAAAGTAAGCCCAAAACATAATGTGATAATTATAAGGTATATAATTTTTGACATTACATTTTCCCCCCACCTTGGAATGATAATGTAACTAAGTTATAAGCTTTTGTAAATAATGGAAAGAAAAAAATTGAGCATAATCCTACTCAAAAGGATATGTTGTTAGACTTTGAGTAAGGGAACCGTGCCCCAAAGCTAAAAATTTATAACACTACATGTTAGAGAAAGAAATCATACAATGTACAATTATTTTAGAACATCATAAACATACATGAAAAATAAAATAGAGAAAATATTACATGATGATAAGAATGTGACAAATAGAGCACTTGACTTAGAATAAATAAACCTACATATGAAGATAAACAATGCATGATTTAAGATCTAGCTGACTAAATCACTAGGCATTAGGAGAAGAAAGTTCATGATTTAAATTCTACCTTATTCTATTGATACGAATCTTGAGAATCAATGAAGCATTTATACTACCATGTTTTATTGCTAGGTTATTCATATGCTTGACAAAATTTAGCATCACTTAAACTAGTACACTTTGTTGCTAGGTGATCTAATATATACATTGGTAGATCAAAGAATCCTTGTTGATCAATCACCATGGCTACATTTTAATTTTTAAATCACATTGATAATGTGTATTTTCATTTGTGAATGCAGACCTATACATATGAACATGTGATTAGAATATACATGTCATCCCCTTTAAAAATTGCATGTATAATGTATATAACTTTTAAGGTAGTGTGGATGAGAAGAACAAAGAAAATGATACATAGGAAAGATGTGTTCCCCCAAACTATTCAAGAATATAATTCCCTTGCTCCTAGAACATAAGCATGAATAATAAAGAAGATAACAACACCATAGATAGATAGACTAGGTCTAAACCCACATGAGAAATCATGAAGAAGCATACAGAGAGTAAGATATAGCTAACCTCAACATTATGCATTACTAATTAAACTTAGAAAGGAACTCTTAAAGTGATGACATAAGTAATATTAATGTTCTAATAGAGGATTCCTAATATTATGGTACAAGCACTACTACATTGAGGGGCTTTTTAAGACGATAATTTAAGACAAAATACTAATTTTGTCTTAAATATATTTAAGTTTATTTATTTATTTATTTTGTCTTAACTTAAGACAATAGAAATTAAATATATTTAAGTTTATTTATTTATTTTACATTGTCTCAAATTAAGACAATAGAAATTAAATATATTTAAGTTTTATTTATTTATTTTACATTGTCTCAAATTAAGACAATAGAAATTAAATATATTTAAGTTTTATTTTTTATTTTATATTGTCTCTCACTATTTTTTTTCTTTTGTCGTTCTTAGTCAAAAAAACGTAAGAAACACTCATTGCAAAGCCTACAACTGTTCGATTTTGCCTTCCAAGAAAGAAATGAATTTATTTATTTGGTATTTGGTGATAAAGAGAATTAATAAATTTATTTATTTGGCATTTCGTGATAAAGAGAATATGCCACGTGTGTATTTCGATTATCAATGCTTTGTGTTATTTCTTTTAGTTTAATTTATTCTTAATAATTTTTAAAGTTAAAAAATATTTGAGTAGTTATTAGAGTTTTTTTACTGTAGGTTTTAGTAAATTTATATTTATATTTAATTTTTTTTAATATACATTTTAAATTAAATCACATAAAATTTATTAAAATTAAATCAAAATCAAATCAAAATTATCTATATTTAAATTAGAAATTGATTTTTTACCTTTCATTTTATTTTTTAGTTTTTTAAGTTTAATCTTACTTGTAATTTTTAATATAAAAGTTAAAATTTTAGTTTTAACAGTTTTAATACAGTTTATTTTTAGTTTTACTATTTTATTTGAAGTACAATTTTACTTTCAAATTAATGTTACTATTGTTTGCAATATATTAATTATATTTTTTAAGTACATTTTTTTAAATTTTAATTCTATTATTTAATTATTTATTCTCAATAAGTTTATTATTTAATATTTTTTAAAAATTATTTGTTTAAATGGATATTTTAATTTTGCATTTCCTTTATAGTATGATTTAACTTTGAAATTTATTTTACATATTTACTTATATTTATGAAATTACAAACTACAATTAAAAGTTATTAGAAATAATTTAATTTATAATTATTCATGTTATTAAATTTTAATTATTTTAAAATTATTTGTTTAAATGGATATTGTAATTTTGCATTTCCTTTATAGTATGATTTAACTTTGAAATTTATTTTACATATTTATTTATGCTTATGAAATTACAAATTATAATTAAAAGTTATTAGAAATAATTTAATTTATAATTATTCATTTTATTTTTATCCTAATTTATATAATAAAATAAATTTCAAACTTAAAATCTAAATTAAACGTTATTGAGAGAGAGGGAGACTAACTTTTGATTAGTCAATTCATGCCAACAATCCAAGGATTACATGTGTCCCTAGGGAGTTATGCTCAAGGTACCACATGTGTCATTTGATTAAGGATATGATAATTCACCTTTCAAACCTCTTTAGAGTACCCATTGCACACTTAAGGAAGATAGAGAAGATATAAAGAGGAAAAGGGAGAAAAAGAGAAAGAAAGGAAGAGAGAGAAACAGGGGGGGCAAAGATAAAAATGGATGGATATAGATAGGGAGAGGGAGATACAAAAAGAGAAAAGAGAGAAAAAAAGATAGAGAGAAAGATAAATAGAGATCTATGGAGAGATAAAGAGGGAGACAAAGAGATATAGAGAGATAGAAGATAGATAGAGATATAGAGATAGAGATAGAGGTAGAGATATACTAGAGGAATAAATAGGGAGAGAAGGTAGAGATAATAGTAAAGGAGAGAGAGAGAATACTAAAGAGACATAGATAGATATAAAAGTACCATAGGGAAGATAAAGGGTAGATAGAGGAAATAGGAGACAAGATATATATAGAAGTAGAGATAAATGGGACAATAAAGGAGTAAGGTAGAGATGGGGAGAGAGGAGAGAGAGAGAGCATTAAGAGAGGAATTTTTTAAGGGAAATATGAGAGAGATACAAAGAGAGAAATTGAGAGATAATGAGAAACATAGAGATTGAGAGGGAGACATAGATAGAAGGAGTGTCTCTCTCTTTCTCTTCCCATCTTTATACATATATCTCCTCATCTCTACCTCTCTTTATATATAACTCCCTATCTCTATCTTTCTATCCTTCCAATGCTCCCTCTCTCATTCTCTCCCTCTTCCCTTTCCTCTCTCCTTCCATCTCTCTTTCTCTCTCTTCCCCCTCCATTTTTCCCACTACCTATCTTTCTATCTCTCCCTCTTTTGAGATCTCTATCTCTCCCTATCACTTCCTCTTTCTATATCTCTATTTTATCTCTATCCTCTCTCCATTGAATCTCTCCCTCTCTCCCTAAATATATCCTTTTGTCTCTATCTTCATATATATCTCTCTCACACACACACACACATACAAACTCCATTTCTCCCTCCTTATCTTTATCTCTCTCTCCCCCTCTCTATTTATCTCTTCATCTCTTTATTACTTATCTTTATCACAGGTTATCTCTCACTCTTTCCTTCTCTACATATCCCTCTCTCTACCTCTCTATATATAACTTCTTATATATTTATCTTTCTATCTCTCCATCCCCCTCTCATTTTATCCCTCTTAATATCTCTATTTCTCCATCTCTCTCTCAACCCCTCTATCTTTCATAAGTTATATATATCTCTATCTCTCCTTCTTTCTATCCCTATCTCTCCCTCTTTCTATCCCTGTCTCCCCCCCCTCTATCTCTCTATTACTCCCTCTTCTATATCTCTTTACTTTTTTCTCCTCTCTATTTCTCTACCTCCCTCTCCTTCCCTCTCTATCTCTCTCCATATATCTTTCTCTCTCTCTCTCTCTCTCTCTCACACACACACACACACACACACACACACTATCGACACACACAATAACACACACTCCCTATTCCTCCTCACTATATCTAACAACTAATGATTATGTGTCCCTTAGGAGTTATGCCTGTGTTACTACATGTGCTTCTACTGATTAAGGATATGATAATTCACCTTTCAAACCTCTTTAGTGTACCCATTGCACACTTAAGGAAGATAAAGAAGATATAAAGAGGAAAAGGGAGAAAAAGAGAAAGAAAGGAAGAGAGAGAGTGAGGGGGGGGGGCAAAGATAAAAATGGACATGGATATAGATAGGGATAGGGAGATACAAAAAGTGTAATACCCCTCCTCTTACTGTTTGGATTTATTATTTTTCTATGCGTTTGTTTTCTACTTGTGACTATGATGATACTATTATTATTGGATTTGGTTGGTTAGATGTTTGATGATGATGTTATTTCATTATGGACATGATTATTTCATACGACATTATGGTTGGTTATATTAGTTGATTTTCAGAATTATGATATGATGCAGTGATTTAATTAAATATGTTATGAGATGATTGTTAGTTAGAAATGTTAATTTATTGGTTATATTATAATTGTTAGATTAGGTGTGATGAAGGACAATATAGCATCACTCGTTCGCGAGTGCCCTGTTATGTTGCGATTCCTTCTCACAATGAAGTGCTTTAATTTAATGCTTCGATTATATATATATATATATATATATATATATATGTATGCACATGTACACAACTTCACTTGTATGCAGGTATTGCAGGTACAAGTCTCGATTCCACCTGCTTCGGCAGGACAGGGCGAGCACCAATAGCCCAACGGTTAAAGGTTGAAACGGAGGTGACGATGAAGTCATCTCGTCCCATGATGTCAGATCATCTCGTTTATTTGGTATTGTTCATTTTTGTGTAATTTTCCTCATTTGTGTTTTGTGTTATGTGTTTTGTCGTATTTTATTTAAGGTGGCATTTTATAAGTTATGATTTATTTTAATGATTGAAATAATTGTTTATTTTCATGTTAGACTAAATTGTATTTAAATATTTAAATGATTTAATTATTTTTGAAAATCATATATTTCAATTAAATGATAATTAAATATTAAATGTGTTTTAATTATTTTAATCAATTATCTGGTGGAGGATAATTATTAGAATAATTTATTTAAATTAAATAAGTAATGTGATGTGCAAGTAAAGTTGCAAAAACATAAATTAAAACAATAAAACAAATAAAAGACTGAAAAAGATTGTGAGAACAAATAAGAATACAAATCTAATTAAAAAGCTTGCTTTTAAAGAATGATTTTCTTTTATTTTTGATTTTGGAGAGTTTTTGGGAAGAGAGGGTCAATATCTTTTATTTAATTAAGAATTGTTGCAAGTTTTCACACACAGAGGATTATGGTTACAGAGGTTGCACAAGCTATTGGCTATGTATTTCTGAATCTTAGAAAAGATTTTTCAACCTTTTGCTATATTTTGAGAAGAGTTTTAGAAAGGAACGGGGAATCTGTTACTGGTGTTGCTTTGGAGAAGTCTTCTGAACAAAGGATCGGATTCGAGTTTGAGCACAAAATTTTGTAGAAGAGATTTTGAAGCCGGAACGAGGAGCTTTGCGTAGAGGCCATTGGATTTAGGCATTCAACATCAGAATTTCGAGAGCGCAGGACTCCAGCTTCCACCTTCTTTCTTCTTTGTTTGTTTTAAATCTGTAAGGAAAAGAATACAAATGTGTGTTAGAATCAATCTTGCTTGTAAAAGAATTTTGTTTCTAAAAATTAGATAAATAGAATATCTGTGAGAAAACTCCGTGAAGAAACGTTTGATAACAAATTTCATCTGATGGAAATCCTCAATTTATCTATGATTGATCCTTTGAAAATGAATAAAGGTTGACTTTATACTCCTTTTTATTTAAATATATGAATATATATATAATACTGTGCTTAAAATTCGAATGAGAACTCGTTCTGTAACTGAACTAAATTTTGTGGAAAATATATATATAATTTTAGTATGAATTATAAATCTGTCTGTATTAATATATTAATTTTATTTTTGTTTCCTTTGTCATCTTGAAAGAAAATTTTAATTTATGTGATATTTTGGGATTCGAGCCGAACCAGTACATGGTCGGCCGTACTGCATTGGAATTTATTTATTTTTGTCTAAATGAATGTTATTAAATAATGAGAAATGAAATTTTATTTTTAATTAAAAAAAAATTTAATAAAAGTTTTTGGAGGAGTGGGAGGGACGGCGCTGGGCTGTACCCCCCAGCCCCCCCCACTGTGGCACGGACTGCTGCGTGCTTGGCCAGTGGAGACTGCTAACCTCCCCACTTGGTCTTTGTATATTGAATTTGTTTTTTTTTTTAATATATATAAATTTATATATATATATATATATAAATATATAAATATATATTTATATATAAATAAATAAATATATATATATATTCATATTTATATTGATGTTATTTTTATTTGTTTTTATAATTATATATATATATATATATATATTTAAATATACATATATATATAATTATTTTTAAATATATATTTATAGAAATAAAGAAATGTAATTTTCTTTAGAAATAAAATATTAATGATTTTTAGTATAATAAAATTTATTCTGTTATAAATAATTTTATATATAAATGTTAATTGGCATGAATCGTTATTATATTTATTCAGTGAGGCTATATTTATTTTAGATATTTTAATATATATAGATATGTATATTGTTTTATTCTATTATAATTATTTATTTTACTTTGTTTCAAAAGGGAATAATAGATTGTATGGATTATTTTGAATAAAATTGATTAATAGGGTAAAATATTTTTATTATAAAATATTTATGGTAAAATTCTATTAAGGAAACTGAGTGTATGTAATAGATGAAAAGTAGATTGTTTGTTTTGATGAAATGTGGATTATGTTGTTGAATTGTGAAACCCTATGGAATGGTCAGTCCTTCTTGTGCATCTTGATTATGGTTTTCTTTACTCTTCGATGTGGGAACCTGTTGTTGTTTTTGTAACCTTGTTCCAGAGGCTTGTTGTTTTAGAATGTTGTTCTCATCTTGGATTATGTTTTTGGAGTTATTTGTTTTATGTTAGGAAGGGTTGAACGGTTTGTTAAGACTTTTGGATTATGAGTTATTGCGAGAGGGTTAATGCCTCGCATGTACTTGTTGTGGTATTATGCTTTTTATGTTTTAGTTCAACCCTTGCCTAGTTTTGAGATATGTTAAGGGTCATAGGGAGAGTGGCTCTTCGTGGGCGCCGGCACCTCGGAAGGAGGAAGTGCTCAAGGGAACCCACGTAAGAGTAGTTAAACAAGTGATAACCTAAAAATAGTTTTTAGGGGGATGGGTAGTAAAACACACAAGATAATTAAAACTGGATTCCTCGTCTATGCATTAGGGCTACCGTAGACTAGTGATAGACTGAGTAGGCCGTGGTCAGCAAAGTCGTAGTCTCGTCTTCATGAGAGATTATTGACTCTGCATGAGCTACCCTATGGTGCTGGCGCCTCAGTTAGGAGGAAGGGCCAGGAGATCCATAGATGGGTGCCGACGCCTCAGTTGGAGGAAGTGCCAGGGGATCCCATGAGAGCTATGCGATGACACTCTCCACTAGACACCCTTGTTCTTATTTTCTTGTCGCCTCTGGATATTGTAATCTTTATGTTGTTTCTGATTTTAGGGCTAGGGGATCCATAGATGGGTGCCGGCGCCTTAGTTGAAGGAAGTGCCAGGGGATCCCATGAGAGCTATGCGATGACATTCCCCACTTGACACCCGTTTGCCTTGTTCTTGTTACCTCTGGAATTGGGTATTGAATTGTTGTTTCAGATTTATTTGGAAATGTATTCTGGATATTGTAACCTTTATGTTGATTTTGATTCTTGTGGTTTTAGTTTATGATTGCTATTTGGTTACTTGTATAAATTGTGATACCTTGCTTAATTGTGATGAGTTTCTTAGTTTTAACTTGTTATGTGATTTGTGAACATTGATGGTGGTTCATTGTATGCCTTGTGTGGTACTTGTTTGTTCTATGTTGTTGTTGAGTCGGTTTGACATTCATGGTCGGGTTCACTTCCTCGTCACCTCTGAGCACGGGGGGTGAGTTACTTGTAATTCACATGGTTGGGTGGAACGTGCTCCGCACCCGTTGGGTTCCCCATCAGCATCTTGTCTTCTCAGCATATCCAGTGGAGTTGTACCAGTATTCACTTTATATTTCAGATTTCAATGTATTTGTAGCATCCCACATGTTTGGGAAATTCAATGTAATTCAATTATCAGAGATTGTAATGTAATATTAAAACAATGATGTAATAGTTAGGATCATTTGTAACTCTATTAAGAGATTTATCATGGATGTAATTATGCGATGTTTGTTATTCTCGCATCATGGTTTTGGATGTATCCTTATTCATGGCTATTTTAATATCAATAATATTGTCGTAATCTTTATCTTTAATTCTGTTTAGTTGTTGCGATGTAACCTTGCGTGCCCCAGAGAACTAAGTGTGTTAATGTT
>VDFB02000013.1:228135575-228234742 GCA_007258455.2 Sequoia sempervirens
AAGAGAGAGAGAGGGGGGGTAAAGATAAAAATGGACATGGATATAGATAGGGAGATACAAAAAGAGAAAAGAGAGAAAAAAAGATAGAGAGAAAGATAAATAGAGATCTATGGAGAGATAAAGAGGGAGACAAAGAGATATAGAGAGATAGAAGAGAGATATAGAGGAGGTGAGACATGGAATGGAATAGAGAGAAAGATAGTGAGAGAGAGAAATAGAGACATAGATAAAATGGAGAGAGATAAAGAAAGAGAAGGGGGGAAGGAAGGAAATATAAAAAGAGAAACATCAGAGAGACAAAGGAAAGAGGAAAAACTGGAGATAATGAGAAACATATAGATTGAGAGGTAGATAGATAGAAGGAATGTCTCCTTTCGCACCTCCCTCTCCTTCCCTCTCTATCTATTTATACAAATCTCCCTCTCTATCTCTCTCCATATATCTTTCTCACGCACACACACACACACACACACACACACACACACACACACACACACACACTCCCTATTCCTCCCTCACTATATCTAACAATCCAAGGACTATATGTGTCCCTAGGGAGTTATGCTCAGGGTACCACATGTGTCATTTGATTAAGGATACGATAATTCACCTTTGAAACCTCTTTAGTGTACATATTGCACACTTAAGGAAGATAGAGAATATATAAAGAGGAAAAGGAGGAAAAAGAGAAAGAAAGGAAGAGATAGAGTGAGGGGGAGGAAAAGATAAAAATGGACATGGATATAGATAGGGAGAGGGAGATACAAAAAGAGAAAAGAGAGAAAAAAAGATAGAGAGAAAGATAAATAGAGATCTATGGATAGGTAAAGAGGGAGACAAAGAGATATATAGAGATAGAAGAGAGATATAGATATAGAGATAGAGATAGAGGTAGAGATATATAGGAATAAATAGGGAGAGAGAGAGAGAGAGAGAGAGAGAGAGAGAGAGAGATAAAGTACCATAGGGAGAGAGATAAAGAGAAATAGGAGACAAAGATATATAAAAGTAGAGAGAGGGGTAGATAAATAGGGACAATAAAGGAGTAAGGTAGAGAGATAGGGAGAGAGAGGAAGAGAGAACGTAAGAAAAATATATAGAGAAATATGAGAGAGATACAAAGAGAGAAATTGAGAGATAATGAGAAACATAGAGATTGAGAGGGAGACATAGATAGAAGGAGTGTCTCTCTCTTTCTCTACCTCCCTCTCCTTCCCTCTCTATCTATTTATACAAATCTCCCTCTCTCTCTCTCTCCATATATCTTTCTCACGCACACACACACACACACATACACATACACACACACACTCCCTATTCCTCCCTCACTATATCTAACAATCCAAGGATTACATGTGTCCCTAGGGAGTTATGCTTAGGGTACCACATGTGTCATTTGATTAAGGATATGATAATTCACCTTTCAAACCTCTCTCTCTCTCTCCTCTACCTATCTCCCTCTCTTTCTCTCCCTCCCTCTCTTTATATCTCCCATCTATCTATCCCCATCTCTCCCTCCCTCACTCCCTCTATATCCCCCTATCCATCTCTCTATCTGTGCGTCTCTATCTATTTTTCTCCCTCTATCTCTCGACACGTCTCCTTCTCTCTATCCATTTAGCTCTCTCCCTCTCTATTTCCCTCTACCTCTTCCTATACCTCCATATCTATATCTCTTTACCTCACTATCTTTATCTCTCCCTCTCTATCTCTCTCTCTCTATATATAACTTCCTATGTCTATCTTTATATTTCTATTTATTCCTCTCTCTCCTCTCCATACCCCTCTCCATCTCCATCCCCATATCTATCTTCCTCTTTACCTCTCTCTCACTCTTCCCCCCTTTATATCTCCCTCTTTCTATCCATATCTCTCCCTCTATCTCCCTCTCTTCCTATGACAAACATAACATGATCCTACTACTAATGAAGCCTGATTATCTTCTTGATTCAAAGGTTTTGTTTCTTTCATGTTTGGATACTTGTAAGTGGATGTATATTTCATTTGAAGCTATCACCTCTCCATTGAGACCTTTGTTGCACAAAAAAAATCATTTACTAAATGGCCTACCATTTAGTCTCTTGCATTGCATAGATGTATGCAAAATAAAGATAGAAAATTTTTGTAATGGATATTCTAGACCTCTTCGGCGTACTTATTGCACACCAAGGTGCAATTGCTAGTTAAGTTTTATTTTTTACTTTACATTGTCTCTATCTCTCTCTATATATAACTTCCTATGCCTATCTTTATATTTCTATTTATCCATCTCTCTCCTCTCCATACCCCTCTCCATCTCCATCCCCATATCTATCTTCCTCTTTACCTCTCTCTCACTCTTCCCCCCTTTATATATCCCTACATATCCCTTTCTCTACCTCTATATATATAACTTCTTATATATTTATCTTTCTATCTCTCCATCCCCCTCTCATTGTCTCCCTCTTAATATCTCTATTTCTCCATCTCCATCTCTCTCTCAACCCCTCTATCTTTCCTAAGTTATATCTATCTCTATCTCTCCTTCTTTCTATCCCTATCTCTCCCTCTTTCTATCCCTATCTCCCCCCCTCTCTCTCTATTACTCCCTCTTCTATATCTCTTTACTTTTTTCTCCTCTACCTATCTCCCTCTCTTTCGCTCCCTCCCTCTCTTTATATTTCTATTTATCCCTCTCTCTCCTCTCCATACCCCTCTCCATCTCCATCCCCATATCTATCTTCCTCTTTACCTCTCTCTCACTCTTCCCCCCTTTATATCTCCCTCTTTCTATCCATATCTCTCCCTCTATCTCCCTCTTTCCCTATGAAAAACATAACATGAGCCTACTACTAATGAAGCCTGATTATCTTCTTGATTCAAAGGTTTTGTTTCTTTCATGTTTGGATACTTGTAAGTGGATGCATATTTCATTTGAAGCTATCACCTCTCCATTGAGACCTTTGTTGCACAAACAAAATCATTTCCAAAATGGCCTACCAATCGATCTCTTGCATTGCATAGATGTATGCAAAATATAGACAAAATTTTTTCATAATGGATATTCTAGACCTGTTCGGTGTACCTATTGCACACCAAGGTGCAATTGCTAGTTAAGTTTTATTTTTTACTTTAAATTGTCTCAAATTAAAATAGAAAAAATACCCACCTTTTCCAAAAAATATATTAAGTATTTCCCACATATGGCTTTTCCCTCAAACAAAATTGTTGTTTTCGAAGCTTTTTGATGGCTCTCCCATTTGCTGCTATGGTGTCGGACTTGGATGGAGTTTCTTCAGGTAGGAAGGCTTACAATGGGTGTGGTGGGAAGGAAGCTTATAAGAATGCAGGGTGTGGCGGGAAGTGATGATTGTAGTATTTGGTTTTTTTCAGATTTGAAGAAAATATTATGCCCTAGCTGCCATTTTCTTCATCCCGTGGGCTGCCATTTTCTTCAACCTGTGGGTCGTCTCCAAGCAAACAGGTAAAATTTTAAAAAACCCTAGATCTTGTCAAAATTCCTTACTCCCCTGCCTATGTTGCATGTTGTATTGTATTATGTACCCTGTGATAATAGCAGGCCAGGAAACGTTAAATATCATAGAATTGTCTCTTACATTTAGTAATCATTCAATATTCTTAAAAGTTAAAATAGCGTGATCTGCTCTCTCATAAACTATCTTTCACCTCATTGAAATTAAAATTTAGTGAATCCTTGAACTTGTAGAGATTTTCATTGTTTGCACTTCCCAAATCTGTAAAGAGTACAACTTACGTTTGATAGACTTGAAGGGGAAGTACTTAAAATTTTTATGAGGATGAGCAAAGGTTAAACATGCAACAGTGCCACTTGCTAGTTCCATGGAGTGTGGTACAATAATATCTGAGATGCGTCAAATGCTTAGTAGCTCTGCATATGTGAACAAGTTATTTTCTGTTAAATCAAACAAGCTTTCCACTGCTGGTTTCCACTATCTTAGAAAATCACGTTACAAACCATGTGAAGGCAACATAATGGAGGAACAGTGACAAGATTCCCACTCTAAGCTATTTTTTCTAAATTGATTCTCTGAAATTTCTTGCAAAATAAAAATAGAATTAGATGTAATGTTTCTGGATTGAAGCATGTGTATTTATTTGGTATCGACTTAAATGATAGTGTCCTATCTTGTGTGTTCATGTGTGTATGTGTGTACCTTGTTTGTTTTGTTATGTGTTGCACATTTACACACCTTTGCTTTCTATGTTGTCTTGGGCAAGTGTTCGACACATGCAACCCTATGCACCTTTTCTTCTTGTGCAACCCAAAGAAACTTATGCACATTTTCTTTTAGCATGTTGCTATGTGCACCCTATGTAATGTTTCTTGATCATAATCTTTGGGATGTATTTACACAAGTCTCAAACTATGCCTATTGCCTATGCATTTTGCATGCTATCACACAAACCTCTATGCAACCTTTCTATTTGTGGTAGTACTACAGATATGGTTAGATTTTAGTTGGATGGTTCCTACGCTTATGGATTGATCTTTGTCACCTTACACATTGTTCTTCATTTGTGCTTGTGATTTTTTTATGCTAAATTCTTTGAATGACACTGACTCCAATTTTATAATTCTATGAGGATATTTTATACACTTGGTAATTGAATTTTCATGATTGATTTGGGCTTTCTTGCAAATTCTATGCAAGTGGTTAATTATTTGGAAACCAGTCATTCTTTAGTTCAATTTATGTCTTCTCAGAACCTCAATTATATTTGGTTTGTTGAATCTTAGCAAGTTTATTTCTTTCTTATTAGTTCACAAATGTGTGGCAAATCTCAAGTCTTGTGTTTTTTTCAATGGCATATTTTTTTTGAAGGGTGATTGGTTATTCGTGACCTTAGGTTGGTACTTTTGTGATTGGGTAACTTGGTTATTGCTAGGATTAGATTTTATTGTCAGTTTTGCTTGATCTGATAAAACAATCTTTGTGTCATCTTAATCCGATATTTTGGTGCAAATTTGTTCATGTTTCAAGATCAACTTATGTGGTTATAGTGTGTTGGTTAGGAATGCTCAATACACCTATGTTCAAGGTTTCAACAGTTTTGGTTAATATAGCTAAAAGTTATAAATACATTAGAATGCGAGGGAGGTGATTAGAATGAATACATTGAATTTATCTAAATACCAACATTAAATTGCACCAAAACTATGTTTAGTTAATTCAAGGTAAAAGTATAAAGGAGTGCTAGTCAGCCAAAATCAAAATTAGAAAGGGATAAGTTCACATCCACGAGATCATCCCGATATCCACAATCTTGTCCTAGAATGAAATAATGATTAGATCCAAGTGAAAAATGACTAAATGGAGGTAGATGCATAGATAGTTGTGATAAACAAATAGGTATGATGAATGCATAAGAGTGTATAAATGGATAGGGTAGTGCTAAATTTCTAAGAATGTATATATAAGGATGACCCCAATTTCTCACAATATCATGTCATTTGTCATTATATACATATATTAAGACATTCTCTCAACATACACACAAAACTAAAATGAAAATTGCATGAATATGTAATTTCACCACTACAAAATGATATCAATTAATAATAGACAATATAAACAATTTAAAAATAGAACCAATTAAAAATTACAAAACAAATTTTAGAATGGCATCTTTTTCAAAAAATACAACGCCATTTATCATGAGAATGCTAAATCACCTTGTTTGGTCATGTCAAGGGAGTGAGAAATAAAAAGTAACTTTATCCATAAGTAGAAAAATGAAATTAGAGTTGACCTTCAATATTGCTAGACATTTCTTAAACTCTTCATTTTGCAAGCACTCTGTCAATCATGTCCTCACATGTCATTTCAAAGTGGTCACCCACAATACCAAAATTCCAGAATTACAATTGCCTATGTTGAAGTATTTTGTTGTTAGAATTAAATAATGATACCTCATCCGTCTTTGTGCACCATTTATTTTGGCTTTGGCTCATTTTGGTCTGGAATTTTCTTGATCAAATAATGACATCAGTATGATTAATATGACTTAGCTACAAATAGAATTAATCATAATGTCTTGAAACAAATTCACGGGGATCATAAGGAATCCCAGACCTCTAAGTTAATGAATATTTTGAAAAGCATTTGGCATGGAAAGATATTTTATTTTGGAGTTAATATGCAGGTCATCAGTTATTTCAGCATTAGGAATTGGAATGAAGAAAGATCGTCCACTAAAGCTTCCCCATCATCCTTGTGTCTGCCATCTTCACTTGATTTATTTAAATCATCTTCTTGGAGAATCTCTTTCTGTTCAAATTGCTTTTGTTCTGTGAAATGTTCTTCAAAAGCTACATAAAGTGGATTTACATGTCTATCTTATAGGTTTTCCCCTATTATAGTTGAATTTGTAACCAACTGTGATCCATAAAATTATTGAAAATCATCAGTCTTCAGCTGGGAAATCAATTTCCTCTTTGGATGAATCTTCTGAAATTGATTCCATTGACAACCTGTCATAGCTACAACACTTGAGTATAATGGAGTGTGTAGGTTTAAATAACGTCCCTGATTCCATTGGTAACCTGTCATAGCTACAACACTTGAACATAGAAGTGTGTAAAAGTTCAAATAACCTCCCTGATTCTATTGGCAACCTATCACAGTTGCAACACTTGAACATAGAAGACTGTAGAGGTTTAAAAAAACCTTCCTGATTCCATTGGCAACCTGTCACATCTACAGTACTTGAAAATAGAAAGTTGTAGAGGTTTAAATAACCTCCCTGATTCCATTGTCAACCTGTCACAACTATAGCACTTGAACATAATAGGAAGTTTCAAAGGTTTAAATAACCTCCTTGATTCTATTGACAATCTAGTGCAGCTGCAACACTTGAAAATAAAATATTGTAATGGTTTAAATAACCTCCTTGATTCCATTGGCAACCTGTCACAGCTGCAACGTTGAACATAGAAGGGTGTGTATGTTTAAATAACCTTCCTGACTCCACTGGAAAACTGTCACAGCTGTAGCAATTGAACTCTTGAAACCAAATGGTTTTCATCCTCTAATCTCCAAAAAACCTAAGGAATTTTCATCCTCATTTATGATTGCTTGAACATAAGTGCTTAGGGAAAATTTGACAAGAGTTTACAAAATATAGAATACTACTTCAAAGAAAATAAAAAATATAGCAATGGCCTTAAAGGGTTTAAGAAGTTAAAAAACAATGCTGAGAATAAATACTCACCTTGTGAGAAAAATATTTTTAGAGAGGAAATCCATAGAGTCTAGGAATAGCTTGTTGAAAGAATGAACAAGGAACCCTTTGCAACTTGTTGTCATTGATGCCAACAATGTTTGTTGTCAATTTTGATTGATCTGATAAAACAATCTTTGTGTCATCTTAATCCGATATTCTGGTGCAATTTTGCTCATGTTTCAAGATCAACTTATGCGGTTATAGTGTGTTGGTTAGGAATGCTCAATACACCTAAGTTCAAGGTTTCAACAGTTTTGGTTAATCTAGCTGAAAGTTGTAAATGACAAAAGTTCAGAAAACTATATTTCAGATTATCCTTTTTAAGTTCCTTTCTCTTTTATATTAGTTTGTTGTTTCTATACAACACAGATCTATCATGTTGACTAGTAAAAGCAGTATGATTACATGGTTGCTTTGTGATTCTAATTTTTGATTAAATGGTTGTTTGATGATCTCATTGTAAATACAGGAGATAAATGACAATGTGACTGATATACCTATAGGGGCATCTACCTCAACCCCTATGACTACAACAATATCCTGGGTGACCACAAAAGGAACGCAAGAAGTTACAATCTTGCTCACCTCAGAAGGAAATGTCTTGAAGGATGAAATGGGGTTGAAATTCTTTCACTTCATTTTTCGTCGTGTAGAACAATTATTTGGTAGTACCATTCAAATGGATTGGAGGAAGCAAGCCAATGCTAAGAAAGATGAAATATTTAAGGATGTCATAGTAGCATTTGGAAATCTTGGTTTTAATAAGGAATTTATTTTAGATATTTCTCGAAAATACATTCACTCTAAATGAGACAATCTACGGTCAAAGCTAACAAAAGACTTAAGATATCCACATCCAGCTTGGATCACAGACCAAGTGACATGGGATGAGCTTATGAAAGATGCCAAATTTAAGAGGAAGGCCCATAATAATCCAAACTATAGGCCATCTGCATGACTAGGATCTAAAAGATGCCTCCGAGATACAACAAAAGCAACCCAAGCTAGGGTGTCAAGTATTGGATCTCATAAATTAGGATCTGGTGAGTACAATAGCATTCGTGGTGGCTTGGTAAGTCAATATTTTCATCTATTGTATTCTTTATTTCATAAAAAAGTCATGATTAACTTGTGAGTTAATTGTATCTTATGAGTCATTATACCTTATAAATTTGGTTATAATTGTTTATGTAGGTTCACCAATTTCAAAAGGAAGCTTCAGAGGACCTCCTAAAATATGCTTTACTACATGGTTCCAAAGGCCTTCGACAACATATGCTAGATCAAGGGGAGAAATTAGTCACTAGTCATGAATCTGAGGTAAGTTCTTTGCATGATGGGATATAATAAAATTTCATATTTTGCTTTCATTTCCATTGCAAAACAAATGATATAGATATTGAAATAGATAGATACACCTAGAATTATAATAGTTTCTTTTTTGCATAGAGAAATGAAACAAGCAAAGCTAAAACTGTGATTTGATATGTTATTTTAATGAGTTAAATTTTGTTGTGTATAGGAAGCCCAACAATCCAACTCATCAGGTAGTGAGCATGAAGAGGAGCTAGAGGAACATGAGGAGCAAGTGGGAGAAGAGAATAATGAGGAGGGTGTCCAATGTGATGAACAATTGACACCCACAATTAGAATAGTGCCTCGTATTAGTATAGTTCCTCGTAGAAAGAGGACATAAAGGAAGAGGATGGATAGAAACAAATTAACAAAAGACATGTTTGCTTCTTATGTTTGAGTCTATTGTTGTCTAATCATGTGGGATTGATCGTGGATAAGAAAACAATAGAATATATAGATTAGAATGCTTTTTTTAGCTCTTAGGACTTATTGGAAGAAAAGAAGAACTTAACAAAATGATTTTTTGCAAGATCTTTTATGTTCCTTACATCGATTATTGCAAGCAACTTGCCTAGTTTTCATTCAGACGAAAAAAGTTCCCTGGTTTTATACAATACATTGTTCATTGCCTACTTTATATATATATAATGTATATAGTGTTTCATGTACAATTCATTTTGTGAAGTCTAATCGCTGGTACAAGAGAAAAGTTCAAAGTACTTTCTATAGTTTAAGGATTTTCCTTAAACTACTCACCTCCAAAAGAGGACATTGTTATTCAAAGTAATGCACCTAGTGACATCTACATATTGGTATCAAGGGAAAGTGGTAAGTAGATTGTTTATAACTCTAAATTTGTTACATCCTTGTGGTTCTCTTTATTGTCATCTTTATCTACTTTACAAGTTAGCATGCGTAACTAGATAATCCAGAAACTCTACTCAAACTGATTTATGTTTGTTCTATTTTGTAGGATGAGATTGCTTCTAGGAAGGAATGGAAATGAAGAGGTAACATTAATCAGCGCTTGTTTGATATTTCCTAATTATTTCATTATCTGGTGGTGTGACTGTAAATACACAAGTAATTCAGTTATCAGAATGGTGAATCTAAAGAACCTTTCAAAATTTTCACATTTGTTTTCATGTCTGTTCTATCACCAACTAGCTTATGATTGGGATAATTAGTAATCCCACAACATAGATTATTAGAACCTTAACAATTTTGAACGTTAGTCTAGCACCACAAATGGCTATATTTTCTTCTATGGGTCCCAACATTATCACTCTAGGCATCATCAAGGTGAGTTACTGTGATCATCACTTCCAGATCATGAGATTCATTCTAAATTGTAGTCTAATTTGTCTATTCTCCTGACAGCAGATCATTCCATTCTATAAACAAGTTGGCTTGGGAAAATTCAAAATTCCCTTGAATATACTTGAAGGATTTTGACAAAAAATTTACACACAAAACCTCCTTCAAGGAATGTTGAATAGGTCTACAATCAACATATATATACTGATATCTTGTACTTGAAATCCTACCCTTTTTTAATGCGGGGCAGAGAAAAATAGCTTGACTGAAAATTGTGCACTGTCACATAATATAAAACACTATTATTGAGCTCTTTTGGACTTTAAGATCGCCCCCTTAGGTGACTGTCATGTGCATTTGACTAAACAATGTACCATAAAACCCTATGTTGCATAGTCATATGCACTATATTCAGTCACATTTAACCCTGCACAAGCTGCACACATTACAAAGGCTTTCAACAGGGTTTGTAACTATGCATCAAATTCATTCATGAGATTACTATCCTTGCCACTGCATAGGTGTACTAGATAACAAGTCACTGTCTCTCAAAGATTGCTGCCCCTATCTCACACATATGCATTTCACTAATGGCTACTGTCTCTTGGTGACCCATGCATCCAAACTTTCATTTGGAATGCTCCTTGAAACCTTTTAAATTGTGACTCTCGAATGTTGTTCAGGGTTTTAGCTTGAACCTTGCCCACATGTGAGACTGCTACTCTTTTAAAACCCTTTTCAAGTATTAATAAGATGTTCCAAGGATCATACTTTCAATGTGGAATCAAATTCATACACCTGATCATGCTTTGATTCAATTCATTTGGTTATCATATGAATCTTCTCCCATGTATATGCTAATAGGGCAATAAGTGGATTGTGACTGTGATGAAAAAGTGAAATCTGCCCTGCAACACCTTATTGACTGTCCATGCCAACATCAGCTCCATTATACATTGCATGATAGGAATTCCACCTCCACTTATAAGTCACATTTTCCCCACTAACTAAAATAGAGCCATAAAGATGTGAATCTGCAATCAAAACGTGATCTTGTTGCTTTATGGCTTCATGATCTAGGGGTTAAAAACTTCTGCCCAAAGGATGTACAATATTGATTGTTCCCTGACAACTTAAAATAACAAACACACTTTTACATCATCTAACCTCTCTGCACAATGTGTACATCAATTAAAATAAAGCACACTACTGAAAGAAATCAATGAAGATCAGAACACATCCATGGCTAAGATCAAATCTAAAGCTAAAATAATTTTCAGCTCAGAGCTTGACATTGACAGGCACGTGGAGATTCCTTGGCTTTTATATCATGTAGTTGTATTTAATTTTTCTTTGCCTTCTGCATGTATGATTGATATTGCTTGTTAGCTGACATTTGTATTCTATTTTAGCTGATTCTATGCTCTACTTATATTACATTTGTATTCTGTTTTGGTTGGTTTTGCATGTATGGTTGATATTACTCTTTCTAATGAATTTGTTGCAAAAACTCTTCTATTTCTTCTCTTTGTAGGCCATGAAACTATCTCCCTCTCCATGGCAATGAGTATCATGTTTCTTACAGAGTGTCATTGGGCAATGAAACAACTCCAAGTGAGTACTATTAGTAAGTATTTTTGGAACTTATTATATTTTGTTTACTTCCTTCCCTTGGGATTTAATGAATCATGTGCAGTAGGTATTGATGCAAAAAGGACTCCCCTCCCTCTACTCAAGAACCATTCACAAATTCAAAACCAAATAGATAATTATTGTCTTAATTCACTAAGATAAAGATTGCAAACAAATTTTATTTTATTTGATTCAATTTCAATTATAATCACAAGGCTTTTCATGGCCTCATCATTCCACACTTTATTTTCTACTTTTATATTTGGCAATCATTCTGCAACGTCTTCTCTTCCTTACAACTTTGTCTATCACCACATATCCAATATCTTTTTTTCTTTCAAATTTTAGGTTTTTATTGTTTCCATTGGTAGGCCTGGTGATTGCTAGCCTGAAGAGTCACTTGTAGATGAACTGCTAAGAGGTTTCTTGAAGCTAATCAATCTTTTCATGATAATTCCTCGTCATACTACTTCATTGTAGAATTAATTTTTTCACTCCCATTCATCCTTGAGAACTAAAATATAAGCTAACACCTTGGTTGAAGAGATATATCTATTTCTTCATTTGGCTACTTTTACCAGTCCTTTAAAGTTAGGAACTCCAACTTTGCACCTCAACTCTTGGACATGGGCTTGTGAAGACCCAAGGCAAGAGCGAGGATGATGTCACTAGCCGGGCCCCCTCATCTCAAGTTCATGCTCTAGGGGGGAATGACCTATGGTGAGGTTTGAGGTCTGACTTTGACTACCAACGAGAGGTCTCATATGTAAGTTTATCAATTAAGGGGTGTTTCTTATAATTCATGTTGAAATACTTCAAATATTGAATTGTTTTCCCGCTTTCCTATTTTGTCTTTTCAGTCATTTATTTCTGCTATCTATATATATCTGTCATAGGATTTTTTTCCTTGAAGAGCATTAAATATATTTTTATGTCTAATATGACAAATACTTTTCTGTTTCATTGTTTTAAACAATTGAATGAATGGAACTCCTCTTGACTGGAAATAAATTTGTTACACTATAAAATTGAAATTTGATCATTTCATCCTATAGAAAGGCCTTTATGCTTTCAGGCATTGGGGACAAAAGGAGTTCTTAGTATTAAGTCTGAGATACCTTGCATTTTCTCATTGCATGTTTTACTTGTTGATTCTTGCAGGTAATTCATGGTCTGGTGGAAAAATTATGGAAGTTGTCGGTGTACCATTTGTTTCAGTTGGAGATAACTCAGGCTATTATATAAGGTCATCTCATGTAAGATTCAAATGGTTTTGTTTAATTAGTATAGGGGAAAAAGGATAATGAACTTTCTTTGAATATTCTAGTAGTCATATCTAGCATAAACACTTTACTGAAATTTATAAATAACATTGCTCTGATGTTTTCTGATTGCAGGAGCCAGAGTTTTTCCTTAGTAGACAAGCAAATATTATGTTTAAAGGGAAGAGCATTGGGGCATTTGGAATTGTGCATCCTGAGGTAGTACAATATGCTGGCATTTTTTAATGTTAGAATGTTAATCTGTTGATTGTTAATAATTATAGTATAAATTATCTAAAGGTTGTCTTACATTTGCTTTCAAGTTGAAGAGCAAGAAGAATGTGTTATTAGCATGCAAATTTTATCTGGAATCAATTCCAACATTTGAACTCTAATCTAGGTAAGGGTGCTTAAGTTTGAACTTGTTTGAACCATTAGAGATTAATGTACTCTAATCTACTCATTTTCTGAAGAATCTATCTTTACGATTACTCCAAGTGGACCAATGGTGATTTTAACTATTTATACAAATCTAGTGAATGAGTCAAAAACACCCAAAGAATTATGGGCTAAGATATAGAAGCATCAAATTTAACTCAAGACAAGTGTGAGTTGTTACTCCAACGTATGTCAAAAGAGTATTCAACCATGTTAAAGTTTCCCTTGAGAACCCAATCTATAATGGTGAGGTTATACCTCATCCATTTCCAAACTTAGGTCATATTCAGAGGTGACTGGGATTATAGATAGAGCAAAGACCAAACAGTCCTCCTTGAATTTGAATGGTGACCCAAAGATAGTAGTTTCTCAGGTCAACACTAGTTTTGGCACTACTATGGCTGTCCTCTCTTTCCAGTCCATTATTTTGTGTCTTTTCCTTAAAGTGGGAGATGGCTGTAACTTCCAGTTCATGGTAGTTCTTCTCACAGCTGTTTCCTATATTTTACTCCTTGTTATGATAAAACTATCACAGCTTCCAAACTGTTCTTCATTACACTAAATTTCATAGAGATTTTCCTTGTCCATTTAGTTTTTTTTTTGTGATTGATTTACCTTAGCATCATAATTAAAATTGGCTTACCTGAGAGTTTTGGTTGTTCTGTGTGTTGGTTGTGTTGAAGTAGAATTTTATTGTTTATAATTTATAAAGTTAGAATTTCATGTATCTATCAGATCTTTTGGTTTCTAGATTTTTATACTTCAATTGGGATATTGGAGGTCATCAACTAGATTTTGATTTGGAAATTTAGAAGTCAATTTCCATAATTTAAATTTCCAATGTATTTCAAAATATTGTTTTCTACAGGGATTCGGTGAAATATATGAAGCTGGAGAAACTTTGGAACTGGCTAAGGAATAGTTTGAGCGAGTTGCATGGCTCTATCAAGGTGAAGAAGTTACTAGTACGGCTAACCAGTGCCAACTTAAAATTGCACAGTTTGTAGCCCAGCTTGAGCAGTAAGTTATATGAAAGAAAATATTTGTGAAAGTTTTTTGGGATCACATATTTTCACTTTTGGGCTATCAAATGCCCAGTGTAGTGGTTGCTTATAATTGGATTTTTTTTGGGGTTTGATTTGCAGATTTATTATTTTCAGTTAATGTGTAGAGACTTGTGGATTTGTGGTTCTTTAAATGAATAATGCAAATGGATTTACTTGTTAAATCTAATATTGTTTGCTTGCAGGAAAATTTTGCTTTCACCGTATTGATTATCTTAAAGGAAGAATTCAACTCTCTCCAAAATCATATCAAAATCTTGAAAGGTTGTGTTATGCTCAAAGACGATTTGGAAATCTTGTCGTTCATCAATAACAAAGTACATGATTTAGTGGATTGTTACAATGAAAAGTTATCAGCCTTTGAGAGGACCATACATAAGCATGCAAGAAGAAAGTTCCCGTTCTGAAGCAAAATTGTCCAGTCCAGACAATTGAGTCAACTCTTTGTCAAGCTACCTTGCCATGCTCGAAAGAGTTATGCTGGTAGTTGGGTATATTCCAATGGCTTTTAGGAAAATATTAACATTTTCTCTTTCCTAGAAATGAATCGTTTGTGTATGTCATGTTATGACGTACGTGTTGCTCATGATTGTATGAACAAGTTTATAAACTATAAATAAAAAAATACTTATTGGCATTTACTTTATGAATTTGGATTAGGATGCATTATTTTCTTTGTTTTTTATGAACATTATGCTTTGTGTATTCGACAACTGTTCATTGTTCCAACTTCAAAATCATTGATAATTTCTATTATAATTTTCCATCGCATTTGAAAAATAAAAAATAAAAACTCCAACAAATAGGAGGACGACGAGAATTTGAAAACATTGAATTGTTTATTTTTTTAATACATTTTTACATATTGTCTCTAAAGAAACAATTTTTACATATTGTCTCTGTAGAGACAATATGTCTTTAATCCCAACTATTGTCTTTAAAGAGACAAAAGTGAAATTGTCTCTAAAGAGACAAACGTGAAATTGTCTCTAAAGAGACAAAAATACTTCTATGTCATATTGTCTTTATAGAGACAATTTCATATTGTCTTTAAAGAGACAAAAATACTTCTATGTCATATTGTCTTTATAGAGACAATTTCATATTGTCTTTATAGAGACACCCCCTTAAAGACAATACTTGAGACAATAAACAACTTTTTTTTTGTCCCAAGTTAAGACAATTTACTCAAAAATTGTTTCAAAAATTGTCTTAAACCCCCCTTCTATGTAGTAGTGAACTATTATCATAGAACATAGTATAGAAAGGGAGAAAGATAATAAATATATGTGTAGAATGAATTTTACAAAGATGATTGTTAATGTCCTATATCATGTGAAGAAGAGAAAGGTGCATTAGTAGAATAAATAAGGGTTACACCTATACCAATAAGGTTATGGATTTGACATGCAATGATCAACATTGGTTGGAGGAATATCTTGTCACTCGATGATATGCATATAAGGGAGGTTTTCTTTGAATATATTTGAAACAAGATTTCTTCCATGTGAAGAGAGGAAGACCATTTGCATGGGAATTTAGGTAGATAATAAATACATGTCTAGGAGGATGAACTAGCTATTAGTAGGATTTATGAACTAATTTAAATGGGAGAGAAGAAGTAGAGGGAGTAGGAGACAACTAAACATGTTGGGAAGAAGGGTTCAATCCATGAAAATAAGAATTCATGGAGATAATAGCCAATGAATAAAGGAGAATTAGACAAAGAGTAAATTTGCTAACCTAAACCCATGGTATAAAGGTATAGTCTAGGTTCCACAAGAATATTAACTCTTTCATCCATTTTCCTAAAACCATTTATATTTTATCTAAGTTTAGAAAGGAATTTAAATCTATGGTTGTAATTATTTACCAATTTAGAAAGGGAATGAGTATCCACATCATTAGATAATTGATAAAAAAAGATGGAGTAATTCCACCAAAAGAATGGGGATCCATTTGGCATAGATAAATGTCAAAATGAGAGGGGCCAATTTTATATTCACCAATGTAAGAAGAGGTGAAGTCTAAGGAGTCCAAATTATCACCAAAATATGAGTTAAAAGAAGAATGATCTATGCATAGTATATAGTTAACAACAGGAGATACAAGTGGTGTCTCTACTATGAATAATATAGAAGATACCATTATAGTAGGCTGAATATATATAATGACTAATGTTTACAATCCAACATTGCTATTAATATAGTATGTGATCATAAAATCATTCTCTCCATATATGAACACGATGGATTGATGAAGAGAAGTGAGAGATGTGACCATTGGTTGAATCCACAATCTATCAAGTAAAATATTGTAATAAATATTCAATAGTATGACATGAAATAATATAAGGGTGATAAATCCCAATGACATAGGTAAAATAATAGTTCCCAAAGAATCTTAGTGGAGGCTTTCAATTGAATGAGATTAGAGGCATTACATGGATTTATTTGTTTTTGAAGGAAACAAATATTTATAATACACAATGAAGAAAAAGAGGATAAAACACATCAAATCAATCTTTGTGATGACAATAGAGAATGATCATGAGGCCAAGGAGGTGCAGTACAATGGTGGAATGTTGTAATGTGTTAGAAAAATTCATTAAATGTTGTAGGTTGTTCTTGGAGACCTAAAGCATGCATGAGGAAATAAAGATCTAAAATATTAGAAGAATGAGAGAGAATTTGAATAGTCATTAAAAATACAAAAGAAACTATTGGAGTTCAAAAAATTGTGTAAAAGGTAAATACAAAAGAGTTTTTGGGAGTTGAAAGGATATTGATAGGTTGGAACTAAATGTTTTATGACTACATAGTCAAAGGAAAAATAATGCAAAGGGAATCTTCATGTGCCATCATAGCATTCAAGTAAAACATGCTCAAAGACTTCATAATATGGGAATGAAAAATAGAACTAGCAAAGGAGAACACTTGACAACACATAAAATTAGGCTTAGCACATAAAAGACAACACAACACTAGCTCTAGGAGTGGGTAAAAGGCTAAGGATAGACTAAACTAATCCTCTTAGAGAGTGCTATGAGAGGCATAAACCATACTAATCCCATAAAATAATTTAATAGCTATAAGATATGTAATTTTTGACAATAGAAGATAAAGTAATAGGTTTATATTAAATGTAGTTGAGTATTTTGTTTTGATTGGATCCTCAATGGAAGGAAATTTTTCTATGAGACCTCACCAGTATATGAGAAGTGATACCCTATTCAATTAGATATGATCTATGTTGTTTTATTCTCTTTGCACATGTTAGAATCATTTTTGTGTGGGTTTTAAGAAAAATGTTTTCTTACTTGGAAAACCCTCAATATGATAACACAATAGTGTCTCCCAATTTTTGGCTAAATTGGAACATTGAAATTAATATTTTCAACCAAATTTTCACTTTCAATCTCCTATAGAAACTAAACCATTAAGAGTTTGAAGATGATGTGAACTAGTGATTTTTGAGATTTGGTGTAGATTAAATATTTTTAAAAAGAAGAAATGAAAAAGTGAAAATTATATTGTAGATTTTAATAACCTACTTTTATTGTTAAATATATGTTTTAAAAAGTGACATATACTCCATAACACATTTTTTTTTTTACAAAAATGATAAGATTATTAAAATGATGAAGCATAGATTGGTAAAAACAATATCTAGTATGTACATTTAAAAAAAAAAAACTTTCATATTTTATTTGTAGCTATTAATTTGTTGTGTGAGATTAGTACTAATGTAGAAATTTTAAATTTTTTCATAATACATAATTTTTTTTGCACATATCCAAATTACCTTTTATGTTGTTGAAGTAGTGACATTAATTTGTATTTTATAGATATTTTTTAAAAAGGATTCTCTATTTTTTATATTTTCATCATATGTAGAATATATACCTTGATGTTTGGTGTAAAACCTATGTAACTAGAAAATAGAAAATATATATTTAATAACCGAATTAAATATGTTCAAAATTATACTTTTTGGAAAGCTTATTGCAAGGGCTATGATCTTGCATATTATCATATCATGTTGATTCTATTTTTTGATCCAACCCAATATTTGAAAAAATAAATTGATGAAAACCTAAGGACCAAGGTTGAAAGGCCTATCCAAGGACCTTCATTCAAAGGAAACTTCAAATTAAGGTCTTTTACATGACTTGTGAAATATTAAAACATTAAAAATTTAAGGTAGCTTTGAATGGTAGTTACCTTCCTTTCAATGTGATTTTAGAGTCTTCTTTGAACAAAGGTACCTAAATTTCTAATGTCTTGCAAGAGAGACATGCCATTTTGTGTTTACCAATCAACTAGATTATTATGTATTCCCCTACATCACTCAAACTTTTATCTCATTTAATTTTTAAAAAATTAAGATAATATATGGATATAATTTTATCTATGTTGAGATCAATATTTTTTTTTGTTTTTTATCTTTAACAAGATAACAAGATTTTAGATTAATATATATTTTATTCTTTCAATAATGAAATTTTAAATATCACTAGTTTTTATTTCTACCTCTATATCATAATATTTGTACACTCTCTTAGAAAGTATTTATTATCAAAATATTTCCTCTTTTTACCATGTATCCTAGTTACCTATTGTTTTAGTAGTATTTTTATACCCCATTTATTTAATTTGACCATACTTTCAACTAAAAATTTCATTTTTTGACTCTCTTAAATACAAATTTTAAGTCTTGAGTGAATGTTGGTAGAAAACTATGAAAATAAATTATGTTAAATACATTTTATAGATAAGTAATGCCAAGTTGAATTCTACAATGACATCAAAGTGTAGATTATAATTCCATGAGCTTGTTGATTCTTACATTTTACCTTAAATTTGATACTAATTTACATGCTAAAATATTAATATTTACTAATAATAAAATATTTCTTAAATAACTAGCACAATAATTTTATTTCTACAAGTATATTGTAAATAAAATAGTTCAAAGTAAAAGAATAACTTTTAAGTATATAAAATAGCTCCTCATTGATATTTCTTTATATTTTTTAGATAAATGTTATATATATATATAGTTTTACATTGATTCCTAATGAGAAACATATAATTAAAAAAATAAGGGAAAAAATTTCATTTGAATATGTAATCTTTCTTAACTTCCTTTACATGCTTGCATAGAGAAAATAAATGCATACACATGCATAGGATGAACTACAAGAAACTAGAAATATAATTACTTTCTCTCATCTCATATGTACCCATCAAACTAAAAACAATTCTCTTCAATGCTATCATGTTGCAATACCTTAAATAAAATCTATCAATTAACACATATACCAAAGATATTTAAAAATAGTAACAAAAACCAAATATTTCATTCTTATAATTAGCAAGTGTGACACTAATTTAATGTATGAGATTATCTTGATGGATGCGCACACATAGAGTTTTTCTATTTACCTTATATGCTATTCTTCAATGGATATATGCATGAAATTTATTTTTTTAATCAAACTTATATCTCTTCTTTTGTATGCATAACACTTTCACAATTTTACACACTTTAACTAAGCAAATATGCATGTGACCTCTACATCATTAGCATAACCAATTATTGTTTATGGTCTTATTAAAGCTGAAAATGAAAAGAGATGAATTTAAATTAATACTTTTTTACTAAATTTGTGTCCATTGGACCCAATCACCAACACCTTCTAATAACTCACTCACAATATCTAAGTAAATAAATTATATAACTACTCTCTCTAACCCTTGGGCCTAGTGGTATATCTATATTTTATTTATAATATAAAGAATCCATTATGAACTAATGTTCTATGATATTTCTTATCTAGTGAAACCTCTTGAATAAAAACACACAACATATTTATGTATATGTGTAATCTTATACACATGTATACATATATATAAGGATAAAAGGTTACTTATAATTCAATTTCTTAAATAAATTATTAAGCTAAGTATGGTGAAATATATTGGATAAACATATTTAGAACTTACCTCAAATATAACATGAGTTTTGGACTTAGATTATTATTATGTTGTGATAGAAAAGTAGCATTTAAATTCTTGAAATGTGATATAATGTTTGAGACATGACACAACATAAATATAAGCATATAAGATTTTTGTGTGCAATCATAATATAAAATCTAATCCAAATAATGGATATCTGTTTTTCCACCTACACAAAGAGTTTGCCAAATAGATAAAACTTTGACAGAGATAAAAAGTGATACTATGGATCACTATAATAATATTTAAGAGCAAGCAGCTTCCTTGTTAATAATTAGACCCAAAACTACAAGACAATAAATTAACATAGAAATAATAGGGGCATTGACCAATAACATAGAGAAGTCGATGGTTGAGATTAACAAATGTTTTTAGTTTTGAAAGAGTAACGATGGGTTTAATGACCCTATAACTAATGTGAACACAAATAGAATATTGATCCTTAGACATGGATAATGTGCACTTGTAGACCAAGGTACAAAAACCCACGACTGTGTTATTTAATAAAAAAATTTAAGGTATTCAGCCCGGCTTTTAAGTTTTAATAAGAAAATCAACACCTAACTTCCGCAGAATCGGGCATCTCAGTGTATTTATATGTGCAATCTATGTAAGATTTGCAGGCTCTCAAGTAGTTCATTCATTTGCGATGGACAAAATGTTGGGTGTTGTTAATTATCTTCCGGAATTCCATTTCCTTCATACTCCCACTCTACTAGCTGGGACTGTTATTTTCCTTTTTGCCGCTTCACTTATTCCCACATTTGTTATTCAAGCTAATAGGTTGTCATCAACTGAGCACAAGAAATGGCCTCCATCTCCACCAAGGCTACCATTATTGGGCAACTTGCATCAGCTGAACAAGGTTGAAAATCTTCTTTCCACCTTGACAGACATGGCCAAAACATATGGTCCTGTCATGACAGTTTGGATGGGCCCATCGCCACTTATAGTCCTTACCGGCCAAGCTCCAATCTGGGAGGCCCTGGTTAACCAGGCAGCCAATTTTTCTGGTCGGCCCCCACAATACTCTAGGCAATATGTAACTGCCTCTTACAGGACTATGATTAGTTCTCCCTACAACGAGCATTGGATTAAGCTCAGAAGACTTCTGCACAACAATGTTCTTAGCCCTGCTCATGTTGCACTTCAGAGCTCTTCTCACCAGGCAAGTGTGAAGAAACTCATCAACAAATTAGAAAAGGAGATGAAAGAGAAGAATGGTGTGGTGAGGCCCTTTCATGCCTTGAAAATGATGGCTGTGAGTTTTGTTGCCCCCTTCTGCTTTGGCTTGGACTTTCAAGATGAAAATTTCTTGTCCAAGCTGGAAGAATTCATAGCTGAAGATATTGGCATGACTAAAACACAAGATATGTTTCTGGATACATTTCCTGTAACTCGCTTCTTTGTTCCTTCATCAATCAGAACATTGAGGAAATTGAAGACTCTTCGAGTCGATATTCTGCATCTCCTGTTGCCTTTTATCCGATTTGCTCGCAGTTATAGAGAATACTTGAAGCGAAGTGCTCCTAGCAGTTTCTTGAATTGTTTACTGTCCATTGAAGGGGAGGAAGGCGAAGATAAGTCAAAGTTATCCGATGAAGAAATAGCTTTCAACTTGTATGAACTGTTCGTTCTCGCAGTAGACAGCACATCTACGGCCATAGAATGGGCTCTGGCTTACCTGATAACCAACCCTCAAATCCAAGAGAGGGCTTATCAAGAAATAAGCCAAGCAGTGCAGAAAGGAAAAGTTGGGTTGTTCAATTTAGAGGATTTGAGGACGCTGCCTTACATGCAAAGTGTGGTGAAGGAAACTTTGAGAAAAGAATCGATTGCCCCACTTGGGATTATTCATCAGACGGAGAACGAGTGTAAGGTGATGGGCATCACCATTCCTGCAAAGTCACCAGTGCTCTTTAATCTACACAGTGTGTCCAATGATCCTGAGGTGTGGGAAGAGCCCGAGGAGTTCAGGCCTGAGAGGTTTTTAGGCAAGAATGAGATGGAAAAGGTGAGAATGGCATATCTTCCGTTTGGAGCAGGAAGGCGGGTGTGCGCAGGAATGGACGTGGCCAGCGTGTATGTTCCCATCACTCTCGCCAATTTACTTAGAACATTCGAGTGGGGATGTGCCAAGGAAGGTACTCTTCCCGATCTTACTCGAGATATTGCAAGTGTGCTCATGTCCATGAAGTATCCATTGGAAGCTCGAATCACGTCTCGTCCATCATAAGCATATGTCCTAAATAACAAACAGCAATGGATTGTTTGAACTTTTCCTGTATGTGTGCATCTGTTTGTCTACCTCCTCTATCTTCTGTTATGATATTTAGGTATTTGACTTTCTATATAAGCTTACCTCTATACTCCTATAATTTGAAGTTTCCCTGCTTGTGTGCATCTGGTTGTCTACGTCCTCCATATGATATTTAGGTATTTGACTTTCTATATACCTCTATACTCCTATAATTTAAAATTTGAAAGTTGAAATATATTTTCTTTTCTAAGCTATTTTCAAACTATTAATATATTAATATATTTTATGAAAGTTTCTGGATTCAAATGTGTAACTTTATTTAGATCGTATTCAGTATTCTTATTTAGATCAATTTTTCCAATCACACTCAGTGATCCATCATCAGGAAAAATAATAAAAAAAGAAGTGTAAATTTATTATTGAAACAAATGTAAGATATTTATTTTTTGGGTAAGAATAAAGTGTAAATTTATTCTTATAAAAAGTGTTGAAAGTGTGATATTATGTGGGGTGAATAGTCTTTATATTATAATTTGATGTTAAGATTTTTTTTTTGGGTTAAAAAAAGATAAACTTATTTTTGAAAAAAAGTGTTGAAAGGTATGATATTTAAGTAAGGTGAATAGTCTTAATCTTATAATCTGATCTCTTTATGAGTATAATAAAAATGTTGTTTCTTTATAATATTTTGTAGTAGAAAGCTTTTATATTGCAACATTTTGTATAAGAAACCTATCTTGTTTTTAGTTTATTTTATATAAGATTGTTATAATTTTTATATATAATTATAATGATGAAATATATATATTTATTTCTTTTTCTTTTATGTTTTGAATTTACGGTGATTATATTATTTTTAAATGTGTCAATTAGAAGATGGTATATATTTGCATATAAATTTGCAATTCAATTTATCCAATCTTATTCACATCAACGTTCATTCTCACAATATAAATTTCATATCTATTTTTATCAATTTATTAATCTAGTTTAGATTTAAAAGTGTAGAGTTAATCCCGGTTAGTTCTACTCTCACAGATATAAGCCTTGAACCTTTAAATCTATATTTCTCAATTTGGGACCATGTTTCTTGACCTTACTAACTATTATGAGATGACTACAACACAATTTCATTAAAATTACAAACTAAGATTGTATTTAAAGACTAACCTTAATTCCAAAAAGAAAACCTATGAATATGATTAGAAATTGATAAAACAAATTTAAATTAGGATGAATGTTTTGTTTAGAATCGTGCAACATGATTCTAATTTATAACTTGAAGCATTTAAATTAACATATTGTTTTGAATTATAAAGTGATATAAAATGTACAATTTTTAGTGTACTTTATATTTATATTTATATACTTTAAAACTATTGTATATTTTTATAAAATTAATAGTAAGGTTTATTTATTGAAAAGGGTTTACAAAATGAGGTGAGTGGACCTCCAATTTTAAAAATACTATTTCCTTCCTTTGATATTTGTCACTTAACTAACGCGAATATTTAGTACATAGAAAAATAGAGTTTTCAACTCAAGTTTTTAGTGAAAATAGATTAGTTTTAATGGGCCTCCTCTTTATGTCTTAATTTATAATCATAGAAAGAAAAAATATTCTATTTTAGATAGGGTTCTTTCCTTGAGTGAAATTATACCTTTTGAGTTGGGTAAACTTTCCTCTTTGGTGGATTTATAACTATACTTTAGTTGTCTAAATAGCAGTACACCTTTTGAGCAAGGTAAACTTTCCTCTATGGAGGATTTAGATGGTCAAATTTCCATTTTAATTTGGAAGTCTTCCTAAAATTACAATAATTAACCTATCATCAAACAATCTTTGAGGAAATATTTTTCTCACTTTTTCTCAAAATATGTCTAGGATTTCTACACCTAACCTATCCAACAATGAGTTAAATATCATCATTGAACTATAATGTATACCTATAATTTAATTTGAAGAGGTATAATTAGCTTTTTATAGTATTGAGTGCATCATTCCACCATTCCTTTCCACATAATATATATTAATACGATTTCAATCTCTACAATGATAGTTTAAATAGAAGTTTATATAGAAATATTCTAGCAAGAGGGAATACGATCTTATAAATTTTGTGGTGATATACCTTCTTCAAAATTTCTTCTATAATAGATGGAAAGCTTTGAATATCTTTGTTAGAATTGGCTATGGCTGCCAAGATCTATGGACCAAATGGAAAGCACAAAAAGAGAGAGAGAGAGAATATGACAAGAATAGACTATATTCAATGTCAACAATATAAGATGATTGTTTACAATGAGAGAGACCCCTTGGTTATATATCCAAGGTGAGAACATAGAAGGGCATAAGATTATGACAAGTGTCGTAATCTTATGACATGAGACAACTATGAAAAGCTATCACTCCACCTAAGGTGGAGAGATAATCACATGATTTGTCCACAAAAGGTGGAAATGATAAAATAATTACATGTCAAGTCCACCAAAAGTGGAAATTCTCCAACAACATCCTATGTGGTCCCTAAGTAAACTTAACTAAGGTGTAATTATGACCTAAGATAAGGTACAACACTTTTAATTACACCAATGCGCCCCCTTAAGTGCAACTTAGGGAGAATGTACACAAATGAAAACAATGCAAGATGGGTCTTGGATACTAGGTCATGTTAGGTACCCATGTACAAACAATGCAATCTCTCACAAGCAAGGAAAGGGATAAAAACTCATGGGAATAACTCCCCCTCAAAAGAGAGATGAAATACAAAAAAGAAATGCTCCCAATGAAGAATGAGAAGGTAAAAACCCCATGTGAGGAAAAAGGCCCCCCATAAGAGAGAAGTAGAAGAGAGACAAGGAAACCCCCCCTCAATGTTGAGTCTCCTGCAATGATGGTAGAAACTCGACATTGAATGCTGAAGATGATCCAATCTCGCCAAACAATGTTTCTCCCCTTAGGAAGAAACAAAACCAAGGATGTATGCAGGATGTCAGGAATATGGATGATGTATGATGATGTCTCTGAAGCATGCTCAAGTGTCTCCATGTTGATACCAAAAGTTGACACACTCCAAACAAGCGTTCTAGGCCACACTGCTGAAAGAGGACAATCCAACATCTAGTAGAGATAAATGTAGAACATGATCCAAAGACAAGGATATCCCTTTTGAAGACAAAGAAGCCTCCTCCAAATGTTGTCTAAAAGAATCCACACTCACGCCAATCTGTGAAGAATGATCATGTAGAGAATGAACAAGAGGGTCAAGGTGTTCGCTCACAACAACTGAAGAAGGTGCATCTTCATTAAAGATAAGATGGATGTCAATAATAGTGTCCTCCAAATTTGTAAGATGAGACTCCACAAAAAAGTCTAAAATACCTGTCAGAAAGTCATCCAAAGTAGCCATATCTTGAAGACTATGTACATCTTGTTGCACTAAATCACTAGGAGCCAAAACTGTAGCAACACAAGTATCATCAAGTACAACAATAGATGGAGGAGATGAAATGCATGGTTCAAGAACTAGATCTGATGTGAGAATCCCAAGTTCAAGAATCCATATGTCTCCTCTAAATCATGGTTCATGTGATCACTAGTCGAAGGAACAATGTCACCATCAGAAGTAAACTATGCAAAGGTATACAACTGAGATGAATGATCAACCACCCCAATAGCAATGATCTCTCAAGTCTCCAAGTCTCGAATGATGACAGAATTAGGAGTGAACTCCACAGTTCTCCCATCTCCACCATGTGTAATCTGATATATGGAAAGCAGATTGTTTGCCAAATGAGGAACACACAAAACATCCTGGAAAGTGTTTTCCCCAATGCTAATAGATCCCTTCCTTGTTACACTCATATATGTATTATTTTCCATCAAGATAGGAGACATAGAATAAGGCTGAAATGAAGAGAAGATAGTATGTGAAGATGCCATATGATGTGATGCTCCTAAATCTACAAGCCACCTCCCTGATCCTGGACCTGAATGAGCACAAAAAGCTTATACTTTATATTCTGATGTAGATGCTCTATCTTTGTCCTTTTTAGACTATTTTGAAGTAGAAGGAGAAGAAGATTAAGACATTCTAGAAGGAAAATCAATGTGATTCTTTTTTAGAAGATTTTTCAACTCATCAATATCCTTCTTATAACAATAGTGTTCTTCATGTCCATCCTTCTTGCAATATGAACAAAAAGGCCCTCCTTCTTAGATGATTCTCCTTTTGAAGAAGATTTTTTCTTTGATTGATCTAAATGTGGATTTACTTGATTTGAATGTTGATTATTCTTTGCTTTCTTATGTTTCTTATTTGATTATGATTCTTTCACCTAACTAACCAACAATGCTTGAGATTTAGAAGTCTTGATGAGACCCATTGAGATAAGCTTTTGTTGCTCATGTATCAACATCTCATAAAATGATGCAAATGAAGGTGTGGTGTATGCAGACCCCATAGTCAATCTATGAGTATGAAAGCTAGAAACAAAAGAAGCATAATCATGACCAATTTTGTTCATTGTATTGTACACCAACTGGATGTCCTTATCAATTCCACATGCTTTACATTGCTCTATTAGATCATTAACCTTAGTGATGTAGTCCTGGATGTTGTCAAAGTTCTTAGGATCAAGATTCATCAAATCAATATCAATTTGATAGCCTCTTACTTCATTTGTAGTACCATACAATGTTTTTCAATTTTTCGCAAGCTTCATGAGAATTTTTACATGATTCAATTTTAACAAAAATATCTTGAGAAACTAGTCTCCTAAGACACCCAAGAGCTTTGGCATGTTTGATCTTCCATTTTAACTTTTTCTCATCATCAGTAGGTTCAGGTGCCTTATTTTCAACATATAGAGTGTGACCTTTTGTCATTAGAATATTCCATGCATTTTGATGCCATGTTGAATAATTAGATGATGTGAGCAAAGGAACCTTAGAATGATCCATGAAAATCAGAGAGCAAAAGCAACTAGATCAAAGAAATGCACCAAGAGACCCCCCCAATTACTCAATCAAGAAACCCACCAAGCAATATCTAATTTGGCACTTTATATTTAGTGCATTTACAGTTGTTGGATGCCAAAAATGACAAACTAGACTTGATCTTAGTGCTTACAAATGCCAAAATAGGCCATAGTATAAAGTACAAATTTTGGTACAAAATGAGATCAATCTAATCATACCATTGAATGTACACGAAAAATCATGCACTTTCAAAAAAATTGCTCCCAAAAATATTACCATAGGAGCAAGATATGAGCTCCCAAAGTTCCCAAAATGAGGACAAAGTAGCAACACTTGTGAGAATCTGCAATTTCTGGAAAAAATAGGCACCAAAACCAGAAACTGATTGCACCACTATGTAGAACATGAAAAATTAGCCCAAATAAAAAAAAATTGCTAAAAAAAGGAGTGAAAATGACTGAGATACAAGCCTTCAAAGTTTTCCTATGAAAATAAAAATGAAAACGGTGACGGGGTAGAAAATTTCTTAAGAGACTGTTGACGTCACACTGATGCAGTGCTGATGTCAACAATCTAGGCAATTAAATTTGATGGTCTGCCGACTATCAAAAGAGAATATACTCCTCGGTTAGTGGAATATGCTTTAGTAAACAGGCTTAAAGTTGATGGGTTCTTGCATGTCACAAGGTCGAAAGAATCTTTGAACTCATCAGAATATTCTTCAGAATCTTCTATTAATTCTACTGGAATCTATAGGTTGCTGGATTTTTATTTTGAAGTTGCTCGTTGGAGATTTAAGAAGATGCCAATTTTTTTTTGAAAGACCCTCACTGGTGATAATAAATTCTGGCATTGATGGATGAAAGAAGGGGCCCACGATAGATGCCACGTGGCGGGTGGCAGGGCCACCAATACTTGTGGGTACAAAGGTCTATGCAGTACGTAGATAGTATGTCTGCGTACTCTATATAATTTTTCCTTTTTTTTTAAAAATAAAATAAAAAACTTTACAGTAAATTTAATCGATACAAAACACTTTATTTTGTAGAATTTTTAAATTGAATTTTTTAAAAAGAAATTTTCAAAAAAAATTTCAATCGTTTTAAATATAATTTTTCTGCAAATCATACCATCATAATAATGACGACCTAGGGGGCTGTACGACTCCTTGGGCAAATTGTTTTTTCCTCACCTTACAACTACTCTGATTTGGGTGAATTGACAGTCGATCTTAGGGTTTTTGGCCCTTTTGGATGTGATGGCAGGGTTGGATTTGACCTAAAATTTTCCAAAATTGTAGCTACCTTCTGGATCTAGCATCCACTCTTTAGCTTCAAACCCTCATAGATTTGGCCTTGTATGTCTGATTTGGATGAAACAAAAGGAAATTTTGACTTTCTCGAACCTTCTAGATGCAATGGTGAGCTTAGATTTGCACCATCAAGCTTCAATATGAACCTACAACAAAGAGCCAAAAATGGAACTTCCCCAAATCTGAGATCTCTCTTCAAAAAAAGATTCTCCAATGGCACCCAACCCGCTCTGATACCATGATAGAATTGGCTATTGCTGCCAAGATCTATGGACCAAATGGAAAGCACAAAAAGAGAGAGATAATATGACAAGAATAGACTATATTCAATGTCAATAATATAAGATGATTGTTTACAATGAGAGAGACCCCTTGGTTATATAGCCAAGGTGAGAACATAGAAGGGCATAAGATTATGACAAGTTTCGTAATCTTATGACATGAGACAACTATGAAAAGCTATCACTCCACCTAAGGTGGAGAGATAATCACATGATGTGTCCACAAAAGGTGGAAGTGATAAAGTAATGACATGTCAAATCCACCAAAAGTGGAAATTATCCAACAACCTCCTATGTGGTCCCTATGTAAACTTAACTAAGGTGTAATTATGACCTAGGATAAGGTACAACACTTTTAATTACACCAAAAATCTCAAAGAAAAAATTAAGTAGAAAAATATTTTCAAGAATAACCAATTACTCTACATTGAAAAGATTAAACCTATAAAATGTTATTTTAATGGGAAATATACCATATGAAATAGGAATGATAACAAAACTCCATTCACTTCATGTCAATAATAAGATGTTGAAGGTAAAATTGCAATCAATTCTTAAACATTATTCTAGCTGAAAATTTTTAGACTTTGCTAATAATCTCTTTTTGGAACATACCGAATATTTTGGTTGGGCTAGTTCTCCAATTTGATACAATTTTTAGGTTAAATAAATTTAAAGGATGTATTCCACAATGTAATTAAGAAATATTTCAATTATTTATGCTTTAGGTATTTCACATTGTTGGAAATTAAGGTGTCTCAACCTTTACAATTTTCCTAGCATTAAAATATAAATTTATTAATGCTTTATGTTGTAATTTCTTGTTCATATTAATTTTTCATCTAATATAACCTGGCACAATGAGTTGTCAGCATATTGGGAGGTGACATGGATGTTGTGGCCTCCACATGGCAATGTAGGCATCCCACTTTGGGAAGAGATTCCTTGAAATGTCTTGACATCTTTGAGGGATTCTATGAAAAAGTATGACAGATGCTTATAAAAAATTCCTATGATAGGTTGGACAAGTGTTGGAAGGAATCTTTGCATGAGCAATATAGCCACACAAGTTTGACCTATGAAAGGTTGTGAGAGAATATAAGAGACATCTTCTACTTACAACTGTAAGAGTTGTCATATATGACAAATCATATGACATTGTAAGGCATTTTTCATGCCTCTTAGGGAAAAATTTGGGTGCCCAAGTATGGAGGCATGTAAGGGGGGTTAGGAATAATGTGACAAGTGTCACAAGGGTCAAATATGTGTTTGGAAAATGTGCCATAGGGATTTGGATGCCCATCTCTTATAGCTTGTTTTATAAGCTACCTTCATGCTTATATTCTCTATATATTGGATGTCTTGGAGTGGGTTTTGTATGTTGAATATTGTAGATATTGAAGTGCTATTTTATTTCCCCCAGAAGAGCAAGATGTAGCCTTCATGTTAAGGCTGCGAGCCTACAAGTGTATTGTAACTATATTGTTGCAAATTAATACATTGGTTCAATACTTTAGAGTGGGATTTTTTACCCAAAAGGGTTTTCCCTACGTATATCATGTTTTCTTCTCTTTTTTCTATATTTCTTCTATTCTTTGTGTTTCTTATTCTTGAAATGTTAATTTACATGCTATTATGCTGGTAAAAATTTATTAGATCTAAAACTACATCAACTTTCCTCTAAGGATTAATGCATGGGAAATTAAACAGTCATTTTTTTCTTTAAGGCATAATAGTATGTGCTTGTATCAAAATGATTGAAATTTGATTTGTTTAAAGAAACATAAGATATTGAAGGTGCATACTAGTTCTTGGAAGGTTTTTAGAGTTCATATTTTCCCTTTCATTTGGTATCAGAGCTTAATTCCATATTTGCATGTACTTGCATGGACTTGCATGTCACTTGCATGGTGATGCATGTTGTGTTTTAGGTTCTAGGAATTTCTTCTATTGTGATTTCTTAGCCTAGAAAGCTTGAGGAAATTTCTTTTGAAGGAATTGGGTGATTATTAATTCCTTTTTGAGTGGAAGTTTTGTAGTTGATCTTGTTTTCTAGAAACAATAGGAATTATGAAGGATGGAGAAGATATATTTCTATGGAGTTGATCATGTGGTTATATTTTATATGTTATTTGTATAGAGCTCTTGTTTGATAGCTGAATAACCTTGAATGCATGTAAGGCTATGGAGTTGATCTTTGGATGATCTAGAAGCTTCTAGAATAGCCTAATTATCTCTCAGATGCATGTACATGGTGGTGGAGTTGGCTTGAAAATGGGCCTAGAATTTCCTTGGCCTCTATGTTCCTGATGGATATTTTTACTTGCATGGCTCAGATTCATGTTCTTTGGATTTGAGGGTTTTATGGATTTTTCATTAAAAATATATGGTTATGCATATTCATTATATTACATTGTTCTACTTTAACTATTATGGTTTTACTTTATAACTTATGGTTCTTTCAGATGTTAAGTGGGTATGGATTTGCATGTGTGTTACAAAACATGGTGGGTTTGCATGTTTTACATGGTTAATCAAAACTAGCGATTTTGTAGATTTGTAGATGAACTATTTTTCCATATTATGTTTCCCTTGGGGTATTTCTGGATGTAAGATAGCTACAAGTTTGCGCATATGCTTCATGCATGTTTTGAGGAGGTTTGCAACTTTCTCATTGAGGAAATGCTAGTATATGTTTACCATTGGTGATTTGTGGGTTGTGAAGTTGGTATAATTTATATTTTATAAGCTTCTAGACAACATATTTCCTCTGAAGGTTTTATAGTTTTCCTATTTTCCCAAAGCTATGGGTTTGTGTAGATTTGGAGTATTCATTTGTTCAGATGAAATATGTGTGATCTATTATTCTAGATGTACAAGTGATTTTAGATTTACATGAAGATATTTTTATAGGTTTTGCATGTTAATAAAAATTATGTAGTTTGTCGATCCATGGAAAATATTGTGTTCAAACTCTTAGAGTTTTTTGGATGAAAACAGTTGTAGATTTACAAGAATGCATGATTAGTTCCTTGACTATGGTACTCAGTTGTGGATTTGTTTGGAAAATTGGGTTTTTTGGTGATCTGGTGTTTGAGTCTTAAAATATACATGTTATCTTCTTTGATATCTCAAGTTTGTACATTATTAATGTGATGATGAGTTTGCATGCTTTAGTGTATGTGATCTACATGTTATGCAGTTTATGGATTAGCTACCCATTGTATACATTGGGATGACTTGAATGTGGACTGTCTATATCCATGAGATTGATTTAGTGTTGATGCAAATTTCATTAGTTAGCTTTGTCCATGGTAATTTGTGCATTGGTATTTTGTTTTGAGATGAGAGGATGGATAGTTAGTTTTGGGACTTGTAGCATGTTATTTATCTTCTTGGCTTGGATATTTTGGTTCTACTTATTATGTGGTGTTGGTGATATTGCATTTTATTACATGTTAGAGCCATGAAGAATATTCATTAAAGAGATGGTTTCCATGATGCTTGTAGAGCTCGATATCATTTTTCATTGGGATTTTTGGAAGTGATTGTGGATTCATCACTTGGTAATGGATGATCTTCTTTAGTGTTGTAGATGTTACTAGGAGGAGCTCTTAGATTCTGTTGTTGTAGAAGGGTTCTTTCACATTTGCATGGACATTATTTGGAGATGGTTATTTTTTTCATGTGAATGGATACGTTGACATCTTGGTTTTCTATGCATGAATTATTTAGCCTTTGGTTGAGGTGTCATGATTTGTATTCTAATATGTGATCCTTGTTTTGATAAGATGGCTATGTTATTATGTCATGGTTTACTCTTAATTTTGGAATAGAGTTTTGGCATGATACAAGTGCTTGTTATGTTCTTTGGATCATATGATATTCTTTGAGGAGGTGTGAGATCATGATGTCATGTTTATGTTCCTATTTCATGATTGGAGCTTTGGCGTTGATCTTGTGTGGTTCTCTTAGTATTGGTTACATTGATCATTTGATTGATTAATTTATTATGATGATTTGTTGCATTTGGAGTCTAGCATTGATTTATTGGTTGCATGTACTCATGGATACCTGGAGACATAGGTGAGGCTAGAGTTCTCTTGTGGTTAGATACATTTGTTGAGATGGTTACTCTTGATGAGATTTTAGCAGGAAGTTCGAGAAGCCTACACCTTGGTTGGAAGTGAGTTCAACATGGACCTATGAGGAGAGTGTTCTTGGATGAGTCATAATAACTTGGATATCTTGGAGGAGCATTCTCATTCCCCACTCTTGGTCCTCTCAACAGTTTACTTGAGAAGTATTTCCCATTTTTTCTTTTAGGTTATTATGTTATGCTTTGTCTTCTCATGCATATGGATCTTTAGCTATGGATATATGGTTTTGGAGGGTTCATTTGAGGAGTGTTGGAATGTTTATCTCCTTATGCATTGTAATTACATTCATTGATGTTGATTATGAAATGTTTTTCTTTTCCTGTCTTTCAATCTTTGACTTCTTTTTTTTTTGGCTTTGGAGATGTCTAGGTTTATGTAAGACTAGTTAGAAAGATGGGAAATGCACCATGTGGTGGTTGTACGACTTTATTTTTATAATTTTCCTTTTGGAGGAGGGATTGAGACACACGTAGCTTGGTAGAATTTTTCTCCAAAACATTTTTTGAAAAAAAAAAAATCTTCACCCACATGACATGTCATCTCTTCACTATAGGAGGACTGCACCTCTTATGAGACATATTTTATGAGTCTATTAGAGCTTTTTGGCCTTTCTTTTCTTGATTTTTGGGATGGAAGCTTTGAGTAGGTGCCTCAGAGTGATGTGATTGGTTAGCAGAATCCCTTTTCCAAATTGTTTATAGGACTTGATCGTTTATGGGCCTCTATCTTTGCTAAATATCTAAAGGGTATTAATGCAATAGTTGGGAATTAATGAGAAAAGACCATTGTAGCCTAACCAAGGATCTACAATTAGATTGCAAGCTATCATGTATCAACATCTAGAAGCAATTAATGTTGTGCTGATGTGGTGTTTTCTTCTTTTGATGGCTATATAAGGAGGGCATCGACACAATGAGGGGTTGGATTCCAAGTTATAGTTTCTTTGTTATGAAAAGTTTCTTTAGTTTTCTTAGGGTTTGAGAATTATTTTTAGAAGAAAAGTTGCAAAACTACTTTTCTTTGGCATGTTATATCTATTAAGACTTAAACTATTGTTGGATTGGAATCCAACCTCTATTTCAAAGTTCATTTGATATTTAAAAGCATGAATTATTGAGGATAAATTGTTGAGACTGTGCATGTATGGTGTTTTTCAAGCTTTCTTTCTTTATATTATTGTTTTGAATGAAACACTATGTCTTGCAAGCTAAATATAGATAGTTTAAGTAGCTTATTTCCATGTTGTATGCTTGTATGGTAGAGTAGTAGCTTAAGAAAACTGGACTATGTCATTGGACTTCTCTATTTTTTTGAAAGTTTTTTTGGCATGCTATGTTGTATTAGGAGGAAGAGTTCATCTGATTTATGAGATATTGTTCTGTTACTCATAAGAAATATTTATGTTTCATCAAGCCTTAATGGAAATTACCTGTGAAAAGATTTGAAAGTCTACACTATGCTTGATGTTAGCCTTTGTTGTTCATTTTCTTTCCAACAATGAAGGCTTGTGGAATTTTGTGTCTATTTATATCACTCATAGGAATGATTTTGGTTTGAAATGTTGTAAAAGATTTGGCACATTTCCTTTTATGTTTTATGTTTACATTTCCTTTTCCCCTTATCTCCAAACCCTAAAAGAAGAGCCAGATTTCTATAAAAATCCCAGAGGTATTCAGTGAGATGCAATTTGTCTCCCACTTGCTAAATTTACCATAAGACTGTCAGAGAGGCACAAGCTTTGATGATCAATGGGACAAGAAGTTTTCCAAATGCCTAATTGGAAGTTATAAAAATTTCTTGAATCAGGCTAAGGAAGGAAACTGGAAGTTTCATGCCCAGAGTCCAAACAAGAGCATCTTCGAGAGGTCACTTCTAGTACTCTCAATTACCTACCTCAGCCCCTAGGAGGAGAAGACTTGCAGGCTCTGTATCACCTGTAAGGAGCAATAGAGTGAGAAGAGCCCAATATCTAGAGCTTTATCTACTCCACCTAGAGGCTTAAATTTCCAAATTAGAATACATTTATACTCAATTCACATTAATCTTTTCTTTATGGTTCATGTACCTCCCCTTGCTCCTAGAAATTTCATAACATGGGATAATGGTAGTTCACTACAACCACCCACACCCCCAAAAGTATGGCTTGCAATACCCACTAATGCCCTTAAGGCTATCCTAAAATTCTTTGGAGAAGACTTCAAAACCCCTTCCAAACAGCTACAATATATAGCGAAAGTATGTAGGGTACATAATATAGTGGAGGAAAATATTGCTCTTAGGTTGTTAACTGGCTCTTTCAAAGGAAAAGCCAAAGATTGGTATCGATCTTTGGCTTTGAGATTTATTATCTCTTGGGACCAACTTGGAGAAAGGTTGTTTGAATGCTTTTGGGAAAAGGGAGATCGTTCCTCACTATTACATCAATTGATCACCATCAAAAGGGCCCCGCAAGAGGCTACGAGCGATTTCAACACTAGGTTTGATAAAACATGGCAAACAATCCTTGTGACTACTTAGCCCCTAGATGTGATGGCATTCATGTTCTATTTGAAGGCTATCAATTTAGACATCACAATTATGATAACTTCCATGGGAGGAGATATCTTGCCCAACGCATATGAGGTGGCAGTGTGTGTGAAAAATAGTCTAATCAATGTTGGGAAGCTCCCACCATGACCCCCTATGCCTATGTTTAGATAACCCTCTAGAACATCTCAAGAAGAAGCTTCTCCAAGCACTTTCACTATACAATTGACGTTGGGCACGCTGTAGTCCATGTATGTGTATCCTACCACACAATCTAGCATGTCAGGCTCCAACTCAGTCATGGTGGATATTAATTACATAAAGAGTCTCATGTGGAGTTTTTCTAATGAGTTGGTTATCATCAAATGGTAGTAGACGATGCCTCCAAAGCCAAGCACTCAAACCTAGGGCAAAAGCAGGCCATCCTATCAACATAATACAAACCAAGGGATTTCCCAAGGAGGAGGCCAATAGACAACATTCAGAAACCAAAAATTTCTAGTCACCATGCCACTTCAGACGTTAAAGAACATCCATAGTACATAAGTGATCCTAGGGTTATGTGCAAGATCATGATGGGCCAAAAAGTGGCAATATGATAGGTATGTGTAGGTTATGTGGCTAATGAATTTTTTTTTAACCCAAAATTGATGAGATGAAAATGGTTTTTAAAGGATATTCTTAGCTTTCCACCCATACAAATTATGCTTTACTTTGAATTTAATAAATAATGATTAATCATTTTCTATTTGAATTACAACTAAAGTCCTGATTGATAGGCTGATTGAAAAACATCTATAGCTTTCAATCGGTATCATATTTTTTGAATCCAAAATATGTGTCACATTCTATGCTTCACATACTATAATATTAAAAAAAAAAATGAATTTCATGAAGTTTTGACCATGTTAAGGTGGTCAAACATACAATTTTTTATATTTTTAAAAAGTTATAATAAAAAATTCATAATTAATTATTCACTTGGAAAAAAATTACAAAAGAACATGCATCACATCAGGACAAGAGTCCTCTACTTATATCTAAAATATTATAAAAAAATATTATGATTTTATTGTGGTTAGGGTGGTCAGATAGAGACCTACTTTTTTTGCCTTGAAATTTAAGAACTATTGCATTGAAATTTCAAATTTTCACCAAATAGATTTATTTTTTTAAAGTAAATCTAGTAGTTTAGAAACTACATTCAATTTTCTACAGATTTTATTCTTACATATTTTTGAAATAATATCGATAACTTATTCAAATTTTTATGTCAAGTTGCCTAAATCTTTTTTTTTTTGAATTTTTTGCCACTTAAGGGCATATTTTTTCCATGATGATCCTGCATGTACCCTTAGGCTGGAATAATTTGATGAAAGAGGAGAACATATGGTGCTTCTTGTGCAACAATAGCCATATGCCCCAAAACTTTCCAAGGGGGAATATGCAACAAAAGATAGTGGAACAAAGAAGCAAAGTTGTGCTCCTAAGTGTGGATGAATACGGGTCTCCTAAAATGGAGAATGCTCATTTTAGAGGAAAAATACAAGGGATGTCCCTAGAGCAAGAGATATAAATTGTACTTGATTAAGTGTTGTTCTCATGGATGGAGGAAGAAGACACAGTATTCACAAACGAAACCCCGATGACTAGCGCTTCACAAGTACAGTGAGATTACAACACAAGGTCTAAAAGAAGGCTCACTAGAGAATACATGCAACAACCTCCATCACAACCTTAGCCACATCAAACTCCATCATAAGAGAAGCATTTTCCACCACTTATCATCTGGACTATCCCCTAGCCTCATAATCTATCGTTGCCCAAGAAAGAGATGAGTGAAACACCAAGCCCAGTCACATCAGAACGTTTTCTTCTGAAAATGAGGGAAATACCACCATTTAATTTCAAGTCCCAAATAGTTAGGACAATTAATGTGGTGGATCAATTGAAGAAGGTTTCCACCAATGTATCATTGTGGGATGTCATATCTATTCCCAAGCAAAAGACTCTGCTTCGAGAAGCATTGAAGAAAGAAGAGAAAATGCCTCCGAGAATAGTATATCCAATATGTGATCAAAGAAAAGACAAGGTACCCGCATCGGAACCTCAAGTACCAAGAGCTACAATGTATGTAAACAATGTGTACAATGCCAAGGAGAAAGAGGTAAGCAAGCCAAAGCCCACACCTTTCTTTTTAACACTTATTGTGGGAGATAATATTTTGCATAATAATATGATTGATTCAGGAGCCAATATGACTATCATGCCAAAAGAAGTAGCGGATGCTTTGAAGCTTAAGTATGAGCCTCTTGAAAAGGGAATCATGCAACTGGACACGAAGAAGGTTTTATTGTTGGTCGAATAAAAGATCTATCTCTAACCCTTTTCTCCTACCCAAGTCAAACAGTCGTGCAAGAAGTAGTAGTGATAGACATTCCATTGGTCTTCATAATGTTTCTATCAAGATATTTCATTGCCAAGCTTGGTGGATACCTAGCACTTGACTGTTCCCACCTAATATTGAGAACCAAGCATGGGGAAAAGATGAAGATTCTCTTTGAATCTTTACATCCCAAACACATTGCGGACAATGCATTCCTATGCTTTGAAGTGGTACATACTTCCATCTCTCAACAGGAGAAATATTGCATAGAAATGCTAGAAGATGAGGATACAAGTGAGTGGACTCCTAAGGAAGAAGTGCTACTCAACCAATTCATTGATTCCAATCTATTCAGAAAATTGCATGCGATAGGGCTAGACACCTATGTAATTTTCAATGGTGATCAAGTTATTCTAAAACTAATGAAGGATCAGGAGAAATCTAATGACCCATCTGATAATCATCATTGGATCTTGTATTTTGATGGTGCCAAGTGTAAAGTCAGCTTTGGAGTGGGTGTTCGATTATTATCCCCGATGGCATCCAAAAATCTCAAAGCTTACCATTTTTTGTTCTCATGCTTGAATAATGATGTTGAATATGAGGCCTTGGTCCATGGTCTAATCCTTGCTAAAAGAATGGGTATAAAGAGAGTGAAAGCTTTTAGATATTCAAAGATGGTGGTAAGCCAAGTCCACAGTCAAGCAATTACAAAGAACACTCGAATGAAGTCACATAGACAATGGATTTGGGACCTAATTGATAGTTTTGAAGCCTCCAACATATAAGTTATTCCCCAATCTCAGAATAGTGTCGCTAATCAGATGGTGTCTATTAGGTCACAATTTGAACCAGTTTCCAACACGATGAAGCAGAGTGCAATGCAAGTCATCGTTCAACCCTCAATTCCTGAAAAATGATGAAAATTGGAAATTTTTTGATGATGACACTCAAATTTCCACCTTCATACAAAAAGGAGGAATGGTTCTCGACTGTTCACCCCCAAAAGTAGAATTTTTTGATGGGTAGGTCATCTAATTAAAAGGGAACAACCTTCTGAGAGGGTTGATTTCCCTCAAGAACCTTTTTTACTATGAAAATGTGAGAAATGGAAAGTGAAGGTTTAGTGAAAATGAAAGAGATTATGAAGGGATTGTTGTTGGAAGCAACAAAAAGTTGAAATTCAGAAAGGAGGTTTTGTAGAAAGATAAAGAAAGATTAAGGGATCTGCGCTATGAGTATTACAAAGTTATGGCCTAGACCAATGATGATCTTAGAGGTTATGACCCTGGTATAATTCAACATACCATTGACTTGGAGGAAGGGTCTGAGCCCATCTAATAGAAGCAAAGGCCAATCACCTCGAAGGTTAAAGCCTTGATGGCATGAGAGCTCACCAAGTTGGTTGAATCAAGAATCATATATTCGATCAAATATTCAAGTATCATGAGGCCTATCACACTAATTGTTAAAAATAATATGTTGTTTAAGTGGACCCTAGAAGGAAAAGAAGCTTTTGAGAAAATAAAGATAGCAATTTCTACTACTTCGGTCTTAGTTAATCCAGATTTTTCCAAAAATTTCCTACTTTATGTTGTACCATATAAAAATGGAACATTAAAATTTTCATGGTCTTTTAGGTCTTTCTCTCATGATGCTTGATCTATTTTTCTTCAATTTAATGTTGTAATGTAACTTCTGCATTCACATTAGGTTCTTAAAATTCAAATTATGGTGTCTTGTGAAGGTGTTCTAAAGTGTTGTAACACATTTCTATAGTTTTCTATACTCTGCTCATTACAATTCACCTAAAAATCACCTTTTCATCACTTATCAAGTCCTATTCTAAAGTGTTGTAAAGTCTTGTAACAAGATTTCACACTTTTCTGGGCTTTATTTCACTATTTACACCTTTCTTATGCTTTATTTGACTCCTTTATGCACTCATAAGACTTAATAAAGTTTATTTTTTAATGTAAACATGAAAAACAACAATAAATTAAAGATAATTCCTAACACCAACATACAAGCCCAAGGTGGGACCCATTCACCATGGGTGGGGAATGAGTCCCTCTTGGCTCCAAATTCAAAATAATTCAAAATTCCTTTCGGGTTTTTATTCAAAAATGCCTTATGTCAACCTATGATGAGGTATTATTGGGTTATTAGGGCATAAGTGTGTATAAATAAGTGTTTTTCTTCTCATTTTAACCCCCATTCACCCATTCATCCTAGCTCATTCCCTCACCCATTCATCAAGTTCACTTGCATTCATTCAATCAAGCATTCATTAAGCATCTTGGAACAACCATTGGCATATCTTAAAATTTCTTCAATAAGGTTGTGGTGAGCTTAGGACATTTGCATGTTATTTATTCATCATTCCTTGTTCATTTCATTTTGTTTCTTCATTAAGGGTTTGATTACCAAAGTGTGATTTCACCAAGGAAAATCCCTATACTCTAACCCTTAACCCTTTTTCCCCTTTTGCATGTGTGTTTACATAATTGTGTATGTAGATTTTCCAAGCAAATAGGTGTTGAAAGGTGTTCAAGAATTCAACAAATTTTTTAATTCAACTAAATTCTATTTCAAGCTTGGAGACAACCTACAGTCTGTTTTTTGTGGATTTGACTCCGTCAACTCGATAAGAAGACAAGTGTAGATCTAGAGCTACATAATTGACCTTTGATTTCATAGAATTTTGGAAGAGGATTAATTCACCATCAATGACAAATGAGTCCCACCTTAAGGCTAAAAAAGGTGATTCTGTCAAATTCTAGTTCCTGATAGTTGGAAAGTAGTTTTTAGGTGTTTTTGTCAGTAGCAGGATTGATTCACCATCAGTTGTGAACAAGACTCATTGGTGATTTAGATTGATCTCTAGTAGTATTTAGATCCTTCTAGAATCAACATCCATTTCCCAAGTGCACTTTGTTCAGCTTTGTTCAATTATGTTTGCATTAGTTTACATTTCTATTACACTTTTTGCATATCACATTATGTTTTCAAACATTGCATATTACATAGGTTTTTTATTCATAATCAATCAATTTAAATACTTAGTTGCATTTACATCATTTCATTTAGTCATACACGCATCATACAATACTTTATTTGAATGAACCACCATAATTTTAGGGTTCTATCTCTCTCCTTTTAGGTGAAAGATCCTAAAAGTGCAAGAGAAGTCTATAGACACCCTCAAAAAATTGTTGGTTCATTTTGGTGAACCTACATATAGAACACTTTATATTTCTTATTTCAATTGCATCTTGCATCCTAGGTTTCATTTGCACCAACATTCATTTGGGTTTTTGTTTCATTTTTGCATCCTAGGGTTTCTCAAATTTGCATTAGTGAAAGACTCATTTAAACTTGATTTTTGCATATAAAATCATTCAAAAACTAAAAATCTACATTTGCATCCTTAGTTTCCATTTGAAAGGCATTAAAATCACTTTATTTTTTTTGAAAAACATAAAAAACTCTCATACCTAGACTCATTCGCCACCCTGGGTGAATCAATCCACTTACACATTTTAAACAATAATTTTAGGCATTTTCTAGATATTTCTTGCATTACAATTTTTTGTAGTTATTTTTTGTTATACTTTCTAGATTGTATTTTTTCTCTTCTTCATTGCATTTGAGTTTAGTTCCATTCATTATCATCATGGATTTTTCTGTTAACAAGTTTTGGAATTCCTTGAAATCCTTAGTAGACATGTCCAATTGTGCCTTTGGCTATGATCCTAACGACCTTGAACTTCCTCATGCTCCTTCAACTTGTCATGATTGTGCTCCTCATGATAAAGACATCATTGGAGAAGATGATGATAAGATGAACAAGTTCTTAAATTAATGTCTTGATAAACTTGAAGCCAATGCAACCTTTTACGCATCCATGGAATCACAAGATCTTCCTACTGTTGCATCTCCTGATCACTTTGGATACCTACATCCCAAAACCAAAGAAGGACCTAAGTTCCCTCCTTCAAGTGGAGCTAGTTCCTCTACACAAACACATCCTCAACCATTTTATGATAACAAAGTGACAAACAAACCAATAAACCTTGAAGAAACATATGTAAAAGGCTTTACTATCTTAAGCAAACAAGGGTGTGACACAACAAATGAGCATAATATTCATCAACTTCTCGAACAAAGACCAAAAAAAGAAAACACAACAATATTAGGATATCAAGATAGTCCTCATGTTGATAAGCCTTCTTTTGAATATTGGAGAATTTGAGATGATGGTACATTGATATTTGATTCTCCTCTTGACTTGAATGTCCTCCTTCCTCGGGAATAGTCCTTGCCTAATCACAATGACCTAGAGAAAGACATCACCCTTTGTCTTGCTTCACCACATTCAATCTCACCTATTGATACACCTTTTCAATCTAATAAGTGTAAAGCTTTACACTGTATATTGGATTAGACTAAGGTTCCTAGACCTATTGAATTTATCGAATAGCAAACACACTTTACACACTTCACCCAATCCTCTCCTCATGCCATAGTTGTAGAGTTCTCTATTCTCACTATTGCATGATCCTTTCCCATCACCTCCCTCAGCTCATTCTTGTCTTTCAATGTATGGAGGCAAGAAGTTGCTAGCCTTATCCTCATAATGCATTTTCCCTTTGTCTCTTAACTGTGTTATTCACCTTCCTCTTAGACTACTTAAGATTGTGAAGTCAATAACTCAGTTAATGGTTGACTTACATTTGCATTAATAGCTCCTTTTATATTTTCATTTTTCTTTGATTTAGTTTTACGTGTGTATCGTTTTCCCCCATAATGTGTGTTTGATGCTCTCTCTCTCTCTTTGTGTACTTCCTCTATTTGTACCTCTATTCTTTTATATGTTGTACATTTTTATTTTCTTTCTTATGTTGTGTTTTCCTTTTGGGGATGATGCAAAGTGTTGAGTTTTCACTGTCTCTTCCATGTTGACCCAAAAGGTTCTTTTACTTTTTTCCCTTTTGTTTTATGTTTCCTTTTTTGGATAATGAAAAGCATTGAGACACCCTATGTCTCTTCCATGTTGACCAAATCGGTCCTTTTTTCCTTTTTACTTTATGTTTTCTTATGTTTTTCTTTTGGGGATGACACAAGGCATTAAGACTGAAATGTCTCCTTCATGTTGACCGAAAATCTTTTCCTTTTCTTTCACCTTTTTGTTTTCTTTTCACTTGTGTTTCTCCTTTTGGGGACAATGCAAAGCATGGAGACCACAATGTCTCTTCCATGTTTACCCAAAATGGACTTTATTTTTTTTCATCTTTTTTCACTCTCTTTGTGTCATTCTTCCAATTGTATGTGTTTTGGGGAATGATGATAGTTTTGATCTCTTTCATAAAAAACATTGCAACAACAAACATACTAGCCCCAAATCCATAGATCCCTTATGTGTTTGGTGTGTTCCTTTCTGGGAAAAACTCCCATTTCTTTTGTTTTCTCTTTCATTTACATGAAGCAACCTTACTTAGAAACATATGACTTGGCATAGGGCTTTCCAAGTTGGATCTCATGTCTTTCTTTTCTTTTTGCATTTTTCACTCACTACTTTAAAGCAATTTCTCAAAAAACGGTGTGTAGAAATTTCTTTAAAGTGGGGGGAATACATTGGAATCATTTCATTTACATTCTTGGTTCTTAGTGTAGCCTTGTCACTTCATATGATGTGTTTGTCACTTTGTGGATGAAATTGGGTGTGATGTCTTTCATAAGTGTGATCTATCTTAGCATATTACATGCCTCTTAGTGGCCTAATGTGATGCACTGCATCCCCTAAGTTGTGAATATTCTATTCTTTGATTGGTCCTCTCTTGGAGACATTAGAAACAATGTTCCCTAAGTGACATACCTTGCATGAACTTAACATGACTCTGAACATCTTTTACATTTTATATTTTACATCTTTACGACCTTGCATAACGCAACTTGCATGCCTATGGTACTATCCTCTTTCTTCATGGTTCAATCATATGAAGCTTTTCTTATCTCATGAATCATGAACTGACATATTCCCTTGTGGTTTTTTGTTAAATTTATCAGGAGGTATAACTTTGATATGGTTAAGTGGGAAGCCCATTCAGCAGTACGAATTTCCCCATAGCCACAAGCTATGTGTTTGTGAGTGCATACAAACTAGTGTATGTTTCTCACCTTTTAGGCATTCTCACCCAATGGATTTCCATGAGTTTCATCACCCCAGAGTGAGTATGCATTCTATTTTTCTCACAAACAGCCTAGATCTAATCCACAACAAGTTGGAAAAATGATTGAAGCTTGATTTGATTCTACCTTTTCTTCTATTTCATATGTGTGTTCCTTTGTTCTTATGTTTAGTTTGTCATCAGATCTTCATCCTAGGGGTTTGATCATCCCTCTTGATCATTATTATTCCATCTTGCAATATAAGTGCATTTGGATCCATCTCAATATGCATGGATACTTTAGTGTGAGTTTGAAGAAAGTTCATCCTCTCACTAAAGTGGGGGTTAAATGTACAATAGAAAAATGGATCATTGAAATTTTAGTGGTCTTTTAGGTCTTTTTCTCATGATGCTTGATCCATTTTGCTTTGATTTAATGTTGTAATGTAGCTTTTGCATTCACATTATGTCCTTAAAATTCAAATTATTGTGTCTTGTGAAGGTGTTGTGAAATGTTGTAACACATTTCTAAACATTTCTAGACTCTTCTCATTACAATTCACCTAAAAATCACCTTTTCATCACTTATCAAGTCCTATTCTAAAGTGTTGTAAAGACTTGTAATAAGATTTCATGTTTTTTTAGGCTTGATTTCACTATTTACACCATTCTTATGATTTATTTGACCCCTTTATGCACTCAAAAGACTTAATTAAGTGTATTTTTGAATGTAAACCTGACAAAAAACCTTAAATGGAAGATAATTCCTAACACCCACTTACAAGCCCAAGGTGGGACCCATTCACCATGGGTGGCGAATGAGTCCCTCTTGGCTCCAAATTTGAAATAATTCAAAATTCCTTTCATTTTTCATTAAAAAATTCCTTATGTTAGCCTGTGATGAGGTATTATTGGGTTATTAAGACATAAGTGTGTATAAATAAGTTTTTTTCTTCTCATTTTAACCCCCATTCACCCATTCATCCTAGTTAATTCCCCCACCCATTCATCAAGTTCACTTGCATTCATTCATTCAAGCATTTGAGCACTTTGCATCGTTCAATCAAGCATTCATGAAGCTTCTTGGCATTTCTTTAGATTTCTTCAACAAGGTTGTGGTGAGTTTAGGACATTTTCATGTTATTTATTCATCATTCCTTATTCGTTTCATTTAATTTCTTCATTAGGGTTTGATTACCATAGTGGGATTTGACCAAGGAAAATCCCCATACTCTAACCCTTAACCATTTTCCCCCTTTTACATGTGTGTTTGCACAGTTTCCATGCAAATAGGTGTTGAAAGGTGGCCAAGAAGTCAAAAAAGTATTTCACATCAACTAAACCTTATTTCAAGCTTGGAGACAACCTACAGTCCATTTTCTGTAGATTTGACTCTATCAACCTGAGAAGAAGACAAGTGTAGATCTGGAGCTACAGAATTGACCTTTTATTTCATAGAATTTAGGAGGAGGACTGATTCACCATCAATGGTGAATGAGTGCCACCTTAAGGATGAAAAAATTGATTTGGTCAGATTTCAGTTCTTGATAGTCAAAAAGTAGTTTCTAGGTGTTTTTGTTAGTAGCAAGACTGATTCGCCATTAGTGGAAAATAATTCCTACTAGTGATTTACACTGATCTCTACTAGTATTCAGATCCTTCCAGATTTTTCATTCATTTCCTAGGTGCACTCTATTCAGCCTTGTTCAATTTTTTTTGGCATTAGTTTACATTTCTATTGCATTTTCTACATATCATATTGTGTTTTCAAACATTTTATATTACATAGGTTTTGCATTCATAATCGGTCAATTTCAGTACTTAGTTGCATTTACATCATTGAATTTATTCATACACACATCATACAATCCTTTATTTGAATGAACCACCACAATTTTAGTGTTTCATCTCTCTCCTTTTAGGTGAAAGATCATAAGAGTGCAAGAGAAGTCTATAGAAACCCTCAAAAAATTGTTGGTTCATATGTATACAGTGGTTAAGATAGTATAGCTTCAATGCTTACTTAGAAAGGAAATCAAAATGATGGGGAACATCCTGTTGCATTCCATTCAAGAACCTTGAAAGGTTATGAGGTTAGCTATAACTTTGTAGAAAAGAAATATTTTTCGATGGTTAAAAGTTTAAAAAAGTTCTAACAGTTGGTGTCAAGCAACAAGATCACTATCCTTGTAGCACATCCCAGTGTCCAAGAATACATCACAAAAGGTGAGATCATTGAAAAAAGAGAAAATTGGATCACTAAGATCCTAGAATATGAGTGGAAATCAGACCAACCAAGTTGGTTCGAGGAAGAGGTTTGTGTGAATAACTCGCACAAGAAATGAGTCTTGTGGCTGAAAAGGAGACCGATCAAGTCTACTCAAACCAATTTGAGTCTGAAGAGTTTTGGGTGGCTGATTAGACATGGTATGTGTAGAAGGGATATTACACAACCAATCTTCTATTCAATAAAAGAAGGTACTGCCAAATGAAGGGTGCTAGGTATTAATTGAGGATGTACTATTTAAGAGAAATTATGATGGTGTGCTACTTCGATGTCTCAACAACCTGCAGGTGGAAAGAGTTCTTAATGAATTTCATCATAGTCTTGAGGGTGAAAATTTTTCTTCCAGGACTACCGCTTTAAAGATAATGTGAGCAGGATATTATTGGCCCTCTATGTTTGTCAAAGCACATCATCTGGTGCAGAAGTGTACACAGTGCCAATATTTTGTTGACAAAAGAAAGAATGTCATTTTACCCTTGAGCTTGATTGTAACCAAAGAACCCTTTTCTTAATGGGGTTTGGATTTTATTGGCATGATAAATCCTATTTCCAATGTTGGACACAAGTGGATCCTCATGGCGATTGATTACTTTACAAGCTGGATGAATTCTGTAGCCCTAAAGAATGCAACGGAGGGGGAAATTGTTAATTTCCTCAAAGAGATAGTGGCCATATTTGGTCTTCCCAAAACAATCATCTCTGAAAATGCCTGAGCTTTTTTTGGGTCAAGGATGTCAGATTTTTCTATTAGACATGATATTTTCCTTAAAACTTCATCAAATTACTACCCACAAGGGAATGGATTAGAAGAGTCCAACAAAAACCTAATTAGGTTAATCAAATACATTGGTTCAAAATGACAAAGAGATTGGCATAAGCATTTATGAGCTTCTCTATGGGTGGACTAAATTACCCCAAGCAGATTCTGAAGACCTCCCCTTATGAGTTGGTGTATGGAAAAGAGGTAGTATACCCATTTCCATAGAAATTCCTGCTTGACAGCTACTAAAAGCCTTGGAGATTGAAGAAAATGGTGGAATGGAAGTACGACTTGTAGAACTCCTAAAAATGGAGGAAGATAGAGAAAAGGCTCATGGAGCCTTGATCAATCACCAACAAATAGTCAAGTGATGGTTTGACAAAAATACTTCTAGCCTAGAATTCAAAGAAGGGAGCTTAGTGCTAAAGTACGATGAACATACTGCAAAACTAGGGCAACACACTAAATTTCAAACACTTTGGAAAGGACCTTTTTGAATTAGTGCATGCAAAGAAAATAATGTGTACGAGCTTGAATATATGGAAGGAAACACTTTAGATATACCAATGAATGGTATTTATCTAAAAATATTCTATTAAAATATACAGTTCTTTAGAAATTTTTAACAGTTATGTACCATATGTAAAAAAATTGTAAATATTTCAAAATTTTGAGAATAAAGTAACTGAGGAAGAACACCAAAGAAACAAAAAGCTTGTATTATATTATATTTATCAAAAAATTTACATATAATGTAAGCCCAAGGCTTAGATTTAAACATAAGGCTCTCTTGAGCGAACCCAAAAGGAGTTATGGAGACAAAAGATCAAAATGGGAGGCAACATGCAAAAAAAATTAGAAAAGGCCTCTAGCCATCACCAAAGAAGCCATAAAGGCTCATTATTAGAAGTCGTAAAGGCTCATTATTAGGTCTTCTTTCTTCTCCTTTTTCTTTTCTTCCTATTCTTCTCCTTTTCTATTAGGTTACAAAAAAAGGGCTAAAAACACAATAGACGTGAACTCCATAACATAGGCTTAAGGCCTACTCGTTGTGACTCTGCACTAGGAAGTTGAAGTGCTTCCTCCAGGGAAGTCCTGGAACCCACTCCACATTGTACTCCCGCAATAGAAAAATGGTTGTTGGCTAAGAAGAGCAGCAATGCATCTCAACATCCATGGTGTGGAAATTAGAAAGAAAGGGCAACCAGGGTACATCTATGTTGAAGTCCACGTGGTTGCAGAGGTCCATAGCGCTCGGGATACCAACACTAGGGATGGCCACTTGGACTATCTCACCAAGCCCTTCCATAAATGAGGTGTCAAACATCTCATGTAATAGTTCAATTATGAAAGGCTTGGTTACATTCAGGTCCAGTAGTGAGGCCATGAAGTAGGAAAGAACATTGCAGTTACTCTAGAGATGGTTCTCATCAGTAATGAATTCTATGTTGACCACCCATTTGAATGTATTCATGATGAGGTGGTCACATTTCTTCACTAGATGCTTGATTCGGTTGCTAGTGACATCTCTCTTGAAGTAGTATTGTGGTCTCCTCGGAAGGAGTCAGATGGGAGTGCCTAAGCTAGCAGGCATTCTAATTAAGCAACAAATTATAGAAGAATGAGAATAAGCAGAAGGCCAACTAACTTAAAAGACTATATGTTCAAATCAATGTTATAAAAGGTGGAGTAGCTATATATATAAAAGGTGAGCCAGAAAACTCAACCAATGGAATGCCTATTTTTGGCCAAACAACAATGAAATTTTTTAAGATAGAATGAAGCAAGGTAGATAAAGCACATGGAGGATCATATGGAATTCCTTAAGAAATAAATTTGGGCATTGGGAGTAATTGCTCTCATATGTTGATTTTTGGCATGTTTCCTTCACCATCATCAGTGCTAGCCAACTTACTAAGGAGAAAAGACATGGATTAACACACTAAAAGCTCTAAAAAATTAATGGTCACGTCTTTTTAGGGGGTACCTTGCACTACTTGAACATGTTCTACATAGCAAAAAGAATGTTCTTCAATCTAATGGATTTATTTGTAAAAGAGGCAGCAAGGAGAATGTACTAATTCCATCCTCGCTGTGTTCTCAACATTCTCGAGGGACATGGATCTCATGTTCACACATATCACCTCTATGGTAGCATTTATGGACTAGTAGTAATAGAATTCTTAGCTACATGTACAAGAAAGAGAATTAATTACACTCAAAAGTAGGTTTTCCTTTTCAAGAAAAAGGAAAGTGGTCATTTTCACTAAGGAATTCTCTGCAACTTCTTGATACAATCATGGTAGAACTCTCAACCTTTGGAAGACAAGCCATAGCTTCGAGTCAACAACTTGGCTATGCCAATGTTTTTGGGCAGAAGATGTTTACCAACTCCCGATAGTGGAGGATTGACATTTTGAATTCTACAAGAAGGTCCCAGTTGATAAGCCTATAAAAAGAGAGGCATTGCAAGATATTGCCGACAATGTTTTTGACCCCAATTTTTCAGTTAACCCTAAAATCTCAAAGAAGGTGCATTTCAAAGAAAGGAAAGGTATGATCTAGCTAAGGGTTTTGTGCTTTGGCTTTGGGATTGTGGTTTACTATAGTTCATATTGCTCATTGTGCATTCATTCTTGGAGTTAGTCAATGCATGTGCAAGGAGATTCAACGAAGTAACATGGGTCATTCAAAATGGTAGGATTAGGGTCACTATTTTTGTTCAAGGCATATGGGACATGTTGTCCATCCCTACAGCTTGAGATGTAGATCCTTTATTATGAAGAAAATATGGATCTCTTTAGGGAAGAAATGGCCAGAAGAACAAATTTTTATGAAGAAGAAACAAAGGAATGACCAAACAAAGGTCATCTTCCCTTTCCTCTTTCATACAATAAATTCATGAGGGACACGTAGTCAATGTTCTCGATGCCGGCATGGGTTTTTGGTCTTGATGATGATGCTCAGGTTCTTCCTTTTTGGTTCAACTTAGCCTTTGTACTAAAAAGAGAAAAGAACTGGAGGAACTATGATTTTTCCAAAGTAATAGTTGGAAACATGATAAACTATCTGAAGCATTATAGAACTGATTCCAAGTTCAAGTATTCTTCTTTCTTGGCTCATTTAGTTTTGCATTAGAATCATGAATGGCTAGAGATAAATGTGCTAGTATTTAGGCTAGATGAAAAGGGTTGTCTCTTTCCAGTTTCTGTGTGGACCCATGGACTTTCTAGAATAGGGGAATATTATTGGTTTGTAGATCACTTTTTGAGGCTAGTGCTTCAAGAATTGTTGTCTTTCCCTATTGGCCACTTCTCTCTTGATGTCCTATAATGGATGAGAATCTCATCGAACCTAGTGGATTATTTCTTGGCCGTGGACTTCACATTTATCAGATTCCATGGCTTTCCTGATAAGTCTTTTCGACTCCCTAGATTTGTGATAGATAGAGTCTTTGCATTCGAGGGATGCCACTAGGTGACCGTTGTCGACAAGATCTATGGTACTAGAAGAAACAAAATGAATTTGTATCCACTTCCCCTGAATATTGCTAATAGTTGAGTATCATTGACAAAGAAATTTTGTGAGGATGAGCTTAGGGATCTATTGGAAGCCTTAGGCCTAGTCCTCATCTATAATAAGTGGGACTACAACCCATGGGTACTTTATAGCGTGAGACATGAAGAATGAGAATACTTTGAGAGGAGGAAGAATCTAACTTGAGAAAGTGCAGAGGTGTACATTGATTTGAAATGCAATTCTTTCAAATGACTAGAATGGCTAAGCTTCTACACACCAAAGGTATAGTATGAAAATAACCTTTTGATAAATAAATCTATCAATACACAGCTAAAGAAAAGAGGCTGGTTAGAAAGGAAGAAGGTAGACTTCTAGAGGTTCTGATAGGAGTTGTTGTGCCTCAACCTTCTTGTTAGACAATTCCCACAAGATGATGAGTTTGAAGAGATTTATGATAAGGAGGCTGACACTGATAATAGCAATCCAAAGGCCAACCATGAAATTTATGAGGAACAAGTTTCATGTCAGGCTTCCTAACCTCGAAAATCTGATAGAGAGAGGGATTCAAAGTGAAGGGTTTCATGAGCTTCATCCTCCTCCAGTGCCCAAAGTAAAGGAAAGAAATCCCAACGGTCTCCCAGAGCATCATCCACTATGATTGTTAATGGCCAAGTCTCAGAGGATTGAGTGGCTAGGAGATTGAAACATGTTTGTTTTGGTCATGAAAAGAGAAGGTAGGTCCAAGATCTAGGAATATCCAACATGTTGGCCTGAGGAGAAGAAGAAGTGGAGTCTTCTCTACAAGGTGTGCCGACTACTATAGTTCAAGTAAGTTTCTCTCCCTCTCTTCTTCCTATTTTTGCATCCTTGGTTTCCCCCTTGCCTCCTCCCGTGGAAAGGAATTGTCCTTCCTTAGGAGTTGGCCTAATTATCATGAGTACACCTCCTCTTGTTTGTAATGAACCCCTCAAAATTACCCTATGTGTCGAGAAAGCAATATCCGCTTTGGCCGTTGTTGACTCTTTGATTTCCCTATCAAGGGCCCCTCTAGAAAGAGTTGAGAAATTTGTGCTAATCCCCACTCTTGGCCCATCATCTTCTAAGAAAACACCTTTCTGTCTGACCATGTCTCTCTTCATCCCTACTAGAAAATCCCCCATTTAGTCTCAGCTTGGTGTGCCACCCTTTTCAATGATAATGCTCCCTTTCACTTCATGACATGCTCATACATCTGAGGTCTCCCTTTCTATTACCCTTTTTGGTTTCCTTCCCGGTGTCCCTATTGCAGCAAAAAATATCAATGCTCCTAAAACCCTCCAAGATCACTTCAATACAAGAAATTTGGCCTGACCAAATGCTAAATAGAGATGGCTATTGAAGAACGCTGAGTTGTCAGCTACCAATAAAATCAAGTCTTGTTATAATGAGGAGCATAATTCTCTCCTGATTAGCACCATGATGTCACTTGTGGCTAAGCATAAGGGGTAGATGAAAATGGAGGATTATGACATCTGGATGACGAGCCTAGATCTAAATGAAACTCGTCCATGTGACAAGGTAGTCTTAGCTAAGACCACCCAATAGGTAGTATATGTAGACTATGAAAGGTTGGGTAGAAAGTTGAAGAAGTGTGAGACAAAGTTGGTTAATGTGAAGGAAAGAGTGGGAATATTGTAGACTAAAATCAAGGCCAAGGATGTTGAGATGACTCGCATAATGCAGATTCAAAGTAAGCAAGGGGAAACCTTGAGATTGCTTGAAGAATAATAGAGCAGACAAGTTTGGCTACATGCCGAAAATGAAAAATTGAAAGTTGACCTTGCCACCCAGCATCGGACCAACATGGAGTACTACATAAGTACTCATGAAAACCTACAAAAAGAGCTAGATAGTGTCTGATCTCAAGCTTCCAACAGTGTTAGGAATGCACATGAAAAGATAGAAAGATTGATGCTAGAGAAATAAGAGACTATGTCCGCTTTGCAGACCTACGACCAGTAGATGAGAAGAGTAAGCTCCAAACTAGTGAATGCTCTCAAGGAGAGAGATCGATCAAAGGAGAATGCAAGAACCAAAGAGATTCAACTTATTCAGGAGCTAGCTATTGCTAAGAAGGTCAAGTCTCTCCCACTTCTAGAAATAATGGTATCTTCACATTGGGAGTGGATTGTATCTACAATTCCTGTTCTTAAACCCATCTTGCAATTATTGATGGATGTCCAAGAAATAAATTGAAATATTGGCTTGATGGTCGATCATATTTTACAGACATGTGACTCTTGAGTAGCGGAATCACAAAGTTTCATTTCTAGGCTTTGTGTGGCTTCCAATGAAATATTAAAAGATGTCAGAGTTTTTGATCAAACAATTGCTTCCACCAAAGCAAGTGAGATTGTCAACTCTCACAAGGTCACAAAAAAGTGCAAAGATTTCCAAATGGTGTTGGTAAGGAGAGTTGAAGAGGTAAAAAGGGATTTCAATGTCTTGATCAATTACGAGCTACCTCCTCTTTTCTCCCCTGATGGAGATGTGTAGATAATAGAACAAATTAAGAAATCTATCAAACAAAAGGATCAGACTTCTGTAGAACTCCTGAGTTCAAGTACAACACACACAACCAATGAGATCAAGTGTTCATTTTTTCTCCTTTCTTGTCTTGATCATTACCTTGGAGTGCTTACTATAAGGTGGGGAGTCATGTCTTTCAAAGAAGTCTTCTAGCTTGACCTTGAGCATATAGGCTCATTCGAAATATGCCCTTACCAATCAAAACAAAATGGTAGGCACATTACTCCTCTTTCCTTAAACTCCAGGAATTTATAGAGAGTTGGGTTCATATCTCCACAAGCAAAGGCCCTGTGAGTCGCTAGAAGTGTGAAATGTTTTTCCTTTCCTTAGTCTTTTGATCTTCAACTTCTTTTTTTGGCTTTAGAGATGTTCGGGTTTATGCAAGGCTGGTCGAAAAGATGGTGCTTTATTTTTATCATTTTCCTTTTGGAGGAGGGCCTAGGACATGCGTTAGCTTGGTAGAAGTTTTCTCCAAATTTTTTTTTGGAAAACATGAGATCTCTGCCTGTGGGACATGTCATCTCTTCATTGCAGGAGGACTTTTCCTCTTATGAGAAAATATCTTTTGGGATTCTATTAGAGCTTGTTGGACTTTCTTTTCTTGGTTTTTTGGATGGAAGCTTTGAGTCAGTGTCTCGAGGTGATGTGTTTGGTCAATAGAATCATTTTACCAGATTTTTTTTAGGATTTGATCATTTATGGGCATCTATCTTTGCTAAATATCTAAGGGTATTAATGTAGTAGTTGGGAATTAATGAGCAAAGATCATTGCAACCTAACTAAGGATCTATGACCAGATTACAAGTTATCAAGTATCAACATCTAGTAGCAATTACTTTTGTGTTGAGGTGGTGTTTTCTTCTTTTGATGGCTATATAAGGAGGGCAGTGACGCAATGAGCGGTTGGATTCCAAGTTATAGTTTCTTTGTTAACAAAAGTTTCTTTAGTTTTCTTAGGGTTTTATAATCATTTTCATAAGAAAAGTTGTAAAACTACTTTTCTTTCACATGTTATATCTATTAAGGTTTAAACTAATTTTGGATTGGCATCCGACCTTTATTTCAAAGCTCATATGATATTTAAAAGCATGAACTATTGGGGAGAAATTGTTGAGACTGTGCATGTATGGCATTTTTCAAGCTTTCTTTCTTTATATTATTGTTTTTAATGAAACACTATTTCTTGCAAGCTAAATCTAGATAGTTTAAGTGGCTGATTTCCATGTATGCTTGTATGGTAGAGTAGTAGCTTAATAAAACTAGACTATGTCATTGGACTTCTCTATTTTTTTGAAAGTTGTTGTTTTGTTGTGCTATGTTGTATTAGGAGGAAGAGTTCATGTGATTTCAGAGATATTGTTCTGTTACTCATAAGAAATCTTTATGTTTGATCAAACCTTAATGAACACTACCAGCAAAAAGATTTGAAAGTCTATGCTATGCTTGAAGTTAGCCTTTGTTGTTTATTATTTTTTCCAACAATGAAGGGTTGTCGTGTTCTATATCTATTTATATCAATCATAGGAATGATTTGGATTTGAAATGTTCTAAAAGATTTGGTGCATCACCTTTTATGTTTTATGTTTACATTTCCTTTTCCCCTTATCTCCAAACCCTAAAAGAAGAGCTAACTTTCTATAAAAATCCCAGAGATATTTAGTGAGACACAATTTGTCCCCCACTCACTGAATTTGCTATAATACTGTCGGAGAGGCGAAAGCTTTGATGATCAACATTAATTTTAGGAGATGAATTGAGCTTATTTCCTTCATTGGGAATGGATTCATTTTGATCTTCTTTGGATATGAGAGGCTTACATCCATGTTGGTTACATGATATATATGTTATTTTTTATCTTAGTGATTAAATTGTTGGGTTTTGTTATGGCTTTTCTTTTGGGGTGTTGTGGAGGAGATCATACTTGACATAGTTAGAATTTAGAGGTGTATGTAGAAGGATTTTCTAGAGGTATATGATGTACAAAGTTTCTCTCTTTGGTCTTGGTTATTTTCTTATATGTTTGGTTTCACATTGCATTGGTTTGAGGTTTTGTTGGAGCTATTGTGATCACTAGCTTATGGTCACATGTTTTCACTTATGTTCTTGGGTGATGACATGGAGGTTCCTTTATCTCTTTCCTTTGTTGGGTGTGGAGAACTTAGGAGAGCTATGGAGACTTGTGGTGGGAGTTGTTCTTATGGGTTATTGGTTTATAGGTTATGCATTTCATTATGGATGATTCCTTGGTACTACATGATTTTTTTTACACTTTCTATATGATGCTATTGGTATACTTGGTATGCCTTGATCATTCTTTGTTTTTTGATATTCCCCATGTAGTGGGAGTTCCTTGATGTGTATGTTCTTCATTGAAAATTTTGACACATGGAGCTTGTGATTGTAGTTTATGGGTTAGATATGTTGTTGGCATAAGTTCTACTAATGTTTTGGGTACCTTTGAGGTATGGTAGATTGGATGAATTAGCATTTGTTGGGTGTGCTATTTTTGATCTTGTGGGTTTATCAATTAGATAAGGGCAACCTAGTTTGGTTGTTATTCTAGTTGATGGATTCTCTTGTTATCTAGAGGATTCTTCATCTTTAGAATTGTGTTTTGGTTATAGGCTTGGAGTTGGTTGATCTTTTGTTTAGCTCAAGAGCATAGCAGAGTTGTGGCAGTAGCATGTAACCTTTTTTATCACATGGATTTGATGCTTACATACTTTGTATTGGTGCATATACACCTTGGCATGTTCATTTTCTTCCATAGGTGGCATGATTGGAAGATGGCATGAGTTTTTTTCTTGATATGGTTGACATATTAGATGTTGTTGTAGGTATCTTGTTATTACATGAGAGCATGTTGTAGATTCATGTGGCTTCATGGATGGTTGTGATGATGTTGTTTGGACCTTAGCAGTTGATTACCTAATTAGATTGGATCTTTAAAGGTGTTTGACAAGTGATCTACAATATTTAAGTCTTGAAATCTACATCAACTTCTATTGATCTATTATTTGAGTCTCAAAATCTACATGCTATCTTCTTTGATATTGCAGTTTTACACGTTACTAATGTGATGATGAGTTTTTATGGTTAAGTGTATTGGATCTATGAGTTATGTATTTTGAGACAAGATCATCTAGGAATGGTTGAGTATTATGATATCTCGATATATCTACCAAATTATATTCCAAAGAGTGTGATGACACTCAAAGTGAACAATAGAATTTCAGATGCAACTTGTTGGTTTTTTTTAAGAACCGGAATGATCCTTAGAATTACCTATGCATTTTTCCATTTCCAGTGCTTAGCAATCTAAAGGGATTGGCCAACAAATGAGTGAAAGTTGCAAAGCTTTCCACCTACACTTCAAGCTCTGTGAAACCTGGGAGGGTGATCCCACAATGTATATTCAAGAACTTGTGCAAAAAATATTAAAAAGTATTGTAAATAATAGATAATTCTCATATAACCACTCAATATTGTAGTGTATTGAAAAAGTTGGCAACTCTTTTAGCAATACACTACACTTGGAGCATGAGAATAATGAAACTCAACATAACATAACTATAATGGTAACTCGTTTGAAAGGTTTGTAAATAGAGAGTGATTTGCTGATGAATTGACCCAGGAACCGTATTATGAATATTCTACTCAAACCAATTCCTTATCTTAAACATGGAGTCAATCTTAACCTATGCAACTCGATAACAATTATACACATAGAAATATATAAGCTTTAGAAACACTACATTGCATCACTTCCACATTACATTCTCAACAACCACTTCTTATAGATATCCTAACACATAATTCATATGAGTTAACAACTTCACTCAAGCATTTACACTAATTCCTTGAATTAATAAGCAATAATGAAATTGTACAACCATTGGAAAGCAATGGAGATGAACAAAACAATCCTTGATTATATTATTCATAACTCATATAAAAAGCATAGAGGAGAGAAAATGGCCGTGAAATTAGCACCATTTTGATTTTATTTTCTATCTTGTTATCAAAATTACATACATACTAACAAACTCAAAACTTAAGAAAAAACTCAAAATATGCTTAGTATTCTTCTTTACAAATCTCCATGTCAATTGCAATACAATGAACCCTTACTTTCTAGCCTTGAAATACTTCTTCTAGAAAAAAAGGAGCACAACAAACATCAGACTAGAAAGCACACATGTCACTATTCTATTGGACTATTGTAACATATATTCCCTTTTCAATTACATTTGAGTTTTGGGTATGTGTAGGATCATCATAGAAAAAACAAGCCCTTAAGTGGCAAAAAATTCAAAAAAATAAAAGTTATGCAACTTGATGTAAAAATTTGAATAATTTATCTATATTATTTCAAAAATATGTAAGAACAGAAGCTGTAGAAAATTGAATATATTTTCTAAACTACTAGGTTTATTTAAGAAAAGAAAAAAACTAATTGGTCAAAATGTGAAATTTCAATGCAGTAGTACTGAAATTTCAGGGAAAAAATAAGTAGGTGTCTGTCTGACCACCCTAACCATAATAAAATGACAATTTTTTTTATAAGATTTTATATATAAGTAGAGGACTCATGTCCCAATGTGATGCATATCTTTTTATAAATTTTTTCCAAGAAAATAATTAATTATGAATTTTTTATTACAACTTTTAAAAAATAAAAAAACTCATATGTTTGACCACCTTAACTTGGTCAAAACTTCATGTAATTATTTTTTTCTTTTTTTAATCCTATAGTATGTGAATCAAAGAATGTGACACATGTTACAGATTCAAAAAAATTGATACCATTTGAAAGTTGTAGATATTTTTCAATCATCCTATCAATTAGGACTTTAGTCATAATTCAAATAGAAAAAGAATAATAATAATTTATTAAATTCAAAGTAAAGCATAATTTATATTGGTGGAAAGCTGAGAATCTCCTTTAAAAACCCTTTTCGTTTCATCAATTTTGGGTAAAAAAAAAGTCATCAGCCACATACCCTACATATACCCATCATATCACCACTTTTTGGCCCATCATGATCCTACACATACCCTTCTCTGGTGGTCAGAAACATATATGAGATAAAATTAATCCCCATTCATTGTTGAAGATTCGGTCCCACCTTCAAAAGTCATCATTTTTCATTACAATAGCTCCAAAATATCTTCCATGCAAACAAAAAGTGGTTTCCATGAGCAAACCTAGTCAACAAAATTCAAAAAAAGCATGAAAAGCAATAAAAGATACAAAGTTGATTCATCCACATCAACATTTATGCCACCAATTTTCATGTTGAGGAGAGAACAATATCTTTTGAAATACTTTAAAAAAATCCTAATCTGCACTATTTTTCAGGCTATGCATTGTTTCTCTCATGTCTGTTATTCACCATATTCATTATCATCTTCAAACATATAAGCTTACTCAATAAAATTTTCCAACCAAGTGTTGTACTCATCTTCAGTGGGTCACTTTTCATCCCTTATTTTTCATACTTTTACACTATATCGATTGTATCTAGCATCAATCAATGCTCTATCTTTTCTAACAAATACATCCATCCCCATTTCAATTCTAGCCATATTGTCAATATGGGGGTTCAGGATGGAGTAATCAATTTCAATCAACATACCCTTAGCTTGAGGCAACCATCCTTCCAACTCATGCTTCCACTTGGAAAATCCCATCACCTCACCATTGTCATCAGATATTTTAGGCATACCATGCTCTTCCATGTTCCTAAACATTCTCAATTTATTGTCAAGTTACATTCCTAACTTCCCATGGAAGGTTTTTATTTCATTAATTAGATCAATGGACTACAATATCTCTCGAATATGAGTAGGGGCATTAGGATATTCCTTCATTTTGGACATAATCTCTTTCAAGGTTCCCACTCTAGTGCTCCATTGACTCCATTCAATTTGAAAAACCCTCTAGACTTGTAGATATTTAATGTTGGCCTCATGGATACTCTTGTAAGATGCACATACATCATCAACTCTATTGATCAATTTGGTCACTCTATGTTTCAATACATCCTCAAAATTTTCACTTGCCACCTTAACTATCTCCATTTTTTTCTTCTTTGTATTCTCCTTTTCCATCTTTAACTGATTTCTTAAATCATCAATCCTTAAGGCCAAGGTCTCCCTATCTTGTGTAAACAAGTCTAAAGAAGAAGATGATGGTAAAGACAATGTCCTCACTGACTGGCTAGACTCAATAGTGGCTCTCATCTTGTTTATTTCATCCAAGGCCTTATTATACCCATTTACCAAGGAATTATACTTCTTTTGAGAAATTTGTTTCTTGTCTACATTAAGCATTGTAGCATGAGTGATTAATTTAGTTGCTTGGACATGAGTTATATATGTGGCTCTCTTCACCACCATGGAACCTATGACCTCTTCAATAGGCCTAGCAACTTCATTTTTTCTAGTCTTGGGTGTCATAGACCAAATTGCAAGAGCATGAAACTTTGGACTACATCTAGATCCAAACACCTTTTTTACAAAATTCTCCTCAGATATAGAAGCCTTAGGGTCTCTTCTTATTGTATCAAGTGCAATAGCTAGGGTAATGGTGCATCTTGGTAGAAACATCATTCCACTTTCTATGACAATATCCCTAGCTTCGGCAAGAGTGATAGCTATAATATATGCCATCATTTTTTCTTCATGTGCCTTCTTAACCTCTTCTTGTTGAGAAGGATCAACATTAGCCTTTTCTTGCTCAAGCCTTTCCTTTATCTCTTTGCTTCTTTGTTGCACCATAAAATTGTTGAATTCCCTAGATTGCACAAATGCATCATTCACAAGAAAACCATTATACTCCTTGATCCAAGGATCATCATCAGTCTTTTCATCATAATGTCATTTGAAAATTCTATCTTGGGGAACTTCTAAATCCATAGTACCTTCAATATTAGAGGGAGGGAATTTATTTTCCACTTTCTAGTCACCAAGCACATGTTCTGCTATTTTTTCCTCCTCAATTACTTGGACTTCTTCTTGCACATTTGAAGGCTGCTCTAGAATATCCATAGATTAAGGTTGTTGTTCTAGGAGAGCTTGTGCTATCTTAGTAGCCTCCTTTTACCTTTGCCTTGAAATCACCATTCTGGTAATCCCTTAGCTTTGCAAAAGCTCTTTCAATAATATTTTCAATTACATCATAGGGACTCACATAGAAGGCATTCTCTTCATAATGTTTTCTTCAATTTCCATTATGGATGACCATTCCCTTTTTCTAGATATAACAACCTCATCACTAGTCAAATTTCTCAACATGTCATCTATGTACAAGAAGTGGCGATAGAACCTTGAAACAAATATCCCTTCTCTTTGCATGCACAAATTCTTCTGGGTCAAAAATACTAACCTCATCCATAGGTAGCCTGAGGTTATTCACCATGATTCCAAATTTGATACCCTTCTAGGGCAGTAACTTTAAAGTAAGAAAAAGAACATTGGAGATTTACCATAGTACCCTTCCTAGGTTTTCTAAACAATTCAGGATCCATAAAATCAATCTTCCACATCAACTCATAAATTCCAATTGGCCAGAGGCATATAGGGGCAAGCAATGTGGTGGTACTTTAGCTCCATAGGCCCTAATTAGAGTATACTTTGAATTCAGAAACCAATCCACCCAATTATGTTGTTTAGGTGTTTTTTCCATCTCCTTTGGGCGCATGATGTTTTTGATTACTGGTGAAATCCTATGAATAGGTGCCACACCCAAAATATTTAGGATATTAAAGTGGATGAAATTAGAAAACACCAAATAGTTGGAATTGGAACAATCTTAGTCCCAAATATGTGTCCACATTTGGATTGGAAAAACATTATTCTCATTGTCCCTTAGTCTCAATTTCAACTTTGTTTTCTAGTTTTGATCACCCTCAAATAAAAGCATATGCATCAATAGAGAATAATGTGGGGAATATAGAGAAAGAACCTCATTCTTTAGATTCATGAATTCTTGATGCATTTGTTCTGCAACATAACCAACATGATTAAAACTAGTGCTACGATTATAGCCCTATATAGTTTCTACCATCACTATCAAGTTAGTGGCTATCCTAGCCTCAAAATTATGAGCTAGAACCTGATTCAAGCAATAATATGTGTTGTTGAAATAATCAACAAATTCTTCAGATTCAAAAGGCTCAATATATTTTAGGGAAAACCTTTCCTTTCTCTTTCTATGTTGTACAAGCAATCTATTTCTGAAGGAAAATCTGTTCTTCTCAAATTCACCATATAGAACCATACATTTGATGTTAACAGTATAATCTAGATTCAACCCAAATACCTCCACAATATTATCCCTCATTACCTTGAGGACTACATTTCCATTTTCACTCTTGAATTTTTTGTCTGTGGGATCATAATGTTTTGCTAATTCTATCATCACATCCACCTCAACAAACACATTGGTTACAACCAACTTCCCAAGGTTAAGCCCCCATAGGTAACATGTCGGCTTGTTAGAATAATTTATCTTAAAATCATACAAGAACAAGTGCCATCCACTCTGAGGCTAGGCCAATTCTCCAATTTCACCAGCATTGTCAATTAATTTTCTCATCATAGCAACTTTCCCTATGGGTCTCTTGCCAATTTGTGACCACCCTCTTTTATGTTCTCAAAGGAACCTTCAATGAATTTCTCTTGATTTCTCTTTGTACCCCTTGACCTTATGGACACCGTAGGGGTACTTGGCATAGGGTTTTGTGTTACAAATGGTTATGGGTTAACCATGGATGAAACATCCTTGGTCTTAATCATTTTAACCCTCTTCTTTTTTGGTTTTCTCTTTGGACTAATGTTGGACTCACTAGGATCTAGTTCACTCATATTTGCAAGTGGAAAGACTAGGGTTTACAATTTTCTTAATTGAAAAGACCTACCCAATTTTAAAACCAAAGATATAGTTTTCAAAACAAAACACTCCCAATCCTTATACAATGTTTACCACCCCAATTAAGGACACTCAATAAGTAAACCATAAGCAAGTTATCTCTCAAATTTCCTACTAATTTTTTAGACTAGAACAATTTAGTATACTTGATAGGAAGCGATATAACAATTTTCTTACCTGGGTGAACAACTGATACTAATGTTGCTGCAATTGCTTATTGGAGTTCTCTACATTGTTTATTTAGCTTCTAGCTTTCTTCCACACTCCTAAGTAGTTCCAAATGTGTAGGAAACAAACCACTCACCTTAATTATGGCTAGGAAATGGGACGTAACACCATTAGTGTTTGATAGAAAGCTTGAGCAAGTGAATTGACACTTATTCATTCATGTTTAAAAATTGGCCATTGATTATCCCTTTTTAAAACCACATCAATGGTTCTAATTTCACATTTCTATTTTCTTCTCTACTTTAAATGATGTCCTCAGGATGTTTCTATCTTCTCCTTCATTTGGAATCCATCACTCATTGTGGATACATTTCACCCTCCACAAGTCCTATTAGCGATGTGAGCATCCATGCAATGAGATCTCAACCATTGAATCATTGTCCACCTTTACCAATCTTCACTTTACATTGTGCATTGTTAATTTATGTTTCAAGCTCTAGACCACATCAGCGATGGATGGAAAGTAGTGATGGAACTAGTTTAGGCCATGTGTACCTATGTGAAAATCAAAGGCACAAGAGACATCACTCACAAGAGAAATTCAAATCAGTGAAAGAAATTTTGAACAAATGACTCCATCACTCATTGCTATTTTGAATCTCAAAGCTTGGAACGAATCCACAATGAGTGATAGAAGAAAATAAAAATAGCACCAAGGGCCATTATGTATCACTAATTTACATCATAAAACTCATAAGCGATTAGCGATAAAAGAGATGCCAACGATAATGAAAGAAGCACATATATCATGCATCACTGATGTAAAACTCAAGACTCACAACCTATCCGTGATACACAAAATAAAATAAATGCCATTCATCGCACATCACTAATGTAAATTTGCATTCATAAAGCTATCTGTGATGAAAAATGAATGAAAGTGGTAGACAAGACTTAAGTGGGAAAATTTGGCATGTGCTCATAAGTTTGTTTGAGAAAGGGGACCACCTAGGAGGACTTATAAAAATGCTTTAAAGGACTTAAAACATGTGAAATCAAAGGATTTAAAGGCCAAAAAAAGTGAATCGATCAACCTTATAAAAATAAAAGTATTTTGGACCTAGGCTTGAGGGTTTGGTTATTTCATGAGTTCTAATGGCATAAGATGTAACTTAAATGGCTAGGAACCAATAGTAAGGAGTCAATGATGAATTATAGCTTTTGAAAGGATGTAAGCTAGATAACATAAAACCCTAAAAAATTGATGTTAGACAAAACCCCAACCCCTAAAAGATGGATTTAAGCAAAATTTGGCAGGATGATAAATGGAACCAAAATAATATTTAGGGGTTCCATTAGTGGCTCCAACTGGGGATGCATGCCTCAAAAAAGCATGGTGGGATCTTAGAATCTATAGTTGAAGAAGACCAACCAAAATCATAGTGAACCAAAAAATTGAGGAACTACCTAGACTAGGTAGCAAGCCCAAACAAGACACAACCAAAGAAAATAGACCTATATACAAAATGTAAAAAAACTACAACATACATGGATCATAACACACTTAGGAGAAGTATGGCTTCAAGAACTATCAATTTATTGGAAATTTAAGAAGTTTTCTTATCAAACTTTGGAGGAAGTATGAGTCCTCCCCATGTGTATTTGCTACCAGATAAGGGCCTAACCATAATGCTTCAAAATTTCCATGCTTACCCTTATCTTGAGCCCTTGCATTCCAAAATAGTACCATACTATTCACCTCAATTTTTTTAGGAGAACCTTTCTCATCATGCAAGTGATTGACTTGCAGCTACATCTTTGCATTTTTGGCATGAGCTTCTTTTCTAGTTTCATCTAATTGCACTAGATTATCAATTTTTTGTTGCATATCATCATAGATATCCTAATCATATTCCTACGTAGACTTATTCATCTTTAACAAGTTATTTTTTGGTAGCCTAACATCCAAACCATGCACCAAACCAAAATGGTGTTCTTCACAGTAACCCTATCTACCTAGAGTGCCAGCTTTAGCTTTGAGTCCCAAGCTTTCTTCTTCTCTATCACCCTCTTGATGATCTTCATCAAACTCTTATTGCTAGACTCATCCTAACCATTTCCTTGACAATGGTAAGGTGAAGAATAGGAAATTTGTAGGCCATGTTTATCACAAAAATCCTTGAACTCCTCACATCTAAAACACATAGCATTATTTGAAATGATCTTTTTTGGGACTCCAAACCTGATTAGAGTATTGTTCATTAGGAATTACACTACCACTTTACTTGTTACCTTCCTTGTAGGCATTTCTTTTACCCATTTCATGAAATAGTCAATGGAAACAAGGATCCATGAGTGCCCTCCACTAGAATTTTCTGGTATTTCACCAACAAAATAAATTCCCCATTGTTGGAAAGGAGACTGAACAACAATGGGCCTAAGTGGAAAACTTCCTGAAAACTTTATTTTTCATACAAATCTTTAGAAAGCATCACAAGTCTTAAAAAACTTGTGGGAATCCTTAAAAATAGTGGGCCACTAGAATCGTGCCCTCAAGATCTTATGAGCAATGGTATTTTCCATGTAATGACCACCACATACTCCATTATGCATTTCTTGTAAGAGCTCCAATGTCTACTTTCCATCCACCCATTTAAGTAATACACCATTTGGGCTTCTCCACCATGGTTCATTTTCAATAATTACATATTTGATGGCATGGAACTTCAATGTTCTCTTATCATTATCAACCATATCTATAGAACATTGAAAAGTTTGAAAATATTGGACAATGCTTCTATACCAACCACACATTTACATATCACAGATAGGTGCAACATCAACAATATCTATTTGATTTATCTGATTAGCTTCCAAATTAGTCTCTACCATCAGTTTAGATAGGCCCTATCCCCTAAATAACTTGGTGATCTAGACATCAATATTGAATTCTTGGATCTTGTTGATCCATCTACACCTTCTACCTGTAGTTTCTTGTTGAGTTAAGATATATTTCATAGTAGCACTTTGTACAAAAGCTATGATAGTATCTCCCACTAAGTAAGTTCTAAAATTCTTCATAGCCTTGACTAGAGCATATTAATTCTTTTCAATCATATCATATTTGAGCTCTATAGCCTATAAAGATTTGTTAAATAATGCAATGGGTTGTTCAAAGCCATCATCATTTTTCTGCAATAAGATAGCAGCAATAGTATGGAAAGAAGCAAAAGAGAAAATGTGCATTGGCTTAGAGAAATCTAGAGATTTCAAAATTGGGGCCTCCTTGATAGCTTGTTTAATTTTCTTGAATGCCTAACAAGGCTCCTTACTCCAAACCACCTTTTCTCCCTTCTTCAGAATCTTGGAGATGGGTCTTGTAATTTCTACAATGTTGGTTACAAATCCCCTCAAGAAGTTGATCTGTTCAAAGAATGATTGAATGCCTTTTACATTCTTTGGTTGAGGGATCTTATCTATGGGTGCTACCCTTTCAGGGTCAATCCTCACTCCTTCTTTGGACATAATTTTCCCCAACAATTTTCCTTTAGTAACCCCAAAGGCACTTTTTTTTTGTATTTAGTGAGATCCCATACACTAAAGCCCTGACAAATACTTTCTCCAAGTGTATGCAATGATCTTCCTCTTTCATGGAGTAGGTTTTCAAGTCATCTTGGTATATAGACATGCATAAGTCAATGAAATTATAAAAAGCTACATCCGCAACCCTTTGGAAAGTGGCACCTATATTTGTTAAGCCAAATGGCATCCTCACATATACACAAGTACCCCATGGAATAGTGAATGTAGTCTTATACTGCTTAGACTCCTTCACTTTCACTTGGTTATACCTTGATAAACCATCCATCATTGATACTGATAGTACCCCAAAACTAGTTACCTTCTGTAACATGTCTTCCATGTTTGGCAATGGATAGTTGTCCTTCAATGATGATATGTTCAGATTCCTAAAATCCACACATAACCTTATATCACCATTCTTTTTTGTAAATGGCACTAGGTTAGATACCCATGAGGAATGCCTAATAGGCTTTATGATTCCAACATCCCTTAGCTTTACTAGTTCCTCTTGCATCTTAGGAGCTAAGGTAGGAATAATTGGTCTTTCCTTCTACCTGAAAGGCTTGAAATTTTTGTTAAGAGGAATCTCATGCTCAAATAATTCCTCTCTATATGCTTTCAAGTCATCGTATGACTAAGAAAAGACATGTCTATATTTTCTCAGTACTACAATCAAAATTTCCTTAGCCTTAGTTTTCATTTTCTTTCCTACATATACTTTCTTAGGGGTATTTTCAATCCCCAAATTCACTTCTTCTAGGTCCTCTAGATGGGTAACAATTGTTTTAACCTTGCTCTTATCTTGACTATCAAAGACCATTTCTAATGCTACAAGGCCCTTGGAAATTCTATTTTTATTTAGTTGGATGACTCCATTACCAAAGAATCCATCCTTTCCATCTACATTTTCAACAAATTCCCAAAATTCAATCTCCTGACTTTCATATTCATCAACACATTTCAAAAAATTTAGAATATCTCCATCATTGTTGAAGATCTACCAATTATGCACATTGTCATAAATGGATGGAATTGATTGTATCTCAACCTTAGAGATACTTGCAAAAGTTATATCATTAGGTCTTAATGAAATATTAGCAAGAAATTCTACCACTTTGTTCTTTCCTCTCTCCATCCAGTTGATTCCAAAAGCATCAAACTGTTCGATGGAATCCTAGACAACATTTCTATATTGTTTCAATTTATTGTTTTTGCAAGCATACTTGGATATTACTTGGGATATCACAAGCTCAAAATCAATGATTACCATCAAATTTTTTATCCCATGCTTTTCAACTAGCCTTAATCCTAGTAATAGTGCTTAATTTTCTACCTCATTGTTTGTGCAGACAAAACACAAAGTGAAAGAAAATTTGTATGTATTTCCACTTGGTGACATCAGTAATATTCCTGCACTAGATCCTCTTGGAACTTGCACCATCAATGTAAATTTTCCAAAGTCCATCCTTGTTAGGTAATCTTACAACTTCATTATCTATAGGTTCAAGGAACCTATCAGTTTCTCTTGGTACTTCTTCCACCTTGAAGTCACTAATATCAGTATCTATAAAAAGAATTGTATCATCCTCAAGAGCATGTTCCTGCATATGTGGCACCTTTGGCTCTTGTACCACTTGGACATCCTTACCATCAATAGGGAAGGTGGAATAAGACATGTCACACTACATACTGCCTTCCATGGATGTACTCCATTTCCTAGATAGTATCATTCCATAATTGGATGGGATATCCACTACCACAACACTCATCTTAAACACTGTCTTTGGATAAGCTACTAAATTATAAGGAAACTCATTGATTACATTGATCACAGGGACCTCCCTTCAATCCATAGCACAACATTTTCCATGGGTACTATCAAATTTTTGTCCCAATGACTCCATGATCTTTGTTGTTATTATATTATTGGATGCTCTAGAATCGATAATGCAATTACTCAGGAAATTCCCCTCAACAATCAACGTGAGGAAGAATGGGTTTATCTTTCTAGGACAAGTAATTACTAAAATTCCTAGAAATATATGAGGGATTTTAGAGATTACTCCCTCAACATATTTATATTTCTTATCCTTTTCAATCATTTTGGGTGGAGTGGGCACCACTAATTTAGTACAGGCTTTAGTAGCACCATTGATAAGGGCTACTGCCTTTTTTGTTTGTTCATCAATCCTCATCATCTTAAGGAAAGGAATAAAGAATTTTACTTGGCTAAGTAATTGAAACATATCAATAGGAGTGTACTTAGGTAATGCAATTGGGAGCATACCTTGTTTTGTGCTTCTTTCCTTTTATTGATTTTTGGCTAGCTCGGTTCTAGGCTTGACATCTTTTCTCATAGCTTCATGATTTTTCCTTTGTTCCTTTGTCTTAACAATAAGGGATTTGATCTTTACATCCTTTTTTTTTCTATCTTCTTAGCCCAAATTTTTTCTCCCTTGATTTCCTTAGCTTTGAGTGCTTCTTCTTTTCCATCAAAATTTTTCTCTTCACCTTTGGCATTCTTCTCCTTGATGAAAAGACCAATAGGGTTACCTGGTTCACCAAAAACTATTGTATTCCTCAGGTGATATGAGCTTCTAGCTTGAGTAGCCAAAGCCATGGTACATCTCACAATCTCTTCATCTAAAGGTATTCTTAGGGACACACCTTCTTTAATTGCTTCCAAATTATATACTTCATTATCATTGTCAACATCCTCATCAGAGGGAATTTGTTGGTGATATGCACTGGAAATTTTCCTTTAGTCATCAACATCCATTTCATAAGACTCCACATCAAATGAGCACTCACTATTAGAAAATTCAAAACCATCTATAAGCATCTATATATCAACATCCTCCTCATTAGATTGATCACATGCTTAAGGTACATCTTCATCTTCAACCATTTGTGCAACTACACATTGTTGAGGAGAATGTGGAATTTGGAAAATCATGTACCAAGGGGTCTCATCAACAAAATTACTTCAGTTCTTCTACAAAGGATCTAGAAGAACCTTGTTTTGAGTATTTCTTTGGTTGTTAGGGATGGACTTCCCATAATTCTTGTTGGTATTATATGGATGATCCTCCAACCAAGGAGGTTTTTCATTCCTAAGATAATTTTTTGATTGAGCCTTTTCATGCTTTACAATTCTATCATTCATAATTTTCATGAAATTATCAATCTTATCCTCAAGAATACCCCCTTTAGCACCAAAACTTTTATCCTCCTTTTTTGGATTTCTTAGGATTTTTACATCATATCTTCTCCCAACTTTACCAGTTGCTCTATTAATGTTATCAATATGGACAACCATCTTGAAAGCTTTCCTTAGTGTCTTAGGATTATTATCAAGTAAGTGGTAACTCATCTTTGCATCAAAGGCATTACATCAGTTCACCAAGCATACAATATCATTCAATTGTAAATGAGGAGGCAACCTTTTCATAGCCTTTTGAAACATCATATTAAATCAGCCACATACTCATTGGAACCTTTAGCAATGTTATTAAATTAATTTAAAAAATACGTTGAATTAGTTTTATCACCATACTACTCTCTAAAAAACCTCTTAAACTCCTCCCAAGAACCAATACTCTAAAAAAAAAACTTTTGTACCATTATAGAGCATCTTCGATGAGTGATTGCATAAAAAATATCATCATTACATCCTTTGCTTCTACCTCAAAATCATCCATGACATTAGAAAATTCTTTGATGTGATCTTCACCACTCAAATCATTATTTCCAAAGAAGCTGACCAAGGCAGGCCTAAAATCTTCAAGAAACAGACTAGGATAGCCAAGTACTCCAGTAAAGCATAACTGTTGATATATCTCTACATATTGCAGTCTCCTAGTATGTCGATCTCTATGAGAATTTCTAAACTTATCATCTTTTTTGTCATCAGACTAGGTCTTATCCTTACCTTTTCCATATCAATCATTATTACCACCTCCTTTATTTTTTCCCTCACCATCTTAAAAATAAGAATCCTTATTCTTGTCATTTCCTCCACCCTCACCACCCTAATCCCCACAACCACCTCCACTAGCAATATATATTGCATACTTCACCTTTGGTGAATCACTATTAGTATGTCTAGAGCTTGAAGCCTCTAGAGTTGGTATGGAGGTTTTAATAAAATATTTCTAGCTATCTTAGCATTAGCAACTTCTATTTCAGCTTTCTTCAACCCTTCTTGTAATTGATCATTTTCTAACTGTAATTTCAAGATCTTGGGATTTGGGGGTGTAGTGGATGGAGTAGGGTCAATTTTAACATTTTTGGTGGGGGTTTTTATAGATTAATTATGTGTTGGATGATGTGTTTGTGTTGTTGTTATGTGGTTTTCATTGATGTCAACACTATTAGCACTGTTGTATTGAAGGTTGTAAATGTTGAGGATATTGAGAAAATTGTTAAAGAAAATGTTGCAGGTTGCCAAAGGAATAGTGAAGGTCATGAAGGTTTATTGCTCAGTACATTGAAGATAGTTGTTGTGGATTAAATGGTTTATTTCTAATAGTATCTAATCTATCCACCAAAATTTTTAGAGGTCTGTGTGAAGTTTTGATCGTGTTATGAACAATTGTGTTTTGACATTTTTTTGTGTTTCAGTTAGTATTCCTAAGTAAATTTGATATCATTCTAGTAATATCATTTTTTGTGGATTCCTCCTTGTTAGTTCTTGTTTCTTGTGGATGCTTCTAGATCATTCTCTATCCTTGTTGTATTCCCATGTTGATCGGTGTGCTCATGGTCAAAGATTTTTCTCATGTGTGTTCGGGTTTTCATGTTCTTAGCTGACATGATGGTTGTAATGTGTTGTGGATCCTTGGAGATTTAAATTTGAATGTTTGGCACACTTGAGGATATTGTTTTGGGTTGCATCATAATATTATTTGATGGTGTTTTATTCGCATTGAAAATTTATTTGTAAATTTGTGGCCGAAATTGTAAATATAATTTATGTTTTATAACTGGATGATGAAGTTGTTGATGTAAATCTAGGTTGCGAATATATAAGAGTGGTTGTTTGTGCAAATTTAGTGTGTGTGTGAAGTGAGGAAGAGCCAAAGAAAGTGCAAGTGTGCGAATAGTGATCTATTCATTCGATTACAAAGCAGAGTGTGAAGAAGTATTTATGTGCTTAAATAGAACTATAATCAAGCTTTTGCATAAGCTATTTTCTTAGTTCATAACCTATAGATCTAATCTAAATTGCTTTGTATTCTTGGGCAGTGAGCCCTCTTGTATTTGAGCAGTGAGCTCTAGGTAGTGTGCCTGAATGCATGTGCATTCCCATTATTTTTCATTATACTTTTAATGGGGTATAATATTGTGGATTGTGGTTTTTCCCCTAACAGGTTTTCCACGTAAAAAATCTTGGTGTTCTTTGTGCTTCTAATGTGTTGATTGTTTATGGTTTATTGTTCTTTCATCAAATCAGAGATAAAGTTAAGTAAATTTTGAAAATTTTAAGTATTCTGTGACAATTGATTCAACCCCCCCTCTTTTCTATCTTTCCCTTTTTTTACAACAATTGGTATCAAAGCAGGTCCCTTTGAAGAAGTTTAAAAATCTTGAGGTGATCTGAGATGGAATCATACAATAAGGAAAACCCTAGATTTGATGGAACAAACTACTCACTATGGAAAACCAAAATGGAATGTCATTTTAGATGTTTATATAAACACTTCTAGAATATCACAAAGAATAGATATATTATTCCTTAGAATGGTCCTTCCACTCTTGATGAAATTAAAGAGGCTGAGAATAGCATCAGGGCTATGGAAGCTTTACTAAGTGCTTTGACAGATTTGGAAATGACAAATGTGATAGGTCTAAATATAGCTCATGAGATGTGGATGAAGCTAGAAACTTTGTATGAAGGAGATACACATGTGAAGATGGCTAAGCTATAGAGTTTGAAAGGCAAGTATGAAAATTTGAAGATGGGTTAATATGAAAATATTTCTTCTTTTATGAAAAATGTAAATGAACTAGGGATGAGTATTAGATGTGTTGGTGGTACCCACGAGGAGGAAGAAATTGTAGCTAAAGTGCTTAGATCATTGCCTCCCTCTTACAGAGCAAAGGTTCATGCTATTGAAGAAATCAAATCAATGACAAATGTGACAAGAGATACACTGATTGGTAAATTTGCTGCCTTTGAGTTGAGTGAATTTGGTGAATCTGTTCCCAAGATTGAATATGCATTTAAGGCTACTGTATCTAGAAGAAAAAAGCAAAGATATGATCTAGGAGAGTTTTCTAGAAAGTCATTCAAGTATGAGGAAGAAATGAAACAACTTGAAGATGAAGAAAGAGAAGTAGAAAAGTTGGAAGCACTGATTGTGAAAAAAGAAGGTAGAGGACAAGGCAAGTACAAAGGAATGTTGTGTATTAAATGTTTCTCTTGCAATAAAATAGGCCATTTTGCATCAAGGTGTCCTGAAAGAGTTCGTAGTTCTAAGCCTAACAAATCTAGATTTCAAAAGAAATGTTACTATGCAGAAGGAGTGACTGATGAAGCGTCTGATAAAGAAAATGGGAATAAAGATGAATGGGTGTTCCTTGCTATCAAGAAAAATGGTCTGGTGGCTATTGAATTTGTTAAAGTTGAGAAAGCTCTTGTAGCTTGAATTGAAGAAAAGGATGAGTGGGTTATTGATAGTGGATGCTCACATCATATGAATAGTGACAAAAGAAAATTTGCAAGTCTAGAGAAATATGAAAGTGGGGTTGTAAGATTCAAAGATAATAATGTTGGTGTGATTCGTGGCAGATGATCTATTTGTCTTGGTGGTAAGCATAACACTGATGATGTCCATTATGTTGAAGGCTTGAAGTACAACCAATTGAGAATTTGAAAAATGTTAATGGACCAAGGCTATGATCTTTAGTTCAAAGGTGGAAGATGCAAGATACTTGGAAATTCTGGAAATGTAATTGCTTCAGGTAAAAAAGACATGAGGTAATATTTTTCACCTGAATGTTGCTAGTGAAAGTTTTTTAATTGCTCAAGTAGATGAAAGTTGGTTATGGCATAGGAGGTTGTGTCATGTAAATTTTCATAACATTCTCAAGGTAAGCTCCATTCAATTAGTAAGAGATCTACCTAAGCTAGTAAATCCTACTAACACAATATGTAAGGAATGTCAGATGGGAAAATACACTAGAGTTTCTTTTCAGTTCAAAAGTTTCAAAGCTATGGTAGAGAATGAGAAAGGTTCGAAATTAAATTCCTAAGGTCAGATAGAGGTGGTGAGTTCACCTCCAGGGAGTTCAATTCTTTCTGTGAAGAAAATGGAATTAGAAGATATTTATCTGATCCCCGAAATCCTCAATAGAATGGAGTTGTTAAGAGAAAGAACAAAACAATTTTGGATGCTACTAGAACAATGATGATTGAAGGAAATGTGCCTCACATCTATTGGAGTGAAGCTATAAGCACTGTTGTATACACTTTAAATCTGGTAAATGTCAATGGTAATTCTGGTGAGACTCCTTTTGAACTCTGATTTGGTTATAAGCCTACTATTAAATATTTCAAGATCTTTGGAAGCAAGTGTTATATTAAGAGAGATGAGGACATAGGAAAGTTTGATGCAAGAAGTAATTAAGGAATCTTTCTAGGTTACTCTACTAAAAGCAAGGCCTACTGATGCTATAATAGAAGATTGAGAAAAATGGTTGAAAGTGCAAATGTCAAAGTTGATGTGGACTTTGCTAGATCATCCAAATACTATGGATATGATTTAGATGACCAGGAAGATAGTAAAGACAAAGGGAAGAATGATCAAACATAGAATAAACTTAAAATTATTTTAGTAAATCAAGAAAGTATGGAAGGAGAGACAAGTGCAAGTGCAGAAGAAAGAACATAAGAACCAAAAGTTCAAGAGAATCCTAAGGTTCTAAGGTATGTAAAGTTAAATCATTCTAAAAATAAAATTATAGGAGACAAAAATAAAGGTGTGAAAAGTAGAAGAAAGATTGTAGAAGAGTATTGCTTGATTTCCAAGATTGAGCCTAAAGATGTCAATGAAGCTTGTAATGATGAACATTGGATGGAAGCTATGAAGGAAGAACTGATGCAGATTGAAAAGAATGATACATGGATTCTTGTTCCTAGACCTAAAGATAAAAATGTGATTGGTACTAAATGGGTCTTTCAGAATAAGTTGAATGAACAAGGTGAAGTAGTCTAGAATAAAGCAAGACTGGTATGTAAAGGGTATTCACAAATGGAAGGCATTGATTTTGAAGAAACTATAGACACCTAAATTTGGACACTTAATTTATCCAAATTTGTCCCCTCTCGTCTAAACATCCCCTTATCCACATGAATTAAGTAATATCACTATTATTTAATTAATCCCTCTAAAGTTCTTCCAATCCCTAAGGTATCTAGTTAAATAATTAAATACCTTCCCCCTTTTATCAAATGAATTAAATAAATATGCCATTTATTTAATTTCTCATATGTCACATCCTCCATCATTTTTATCTAATCCTAATCCATCTTCTAATCTCAACATTAGGGATGTGCACATGCCTAATCCTTGATTAGGAGGTGTCACATCCTCCAACTTTTGCAAGTTGGCCTCTAATCTCTCTTAGCCACCTAACCCTCCTCTAATCCTTCATTAACTAGCCTAATCAACCTCTCAAGGAATTTTTAATTCCTTTTATCCTTCCAAGGAATATTAAATTCCTTTTTCTCTTCCCCATGTGATCTTTGACTTGTCACATCAAGTCACATGTGAAATCTAACCCTCTTCTAATCTGTCATTAATTAGTCTAATCAAGTACTTGCACAATCCTAATCATTTAATTGAGTCAACCCTATTAAATTCTTTTCTTTTTTGACAAGGCATCTCCATTCCCCATGTGAATTTTTAATTCACATTTAATCCCCCAATGCATTTAAGGAATTTTAAATTCCTTCTCTCTTCCCCATGAGAATATTTGAGGAATTTTTAATTCCCCACTTGTCCTATCACCCACATGGGGACAAGTACCTCCTTTATGAGGGGATCTTGTCCCAATCCCAAGGTACTGTGTACCTTCTCCATGTCATGTACTATCCCTCCACCTCATGTACACATCACCCCTTTTAGGCCATATCACTTGCCACATGTCAAGATGTGAGGGCTTGTGAGTTCTCAACTCACCTTGGCCCTACATCTTGATCTTGGTGGCTCAATCTTGACCATCCATTTCCCTAGAGATTTCCAAAATCTCTATAAATACCCCCTCTTTTCTCTCATTTTGGGGGGAGATCATGCATTGTAGCCAAACTCTTGCAAAATTTCTCTAGAATTCATACTTAGCCATTTTCATGCTTTCATCCATTTTCATCCATCCTCACATCATCATCTAGCTTGTGTATCTTGCCATCCAAGGAGCACACAACACCGAAGATCAAAGGGCCAACCAAATGATCGATTCGACACAAGGTAAAAGGTTTCATTTTGTTGTTCTTACTTTGTGTTGATTCCAACTTAGGTTAATCTTGAGGTGTAGGTTGTTTTAGTGTTTATTTGCACTCTTTTGTTTGCTGCTCATTTTCTAATGCATATATTCAACCTATCACAAAAACATTTTCCCCTATTGCTAGAATTGAAGCTATAAGATTATTTCTTGCTTATGTTGTATATAAAAACTATAAAGTCTATCAAATGGATGTAAAGTCAGCTTTTCTAAATGGTGAATTAGAAGAAGAGGTATACATTGAACATTCGTATGGATTTCAACTGAGTGATATGGAATACATGGTTTCCCAATTGAAGAAAGCTCTATATGGACTCAAGAAAACTCCCAAAGCTTGGTATTCTAGACTAGATAAATAATTATTGAATCTTGGATTCAATAAAGGTACTACTGACAACAACTTTTATTTCAAATTGGATCATGACAAAGAGTTGATTATTAAAGTCTTTTTTCATGACATTATTTTTGGAGATGATAATCTATGTATGAAGTTTGCTGATGAAATGAAGAGTGAATTTGAAATGAGTATGATTGGAGAGATGAATTTCTTTCTGGGATTAAAAGTTACTCAGTTAGACAATGGAATTTTTATATCCTAGTCTAAATATGTGAAAGAGCTGCTAAAGAAGATTGGCATGGAAGAATTAAAGCATGTTGGTACTCCCATGGTAACTCGATACAAGTTAACATAGAATGATGATTCTCTGAAGGAAAATAAAAAAAGATACAGGTCAATGATTGGTGGATTGCTCTATTTAACTCAGACCAGACTAGGCATTATGAATGTTGTATGTATGGTTGCTAGATTTTAGGCTGATCCAAAAGAATCTCATGTGACTATTGTAAAGACAATTTTTAGATATTTGAAAGGAAAAATTAATTTTAGGATTTGGTACCCTAAGGATGATAATATCACCTTGAGTGCATATACTGATGTGGATTGGGAAGGAGATGTAGATGACATGAAAAGTACTAGTGGTGGTGCTTTCTTCCTAGGAAAGAAGCTAGTGTCTTGGATGAGTAAAAAGCATAATTCCATTTCTCTATATACTGCTAAGGAAGAGTATATTGTTGTTGAAAATAACTATACTCAAGTGATGTGGATAAAATATATGTTGAAAGATATCAAATTAGTGTATGATGATCCTATTTCCATATACTGTGACAACTCAAGTGCAATTAACACATCAAAGAATCTAGTACTACACTCTAAGACTAAGCATATGTCAATCAAGTCTCACTTCTTGAGGGAGAAAGTGAGTGAGAAAGAAGTTAGATTGGAGTATGTGCCTACCAAAGAACAAGTCATAGAAATTTTCACCAAGTTTTTGCCAAAGGATACTTTTGAGTATCTTAGAGGGATGCTAGGGGTGATTACCCCTCCTAATATGAACTAAAGATGGATTTTCTGGCATCAATTTGTATGCTTCAAAGCTATATTCTGATATGGATTGATGTTTATGTGGTTACTACTTAGGGGGAGTATTAATATGTGCAAATATGTGGTTCAAAGCTTGTATGTGGAATTTAATGCTTATCTTTGCCATTTATTTCATAGGGGGAGAAGAGAAATGTTAAAAATCTTTTTGGGGAGAAGAGAAAATGAGGAAAAGAGTCACAATCTAAGGGGGAGTAAGTGTAGTTGTGTTGATGGTATTTTTCACATCATTTTATTCCATCAATTCAAAAGGGGGAGATTGTTGGATGATGTGGTTGCGTTATTGATATGTGGTTGTAATTGAGGTCAAAACTATTAGCACTGTTGTATTGAAGGTAGTATATGTCGAGGATATTGAGAAAATTGTTAAAGAAAATGTTGTAGGTTTCCAGAGGAGCAGTGAAGGTCATGAAGGTGTCTTTCTCAGTATGTTGAAGATCAATTGTTGTGGATTAAAGGGTTTATTGTTGAGATTATCTCATCAATCCACTAGAAGTTTCAGAGGTCTGCATGAAGTTTTGATCATGTTACGAATAGTTGTGTTTTGACATGTTTTTTTGTTTCAGTTAGTATTCTTGTGTAAAATTGACATGATTATAGTAATCTCATTTTTTGTTGATTCCTCCTTGTTAGTTCTTGTTGCTTGTGGATGCTTCTAGATCATTCTCTATCCTTGTTGTACATCTATGTTGATCGGTGTGCTTGTGGTCAAAGATTTTTCTCGTGTGTGTTCAAGTTTTCATGTTCTTGGCTAACATGATGGTTGTAACGTGTTACGAATCCTTGGAGATTTAAATTTGAATGTTTGGCACGGTTGAGGATATTTTTTTGGGTTGCATCATAATATTAGCCAACATTGTTTGATTTGCATTGAAAATTTATTTGTAAATTTGGGGGTGACATTGTAAATATGTTTTACATCTTGGCCAATGAAGTTGTTGATGTAAATCTAGGTTGTGAATATATAAAAGTGGTTTTTTGTGCAAAGTTCATGTGTGTGTTAAATGAGGAAGATCCAAATAAAGTGGAAGTGTGTGAATAGTGATCTATTCTTTCGATTGCAGAGTAGAGTGAAGAAGTTTGAGCGAAGTGTGAATAAGTATTTATGTGCTTAATTGGAACTATAATCAAGCTTTTGTAGAGGCTATTTTCTCAGTTCATATCTTGTGAATCTAATTTGAATTTCTTTTTATTCTTGGGAAGTGAGCCCTCTTGTATTTGAGTAGTGAGCCCTAGGTAGTGTGCCTGAATGTATGTGCATTCCCATTATTTTTCATTATACTTTGAACAAGGTATAATATTGTGGACTAACATCCATTGTGGTTTTTCCCATAACAGGGTTTCCACATAAAAAATCTTGGTGTTCTTTGTGCTTCTGATGTGTTGGATTTTTATGGTTTATTGTTCTTTCATCAGATCATAGATAAAGTTAAGTTTGAAAATTTTAAGTATTCTATGACAACTGATTCACCCCCCCTCTTAGTTGTCTATCCTTATTTTTCCAACAATATGGGTATTTGTGTTGGTGATGGTATTAGAGGTATTAAAGGTATTTTTCTTTGGTTGATTAATAGGATTCTTCCCATGATCTATATGTTGTGATTTCTAGGAAATGGAAAAAGGATCTTAGGCTTTGGAAGTTGTAATAGATGCAGTATAATTGCATGTAGTAGAGGTTCCCATTTGAATGGTCACTTGAGGTGGGTTAGGGGTTATCCTAGTAGTAAATATAGCAAGATTCTACTGAAAGGCCTTTTTCTTCGCTTCTTCTATCATCTTTTCTATCCTTTCCCTCCAAGCATTGCTTTCTTGTATGTTAGCCTTGATTCTATATTCTTTTTCTTTTAACTCCTTTTCTATTTTTCTCCTTCAACTCCCCGAGTCTATTTTCTTCTTCTTCCTTAAGCCTAAGCTCTTCCTCTTCTAATGCTTGCATATCTTTGTCTATGTCTTCTTCATCTTCTAAGATATTTCCAGCTTCACTAGGTGTAGGAGTATAGTAGGTCTGATCAATTGGGTGTTCTTCAAGGGAAAGTGGTGCAATGTAGGAGCACAAAAAACTCAAGCAAACCTCAACTTGTCTAAAACTCAACCAATTATTGTTTACTCTTTCAACTAGGACTCATTTTTCCTTCACAAAACACTTGGTTCCAAAACAATAAAACTAAGATCAGGCATAAAAATTCTTGTTGATTCCTCAAACCATATTAAAAAAAATTAAAGTGATTGAACCAAACTCTTTCTCCAACATAAACATCTTAAACATAAGAATTCTCAATGTAGATTGTCCAAATCAGCAGCTAGGCCCTTTGAGACCACATAAACAATCAACTCCAAATTCTGAAGCCCATCTCTATTTCCTAATGCTAGAAAAAAGTGAAAATATTCCTTCACAACCCTATCATACTATCTCCCACCTTTTATTCATGACATTTTATCAAACACTTATACTGAACCTTCATTTTTCACTCGAAAACATGATTGTCATAAGACTGCCTTAACTAGTTAGTCAAGAATAATGGACCCAAAGTTATAATATCACTCAAATTTGATAGGAAATGGATCTAAATACACTTAATCAATCTTATAAAGCAATAAAGACACACACCCCACAAGCAAATCACTTAAAAACCCCCACTGTACATTGTAATTTCTAGATTTTTCTCTATTTATAGTCCTAGGGCATCATTAGATCTGCAAAAAACCTTACCCTCAAACCTTAAAACTTTGAAAAAATTTAGAATACATATAAATCTCACTACACAACAATTTATATGAGGATTCCATGGTTATAATAGGAGATATATAATTTTCTTCACCATTGTTTACCCTAGTTCAGGGTTTTACCCGCCTAGAGCAAATTGACCATAACTTTCACAAAATTGAATGAATTTAAAAGAAAAAAAATGAAAAATAAATTAGATTCATAGGGCCTTAACTATAAATTGAGGAGAGGTTTCATGCATAGTACAAGGTAGTACATTGCCTGAAATCAAGAATTTATAGGAAATTAATAGAAAAATAGAGTATTTCATTGAAATCTTCACACCTACATCATTTCCCAACCTTCCTCGAAGTGTGTGAGGCTTAAAAATTCATTTATAAAGAAAATCCAACACCTCAAACTAACTCTTCAACTAATTTTTCTCTTCACCTTCCACCATCTTACAATTTGTTGCATTTTTACAACATTGCTCTTGATAACATTTTGTCAAATTTTGCAACATTTTACATTATATGCCCAATGGATCCAAAATAACTATCTAAGGCCTATTACAAGATAAATGTGGCCATTAAGTCCTTATTACATCATGATATCAACTAGACTAAGTCAAAAACTAAATTTTCCTCATGGAGGCATGAATTTGCAAGGGTGCTCCTGCACCATACTCCCGGCCAAATAAAAACTTCCAAGTCCTCTTGGATCATTAAATGCTCCTTGTAGTATTGTATGCCCTACAATATATTTCATCTTCACCTTTGGATTTATTTGGTCTATGCCAACTTGTTTCCATTTTTTCTTGCCTCCTGAAATCTACTTCTTCATGCTTTAATGTGTTACAATATCCATTTGTCCCTCTTCTATCTATTGTATCTTGATATTTAAGTTGTTCCATGTCCAAAATATTAACACTAAAAATAAATGATACATTGTTTCTAACATAATACCTTCATTTCTCTTCAACTCTTTGTAAGTCTCCGAGATCATTTCATCCTTGATCTTCTCTTTGTCAAATCTTGACACCAACTCAATATCTTCTCCTTCTGAATTCAAGTCCTTTTATCTTTGTTGCACCTTCACCTTCATCCTTGGGAACATTTGGCTACAATGTCTTTTTCCTCTTCATCCATGAATTCTTCTTCTGCATCTTCAAATTCTTCTTCTTCTTTTATCTTCATTTTCCTTCTCCCTTTGAATATCATCTTAATGGGTCATACAACTTTCTTTTTCAATTTCAAATTCCACCTGAATGCTCTTCTAAGAAATTGATCCATCTCTTCCATAGCTTTCCTTATTTCTCTTATCTCCCTTTCAATCTCTCTTTGCCTCTTTTTGTCTTCTTTCCTCTTCCTCTCTTTTTTCTACTTTCTTTTGTAACTCTTTTGCCTACAAATTCCTTATCAACAAATCCATTTTTACCTTATTCAAGCAAGTATCTCCTTACTTCCACTTCACTTTGCCTCACCTAGGTCCCTTCACTTTTCCTCTACCTATTCTCTTGTCTATTAGGTTCTTTCTTCAACCTGCACAAACACATAACCACAAAAAAATCCAAACTTTCTTATTCCAGACCTTTCTGAGCTTTGATACCAATTGATGCAATGTATGAGCACAAACAACACAACCAATTTTTGTTTACTCTTGCACCTAGGACTCATTTTTCATTCACAAAACACTTGGTTCCAAATCACTCAAATTGAGATCAAACATAAAAATTCTTGCTGATTCCAAAAACCATATTAAGCAACATCAAAGTGATTTACATAGACCCTTTCTCCAATATAAACATCTCAAACATAAAAATTCTCAATGTAGACTGTCCAAATCAGTGACTAGGCCCTTTGAGACCACATAAATAATCAACTCCAAATTCCCAAGCCCATATCTCTTTTCTAATGCCACGAAAAATTAAAAATGTGCCTACACAACCCTATCATACCATATCCCACCATGTATTCATGACATTTTATCAAACACTTATACTAAACCTTCATTTTTCACTCGAAAACATGATTATCATAAGACTTCCTTAACTAGTTAGTCAACAATAATGGACCCAAACTTGTAATATCACTAAAACCTAATAGGAAAGGGATATAAATACACTTAATCAACCTTCTGAAATAATAAAGACACACACCCCACAAACAAATCACTTAAAAACCCCCACTATACACTGTAATTTCCAAAATTTTCTCTATTTATAGTCCTAGGGAATCATTAGATCTGCCCAAAACCTTACCCTCAAACCCTAAAACTTTGAAAACCTTTAGAATACATATAAATTTAAATAAAAACTAATTCATGTGAGGATTCCATGGTTATAATAGGAGATATGTAATTTTCTTCACCACTATTTACCCTAGTTCAGGGTTTTAACCGCTTGGAGAAAATTGACCATAACTTTCACAAAATTGAATGAATTTAAAAGAAACCAAATGATAAATAAAGTATATTCATAGGGAATTAACTAAAAATTGAGGAGGAGAGGTTTCATGCACATTACAAGGCCATACAATGACCTGAAATCAAGAATTTGTAGGAAATTAACAAAAAATAGAGTATTTCATTGAAATCTTCACACCTAAATCATTTCCCAACCTTCCTCAAAGTGTGTGAGGCTTAAAAATACCTTTATAAAGAAAATAAAACACCTCAAACTAACTCTTCAACTAATTTGTCTCTTCACCTTCCACCATCTTACTTATTTTTTGCATTTTTACAACATTGCTTATGGCAACATTTTGTCAAATTTTGTAACTTCTTACTTTATATGCCCAATGGATTTGAAATAACTATCTAAGACCTATTACAAGATAAATGTGTCCATTAAGTCCTTATTACATCATGAAATCAACTAGACTAAGTCAAAACCTAAATTTCCCTCATGGAGGCATGAATTTGCAAGGGTGCTCCTGCACCAGGAAGGTGCAATTGTACATTAGGAGAATCACCTCTTCACTTGAAATTTCCTCCATTAAAAAAATATCTAACTCTAGGGGTTAAATGTTATAAGAACTTCTTATCTTTATCCTAGAATCCCCACCTATCATCTTCTCTTGAGATGTCAAGTTCATTATCAAATACTTGCTCAATGGGAGAACTTCCTAGATCTATATTAGATACTTCAACTTCATGTGCCTCTTCCTAAATATTTTCACTATTTACTTCATTATTAAAAGTAGGAGACACATCAAAAATGGATTCAACAGACATACTTGATTAAGTGTGTTTCTTAATCCATGTGGGTTGCTTGTCCTTTATAAGTTTGGGCTCCAACTTCTACTTAAGATGCTTCTTTGTGTAGCTTCTAGTCTTCTTCATGGTGTCAAATATGTCAGAATCCTTCTTCTCACATTCTCTTTGAGAGTTTATCTTTACACAGTTACAAGAAACCTCATAGTTTCCACCCAGAATGCTAGGAAATAGAAATTGATTGTACTTTGGATTGGTACTTGTAATCTCAAAAAGAAATTTGAACATAACTCGACACAAGGTGAAGGACTGGACTAGAACTTGATGCACAAGATTAGATGTGACTTATGTACTGAAAAATTGAACCAATGATTCTTCAAACAATGAATCTACAAGAAATTACTCGACTCTAACTATACCAGATCTGAACTAGAGACTTTGGAGTTAGTGATCCCCAATGAAGTCACCAATTTTTTGGTTATTTTTTAAGAACCAAACTAATCCTTAGAATTACCTATGGATTTTTCCATTTCCAATACTAAACAATCTAAAGGGATTGGCCAACAAATGAGTGTAAGTTGCAAAGCTTTCCTCCTACACTTTGGACTCTGTGAAACCCTGGAGGGTGATCCCATAATGTATATTCAAGAACTTATGCAATTAATATTAAAATACATTGTAAATAACAAATAATTCTCATATAACTACTCAACAACATAGGGTATCAAAAAGTTGGAGACGCTTTTGGAAATATGCTACACTTGGAGCATGAGAATAATGAAACTCAACATAACATAACTACAATGGTAACTCATTTGAAAGGTCTGTAAATAAAGAGTGATTTGCTGATGAACTAACCTAGCAATTGTATTATGAATATTTTACTCAAACTAGTGCATTATCCTAAACACGAAGTCAAACTTAACCTATGCAACCTAATAAAAATTATACACAGCAATATATAAGCTTCAAAAACACTACATTACAACACTTCCACATTACATTCTCAACCACCACTTTTTATAGATATCCTAGCACATAATTCATATGAGTTAATAACTTCACTCAAGAATTTACACTAATTCCTTGAATTAATAAGCTAGAATGAAACCATACATCCATTGGAAACTCAATACAGGAAAACAAAAAAATCCTTGACTATATTATTCATAAATCATATAAAAAGTGCAGAGGAGAGAAAATGGCCATGAAATTAGCCTCATTTTGATTGTATTTGCTATCTTGCTATAAAATTACATTCATACTAACAGACTTAGAACTTAAACAAAACTCAAAATATTCTTAGTATTCTTCTCTAAAAATCTCTATGTCAATTGCAATAAAATGAACGCCTACTTTTTGGCCTTGAAATCCTTCTTATAGAAATGAAGGAGAAAATCAAGCATAGGGCCAAAAATAACACATTTCACTATTCTATTCAACCGCCATAACATATATTCCATTTTCATTTACATTTGAGTTCTTAGGTGGTGGGAAACATATACGAGATAAAAGTAATCCCCATTCGTTGATGAAGATCCGGTGCCACCTTCAAAAGTCATCATTTGTTCATTACAATAGCTCCAAAATATCTTCCACATGATCAAAAATTGTTTTCCATGAGCAATCATAGTTAGCAAAATTTAAAAAAATCATGAAAATCAATAATAGATACAAAGTTGATTCATCCACATCAACATTTATGCCACCAATTTTCATGTTGAGGAGAGAACAATATCTTTTGCAATACTCTAACAAAATCCTACTCCACACTATTTTTAGGAATGCAAATTTTCTATCCATTCTATTATTCACCATATTCATTATCACATTCACACATATAATATTACTCAATAAAATTTTCCAACCATGTGTTGTACTCATCTTCAATGGGCCACTTTGCATCCCATATTTTCTACACTTTTACACTATACTGATTGTATCTAACATCAATCAATGCTCTGGCTTCTCTAACAAATACATTCATCCTCATTTCAATTCCATCCATATTGTCAATATGGGGGTTTAGCATGGAGTAATCAATTTTAGTCAAACATACCCTTAGCTTGAGGCAACCATCCTTCCAACTCATGCTTCCACTTGGAAAACTCCATCAAGTCACCCTTGTCATAAAATATTTTAGGCATACCATGCTCTTCCATGTTCTTGAAAATTCTCAATTTCTTGTCAAGTTGCATTCCTAACTTACCACGAAAGTTTTTTATTTCATTAATAAGATCAATGGCCTCCAATAGGTCTAGAATATGAGTATATGCATCAAGATATTCCTTAATTTTGGACATCATCTCTTTCAAGGTTCCCACCCTAGTGCTCCATTGACTCCATTCAGTTTGAAAGACCCTCTAGACCTACAGATATTTAATGTTGGCCTCATGGATGCTCTTGTAAACTACCCATACATCATCAACTCTATTGACCAATTTGGTACTCTAATGTTCAATACATCCTCGAAAATGTCACTTGAAACCTTAACTATCTCTAGTTTGGCCTTCTTTGTATTTTCCTTTTCTATCTTTAACTGATTTCCTAAATCATCAATCCTTAAGGCCAAGTTTTCCCTATCTTGTGTAGACAAGTTTGAAGAAGAAGGGGATGGTATAGATAATGTCCTCATTGAATAGCTAGCCTCAATAGTGGCTCTCATCTTGTTTATTTCATCTAAGGCCTTATTATACTCCTTTACTAAGGAATCATACTTCTTCCAAGAAATTTGTGATGTGTCTACATTGAGCATTGCAGCATGAGAATTTAACTTAGCTGCTTGGACAAGAGTTATAATTGTGGCCCTCTTCACCACCATGGAACCCATGACCTCTTCAATAGGCCTAACAACCTCTTTTTTTCTAGTATTGGGTGCCATGGACCAAATTGCAAGAGTATGCAACTTTGGACTATATCTAGATCCAAACACCTTGTTTTCAAAATGCTCCTCAGATATAGAAGCATGAGGGTCTCTTCTTATTGCATCAAGTGCAATAGCTGAGGTAATGGTGCATCCTGGTAGAAACATCATTCCACTTTTTGTGACAATATCCCTAGCTTTGGCAGGAGTGATAGCTGCAATCTCTGCCATAATTTTTTCTTTCTATGCCTTCTCAGTCTCTTCTTGTTGAGAAGGATCAGCATTAGCCCTTGCTTGCTCAAGCATTATTTTATCTCTCAATATATCATCTATGTACAAGAAGTGGTGATAGAACCATAACAAATTTTTGTCCCTTCTCTTTGCATGCAAAAATCCTTCCTAGTCAAAAATCCTAACCTCATCCATAGTTAGCCTGAGGTTATTCACCATGATTCCAATTTTTTCATAACCTTCCGGTGTAGTAACTTTAAAGTAAGCAAAATAACATTGGGAATTTACCATAGTACGCTTCCTAGGTTTTCTAAACAATTGAAGATTCATAAAATCAATCTTCCACATCAACTCCATAAATTCCAATCCATCAGATACATATAGGGGCAAGCAATATGGTGCTATTTTAGCTCCATAGGCCCTAATTAGAGTATACTTTTAATTCAGAAAACAATCCACCCAATTATGTTGTTTAGGTGATCCTAACATCTCCTTTGGGCACATGATGTTTTCGATTGCTGGTGAAATCCTATGAATAAGTGCCACACCCAAACTCTCCAAGATACCAAACCTGATAACATTAGAAAACACCAAATAGTTGGAATTGGAACAATCCTGGTCCCAAATATGTGTCCACATTTGGACTAGAAAAACATTATTCTCATTGTCCCTCAGTCTTAATTTCAAATTTTTTTTCCAGTTCTAATCACCCTCATATTAAAGCATATGCATTAATAGAGAATAATGTGGAAGATGTAGATGGACAACCTCCTTCTTTAGATTTATGGAATCTCAATACAATTATTTTGCAACCTAAGCAACATAATCAAAACAAGTGTTTTGATTATGGCCCTATATATCCGCTGCCATCACTAGCAAATTAGTGGCTATCCTAGCCTCAAAATTACAAGCTAGAACTTGATTCAAGGAATAATATGTGTTCTTTAAATAATCTAAAAATTCTTCACATTCAAAAGGATAAATATATTTTGGAGCAAACCTTTCCTTTCTCTTTCTATGTCGTACAAGCAATCCATTTCTGAAGGTAAATATGCTCTGCTCAAATTCACCATATAGAGTCGTACATTTGATGCTAATAGTATAATTGGGATTCAACCCAAATACCTCCACAATCTTATCTCTTGTTGCCTTGACGACTACATTGCCATTGCCACTCTTTATTTTTCTATCCGTGGGATCATAATGTTTGGTTAATTCTATCATCACATCCACCTCCACAAACACATTAGGTACCACTAGCTTCCCAAGGTTAAGCCCCCATAGGTAACATGTTGTATTCTTATAATACCTTATGTTAAAACCATACAAGAACAACTTCCTTCCACTATGAGATTGGGCCAATTCTCTAGTTTCACCAGCATTGTCAATTAATTTACTCATCATAGCAACTTTCCCCATGGGTCTCTTACCAATTTTTAACCCACCATCTTTTATATTCTCAAAGGCACCTTCCATGAATTTCTCTTGATTTTTCTTTATACTCCTCAACCTTGTGGACACCGTAGGGGTACTTGGAATAGGGTTTAATGTTGTAGGTGGTTCTAGCTTAAATCTGGATGAAACATCTTAGGTCTTAAGCCTTTTAACCCTCTTTTACTTTGGTTTTCTCTCTAGCCTAATGTTGGACTCAGTAGGCTTTGGTTCACTCATATTTGCAATGTGGTAAGACTAAGGTTTATAGTTTTCTTAATCGAAAAGACCTACCCAGTTTTGAAATGCAAGATACAATTTGAAAACCAAAACACTCCCTATCCTTATACAATGTTTACCACCCCAATTAAGGACACTCAATAACTAAACCATAAGAAAGTTATCTCTCAAATTCCCTACTATTTTTCAAACTAGCACAATTTAGTATACTTGATAGGAAGAGATACAAAAATTTGCTTACCTAGGTGAACAACAAATACTAATGCTGGTGTAATTTCTTGTTGGAGTTCTCTGCACTATTTCTTCAGCTTCTGGCTTTCTTCTCTACTCCTAAGCAGTTCCAAATGTGTAGGAAACAAACCAATCACCTTCTTTATGGTCAAGAAATTGGACATAACACCATTAATGTTTGATAGAAAGCTCACATAAGTGAACTTACACTTAGCCATTCATGTTTAAAACCTAGCCATTGATTATCTCATTTTAAAACCACATCAATGGTTCTTGTTTCACCTCACTACTTTCTTCTCTACTTTAAACGATTTCCTTAGGATGCTACCACGTTGTCCTTCATTTGGAAGCCATCACTCATCACACATACATTTCACCCTCTGCATGTCCTATCAATGTTGTGAGCATCCACATGATGAGGTCTCAACCATTTAATCACTATTCACCTTTTCCAATCTTCACTTTACATTGTGTTTCGCTAATTTATGTTTCAAGCTCTAGAACACATTAGTGATGGGTGGAAAGTAACAATGGAACTAGATAAGGCCACATGTACCTGCATGAAAATCAAAGGCACAAGAGACATCACTCACAAGATCAATTAAAATAAATGAAAGAAATTTTGAACAAATGACTCCATCACTCATCATTGTTTTGAAACTCAAAGCTTGGAATGAATCCACAATGAGTGATAAAAGAAAATAAAAATAGCACAAAGGGCCATTTTGTATCGCTAATTTACATCATAAAACTCATAAGTGATTTGTGATAAAAGAGATGCCAATGATAATGAAAGAAACACATATATATTGCATTGTTTATGTAAAACTCAAGAATCACAATCTATTTGTGATATACAAAACAAAAGAGATATCGTTCATCACATATCACTAATGGGAATTTGCATTCATAAAGCTATCTATGATGCATGATGAATGAAAGTGGTAGATGAGACTTAAGTGGGACAATTTGGCACATGCTGATAAGTTTCTTTGAGAAAGGGAACTGCCTAGGATGACTTACAAAAAGGCCTTAAAGGACTTAAAACATGTTATATCAAAGGATGTAAAGGCCAGAAAAGGTCAATTGATCAACCTTATAAAAATAAAAGTATTGGCCAATTATTTCATGATTTCTAATGGCATAAGATGTAACTTAAATGGTTGGGAACCAGTAGTAAGGAGTCAATGATGAATTATATATTTGGCAAGGATGCAAGCTAGATAACATGAAACCCTAAAATAGTGATGTAAGATAAAACTCCAAGCCCTGAAAGATGGAATTAACCAAAATTTAGCAAGATTTTAAATGGAACCGAAATAATATCAAGGGGTTCCATCACAACCATCAACATATTGCATAACAATAACTTCTAAGACATGATCCCTTTTGCAATTCCAAAAAAAGTTCTTACCTAGAGGGGGAAGATGACCATACAAATGTGGAAACATATGAAGCCATTAGAGATGTTTTATGATGCCATCTCTCTATTGTTTATATTTTCCCCTTTTCAAGATGATGAAAGAAGGAAGAAATAAAAATCCCATAGTGAACTATGAGAGATCTCTAAAATTACAAAGACATAAACCCTCAACAACAAATAAAAACCCCCAAATATGATATATACTATAAATGAAGCCCTCCCAAAAAGACAAAACCTCTCCAAGAATCAAGATGTCCAAGTAATCAATCATAATGTAATATTTGAAAATACTAAATAAAATATACCAGGGGATGAATCTAAAAAATATATAGAGACAAAATAATAGATCTACTCAATACCTTTCTAATGCTTCAAGAATTACAAAAATCAAAGATCTAGGCAAAAAGTTATGAGCTCAAAGGTCCAAATGGGAGATTTGAATTAAAAATAAAATAAAATATTCTAGTACAAGAATTTTATAATGATACTTTTACTATTAGAAATTGATTGAAACTAGCTTTCTAACAATGTCTCATTTGCTAAAATTTGATACTCAATTCAAAAGTTATGGTGATTAAAAAAAAAATTCTAGTTAATGCTTGAAGGGCCAAAAGTAAACGCCCTAGGGGCTAGCAACTAGGTGCTTATAAAGGATTTGAACATCACTAATGATCAATTAGTCATCAAATTTAAGCCCTTCTCTATTGATGATTGTTTATCTATCAAATTTAAAACTTTTGCATGAAAAAGAAAAAATATCAAAAAATTGTCATCAAAATATGAATGTTGAATATGAAAATTAGAGTTTTTTGGGCCTTATGGACTCAATCGTGAGGTTGTTTTATACCAAAAAACACCTAGAAAAATATCATGTACAAATCACACTTAGATCCAAGAAGGAGTTTACAACATTGGAGCTCTGATACCATGTAGGAGAAACTCAAGCTATGATACCATGTTGAGATTTTTATTGACCAACATGGTATCAAAGCTAGGTTAGGCTAGGATCCCCAATCACCTAATCTAGATTAAGAGGGGTTTTGGTAATTAGCCAAACTAGGACCAAAGACGGGTTGGTCCTATAAGGGACAAGAACTCAGTTGTTAGAGCACTCCAACAATGCTTTGATACCATGTTGAAATTTTCATGGATTTGATACTATGTAGGACCCAAAAATAAGCTCACACCAGGAGGGTAAGTGCAAGAAGTTGGGTTAACAAAATATTCAAACATTGGACGTGTTTTTATTGATTTTCTGAATTTATCATAGTTGAACTAAAAATTTGAAGCACTTACACATTGAATCATAAAAAGGTTTAATAATATGAAATTCAATAATTTAAGTCTAGTCGTGTTCCTGATAACTTCTCCATTCTCATTCAACTTGTTCTTGGAAACCCATTTAGTTTCTATTACATTCTCTTTTTTTGGTCTTGGGACCAATTTCCAAGTTTGATTCTTCTTAATTTTCCTCAGCTCTTCTTCCATTTCTTTGATTCAATTCTTATCCTCACATGCTTCAGTAAGTATTTTAGGTTCTATCTCAAAAAACAAAAATAAGTTTATTGGTTCCTCTACCATAGCAACTCTTGTTCTTGTTTGTACACCTTTTCTCTTGTCTCTAATGATTTTATCTTTTGAATGATTCTTCTGCATATACTTAAGCATCTTAGGATTTCTTTTCAAAGCTTCTTCTTCCACCAACACCTTTTTTTCTTTCTCTTCTTCCTTTTCTTTTTCACTACAAGGTGGCTCATTAGATTCATATCCTTCTATTAGTATTGAGCTTTGTTGTGGATCTTCATCCACTTTGAAACTTGTGCGCTCAACTATGTTCTTCAACCTTTTATTGTAGCATCGATAGGATTTTCTCTTTGTATAATATCATAGGGATATTCATTCATTTGATCTTGCATCAAACTTTCCTAAGTTTTCTTCATCTCTCCTGATATAAGATTTTCTTCCAAACACTTTGAAATATTTCACAATAGGAGTCTTTCCATACCATAGCCCATAGGGAGTCTTCAAACTATTCACTCTTTCTTTTCCTTTGTTAAGTATGTACATTCCAGTATAAATTGCTTCTCTCTAATAGAAATTTGGTAGATTTTCTTCCTTCATCATTATTTTTGCTACTTCTTGAACTATCCTATTATTCCTTTCCAAAAATTCATTATGTCAAGGAGTCCTAGGAGCTATTAAATATCTCTTTATTCCATTTTAGATTCATAAATAATGTTAAATTAACTAGAGGTGAGTTGACCCCCTCTATCAGATCTTAGAAACTTGATTTTAAAATCCATTTCATTTTCAACCATAGATTTAAATGATTTAAAATTATCTAGAGCTTCTGATTTTTCTTTGAGAAAGGTTTCCCAATTCATTCTAGAGTAATCATCAATCAATAACATAAAATACCTATCACTTAGAGAGCTTCTTATTTTGGTAGGTCCACATAGGTCTATATGCACCAATTCCAAGGGACCTATGGTAGAATATTCTTTTTTTATGAAAATCTTCTTTGTATTCTTTCCAAATTGATACTCTTTGTATATTGCATTGATAGGCTTTGTAATCTTTGGTAGATCCCTCATAGCATCAGTAGAATTGATCTTCACAGGGCTATCGAAATCGATGTGACACATTCTTATATGCCATAGCCAAATTTCATTGATTTGAGACATAAAGCACTTAACACCACCACCTTTAAGATGATAAATATTTCCTTATATCCTTGTTCCTACAAAAACTAGAGTTATGGAGCTTCCTTTTCTAATCTCACAACCATCATCTTGAAATACCAAATTGTATCCTCTACTACAAATTTTTCCTACGCTAAGAAGATTATGTTTGAGACCCTTGATATAAAGAATGTATCTATTTTATGCTTTCCATCAAAACTAATTGAAACTTTTCCATAGATCTTAGAAGATGTATCATCACCAAAATTCATAAGCTTAATAAGCCTACTCTTATCACCTGTCATATTATTTGATAATCCGATGTCAATTATCCAGTAGTTTCTTTCCTCTCTAGCATGAAATTTAGTCAATATCGTTTCTTTAATATTGTGACCTATTTCTAAAAAAAATTCCTTCACACATCTTTTAGGGTTAGCAAAATTAGTTCCAAAATTTAAATCCATGAACAAGAATTCATCACTTCCATCATGTCAAAAGTCTGACTCCTCATTATTAGATATACTATCATCTTCTTTAGCATAATAACTCTTCTTGAAAGATTTACCTTTATGATATTTATGTTTTTCATTTACAACCTTGATTGGACATTTGAAGCATAATGACCTATATTTCCATAATTGAAACAATTAAAGGGTAACTTAGGTACCCTTTATTTTCCAATGCCCTTTTTTAGTCTTCATACAAAATTTGCATCCACCTCATCAAGATCATTTGGATCTGATTCATCATCCTTCTCTTCCTTACCAACTTTAAAAGTAGTTTCTTTACTCAAAGCACCTTACCAAAATCTCTTAATTCAAAAGTAGTTAAAGCACTAAACATTTGATCTTTATTATATTGATCCAAATTTTGAGCTTCCCCAATAGAAGAAACTTTAGTACTATAAGATTTAGGAAGATTTCTCAATACCTTTTTCACAACTTCACTTTCTTCTAGTTTTCCATTAATACCATTGATAACATTAACAATCTCATCCACCTAGAGCATGTAGATTGTAATATCTTCATCTTTAGACATTATTAATGTTTCAAATTTAGCTTTGAAATTTTACATCTTTACTAGCTTGACCTTATCATATCCTTCATAAATTCTTTGCAACTTTATACAGATCTCTTTAGTAGTATTGTGACTTATCACCTTCACAAGTTCTGAATCAAAAATTCCACTCAAGATAGCATGCCTCACTTTCCCATTATTCTCGTATTTCTTGATTTCATCATCACTTAATGGTCTAACACTAGGCATAGTATATCCATTTTCAACTAACTTCTAGAAACCAAACACAAGTGAAATAAGAAATATTTCTATTTTGGCTTTCCATAATGCATAATTCATTCCACCAAACATAAGATCTTTGACACCCTTCATGTGCATCATCCGAATATACATCAAGAATTTAAGCTTTTTCCAAGGAACCACAACTTTGATACATATTTTTAGACACATAAGATAACTAAGAGGGGGGTGAATTTTTTATACATTAAAACATCAATCCCTCATTAACATTCAAACCCTTATCAATCTTTAAACCCTCATGAAGCATTAGTAGAATGTAAATATATGAAACAACAATGCAAACACATAGATAAACAATAGAACATTAGAATTATGTGGAAAATTGTAATCATGGAAAAACCATGATAAGAATTATCTCACATATATATGAATAGCAACACCAAATATAATAGGCTCACTATTAGAAGGGATCACTGCCCAAAAATAAAGAAAGGCTCACTACCAAGGGCTCATGACCGAAAGGACTCACTATCTAATTTAGATAGATGAAAGAAGAAACTATTATAGAGAGATTCATTATCTTAGAGAAATAGGATAATCCAAGAAAACCATCCACAACCTTTGGATAATTTCCTCCAGTAACTTTAGGCACTCAAAAATTTAGGCACCTTCGACTCTCTACATCCGATAGTGATAGGTGTTCAAGCTCACACTTAGATCATCACACTTGATCACATTCACATAATCAAACTTAACACACATCTCAAAAAAAAATTAACCTTATATTTATACCATCTGCAACCTCAAACAACTTCATAAGGTTGGCCTTAATGCACCTCAAATCTGCAACACCAAATAGGTCAGCACCAAACATCTCTGCAATGGAAAGAAGTGAAGGTGGACCACACCAAGGGTTAACTAGGACCAAAATCTACACTAAAATGATTCACCCAACATCCAAAAATGATGAAGCACTTCCACACATAACACTAACAAACCAAGTTGGCCAAACCTGAATTAACACTAACAAGTGAATAACTTCATGCTTCAAGAGGGTTGGAAACATCCTGCAGACCATGTGACAACACCACAAAACATACTAGAATATTCCAACATCAACATACCACTTTGCAACATTGTCGTAAGTACCTAAATAAAATAACACTATCATCATATGCACTCAGTTTCACAATCATCGAATTACAACATATAAACTAAACTTGTGGAACAACTCAACACTCAATACTCCAAGGGAAGGTAGGTACATAATATTGAACACCCAAAATAATAAGAGGGGGATGAATCAATATTCTCTTAAACCACCCAAACATCAAACATCCAATTACTAATGCATATTCAACTATTGTAAGGAAAGAAAGTGTGAAACATTGAAACATCACATAACACATGAACACCAATATTTTTACATGGAAAATCCAAAATGGGAAAAAATGCTCACTTCAAGTGGAATCACTATCCATAGAGAAAAATATAGAAGAGATATGGTGGTTCACACCCTATTTTTGAACTCTTATAATTGCATCTTATGTATGCATGAATTACAGTTCCATTAAAGAGCAATACCAATCTTTATCTAATTCTGATTCAATACTTATCTGTCTTCATTCACACAATTATGTTCAACTTAACATTCACAACCTAGCTTCAGACTTCTTTGACCAAATTCGCATCACACATAATACATGTCACATATCTTACAATAAAACGCTTAAAAAAAAACCTTAAATATATCTGCATCAAGTATAATATCAATTAGGTCGGCCTAATTAGACATGATACAAAAAATGTAACTTGTTAGCTAAAAATATCTTCATCCACACAATGTACCATAATTCAAAACTCTAAATATCTTAATATAGGTCATCATGGACCTATAATAGATCTTACATAAGAATTTGGACTATGATATAAAAAAGGTGATGACTTTTCTCTTAGTGCATATATTGATGTTGATTAGGTTGGGAGTGTTTATGATAAAAGAAGCACCAATGGTGGATACTTCTTTTTGGGATATAATTTTTTCTCTTGGTTTAGTAAGAAGTAGGAATCATTGTCCTTGTCAAAAACAAAGGTAGAGTATATAGTGCAACATCTTGTTGCACCCAAGTGTTGTGGATGAAGAAAATATTTAAGGACATCAAGGTGATGTATAATGAGCCCATTCAAAATTTGTGTGATAATACAAGTGCCATCAATATTTTAAACAATCTATTGGTGCATTCTATAACCAAAAATATATCTATCAAGTATCACTTCTTAAGAGAGAAAGTTGTAGATCAAGAAGTAAGATTGGAATATGTGCCCATAAAGGAACAAGTTGCAAACATTTTTACAAAGGCCCTTTCAAAGGATATATTTGAGTATCTCAGAAAAAAGTAATGGGTTGTTTCCCTTCCTTCTAACTAGATGCATAGATGGTGCATCTATCTAGGGAGGAAATTCAAGGCATATTTTTACCTCTGAATTGATGAAGTCTACCTCTGAAGGGGAGCATGTAGAAGGATGTTGAGGTCAAAACTCATATGTTGTTATATTTATTGTTGAAGACCACTATCCATTTTCCCTTGATGTCAAAGGGGATAAAATTTCATATCAAGTTAGTGTTGTCATCAATTCCAATGGGGGATATTGTTGGAAGGTTGTTAGTGTTTTCATTTATGCCAATAAAATGGAAATTTTTGCAAGTAGTCATTAATGTCAACAATTTGGTAGTGTGTGAATGGTTGCATATGTTGCAATTAGTATGTTGAGAAGTATTGAGTATGATCATTTTCCAATCAATATTTTGATCAAAAGTGTTGAGTATTGTGATGGTTCTCATGATCTTGTTGATCACATTCATTCTATATTTCATGTTGCTCATGTATAGGTGAATGATGTTGTGAATGTTATATTCACTATCTTTTGATGTAAAATATTGCATAAGATATGAGAATTGCATTAAATATTTTCTTGCAATCAGTGGCTTAAGAAGTTGTACTGAAGATGTTCTAGAGAATGCTTCAAATTCCTTTGCATTTGAAGATATGGTCCTACATTTTGGATGATAGAAAAGATCAAGTGTGAAGCATGTATATTCCTGATTTTGGAATATAAATTTTATCATATAAGTTCTTAGAGCTGGCAGTGTGAATATTGTGTTGTTGTAGTTAGGAAGGTTTAGAGAAACAATACATTTCTCTAGTGTTGATGTTGTCATATTACAGCTTGGAGGATGAGCTCAAATTTCCTATATGTTCTCATTTCAATTTTTAGGTGTAAGATGTATTGTAAGTATGGTTTTCAATGCTATATCTCAAGACTACACTTTCTAGGTTTATGAATGATACTAGATCCAGTGTTTATTTGCTTGCACTAGTATAATGTTGTGTAGAGTTGTAAAAGGAAGGCATGGAATTTTTTTGAATACAATTTAATTTTTGTAATGTGATCTACATGATATTACCTAGTCTCTCTAGTACTACTTGTCATTTGGAGTTAATATTTGGTGGGTTGAGTGTTTTTTGGTTTGACATAGTATATTGTGTTGTTTGCACCAAGTTTTTGTTACACACACTAGTATGTGATTGTTTGCAGAAGTAAAATAGGTCCTTCTTATCTCTTGTCTTGGATTGCATTCAATTTCCTTTTCCCACTAATGTTTTAAGTTGAATTTCTTATGGTTATTGCACATTTCACATCATACATTTCATTTTGGTCAACATGGAATTTTTTTTTGAAGCTTGTAGAGAGTATAAATGGAAGATTAGTTGTGTGATCAAAGGAGTTATGTTATATGTTGAGTGTTCAATACATGTTTAAAAAGTAGTGAGTTGAAGGTAGAAGAATATGTGTGAATGTGCGAAGAAGTGTGTGTGAGTGATAGAGGTAGTGAGTTGAAGGTGGAATTATGTATGAGTGTTGAAGGTAGTGAGCCAAAAGCATAAGTGTGTGAGAAGAGTGGTGAAGGTAGAGATTCATGTTGAGATGATGAATTGCACAGCCCTTGAAGCTCCAGAATCTTCAATGTAGGACTTTAGCCATGAAAGATGATCAACCACAAAAGAAGTGTTGCAACAATGAAATGCTTGATTAAAGATTCTATATTGATACGATATGATATAATATATTGGAGATTTTATTACAAATGTACAAGATGCCTGAATATATAGGCAAGAGCTAAACCCTAATATGCATGAGATGTTGACATGTGTCTTGATCAAACAACATGTGAAAACATGTGAACCCTAATGGTGATGATCATTAAATGATGAGATAAGTTCTAGAAGGAATCTTATCTCCTACAAATAAGGAAGGGAATATTATCCCATTTATTAAATGATTGATCTAATAATGCAACCTAGGACTTAATTAATTAAATGCAAGACCTAAGTTAACTTATGCTAGTGTAATAATTAATTAATTAATTACACATACACCCCCCCATAAGTGCAACTTAGGGAGGAAAATGCAATGATTATGCAAGAGATGATGATGGGTCCTGGCTACAAGGCCATGTTAGGTACCCATGTACATGAAGATGCAGAAAAATCTCCCACAACCGGAGAAAAAGAAAAAACCTAGTAGGAACAAAACCCCTCTCCAAAAAGGAGATGAAAATGCAGAAATGTGAGATAGGATGGGAAGGATGTAGGACTCCCAAATACCCCCCAAGTATGCCATCCGTCACATGGATACAATGCAATCAAAAGCCCCCCCATAGGAGGGAAAGAGAGAGACTATGTAGCCCCCCCAAAAGATGTGATCACCTGCAAAGAAGGGAAGTGTTTGAAGACAGAACAAGATCCAATGTCGACAAACAACTTGTCTCCCTTTCAGAAGAAACAAAACCAACTGCAAGTGGAGAGATGCTTCCCATTCTGGATAGGAATTGAAGGAAGGAAGGATGAACATGGATGATGATGTCTCTGAACTCTGTTCAAGTGTCTCCTTGTCTGATGAAGAACATGCCACAATCAATGAAGAGGGTGACAAACCAGGATGATGCAGAAACTGATGCTGAACAATAGCCAAAGACAAAGATGAGATGGAGACTTGATAGCCCCCCCTGAATGAAGTGTCCTCAAAACCACTGAAGAAAGTCTGAAGCAACGAAGGTGTCCAAACCAAAAATCTCCTGCTAGGAAGAAGCAAATCCAATGGTGGATGTTGAAGAAACCTCAAGTCCTGAATGGAATGATAGGGAACAAGTCTCGGATATGAAATCTCTGAAGAGAAACCAAGTGCCTCCAAGATAGTCTCTGAATTCCCAATCAAGGTTGAGACAAAGGAATGTGGATAGGCAAGAAAACTCTCCAAAGCCAAATCTGAAAAGAGGAGTGATACCCCCTTAAGAATGTTCTCCAAACCTGTAGAAGTGGCCAAGGCAATGATACCTGAAACAAAGCCATCATGTGATGTCAAGTCTAAAAAATTGAAAGTGTCCTGATGGATGATGAGAGTGGAAGCCTCAATCAATGATTCTAGACAAGGAATCACTGAATGTGAAGGGATACCAACTGTCTCTAATGAAGAAGAAGCACTGAAAGGAACCTTGTCAACCTCTTCAGAAAGATCAAGGTAATCAACTTCCTGCATAACAATAGCATCATGGGGTACTTGATCTAAAGAATGACATTTTGAATCATGACCATCAAGGAATGGTAGAGTATCTGAATCTCCATAGATCTCCCAAAGCTTAATCCAAAGAATGTGAGGG
>VDFB02000013.1:228234842-228247557 GCA_007258455.2 Sequoia sempervirens
AGGAGGTTGGGCCTTCTAATGTTGTGCAGGTTGTGACAGATTCAGCTCGTGTTTGTAAGCTAGCTGGTTTGATGATTGAGAGTGCTTACAAACATATTTTTTGGACTCCATGTTGCGTACATGCTTTGAATAATGCTTTGAAAGACATTGGCAAAATAGATTGGGTGAAGGCAGCAGTTTTAGAGGCTAGAAACATACAAATGTTTGTATGCAACCATCAAACTTCACTTGCACTATTCTGATCTTATTCAAAGAAAGAATTCCTCAAACCAGTTGAGACTAGATATGCTAGCTACTATATTTTGTTGGAGAGGATGTTGGAGGTCCAAGATACTCTACAAGCCATGGTTGTTTGTGCAGAATGGAAAAGGTGGACTCTATTGAAGACAAGTGAAGGCAAGGAAGTGAGAGATAGAGTACTTAATGAAACTTGGTGGGCCAATATCAAGTAAGAAATCTGAAAATTTAATTTGTTTTTGAATTTGTTACACTTACATTGTCTTACTTTAGTCTTTGTATTTTAAAAGTTCTAATTTTTTTAATTTTTTTTTGTAGGTATATTTGCTCTTTCATATCACCAGCTGTTGCGGTAATCTGGTATGCAGATACAGACTCGTCTAGCTTGGGAGAGATATATGAGACTTTTGATAGCATGCTTGACCAAATGAAGCAAGCTATTCGTAAAAATGATCCTGAGATGAGTTTTTATGAGGACAATATTAGGCCTATTGTGACAAAGAGGTGGAACACAATGAATACCCCTCTTCATACACTTGCCTATGCTCTTAATCCGAAGTGGTATGTACCTAGATTCCAATAATCGCTTCCCTTCCGAGGGGATGAGGAGATAGAGGGGCCATGTTGTACCTTCTCAGAAATGTATACCAAATCCACGCAGGCAACCATTCTAGAGAGCAAGGGGTTTATGTTTTCTGATCTTCGTGGTCCTACATCTCAACAAACTAGAGGCTAGAATCTATTAGTGTAATGAAATATCTCGAGCCAAATTTTTCAACTTTCACCTACAATAAGCGAAAATACATAGTCGCTAGGGTTAGCTCTAAACCAAGACGATGCTGAAGCAACTCTAACCAGAATGTACACCAGGATCCCGAGGTGGGCAAGGTGTGAGCATTGGTCAGAGGATCTTAAAGAAATGCTGATACAAAGAACTCGAACCAAGAATGCGCCGGTGAACGACGAGCATGTGGTTAGAGGATCCCTACCAACTAATAAGCTGAAATAACTCGACGTCAAGAATGTGCTTTCCAATCCGAGATGGAATGGGAGCTACCATATGACGGAGATGCTAATAATTACAATGCAATTAAGGAAAATAAGCGAGAATGCTGAAAGTAAACCCGACACCCAGAATGTGCTTTCTAACCTGGAGTGGGAAAGGAGCTACCATAGGGCGGAGATGTAAGATATTACAAGGCAATTCAGAATGTAAAGTAATCATTCAAAACATGATAAGCAAGATTAGAGAACTGCTGACAGTACTACTGTTCAGCTTACAATAAGCAATAGAATGCCTGCAAGATCAAGGAATTAGAGCTCTTCAAATTGCTGCACTAACAAAGATGTTTTCCATAAGGCCTTTAAAACTTCCTGATGCTAATCCAAGAAGAAATATGCAGATTTCTCAAATCTGATCTGACAGACCAGCAACATGAATATCATAACCAGCAACACAGATCCCTAGCAATATGCTCATAACTCTCTCATTTCTCACCCAAATGATCTCAAATCTAATGCAATAGACCCTCAAAATGATGGCGCCTAACTTAGTAATAAGAAATGGCATCTAAAAGTGGTTATTAATTATTGACACGAATCCCAAGGCACTCCAGAAAGTACGGCCTTCAAGGAATGACGAATTTGCATTATAAAATCATAAACTTCGTATTAAAATCTGCAAATATTCATGAAGGGGCACCTCCAATAGGGAAACACAATGAGACAATACCCAGAATGAGAATGTTTAAGATTTGAGACTTGTGAGCAGAAATATACATTCAGCAGTCATGACCAGCAACTCTGGAATTGACAGGAAATGATAAAACTCAACTACGAAGGATAGGAAACCAACTATAACTGAAAGACAAATCAATAACACTCAAACCTCTCAACTAGTTGCTGTCTTTCAAGCAAGAAGAAGAGCCAAGCTAGGAGGCCTTCATTCCTCGAAGCAATCCCAAAGCCAATCTGGCAGCATAACATTCTTGTAGACAAAAGATAATCTCAATGATAACCAATGGCCTCCTTTTATAATTTTCAGATGATCTTTCTCGAAACCCTAAACTTCCTTTTCGAACCAAACCCTAATCCTCCAATAGAAGGCGTCCCACTTTTCCAAGCAAACTTTGACTTTTAATAATACTTTATTTCCTTCTTGAAATTGGTGTCCAATTTGAGCTTGGGTTAATCTTTACTTTATAAGAAATATAATTAATTTCTTTCAATGAGGCACCCACCCATAAAGACATCTTTTAAAACAATTTAAAGTGACGAGCTAGGCCAAGGGGGTCAATGTTAAAATATAACATTAAAACATGACTTTAATTAAATAATTCGACTTATCTCTCCAATTGTGCCCCGAAGCCATAAATGAGCAAGCCAACTGATCACTCTGAAGTAGAAAGTCAACCATGCCAAAACCAACAGGAACACTGCCAGAAATAGAATTTACTAAAAATAGTAAATTCCTGAAGATGCTCAGAATGCCAAGAAGAACATATATCATCAGCAAGCCTCTCTAAACCCAAAAGAACTGCCATTGAACTCAACCTTGGAAGCAAGTATATCCTCTCAAACAAGAAACCCTAATTTCACTTCAGTAGCCTGCCCTGAAGGGCCAACCTTCACAATTTGGAAAGATCATGCTCTGAGAAGGGACATTACAACCGCCAAGGCCACCCGCTTCCTGATCGTGACTAGGGATTTGGTGGACGAGTCCCCAAGTTTTTGATTTTTGAGGCCAAAATTAGGGACGGCAGGGGACGGCTATACAAAAATATAGGGAAATTTTAAAAAATATAGGGAAATTTTAAATATTCAATACATAACATGAATAAGGCATGCATAATACACATTATAGAACATTAACATATAACATTTGTGTTCAACATTATGTCAATACTCAATACGCATTCAAAATTAACATACACGAATCATGAAACAACCTCCAAGTTATAATTTATAAACTTATATCAAAATGCCCAAAGGCTACATTGCTGCCATATAGTTTTAAAGTTTTAGTTTGCTATGAAAATCAAAATACAATATCGTATGTCAATAATAAATACAAAATAAACAAAGAGCACTGCTGCCCCTAATCATCTCTCATAACTGCATCAAAATCAGAGTCATCCTCTGAGTCACTGCCACCGTAATGCTCCTCCTCCGCCAATGGGACCCCAACCAAGCCCTCAGCTGTCTCCTCCTCATCTATCTGAGCCGCATCCTCGGGATCAATATCCCACCGTAGAGCTGGAGTCTGTCGATACTCTGGAGTCTGTCGATCCTGAAGCTGAAGAGCACTATGAACAGCCACTAGCTTCTCTGCTCGTCTAGAGGTAAGTCTATTCCTCTTGACAGAGTGGATAAAGCCATATGTAGACCAATTCCTCTCTGCAGCAGAGGAACTAGCAACCTGTGCAAGAAGGCGAGGGGCAAGTATCTTCAACTGTGGTGTATCTCTCCCATGATAGGTCCACCATCCAATAGGGTTCCCTTGAGCTAATATAGCTCTATCCCACCTCGCCTGTGGTTTGCTCAAGTTTGGGCCATTAAGATTAGCAAAGTCTAGAAATTGTGACCGAAGTATTGAAGCTTGCTCGGCTGGATAAATCTTTTCAATGGCCTTTGTGAACCCATCTAAAGCCTCAGGATCATCACATGGAGGCACCCTACCATCCCTTGGTGCATACCATTTTGGATTTAGAGCAAAGGCAGCCATATGAAGCGGGGTGTTCATTGTATTCCACCTCCGCGTCACAATGGGCCTAATGTGTTGCTCATATAAATCCAAAGCGGGGTCCTTTGCCAAAATAACTTGCCTGATCTTCCCAAGCATAGTGTCAAATGTCTCATATATCTCTCCAAGACTAGGAGAGTCTGTATCAGCATATCTAATGACATCTACAATGGGCGAGATAAAGGAGCAAATATATCTGCAAAATGAAAACAAAAAGTTCAAAATAATTAGTTGACAAGTTATTTGACATGTTAGAAACTTCAAAAGTTGGAACATTGGACAATAAAATTAAAATATTAAAATCAGAAATTTAATATGAAAATCAGCCATCTAATATGTCTTACCTCACATTGGCCCACCAATCATCATCGAGGATATTTTGCTTGATGCTCTTTCCTTGAGTGGAACTTGCATTAGGCCATCTAGTCCACTCAGCATTGACCATCATTAGTTGTAGAGGCTCATGCACCTCAAGCATCCTCTCCAATAGGATGAAGTAGGTGGCATATCTACATTCATTAATTCAATGATTCAGTAAAAAATAAAAATTTAAAACAAAATCAGATTATGAATACAAATTGAAAGTGAAACAAAATGAAGTAAATGGCATACCTTGTATCAACAGGTTTGAGAATCTCCTTCTTTGAAAATGTCCTGAAAAGAGCAAGTGAGGTGTGGTGGTTGCAAATGAACATTTGAATTTCTCTAGCTTCTGCCACCGTTTTCTTCACCCAATCCATCTTTCCTATGTCTTTCAATGCATTGTTCAATGCATGAACACAACATGGGGTCCAAAATATATGCCTGTAAGTACCCTCCACCATCAATCCAGCCGATTTGCACACACGTGCTGAATCGGTGATCACCTGCACCACATTTGCAGCCCCAACCTCCTCTATGGCATCTCTCAAAATGGAAAATTGGAAGTCAGCATCCTTACGTTTCCCTGAACAATCTACGGCTCGAAGAAAATAAGAACCAGCAGGGCATGTGACTATGACATTGATGAGTGGCCGTCGTCTACAATCAGTCCACCCATCCATCACTATAGAGCACCCCGTCCTCATCCATGTTTGCCTCATCTCCTCCATTAACACATTAACTTTGGAGTACACTTTGTCTAGGAGGGTGGTGCGTAGCTTATGATCTCCAGGGGGTACAAATGAAGGACCAACAACGACTAAGTCTTTCACCATTTGTTTGAAATAAGAGGAACGGGCCACATGAAATGGAATGGCATGGGCAAAAAAGAATTTGGCAATGGAGGATTCACAGTTTTCTCGTGCTTGGTTTTGAAACATGGACTCAACTAAGGCTCCCTTATCACCACCAATCACCTTCCTCTTTCCTCTTAAGATAACACTACTACCAACCGTGGAAGGACTAGGAGTAGGAGTAGGCATAGACGATTGTGAACTTGGGAAAGAAGGAGACCTGGTTTGAACCCCACCATCACACTCCATTTGAATTGTTTGGCACTCTATAAATAGTGCATCTGTCAATGCAGGACACGTTCTAACTCCATGGCCCACCTCACCCAAAAATGAGACCTAACTCTAGTGTAGCTGCCCCTAAACTCCTTTTCACAAACATGGCACAACCAAACCCTACTCCCCCCTGAATTTTTTTGTCTTTCACCCATGGCTGTCACAAATTGAAGGAATGGTTTTTTTTGTCTATTGGGTGTTTGGCATAGTCCTTCATAGTTTTGGAATTGGTTGATGAATGATGGTGTTGGGTAGGGGTTATTCTTATTTGCTCTCTAGTTTGCCTTCTAGCTTGCATTTCAACTTCACTATCACTCCCACCTTCACTGTTGCTCATATTTTTTGTTTTTAGAATGCAAGTGTTGACTGAAAATGAACAAAATAAAAAAAAATCAGACTATGCAAACTTCATATTTTGCAAAAAAAATGAAAAAAAAAGAATGGTGAAAGAAAATGCATACCTTTTTTGATGGATTTGCACTCCCAGCAACACTCTTTCAACCTCCTCTCCTCCAAACAGCTGCTCCTTCTCCTTCAATGGCTGCAATTTTTTTTCTTCTCAAACCCTTGGCTCCCTACACAAACAAAATGAAAATAATGAACTTTTAGAGGCCTCCTTTCATTCTTAAGAGAGCAAAACATGGTGGGGCCCACGTATGCCACATAGGCAGGGTTTTATTTTTTAATTTTTTGCTTTTTTTTTTAAAGTTTGGGCGCTAGGTCTAGGGACTACGCCCCTGACAAGCCGAGGCTCGCCTCGTCTCCCCAACCGCCCCTGGATTGTTAGTCGGTCTCCAATTTCATTGCCGCCCGCCCCGGACGCTTCCGAAGCTTTTTCACAGTGGGGACGGTCCTCTCTCGGTCTCCTTAGCCGTCTCCTCGGTACTCCTGACGCCCCTGAACCTGGACGCGGCTTGGGACGCTGGCCCCTGCAACCCCCGCCAATCCGCTTCTTCCCAAAATTGCTTGTCCTCAAGCAATACTCACCACAACTCCGTGAACTTTTTAAAACTAATCCATACACAACAAGTATGATCCCTGGTTCCCAAACCAATCGCAGGAAGGACCCACCATGCCAATGCTGCTCCACTCTGATCACAACCGTGAAATCATCATGCCTATGCTGCACTATCCTTCCTTGTAACCCCAAAGTGTTACCATCCATGATACTCAAACCCAAAGATCTTAAAGGAGGGGATCAAAATGTAGAAACCCTTGTTTCCCCTGTCTTCTGTAACTGCCTTTTTTGTTTGTTTTCTGAAGTTTTTGGTTTTTTTGTGGTTTTTGCATGAATAAAGGAAATTGCGATTTTGATAGAAATTGATAATAAATTCAATAAAAATGCTATAATGCCAATATAGGATAGAAATACGAGATCTAATGCTGGCTAATCATTTATTGATTCATTGGACTTATTACAATATAGATCTGACTACATGCAAGTTAAAAAGAGGCCATATGATTGCAAATAGAAAACCTGGTATTGCTGATTACAGGCACATGAAAAATAGAGAAGAACTGGTACGGCTTTCAGCTGAGCCTTTTCCTCCTCTATCAGATGCTCCAGAAAGAATCCCTTGGTATTTGCGCCCCAATAGATGAAACCAGATGATAAAAAAAGAAGGCGATTTGCATTGGCTGAAAGGTACGGCCTTTTGATGGTACGGATCTGCTGTAGCAAGTATGGCTGTAGCAGCAGCAGCAATAAATGAAGAAGTACGACCCTCTGTAGAATCTCCAGACTTCAATAAAATAGACGCCTTGATGAAGAAACCTCCTCTGGATGAATTCAATAACCAAAACCCTGAATGTAAAACAACTGTGAAGTTCTGTGATCTCTCCTGGATGAAGAAATCCTCCGGCAATAAATCGGAAGATATTTCACAACCTCTGAATTGCTTTCACTGGAGATGGCTCGTTCCCCAATGCTCTGAGACTGAAACCCTTGGCTTCCGTGCTCTGGTTGAAGACTTGATCAATTTCCAATATTCAATAACATAATGTAATGCCCCACACAACCCTAGAGGAAGGTAATTCATTACTCAAACGCATTCACTTTTGTTTGTTTGTTTGTTTAAGTACAAATAACAAGTAAGATGAATACATATTGCCAACAACCTCTAGGGCCACGAGACAAAGATTACTTAAAAACCAAAACAACAATTAACATCAACTGAAACCAAAACATTAATCACTTACAGAATTAAGATTACATACATCCCATACAAGATAAATTACAACAAGGAAAATAAATACCTCAAGATTCCAATTAACAACATTTAAACAATAAGATTACAACATTCATTCCACGAATGAGGTAAATCCAATAATCATTATTATAGTTTACAAATTCCACCTCGATAACAGATGAGGGGTAATAAAATAAAGATCAACTGAAAAGAACGAAGCCAGAAAAGCAACAGCATCCAACAAGCTCTACAACTAGAAATCCCGAACACACGAACAGGAAGAAGAACCAACGGATTAAGATGCACGCCACCCGACCACGTGGAATCCAAAAGATTCCACTCCCTCCGTGCTAGGAGATAGTAACTAGGAATTCCTACCCAAGACCATCTGCCACTAGACACGGGTCACCCAAAGCTGATACAAAATAAATACAAGACCTCATCACATGACTGGATGGTAATACACACAACTCTGGTACGAACTCTCACAACCCGACATAGGTTACATTGTTTCTAGACATAGAATAGATCAAGAGTGCCACACATATCATAAACAAACTGCTGACTTAGGAAGAGTGTCATCACATAGCTCATCAAGGGATATCCTCTAGGAATCTTCCTAGGCTCCGGCCCCCACCTTGGGTTATCCTGGTGGCCTCTACCGAAATCCCGGCACCCATGCTCACTCATGAGGAATCAAATACCTCTCGTGAAGATGAGATAGATGATCTTGCCATTCCAGGCCTTCCCGTCTCATCCCAAGTCTACAAGAAGCCCTTGGGTCCATGAGCGAGGCATACTTAATCTTATTTAATGTTTGATGCATCCTAAACTTCTAAAAGTTTATTTAGTTATCACTGAATTAACCAACTTACAAAGGGTTATCCTGGCACCACTTTGTGTGCCGACGCCCATTGTAAGCCACTCTCCTAAGACAACACACACGGTAATAACCAGAATAGGTAACTAGATAAACACAACCTCTCCATTCAAGGAGGTACCAATCAAGAACTCACTCCAACACTGGAGGCAACAAGGTTAAGCCCTCTCCAAACACTGGAGGAAAACAACAAAACAAAACCACTCCATTCAAGGAGGCACATATTACAAAACCTTCTCCTATTCCCAAGGAGGCAAAAATTGCAAAACCCATACGAGAAAATCGGGTGAAACGACATGGTGAAACTGTACCTATTTTCCATAACACATCAAAGGTTGACTCACATGTCACAACCAATATTGATAAAAGAACTCCTAAAAGGAAGACTTTCAATTCATTCACACTAATTCCACAACACAACAAAGACGAACAATTAACCACTGAGAACATTGCAGACAATGAAGTGAGCTACTGTTCGGATTTCCTAAATCCAATCAAACATAGTATTTATGACTTGCATTTATCCAATCAATTGAACCTATCTCTTTTCATGACATAGAAATATTCAAAGAACAGATCATTTACTCTAAACCACACAACCATATTCTAAAATCCAAACATTTCAATAAATAACATCATTGAACTGTAATCAATCCAATTAATAACTCTACATCTCACAATCATATATCGTAATGAAATCCATTTGTTTTATAAAGAATTGGATTAAATAAATTACCCTTTATTTCGACCTAGCAATAAATCAACAACTCAATCTCACATGATTCATTAAATCATTCATTACTTCTAAGTTTCTCATTTGTTTTTTGTATTTAGAATGTTTTGATAAATAAATCAGTCTTTCTTTCAATTCATATTAATAAATCAATTAAATCTTGAACTAAGTCTCATCTCTACTTGAATATGAATACATTCCAACAAATTTACTTAATACTTAAATCACCCTATTGACAATTAAGAATCTATAACAATTCTTTATATTTCATTTCCCAATCTCATATCTTATTAAAAAAATCCATCTTTAAAATAAAAGCATTTGCTTATCTAGACTCTATCCTTTAAAATAAACCATTGACTATGCAAAATTCAATGTTCTAAATAATTCATTTGAATATAAAATCCACTTTTGCTCCTTTTTTGAATCAAAATCATCTTACGGTTATCTATGTTTGAATCTATCCCTTAAATTTCATTAGGCATAGTTATCTGTAACAATCAAAATCAAATTATAAATAAATCAAACTGTTGACACATAAATCCTCTGATTGGACTAAGTCAATCGTTATCTCTAAATTTCGCTACTATATTCCAAATCAAGATATTTTAATAAATAAGTGTTTAAATTAAATCACTTAATCCATAATTCATCATAGGATAAATCAATTAAAGTCAAAATTCTAAATGAAACGGTTGATCATACTTCTATTTCATTTCATCTCAACAAATGAGATAACCGTTTTACACTCCTCTTTCAACTATTACAATATTCTTTAACATATGCCTTCGAAACATTATTTTATGTTTCTAAGATTTACTATTTATTCCTGGAAATCAATAATAAAATTTCTAAATAAGGATATACTATTAATTAAATAAACTTCGTTTATTTCAACTTGATGATCAAAGTCAACTCCTTAAATAAATTACATTTTCATATATTTCAATTAATCATAGTTTGTTCCTTATTATTCTACAAAAACGAATATATCTTCAATGTACATTTAAATAATAGGTCAAAATCAATTCTTTTAAAAGAGATTACGACTATTTATTTAAATAACAATTTCTTCAATAAAAAAAACTCACATGACCATTATAATATTTCAACTAATCATCTAACACCCTTTAATATGCCAAATAAAATATTAATTGAATAAACTTATTATTTTATTTGCATAAAAATAAATTATTTAAAGCTTAAATTTAAACCCCCATTTTAAAATTCCCATATATCATAATTTATTTAATTAAAATATTATATTTATATATATACATTTTAATAATATATAAATATATAATCATATAATATTATAATATTATAATATATGTATTATATTTATATATTATAAAATATACATATAAATTTACACATTTTAAATAACATAAAAACAATAATCAAACTTTTAAAACTTTTATCCATATATTTTTTTTTGTTTTAACAAAGGGCCGAAGCCCTAAATACACAATCCCCTGCCTCCCGTGGCCGGCAGGGCTGTGTGCTCCGCCCACCACCTGTCGCCACCCACGGCGGCGGGGTTGTGAGCAAAGCACACAGCATCCGTCGCCCACGGCAGCAGAACTGTGTGCTTCGCACACAGTGACTGTCGCCCGCGGGTGGCGGGGCTGTGTGCCGAGCACACAATGCCGACCCCCGACAGCGGCGGCAGCGGTGGTGGCGGCGGCGAGGGTTGGCCTCCCCAGCCCCCCAAAAGGATTAAAATTTTATTTGATTTGTAAATTTAAAATACAATTTAATCCCCCACAAAATAATTACCCCCTATGAATTTCACAAAAGAATAACCAGGGGCATTTTCCAGAAATTCAAAAATTGGAAAACCTAGTATTTAAAAAAAACCAGAACTATCTTTTTCAAAAAATAAACTCAACAAACTTGTAAGCTTTCAAAGATTTATCTCATGGTTTAATGGATTCCAACAACCTTAAAAAAATAATTCAACATAGCATGAAGAGGATTTGATCCATTCTCAAAATAAACAAGCAAGATTAAGGGAAAAAAAACCTGATTTTCCTTCAATAATTTGAATCCTTCAAGCATGGTGTTCTTCAATCCTTCCCTTGGGTCCAACTTCAACCAAAAACTTCCTTCTCCTTCCAAAATTCCAAGCAGAAACCATCCACCCAATTTTCCAAATTGCAAGCATAAAAATTTATGAGCCATTTCTTTTCAAAATATGGTTTTATTCAATTTGGTCAAAGGAAACCCTAAAATTTCCCATTATCTAATTTTTTTTAAAAAAAAATCATTTTAACACTATTCCATTTTTAAATCCACAAAAATACTTTTAATTTCAATTACAATTTCATGTAAATACATAATTGCATTTAAATCAAAATTTTATTATGATTTTCAATCACCTTTATAATTTAAATCAAATATTCAATAAAGACAATATAATTCCTTTATTCAAATTTATTCATTAATAAACAAATCAATTTATAACTCAATCTAATTAATTAAATAGTTCAATTCCTTAGTAACTAAAGAATTATTTAATTAATTTAAACCCAATTAACAAACGAGATAAATTGCATTTAATTATTGAAACTAAATAGATTAAATCATCTTTTAGACTATATCCACTATTAATCTAATTAATTAATAAACTAAATCTAGTTTATTAATTAATCAAATCAATCAATAACCCAATCATTATTCTATTAATTTCATCAAATAAATCAATAAATAAATCACATTTCAACATTGCAACTAAACGCATTTAATCATCAATTAAACTATGAAAGTCATTTAATAAACTTTAAACTTGAAATTAAATAAACACTCAAGGGGAAACTGACCAAGTTAGAACAACTGACCCCGACGACAACCTGATAACACGCTATGACTGGGGTGACGACTTGGCTCAGAAAACCTAGCTACTATCTCCCAATCAATTACCATTGGTAAATGGACAGGCTCAAACCTGTGAAGCCAGGTGGAGTCGATGTCATGTACCTGCAACCTGCAACAAAGAACATGTCGAACATGAAAAATATATATGTACATTATGATCAAACACACCGTGAAGAGGGAATGTGAAGATTGTAGGGCGCTCGCAAGCGAGTGATACAATCCATCCCTTTCACCAATACAATATCACTAACTAACGTATTTAACATCAAAGATATGATCAATAGCATACAACATCATTTAATCAGATATCTTCTAATTTATTCTAAATCATGCCATAAGGATAACATCGGAATAAAAGAACATCACATCAACATATAGCTTCCACATCATTTAATCAATCACGATCACAAGTAATCAAGCTCCAAAGACAAAGCATATTCAGACACAATCGTCACATCATGATATAACATGTGCATCACCAAACAATTCATAATCAAACAATCACTAAGTTCACAGTCACATCAAGCATAATCAAACATTACCAAGAAAGCAGCGCCGATCCAAATATCC
>VDFB02000013.1:228247657-228332136 GCA_007258455.2 Sequoia sempervirens
CAAACAAATACAACGCCTTTTCCAACCAACCAACCCTTATTCCAGGTTGAAGGCCACCTTTTAAAGGTTCCCAAAGTAGTTACACTCCATTGGTTGGACCTTCTAATGATCAAATGGCAAAGTTGAAAAACCCGTTGTGTTTTTCAACTTTTCCAAATGTTGGCAACCTAAGCCAAATGAGCAACTACACTCAGCTAATCCTTTCACCTCCTATTACATTGATCACAAAAGATCAAGATTTATTCAAAAACAACAAAAGCTAACTAAATGGTCAACATGACCTTGAAGTATCAAGACACCAAAATTTCTTCCTAGGCTTCCAACATATTGCCTAGTGATTCCAAATGCCTGGTGCTCCTGCACCATTCTCCTCCTCTTAGCTCAAACAATAAGGAATGGAAGGAGAAATTTAGGATAGGTCAATGCCAAACTTCTTGAACTGTTCCTCTTGGATCCATGTGGCTTCTGACTCATGCTTATTCTTCCACTTGATAAGGTGTTCCATGTACACCTTGTTTCTTGTAGCTTTCTTCACTCTTGACTCCAAGACCTTCTCTGCCTGAGGCTTAGCTTGAGTATGTAGGGGTACATTACTGATGTCTTTGAAGATATCCTGACTATTCATAACCTCATCACTGACTGTCCCCTTATATTTAATCAAATTGACTATGTTTAAAACTAGTGAAATTTCTAGATCGGTAGGTAACTCCACCTTGTATGCATTCTTGCCATACTTGGCCAATATCTCACATGCACCCACTCTCTTTATCTATAACTTGTTTGACATTCCCTTCTACAACCTTGATTTGTTAAGGTGGACCATGACATAGTCCCCTACTTGAAATTACACATCTTTCCTTGACATATCTGCCTTCTCCTTCAATTTTTGTGTGGCATCAGTGATTGTTCTCTTGACCTGTTCCTGAATCTCCTTCATGGTCTAATTGAAGTCTTCTGCATGTCCACTTCTATGTTCCATGGCTCCAAGATCTCTGACCTCACAAATTCCTCTTGGGTGCATCCCATACACAACCTCAAATGAACTCTTCCTTGTTGTCCTATTGACACAGTCATTATAAGCATACTCAAGTTGGGAGATAACCATATCCCATGTCTGTCTATATTCTTTAGTTAGGAACCTTAGGAGATTACCTAGCACCCTATTAACCACCTCTGTTTGACCATCAGTCTAAGGATGGTAAGCTGATCCAAATGAGAGATTAGTACCCAATCTACTCCATAGAGTCTTCCAAAAGTGACTCATGAACTTCACATCTCTGTCTGAAACAATGCTCAAAGTCAATCCATGGATCCTTACAACTTCCTTGAAGAAAATATGGACTATGTAGCTAGCATCATGAGTTGTTTTGCAAGGGATAAAATGACTCATCTTGCTAAATCAGTCCACTACTACATAAACACTGTGAAAACCAGTCTTGGTCTTAGGAAGGACAAACACAAAATCCATGCTCAAACCTCACCAACTTGTTGCAAGGGCATGTGGTGCCTTCTATACCTTCAAAACCATCCCTCCATGGTTCTTGATCAATCACAAGCCTTCAAGTCTCCATCGCTTCCCTCAAACCCTAGTCTAGGGTTTAAGAAGGGCTAGTAGCCCTTGAGCCCTAATTAGGCCTCTTAGCCTAAGAAATTAGGCTATAACTCTAATCCTATTAAGGTTTATCACAAACTTATTTTTGAGACCCCTGTTCAATTTCCAACCTCTCAAGGAATTTTGGGGTTTTGGGCCTTCACAGGCTGTACATAGGCCTAACCCTATCTTTGTGGGAGTTAGGGCTTTTTAGGCCTTTCCTTGGACATTCAGTGATCTGTCTGCCTCCTTCAACCACCAAATGATTTGGTAAAGAATCTACCTTCCTGCCAGACCTTTTCCAAAACCCCTACATCCACTACACACCTTGTGTTGCAAATGAATAGATTCCCCTGCAATGTTAGGGCTTGGTTTCCACTGTGCTTTCCTAGCCGGGCACTGTCAACTCGCCTAGGGAAAGATCTTCACCATGCTTCTTTGACACCTGCTGACTTCTAAACTTAAGTTATGTACAAGCATGGAGCTTATCCTCATTTCCAAAAATCTATAGACCAGGTATAGATGAAAACAGAGGTCTAAGACTCCATTATTTACAGCTTGCCGGTCTGATCAGAATTTGAAAAGAAACAAAACTAACTAAAAACAAAGCTATAAAATGTTGAGACAAGCTAATTACTGACTACAAAAAGCTTGTAAGATAGTTATCACTTGTTCCACACTCTACTCACAATCTGAACTTTCCATTAACATAGTCAAGAACTAAAAAGATTAGAAAATTGCAAGAACTTCAATGTTTTGCTGATAAGCACAGTAAACCCAAACAAAAACAACGCTTTTCCCAACCAACCAACCCTTATTCCAGGTTGAAGGCCACCTTTTAAAGGTTCCCAAAGTAGTTACACTCCCTTGGTCGGACCTTCTAATGATCAAATAGCAAAGTTGAAAAAACCGCTGTGTTTTCCAACTTTTCCAAATGTTGGCAACCTAAGCCAAATGAGCAACTACACTCAACTAATCCTTTCACCTTCTATTAAATTGATCACAATAGATCAAGATTTATTCAAAAACAAAAAAAAGCTAACTAAATGGTCAACATGACCTTGAAGTATCAAGACACCAAAATTTCTTCCTACGCTTCCAACATATTGCCTAGTAATTCCAAATGCCTGGTGCTCCTGCACCATTCTCCCCCTCTCAGCTCAAAGACTAGGGAATGGAAAGAGAAATTAAGGATAGGTCAATGCCAAACTTCTTGAATTGGTCCTCTTGGATCCATGTGGCTTCTGACTCATGCTTATTCTTCCACTTGATAAGGTGTTCCTTTTACACCTTGTTTCTTGTAGCTTTCTTCACTCTTGACTCCAAGATCTTCTCTACCTGAGGCTTAGCTTGAGTAGGTAGGGGTACATTACTGATGTCTTTGAAGATCTCCTAACTATTCTGAACCTCATCACTTACTGTCTCCTTATATTTGATCAAATCGGGTATGTTGAAAACTGGTGAAATTCCTAGATCGATAGGTAACTCCACCTTGTATGCATTCTTGCCATACTTGGCCAATATCTTGCATGGACCCACTCTCTTCATCTATAACTTGGTTGAAATTCCCTTCTACAACCTTGATTTGTTAAGGTGGACCATGACATAGTCCCCTACTTGAAATTGCACATCTTTCCTTGACATATTTGCCTTCTCATTCAATTTTTGTGTGGCATCAGTGATTGTCCTCTTGACCTGCTCTTGAATCTCCTTCATGGTCTAACTAAAGTCTTCTATATTTCCACTTCTATGTTCCATGGTTCCAGGATCTCTAAGCTCACAAATTCCTCTTGGGTGCATCCCATACACAACATCAAATGGACTCTTCCTTGTTGTCCTGTTGACACTGTCATTATAAGCATACTCAGCTTGGGAGATAACCATAGCCCATGTCTGTCCATATTATTTAGTTAGGCACCTTAAAATATTACCTAGCACCTTATTAACCACCTCTGTTTGACCATTGGTCTAAGGATGGTAAGCTGATCCAAATGAGAGATTAGTACCCAATCTACTCCATAGAGTCTTCCAAAAGTGACTCATGAACTTCACATCTATGTCTGAAACAATGCTCAAAGGAAATCTATGTATCCTTATAACTTCCTTGAAGAAAAGAGGGGCTATGTAGCTAGCATCATGAGTAGTTTTGCAAGGGATAAGATGACTCATCTTGCTAAATCTGTCCACTACTACATAAACACTATCAAAACTAGTCTTGGTCTTAGGAAGGCCTACCACAAAATCCATGCTCAAACCTCACCAACTTGTTGCAGGGGCATGTGGTGCCTTCTATACCTTCAAAACCATCCCTCCATGGTTCTTGATCAATCACAAGCCTTCAAGTCTCCATCGCTTCCCTCAAACCCTAGTCTAGGGTTTAAGAAGGGCTAGTAGCCCTTGAGCCCCAATTAGGCCTCTTAGCCCGAGAAATTAGTCTATAACTCCAATCCTATTGAGGTTCATCACAAACTTCTTTTTGAGACCCTAGTTCAATTGCCAACCTCTCAAGGAATTTTGGGGTTTTGGGCCTTCACAGACTGTACACAGGCTCAACCCTATCTTTGTGGGAATTAGGGCTTTTTAGGCCTTTCCTTGGATAGTTAGTGATATGTATGCCTCCTTCAACCACCAAATGATTTGGGGAAGACTCTGCCTTCCTACTAGACCTTTTCCAAGACCCATGCATCCACTACACACCTTGGGTTACAAATGAATAGATTCCCCTGCAACGTTAGAGCTTGGTTTCCAATGTCCTTTCCTAGCCGACCACTGTCAGGTCACCTAGGGAAAGATCTTCACCATGCTTCCTTGACACCTACTAACTTCTAAACCTAAGTTATGTATAGGCATGGAGCTTAGCCTCATTTCCCAAAGTCTATACACCAGGTATAGAGGAAAACAGAGGTCTAAGACTCCATTATTTACAGCTTGTCGGTCTGACCAGAATTTGAAAAGAAACAAAACTAACTAAAAACAAAGCTATAAAATGTTGAGACAAGCTAATTACTGACTACAAAAAGCTTGTAAGATAGTTATCACTCATTCCACACTCTACTCACAATCTGGAACTTTCCATTAATATAATCAAGAACTAAAAAGATCAAAAAATTGCAAGAACTTCAATGTTTTTCTCATAAGCACAGTAAACCCAAACAAATACAACGCTTTTTCCAACCAACCAACCCTTATTCCAGGTTGAAGGCCACCTCTTAAAGGTTCCCAAAGTAGTTACACTCCCTTGGTCAGATCTTCTAATGATCAAATAGCAAAGTTGAAAAACTCGCTATGTTTTCCAACTTTTCCAAATGTTGGCAACCTAAGCCAAATGAGCAACTACACTGAGCTAATCCTTTCACCTCCTATTACATTGATCACAACAGATCAAGATTTATTCAAAAACAACAAAAGCTAACTAAATGGTCAACATGACCTTGAAGTATCAAGACACCAAAATTTCTTCCTAGGCTTCCAACATATTGCCTCATGATTCAAAATGCCTGGTGCTCCTGCACCACATATTTTTAAAATAATATAGATAACTTATTAAAATTTTTACATCAAGTTACCTTACTCTAATATTTTTAAATTTTATTGCCACTTAAGGGCCTATTTTTCCATGATTATCCTGTACATACCCCCTTGCAGCATTTGTGTTCTCAATATCTTCAGGGATAATGTGTTTTTTTTTTATTTAGGTTTGTGACTTGTTGAAGGGATGCCATATTTTGTAAAAGTGTGTTAAGGATGGAATCATTGTTATTATTGTAAGGTGGTAGGGAATAAGGTGGAGTGGTGTATGTATGTAGAGGACAAGTGAATTGTAAATTTTTTAAGGAGGATGGTTGAGGAGATATGGTATGTGAATGCACAAAGATAGAAGGATTCCTTGTAGAGATACCTAAGGAAGTGTTGGCTTTTCTAGTAGGTTGAATGGTTGTGGTAACTTGAGTACTAGTGTGTGTAGGAATGGAAATGGGTATTATAGGAGGAATTGAAGTTCCACCTTGGACTTGGGTATACCCCAAAGCTTGAGTACAACTAGACATTGTAGTGATGGTGTTGTTAACATCATGCACATTTGTTGTAGGAATGGAAGTCATGGGAAATGGGGTATGCATGCTTTGATCCATAGGGGGCTGATTATCAACATTATAAGAAAGAGTGTTAGAGAACCAAAGATCCATGATGAATGGTGTATTGTGAGATGACGAGTCTTGAAGTATGTCTCACAGTAGCATTTCCAATAGGAAACCAACTTGTAAAGATCATTCATGATTCACAAACTTAATGCCAACCTAAAATGGAAAGAGGCTTAAAATGCAATGCAATGACCTAGATTGCAATGTGTAAATGAAATTTTTAGATTCTAAACAAGGTAACTTTTTGATTAAACTATGCAAAAATCTGAAAATGAAGTCTTGTAAATGCAAATTTGAAATCATACATTGCACTAAATTACAAAATTAAGATAAATATGATTAAATTAATGAAACATAAACGTTGTAAATAGTAACAACAATTTGAAAGCAACAAACAAAATTGCAAAAAATAATATTTTATTGCCCAAAAATTTAGATTATGACTTGATCAAGGACTCATTCACCCTAGGGTGAGTGGGTCCTAGATGAGGTTTTTGAAACAAATTTTTACTGATTTTTAAGTGATTTCAGTGGATTTCTAATTTCAATTTGTCATAGCAAGTTTTAGTTTATTTTTCTATAGAATGCAATGTGAAATTTAAGCAAAATGTGAAAAAATAATAGCCTAGAACACCTAATTTGATATGAAATTTTGTTTCAATTTTTAAATGCAATTTTATATGATGTAAATGAAATGCAAGATAATTGATTTATTTTGTATTTTTAAGATTTAAAGAGTGCAATATATGCAATCTTAAAACCTTCATGAGATGAAAAGTTGAATGTGAACTAGACACCCTAAATGAGACCTAATTCAATGCACGTGGAAGTAAATGAATGCAAGATCTAAATAAAGAATAAAGAGGACTCCAAAAAAGTTATAATGCTCATAAGGTTGGGTTCACCAAAATGGAAAGGAGGAAAATAGGTTCACCATAATAAAACATATGATTCACCTATTTCACTCTAATTTCATTCAATATGTGTACTATAATATGCAAATGAGTAACATAAATTAAATCTAACCCAACTACCAATCAAAAGGAAGATCTAGAAAGTGTCAAATGTTGTGTACCTTTCACCAAAATTTCTTTTTCAAACCTCAATGAGGACTAATTCACCTTATGGTGAATGGGTCCTAGATGGGCTCCAAAAACTCAGTTTATGGGTTCTATTCTTCACTGTTTGCACTTCCAGATTCTAGTTGGGGATAGTTAGAACACTAGAAATAAAACATATAGCTCAGTTTTCATGATTTGATAATTTTTCTTGCATCTTTGAAAACTTTGCAACTTTCCTCAAATTTTCTATCCAAATGATCTTCAACCTAAAACCTACAATCACATGTCAAAGAGAGTTTTTTTTTTTGTTATGGAATAGGGGTTTGCCTTGGTCAAACCCTATTTTGGTAATTAAAAAATGAAATGAGTAAAAGCATGAAAGGAATGATGAATGAAAAAATGCAATGTCACAACTCAGCACACCTTATTTGAACCTTGGATAAATATGTAAACTAGCATGAAGTGGCCTCAATGAATGTATATCTTGATCATGAACTTTGATGTGAAACAATGCCTTTGATATGCTTGATATATCTTGAACACTACATCAACACATTAGCTCAAACAAATGATGCAATACATCTTTGACATGATAATGGAATCTTGATTTCTGCAATATTCTTTAATAATCTTCCCTTGAATGCCTTGAAAATGCTCTTGATCACACTTTCTCATAAAATTTCTATTGGGACTTTCTCATAAATTTTCCTTAGATTCTTAGTTTTGAAACATAGTGAAATAACCTTATATTTATACATATCTTAAGATTAATTCCCAAAATTCAAATATCACAAGCCAACATCAAATCATGGATTTAAAATAATTAAAATACCACCAAAAACATATTTCAAAGAGGGGTCCTAGATCAAGATCCTAGGCTACATACCTAGGACACACATTGGACAAGGTAAAATGTAATGTAAAAATAGGGTCCTAGGACCAAGTGAGGACCTATCTGCCCTATGGCGAATGTGTCCTAGTTCACTTACCTAGGACACACATCTTCCAAAGTTAAGTTTTGTTAAATGGAATTTATGAATGTCGTGTTTTATCCCTCAAAAATTACATTTAATTAGGCTTGGATTTGAATTAAAGGGTCCAATTAAGGAAAATTGAGCTCAATCAATTAATAAAGCCCTAGATTAGTGTGAAAGTGTAAAGGTAAACTTTACAACACCCTAAATAAGACACAATTAAGTACATTTTATTACAAAGGGCCCTAAACTTAATGTGAATATGAAAAACATATTACAAGACTAAATTAAGGAAACATTAGGCTCATTTTAATATTAATTGTTCCCAAATTAAGTGTGGAAAAAGGGATACTTTTTTGACACTACATTTTTCCCCCACTTTAGTGAGAGTATGACCCCATGTCAAACTCACACTAAAGTAGAAATTCAAGCTGACACTTATGTATGCAACAATGACAAAGATACACAATCATACAACATCAAAGACCAAAGAGATCAAGCCTAAACTTTCCAAAGCAATGTGGAACACATGTAAGCTATTAGTTTGTGCTATCTCCAAAGTAGAAAAACTTCGGGCTATCCACTAGGTGAGTCTTCCAATAGGGTGGAAAATGAGAGAATCATATTAGGCTCCCATGATACAATATCAAAGCTATCCTCTTGACAACTTTAATAGCCACCACAATGCTAGGCAAGGATCCATAGGAAAGAAAGGTGTGATATGCTTGGTGTCCATTATAAGGGTTTGAGCTTCACAAGGTTAGCAAGTTGTGTTATGCCAAACACTTATGAACATTATATATTGATAAATTTGGGTCTATGATTTCATTTATTTTTTTTGTTCTATAGTGTGTATAGCATATTTTTGATTTTTTTTTTTTTAAGAATGTTATATAAGAAATAAATAGTTTTATAGAAATCTTAAAATCATTTTTCATGTATGGAATTCTTATTATTATGTCTAAGTAATGCCTAGTGATAATGTTTCTATAATAATTCCCTTCTTCACATATAGTTATAGCTATTGTGAGAGGGTATGTGCAGGATCATGATAGGAAAAAAAGTGGCAATATGATGGGTATGCATAGGGTATGTGGATGACGACCTTTTTTTACCCAAAATTGATGAAATGAAAAGGTTTTTTAAAGGATATTCTCAACTTTCCACCAATATAAATTATGCTTTACTTTGAATTTAATAATTAATTATTGTTCATTTTCTATTTGAATTATGACTAAAATCCTGATTGATAGGCTGATTGAAAAACATCTATAGCTTTCAAATGGTATTACATTTTTTGAATCTGAAACATGTGTCACATTCTATGCTTCACATACTGTAGGATTCATTATATCTTGGTGTGTAATGTCAAGTATAATATCATACTATAGAATGTGACACATGTTTTGGATTCAAAAAATGTAATACTTGACATTACATTTTTTGAATCCGAAACATGATGTGCCAAGGATTAAAAATAAAAATAAATTTCATGAATTTTTGACCAAGTTAAGGTGGTCAGCCATACGAGTTTTTATATTTTTTAAAAAGTTGTAATAAAAAATTCATAATTAATTATTCACTTGGAAAAAATTTACAAAAAAATATGCATCACATCTGAACTTGAGTTCTCTACTTATATATAAAATATTATAAAAAAATATTATCATTTTATTGTGGTTAGGGTGGTCAGACATACACCTACTTATTTTTTCCCTAAAATTTAAGTACTACTGCATTGAAATTTCAAATTCTCATCAAATAGATTTTTTTTAAAATAAACCTAGTATTTTAGGAACTACATTCAATTTTCTATAGATTTTATTCTTACATATTTTTGAAATAATATAGATAACTTATTCAATTTTTTACGTCAAGTTGCCTAACTCTGATTTTTCAGAATTTTTTGCCACTTAAGGGCCTGTTTTTTCCATGATGATCCTGCACACACCCAATACTTTTTTCTCATATTCTCTATATTTTCATTCCTCTATTAGTTTGGATATTCACTTTTCCTACTTTTTGGTCAAAATTATGCCCTAGAAAATATTCAAAATTTATCATACAAGGGAATTTCCCCTCTCTAAGGTAAGAAAAAATTGCTCATTCATAGAAACTTATCCAATTGTTAGTATATTTATATTTCTCTTGTGTTGAGTCAATGATTCTAAAAAATAATAATAAGAAAGCAGTGAAAATTTTGATTACCAACATTATCCAATTCATCATCCCTTTTAAATTTTTCTCTTGATATATAGTGGGCAATGGAAAATGAAAAACTTACTTTCTCTACTCTCCACCTCCTTCCATACCATCCTCCCATATCATGCATCCTCTACCATATTCTATCTTCAATAACACTACATCTAGTATAGGGAATCTCATTCCTTTTCAAAATATTCCTTGAAGCTCTATTCTCCTATCCTCCATCTAATATTCTTATATATTATATCACAATCCATCCAATGAATCCTCCTATCTCAAATATAAGAAATCTCTACATCATTTAATCATTGTTGAAAGCCTTGATTATCCCTTATAATTTGTTCTCTTTAATTCCACTATCCAAATAATCATATCCACTATATTCCCTTATCCTTAATCCTCCATTTAATCTCATCCCTCCAATAAAAATATCAAAAATTTCTCCAAGAAAATTCAATCCTAATCTATACAATCCAACTATGCAATCTAGTACATTGCTCCACATTAATCCAATTATCATCATAGGTACATATTATTCTCAATAATTATGTTGTTCTCACTATTAATAAGAAAATCCTAAGATATGCATTATTGTTATCATTAAGATTGCTATCCTTATCAGCTCAAATCCATCCATCCATCAATTAGTTTCTATCTTGACTAGGGAAAAAATCCTTGTCTTGTTGTGGCTTTTTGCACATTATTACTTTTTCTCATTTGTTTTATCATTGTTTGTATATATCAATTTATTTGTACCCTACTTATATAGGGGTATCATGGTATTACATATAATGGTGTCATAATGAATATTTTTGCATGTGACCATTTTCTCATATGCTTGGCACATCATAACCTAGCTCATTATATCTTGGTGTGTAATGTCAAGTAATATCAAATCAAGATTGATTATACCATTACAACATTAATCTAATTCATTTCATCATACTCCCATATTTCCATAACCTTAATCATATCCATGTTCTTATCCATATTATTTCCTTCATTTCTTTGTATCCATCATTTCTTTCCTTATTGTCTTGCCCTCCCATCCATTTCAAGAACATATTATGTTCTTTAAACCTACATGTTATTTTGTAAGGTACACAAAACTCCCTCTTTATCATCCCTCCTCATCCTTCATATGATTTGGGAATGTTTCCACTAGTCATCATCCATTTCTATCTACTATATTTTATTCTTCTTTGATACAATTTCATTTCTAACTTGTGACACCATATCAAAGAGGGGGAAAATGTACACATAACTTAGCCCATAATCAACAAAATTTGAATCTATACTATCCTATCAATTAATTAAATAAAAAATATTTACTTAATTAATTGTTTAATTCATCCTTTACCTTAATCACTAACCCTTAAATAAATAAATTTACATGTTTACTTAATTATGTTTAACTTTATCCTTCAAATAATCGAACTAAATTAAATAATAACTTAATTTATTTATTTATTTAGGTTAATTAATCTTAATTCAAAAACTAAATCCATCTACAGGGATCAAAATCTAAATTGTTCATAACTTGACAAGTGTCCCTACTCCTCATGCTCCTACATGTGTGAGAATTCCAACTCACCCTATTCCTTTCTCACACATGTGTAGCCACAATACTTATTACACTTAGCCTATCATATCCACCCTAACACTTACACAGGTATTTCTCATGAATGTGTGCACACACCTACTCTTATACCTCATGGGACACTTGTCACATCACTAAAAATTTAATCCATGGCTTAATCATCCTCAAATCCTAGCCCTCCACTAAATAATGAATCTTGATGATTGGTTTAAATATTTGAAAATATATAAATTTGAGGATTGTCATCCCATTTTAAAACCTATTCATATCCTAACTATGAGTCCCATTTTATAATCATCTACCTTCATCTTATTCTTATGCTACCATTTTCTTGATCTATAATCCCAATCATACTATTATATTTCTTGTTTACTAAGAAACCACATTCCATCAATTAATCCATCACAAATAGAATGTCAAGTGAAGTATTAAATGCACTTCACTTTAAATCAATCAAAGAAGCAAGATAAAAAAGGTAGTGGTTTATTTTTGTTGCATTTGATTCATTGTCCTTTATCCTAGTTAATTTTCCTTATCCTTGGTTTTATTTAATTCAAGTTATATGATATTATAGTATATAAATTATAGATTAATATATCTATCTCATATAGGTCAATCATAATAGTTTATATTAGCTCTCATATATTCATAAAGAATAATTTTTAATAATATTATAGTAGATATTCTTTTACTTTTTTAATATTTAGTTGGTTCAAAATAAAAAAGTAGTTTTGAATAAATAGTTGTTGTAGGTTGCAAATAGTTCTTGTATATTATACACAAATATTGTAGTAGATTTAAAATAATTATTAGAAAAAATAAATTAATTGTTCAAAATTGATTAGTTAAAATAAGTCACTTTTCATTCTAGTCAATTCATTAGCTATACCCTTGAGAACATAACCACTATTCCTTTCAAAAATTTATTCCCCAACAATCATCATCAAATCATATAGTTAATTTAATAACCTTAGTGTTGTCCTAATAGATATTGCATGCTTCTTCTTATGTTCCAACATACCTAAGTGGCCCATAGAACAAGGCCTTTGGATTTATCACTTGTTGTAGGTAACCTAAGCTTCCTTTGGTTCTTATTTATTTCTTTATTCATGGTGTTGATTTTGTGGTGTAGTTAGTCTTTTAATGTCAAAAATACTATTTGTGCATTGGTAAGTGTGTTAGGTGTTTCATTTTGTTGTACCATACCACCTTGTATATGTAGAGGTACAATATGTCTTGCTTGATATTATATTTATATAAAAAAAGATGTTCATCAAATTTTTTCTGTTAATATATTATGTGAAAGATTGGGGCATTACAACATGCCTTAGGGTAAAGGAAAATTACAACTTTAATGCTAGAACAATAAGATCACATGGTATTTCCAAGAACTATATTGTGTTCCTTACATTTGATATACACTATAAAACCAAGATTTTCATGTACAATGTAGAGGAGAAAATCATGCCATCACAATAAAAATATGAAACTTGAACTCTTTTATTATAGGTTGACATAAACCAAAATCCATAGTGCAATGCTTGTAAATTAAAATAATATTTAGTTCATTTTATTTTCAACAGAATTAATTATAATATCAACTTATCCATTTTAATTATTTTATTTTAATAATTTTACATATATAAATATATATGTTTACATTTTATTGATCGGTATATCATCATTTAGACATAGTTGTATTTCTAGGGAGAAAAATTATGTACCAAAATATGTTTCAATCAAATAATCCTAAAGAAAAATGAGATGAGAACCTAACTAATGATGATATCAAAGGTCTTTTATGGTTGGAAAAGAAGAGATGATCATGCTACTTTTTTAAGTAAAAAATGGAAGAATATCTAGTTATCTAGGAGAATTAGTATCAACAATTTTCATTCAAACTAGAAAGAGCAATGTATATGGAGTTATAATTAAAGAAGAATAATTACAATAAAAATTAATTGAAGGTTTGTTTATGATCTTTGGAATGATAGTTGAAATAAATCCAGATAATAATTTGATTAATTAATATAGATCATGTTCAACAAATATCTTATGTTGAAGAATAAAAAATGTTGATGAAGAAGGTCAATGCTAAAGTTCATTGAGAAATAGATGTTGAACAATCAAAATACTAAGAGGGCATGAATCAATATTCTATTAAACCATTCAATCATTAGCCATCCAATTACACAAGCATATTTAACTGTTATAAGGAATGTTCAAGCATGAAATACCCATAACACACGTAACACATGAACACCAAGATTTTTATGTGGAAAAATCAAAATGGGAAGAACCACAATGAGGATTAGCTCACAATATATTATAATTGTTTATAATATATTATAGAAACAATTATTACTATTGAGATATGGTGTTCTACACCATTGCATAAAATGATTTATTATAATATTGTAGTTTTAAAATAATTATTTAGTTGTGATGCACCTTGGTGGTGTGGTTAGTTACACTAGGTAATTATTTGGGAGACCAGTTGATGTTGTATTGTAACATTGTATTATTATTTAATGTGAGGGAGAAATGTGATAATAATTTAATATTGGGAAAATATTAAATAAAGTGAAGTCTTCATACACAATATTAAATAAGGGGTTAGTGGCTTTGTGGTACATGGTTTGACCTTACCACTAGTTGTATTTTGTGTGAGCTCGTGTCTATAAAAGAAAACACAGGTGTAGTGGTTTAGGTTGGCCGAGTGGGTTGGCTATCATTATTGAGTCTTTCTAAGGAGTGCATTTATGAAGCATGGCACGAGATGTGTGGATTCATGCTTGGACACATGGGAATGCATTGAAGGGCTTGATAATTCAAAGGTATTCATTGTATCTCTTGTATTGCTTTATTACTAAATAATATGATGGAGTATGGATGCTTTTGGAGGTTGGGTTTTTCCCTCTTGACGGTTTTAACATGGTATATCTTTTGTTATCTTGTGGCTTGTCTATTTGATCTATGTATTTTGGTTACTTGTATGCATGCTTATCTCTTATGGATTATGTAGGAAATGAATGAGATTGTGGGTTAAGTGCAATATTTTCTAACAAGTGGTATCTGAGCTTTCATTTGAAGAATTTTTACTATAAGTCTAGTTTTAGAGTTTTTGCAAAGTTGAAGCCATGGAAATGCTAGTAGGGTTTGAGGCATTACAAGAGATGGAACACATGTTGCAGGTGTTTGTATGCAGTTTTGGGCTTTTGGGTTGCCAAGATTTGTTGGGTTTATTGTAGATCTAAAATTTTCTAAATTGGGTGAAAGTGGGTTTCTTGGTTTGAGTTTTAATTTGAAGGTTTTCTAGAGGAATTTCATAGATGACCCCTTGAGAAAAAATACACCTCATGGCTAGATTCAAGTTGGCCAAGAGATTAAGATTGATATAAAATTTGACTTATTTTGGAAAAGTAAAAAAAAAAAAAATCATGGCCCAATTTTGCCATGTGTAGAAAAAAAATATTAAAAATAATAAATCCTCTATTTGGAAAAAAATTGTAGAAATTTTTTGTATTGGGATTTGAAAATATTATTAAAAATACCTACAAAATACAAAATGAAAATGGTTGGAAATCACATTGAAAATAAATTGAAAAGGAAATCAAAAGAAAAATAATATTATTAAGGACATGGGGTGTGGTCCTGAGACATGTACCCACACTTATGTCAGCCTAGTCGTGTTGTACAGTACTTTTTCCAACCCACTAATTTTTTTAGCCTCCAAACATAAAACATTCGACCTTTCTTTTCTTTGACCTGAAAAGGTGGATATTAAAGTTCTTTTTAAAAAAGAAAGGAAGAACCTTTAATTAAAGAAAATAAAAATCTAAACCATCCACCCCTATAAGGTTTTAATTTAAAATATTGAAAGAATTTTTTTTTTTTTTTTTAAATATTATTTTTAATATTTGCATAGCTTAAAATGGACAAATACTTGTTTTGGAGTGGGGCATACACAAAGTTGCATATATAGTTAAATCATACATTTTATTCAAACTTGCATAACTTTCACCCATGATGTCTATTTTTCAACTTCTTGTACTCGTTGGAAAGTTGGTTCTAAGCACTATGTAGTGGTATAGGTTTGGTTCCATTATTTTTCTTCTTTCATCAATTTTAGGGGCCTAGAATTTATATGTTCTCTCTTGCACAATTTTGGGCATAAATTTTGCATATGGAATTTTTTTTTGATTTCAAAGAGGTGTTGGAGATAATTTGTAGTGTACTACACAGTGGTTCAGTCATATAATCAGTTTGTGGTTTTGGATGAGTTTGGTACTTATTTTATTGCTTGTATGATCCTAAGATTCTGGGTGTGATTTTGCGAGCATCTATATGAGTCAAGAGGCGAAACCTTGAGGAATTACATATTTTATATGATATTTATGATAGTACAATTGATTATCAGTTTGGTGCTTCCAAGTATAGGTTTACAAGTGTTTTTCAAAGTTGGGACTTTGATGGCGATAAGTACACAGGTTTTCTTTAGTTTGAGGACATAGTTGGACATGGTTTGAGACTTGGTTTTTTGTATGGGTGATAGTTGAGTGCAAGTACAATGATGGATATGGTTATGGTGTCATGGGTATGTAGGTACATTTGATGAATTGTCATGACATGATCATGTATGTGTTTGTTTGGTGGTGATTTAGTTTGGTGTTAGGAGGTTGTTCTTATCTCTTTGATGATTATGTGGTTCCTTGACTATGGTTACTCATTTGTGGACATGGTTAGAAAATTAGATCTATGGTTGATTTGTTGCTTGAGTCTTGATGTCTACAAGATTATCTTCTTTGATATCTCACTTTATAGGTTACTAATGTGATGATGAGTTTGCATGTTTCGGTGGTTTGGATCTATGAGTTATGCAACTTGTAGGTGTGTACAACCTATTGGGTTGTAGTGATATGACTCAAATGTGGACTATCTATATCCACTAGGTTTGATTTATTATTGTTACAAATTTCATTAGTTGGCTTTGTCTGTGGTTATTTGTGCATTGGTATGTTATTTCAGGATTGAGAGGATAGATGGTTTGAACTTGATTAATTGTTTTATGGGACTTGTAGCATGTCGTTTTATCACGATGTCATGATAGCTTGGTACATTCATTGGTTATACAATTTTAGTGCGAGCTTTGATAGTGACGATTGGATTGGTTTGTGATGTTTTGATGGCACTTGTATGTATCTTCTTGGCTTAGAGATCTTGGTTTCACTTGTATGTTACTGATATTGCAGTTGAGTGTGTGCAAACCTAGATGATCTTCATGGAGAGGATAGTTTTCATGATGCCTTGTGTAGCTCATATCATAGTTTAGTGGGAGTTGTTGGTAGTGACATGGATGCATCATTGGAGATGGTTATTTTCATGTGATTGGAGATATGATTTCTTGGTTTAGAGTATGATATTATGTATGGGTTTACTCTTGATACTAGTTTAGAGTTTTGACATGGTATATGTATTCTCTTGATACCAGGATGTATGCATTGGTGCATGTGATCTCCTAGGAGGAGATGGTTAGATCATGTTTTCATGATAGGTTCTTGATTTTACTTTTGGAGCTTTGGAATTGATCTTGGTAGTTCTCTTTGTATTGGATACATTGATCATTTGCTTGATTGATTCATGATAGTGCTATGTTGCATTTGAATTTTTTCATGGATTGATTGGTTACAAGTGCTCATGGATACTTAGAGATGTAGGTGATGGTTGGAGTTCTCTTGTGATTAGAGACACTTTCTTGAGATTGTTACTCTTTGGAGGTTTCCACAAGAAGAATGAGGAGATTTCACCTGGATATGAATGTGATTTCATGTTGGATTGATAAAGGATATTTTTCTTGGAGTGAATCATGGTGACTTGGTTATCTTGGGGGAGAATTCTCATTCCCCACTCTTGGTCTACTCAACAATTTATTATTTGAGAGGTATTTTCCCATTATATCTTTCAAACGTATTATATTTCGTGCTTTGATTCTCATGGGATTGAGTTATTTCATGGTGATTGATTATGGATAATTATTTGAGGATGGTTTAGCATGAGTTTGTATGCTTTATCTTTCATAGATCTATGGATCTTGAGCTATGGATAGTTAGTTTTGGAGTATTCATTTCGAGGGATGTTATGGCATGTTTATCTCCTTGTGCATTTTTAGTTTATGATATCTTTCTTTGATGAGGATTTTTAGGAGATGGTTTATGGGCTGATTTCTAGTTTTTGGATGGTTACTTTGAGTTTGATCTTCTTGATTAGAGAGGCTTACATCCATGTTGGAATTATTAAATAATTCATATGTTTTACTTGATCTATGAGATTGGGTGTTATGGATGTTGTTGAGGATTTTCATTTGGGGTTGTTAGGAGATCATTCTTGACATAGAATTACACTTTTGAGATGTTGGTAGGAGGAAATTATGGTTTACATGGTTTCTCTCTTCATGGTTCCTTCCTAGATTTTCATGTTTTGGGAGGATGGTGGCAACATGTTGTGAGAGATTATATAGATATTTGGGTCATATTTATCAGTCATTGTTATTGTTCTTGGTACGTCATGATTTGATTTATGTATCACACATTGATATAGTGTTGATTGGTAGGATTGATATGCTTTGACATTATCTATGTAGTGGGAGGTATTGAATATGAATTTTATTCATTGATAGGTTGATATAGGGAGCTTGATTGTGGTTTATGGGTTGCATATGCTCTTGGCATGAGTTTACTAATATATTGATACCTTAGAGGTATGGATGGTTAGATGTATTAGCATGTGTTGTGGATGCTATTTATGATTATGTGGGTTTTTTAGTTGAAAACAAATTGGTTAGAGTCTTTGTTATTGTTAGAAACCAAGATCAAACATGCAAACCAAAAAACCTTCCACACAAGAGAAAAACAAAAAAAGAAAAGCTATTGCAAGAAGATGTGCAAAATATTATTCAGGAATTTATAATTACATGAGATGATTTGATTTATTAAAGAAAGTATGAATAAACCTAATCTTATATTAAGTAACAAGATAGCTCAACAAGATAAGGATGAGAATAATTAACCTAGGAATTTAAATATTGCCTAAGTAAAGTTATGCAAGTGTAATTAAATATTAATTACACTAACACCCCCCAATAAGTTCAACTTAGGGAGACTAAAAAAGAATTCACCTAAAACTAAGATGAATGCAAGAAAGCATGAATGGGTCCTAACAACAAGACCTGATCAGGTACCCATGAACAAATGCAATAATGAGGTAGAGAACGAAAACTGAGTGGGACAAAACCCCCTACAATGAGATGACTACTGCAAAGAAGCATTGGAAGAACACTGTGGAGTAACACTGGAACTGCAATTTGACAAGCAAGGAAAGATACTTATGTCTACAAGAAACCAAAGAAAAATCATAATAATGCGACAGTAGACCTGATGCCACAAAACACTGGAAAACTCACAAAATGGAACAACCCTGGAATCTATGAAGCAATAGTAGATGAAATGATGACAAAATCTAGAAACCATGAATCTCGATGTCGATGCCAAACTAAGACTAAAACTCTTCCATGGGAACAAGCACCGTAAAGACTCTGGAACATTAACCATAAAAACATGGCCCTAAAATTGAGATGGATCTGAACCAATGTAGATCAATAACCATAAAATCATAATCTGAAGTGTGAACCAATGTGAATCTGATATGTGTCAAGCAAGAGCAAGATGTGGCCAAAATAAACTAAGAAACCAGATATAACCCATGTGAGCTATCATCAATAACAAGATGGAGATCAAAGTGCATGCACACTCTAATCAAATTATTATACAAGAAACCCCCCTAATGGAACTTTATCTCAGTTCATTTATTACAGTAACCCAATGATTGTAAAAGGAGAGAATGCTAAACATTCATAAACATAAAATAAGATGATGTGGTACTGAAATGAAGTACAAATATTCAAGTTTCACCCTCCCAACTGTAAAAAAATCCAAGTAATCTCCAAACCACACATCGGGAAAAATTTGGAATAAAAATAACCTAGGAAATATATAGAAAAAATTGCATGGACAACAACATAGACCTCCTCAATACCTTTCCAACGCCACAAAGATGGGAAAAACTGGAGATCATGGCAAAAAGTTATGAGCTCGGAAGCCATAAATGAACATATGAATTCAAGAAGAAATAAATGAAGCTAAATAGAAAAATAATGAAAAATAAACTACACCATAGGATAGTGCTCGGAACTAGCTTTTTGGCAATATCTTGTTTGCTTGATTTCAATACCATATGCCCAAGTTATGCCACAAAGAAATAAACTACTCCTTGAAGGAAAACTGGGGTTAGGAGGGGGAAAAGAAGGCCAACCATATGATGACGTCATGCTGACATCATCAGTTATTGAGCATAAATTTGATGCCCTAGAGGCCGTCAGGGAAAAAATGCACCTTCCCTACCGATTTTTGTTTTGGTTGCCATTATATTCTCTATTTGATCAGAATATGTTAAGGGCCAACTAGGGCTAAATGTTGAGCTCCTGGTCCTCCAAGGGACCTATGTAGGGGCTGGGTTTGGTCGGGGGCTGGAGTAGAGCTCTTAGTCATTAATATGACCACTGCTTCTGTTAAGGGGCTGGCCAAGGTTTGGGTGCATAATGCCTGGTCCCCCATATGACCTCGACCTTGTGTAACTGGCCCACAGGGGTTGTAAGCTTGCTGATGGAGTTTGGCTAAGCGGCTAATGGGTGGCCACCTAGTGGCAGCATACTTTTGAATTGGAGGCACAAAATTCACTACAAAATTTTTAATTTTTTAATTTTTTTTGATTCGCATGCCTCAGGAAGTGAGTTGGGGAGGTCGTACGGCCTCCTTGGCAATTTTTTTTGGCCTCAGAATCAACTTTCTCCAAAATCGATGAAACGAAAGGCGTTCTTAGGGTTTTTTTCCACTACGAACACAATGGTGACCTTTGTTTGTGCCCAAAATGCTCCAAAAAAATGGCTACCCCCAGAGCTTGCAAAAAATCTTTGAGCTTGAAACCCTTATAGATCTCACAAATCATGACCAAAATTAGTGAAATAAAAGTCAATCCTGACTTTTTCCAATGCTCTAAATCCAATGGAAAACCCCGATCTAATCCAAGACACTTCGTAGATTAACTCAAGGCATGATACCCTCAAGGAATCCTGAATGAACTTTGCAATGATTTTCTCAAAAATATGAGGGGCTGCAAATCAAGGCTCTGATACCATGTTAGAAACCAAGATCAAACATGCAAAAAAAAACCCTTCGACACAAGAGAAAAATAGAAAAATAAAAGCTATTGCAAGAAGATGTGCAAAATTTTATTCAGTAATTTATAATTACATGAGATGATTTGCTTTATAAAATAAAGTATGCATAACCCTAATCTCATCTTGAGAAACAATATAGCTCAACAAGATCATAAGGATGAGAATAATTAACCTAGGAATTAAAATATTACCTAAGTAAAGTTATGCAAGTGTAATTAAATATTAATTACACTAACAATTATCACTTGGATTTGATGCTTGTGTTCATGGATTGGTGCACTTTCACCTTTGCATGTTTCTTTTCTTCCATAGGTGGTACATTGAAGGATGAGAGGAGTTCTTTCTTGAGATAGTGGTCAATTTTTTTCTTATTGTAGGTATCTTGATGGAGCACATGAGCATATTGGAGATTCATGTGGTTTGATGTATGGCTATGATGATATATTTCATGTATTGATCCATTATGAAATGTATACAAAAATTGGGAGAATATTGGGATATGGCGTTGAACACCATTGTGTAATTTATCTTTATTTTTGAATAATATGATAGTGTATGGATACTTTTGGAGGTTGGGTTTTTCCCTCTCGAGTTTTTTCCTAGGGTAGATCTTGTGTTATCTTGTGGATTTTTTATCTGATATATAAATTTTGGTTACTTGTATGCATGTTTATCTCTCATGGGTTATGTAGGAAATGAATAAGATTGTGGGTTAAGTGCAATAGTTCCTAACAATTGCCAAGTGGACTCAATGTCCAAGTGAACTCATTGTCTACATAGAAAATAAAGATAGAAAGAAGTGGCTATAAAACCAAGATTTAAACTGATACAAAATACATCTACCATATGCTATATTTAGTTCCTTTGAAGCTCAAAAATACCAACTTGATACACTTCTTTGTTCTTCTTTGCATTCACACGCCTCTTCTCAAATTTCACAACTTATTTGCTCAACTCTACAAAATTTCACATCACTGCTTGCATTAGGATCATGTATACATTTAGATTCTATATTTAAAAACTCAAAATAACCTTGTATATATATTAAACTCCATTTCAAATTTCAATTAGGTCGGCCTAATTAGATGTATCCCTAAAACATACAAAATGTGCCTTGATAGCACCTAATTTAAATCAAAATTCCTTCATGCCCAAAACAACATGCATTATAGGTTGGCATGGACCTATAATAGCTCCCTCTTACATTCACATCACATATTTAATCTCCACAACTCTTTGCATTCATTGGGTCAACTAGGCATAGGACCTAAAAGAAAAATACTCCAAATGATCATCACCATAAGACACATGGACCTAAAAATGTCATGCCATTTGAGAAATATGATGTACATTCTCCCAAAATTAAAAGTTCTAACTAAAATCCATAGAGAAGTACATACCAAATAAGTCATATCAATTACATAGAAAACTATGTAAACCTTATATATCAATCTTCTATTAGTTGTATCTTTCAAACCACTTATCCAAATTAGATGAAACTATGAATGAAGATGCTACCGAAATCCATGAATAGCATATTAGAATCACAAAATTAAATCTCAAGAATTGAATTAATCCAGACAAAATTATTGGAGAGATTTGTGTACTAGAATTTCTAGTGCAAACACTTAGCAAAAATTCTTATCTCTTTTGGTGTATGGATCAAACCCTTTTGCAAAATAACTCTTCTACAAGCATCCTTAACACAATGCTGAAATCCATCATGTAGTGTTGACATCAATTACAACTCATTAATGATAACCTTCTTCATTCTTTCAACAATCTCTCCCTTTTCCATTGATGGAAACATGTGCCAAAAGAATTTAACTTTTCCAGGTATCTCTCCTCAAATATCTCCCCACCTTTGATATAAATGGAAAAGGGTGTATTTGTATTAACACCTTGTATGCTCCCCCTCAAACATATATACAAACTGAAATAACTAAAATGAATGTACTAACTCCCCCTAGAAAGAAGTTAACCAAAAAATCCTAATACATCCACATATTTAAAGAAGAATATGTGAACTTGAGAAACTAAAAGATGCATAAAAGTATAAATGGTCAACCCAAAGTCATTGACCCCTAAGGATTCTATAGAATTCCTTACCAAGAAAATTTACCTTCTTCCTAGTTCTTCTTCATTGCTATAAGCCTTCTGCACTAAGACTCGAGCTCCACCAAGGTTTCGTCTCCTTCTTCCACAATACTAGGGGTAATATTTAATATTGAAATTGTAAGCGGTAGAAGGGGAAAAGCAAATTAAACAATGCATCTACGCTTCTAAATAAGATATTGCATCTAAGATTAAGGAATTTAAACTAAACTAAACTACAAAATCTACAAAAATTTATCCTATTGCTCTCTGACTCTAAAGACTTCTCTAATTTACTTAGCTCTCAGATTCGTAAGCTAATTAAACTATTAAGTGACACTTAGAGAATGAGAATTAAGCTATTGTGAGTCTATAATGCAACTAAGATGATTCTACAATGATAATTAAACTACTGTAAACAGCCATGATTAAAACTATGAAATGCTGAAGAAAGCTTGATGGATTGATCCTAAAACTTGATTGCTGGAATGCTTGAATGTTTGGAAACCTGCAGAGTAAAATTGCATAAGTTGGGATCTTTTTTGTGTAGCCCAAGAGCTATATTTATAGCTTTCACGGCAGCACAATTGCACAGGAAACCGGGATGAGGGGCTGTGATTTCTTCTGGAGAATCTATAGGTTTGGGATGAGAAGAAGGAGCTGATCATGGAGAATGGTTTCTCCCTATGAAAACACCAGGCAAGATAGGAGGGAAGGTGGGTGGAAGGTTGTTGAGAGAACTTCCTGCAAATTTTTCCTGAAGCTTTCCCGTGAATGGTAGTGCCATTAATTTGATTGGTGAGAAATAAATATTTATTGGTGAGTGAATAGTGCAAATTTTATACATAAATTTAAATAATTTCAATTTATTTAAATTTAGCAAAAAAAAGAGGAATAAATAATTTAATAAATCAAACTATAGAGTTTGTTTTATTAAATTAAAAGGAGAATGATAATTAAATAAAAGATTTTTAGCAATCTTTATTTAATTAAGAAGAAATGTGATTTTAAATAACACAAATTGTGTATTTAATTTTAAGATAGAAGAAATAATGATAATAATTAAATAAAACAAAGTTTTTAATTTTGTTTATTTAATTAAGAGAGAATTAATGTGATAAAATGATAATAATTAAATAAAACAAAGTTTTTAATTTTGTTTATTTAATTAGGAGAGAAAAAAAATAGAAGAATTAATAAATGAACTTAATATAAATAAATATTTCTATTTATTTACTAAGTAGAAGAATTTAAGATTAGTTAATCAAATAAGGCGTATTCGATTAATTGGATTCTCCAGACCATTTTTAGGTGTCTACATTTTGCCCCTCTTTGAAGTGATGTGTTTACGCAGTGCTTCAAAGAATGATTTTGCTTCAGCTGCCAGTATTGACGAAAGGTTTTAAAGCATGCCCCAGACTTGCCCCAGATGATGAATTTCGAAAAGATAGTGATATATGCCCCCCTCGGGAGATAAATTGATGAATTTTGGATTTTTTTATGAATTTTCAAGAAATTTGAATATTTATGATGGTTTGATGATGAATTGATGAAGAAACAATTTATCTCCTGACAAGATTGTAAATGCCTCAGTGATTGAGAAGAATTAATTCCTCAGAAGGAAAAAATAATTAAATCCCATTAAAATCCCCCAAAAATAGCCTATAAATGCTCCAAAGGTCATTTTCAAAAGTCATTTGTGCATTGACTTTGACAACCTTGAGATAGAGACCCTCTAGAGTATTCAGAGCTAGGATGCCTATCCTGTACCATACCCACCGACTCGAGCGTGTGCGCCGTCACCAGCGTCCGGCCGATTATGGTCCTCCGGTATGTACCTCAAACCTTTCTCGTAATTCTTTTGTAGCGCGTCATAGTTTTAGCGCGTCCGGTCTATAGTGTAGCGCGTCCAGTAAGTTTTGCAGCGCGCCAGCAGTTTTAGCACGCGTGGTAAGTTTTGCAGTGCGTCTATGAATTTTTGTAGCGTGCCAGAAATATTAGCGCACAGGGATAGATCTGTAGCGCGTACGGGGATTTGTGTAGCGCGCCAGACTTTTTAGCACATTTGGTTGATTTTGTAGCGCTTTGGGTAAAGATTGATGTAACATTGTGCATTTTTTATTTTCGTCGATTTGTTTTTGATTCCATTTATTTTAGTTTTGTTCTTGACTAAAATATATGGGAAACGATCTCATGATGAGCGAGATCTATTGATTGATATAATTACCCTCATGATAGGTGAGGAATAATTATGCATTTTGAATGATTGAACCCAATTGATAGATGAGAGTTCCGTTATGATTTGATAGGTTGATAGGTAAAAGCACAATGTTTGAAAATTTGATGATCTTTGATATTCTGATTAAAATGTTTTGTTTTGCATGAGTACAGGAGCAGTTCCCCTGGCCATTTGATATGATTTCGTGACTGTCTCCTGACGAGAGACAGCATATTGCTGCCTATGGTTTGGCTACATTGTTGGACATGCCCCATATTAGACTCAATAGGGGTCTATTGATAGCTTTGGCGGAGAGGTGGCATAGTGACCACAACACATTTCATTTACCTACTGGTGAGATGACAGTGATGCCAGAGGATGTATGGCGTATTCTTCGCATACCGTTTGTTGGAGAGATTGTGGTTCACGACTCAGAGGAGGTTGGTGGTGTAGAGGCCATGCAAAGAGTCTTCCAGGATCCTCACATTGCAAGAGAATGGATCCCATGGATAGATATATATGAGTCATATGCTCCTCTTCCTTCTGTTTTGGCGGGTTTCATTGGTGGATTCCTTTGTCCTGATAAGAGGTCAAAGGGTCTATCGCTTGGATGGGGTCGTGTGCTAAAGGGCCTGGTGGTCCATAGGACGAGATATGCATGGGGCATGTGCATGCTTGCCCAGTTATATTATGATTTGCATTGGATAGTATATCTCGGCGACAGTAGTTTATCTGCAGGGGCTACCCTTCTCCAGGTATGGGCCTAGGAGCATATTGCTGTTACGTGTCCCGTACCAGTGTTGGCCAGACCAGCGACGAGGCCATATGTATTTCGATATAGAGGCAGGCCTACCCAGCATATGATGGGTAAGCTTGAGTATTGGAGACGGATCTTTGATGATATAGAGGCAGTGACCTGGCGTCCGTACCTAGACTGTGATGCCTGGGACGACGATGATATTGAGTTGGGGTTCTTGTCTGATTCTATGTATTTGATCGGGAAGAGCCGCAGGGTTTTGGAGCAGTTCCTGTTTCGTTGTGTGTATAGATAGTATGGTATTGTGCAGTGCATGCCATTAGGTGTAGCACATTATGGACGACGACGGATTGATGTTCCTGATTGGGGTCCCAGCTTGCCTTACGGGGCACTTGTTGAGGGTTACCGTGCTCTACAACCATCAGCATGGGATGTTCGACGGGATATTGTCGAGGCGCCTATTACTCCTGAGTATGGAGAGTATCTGGCTCTACATCCTCCCCCACGGATCACTATTCCAGATGAGCCAGCACCTATACCAGTGGCAGCACCAGTAGTACCAGTAGTAGCACCAGCAGGGGGTGTTCAGGTTGGTCAGAGACAGGGTAGAGAGGAGGATGTTGATGTGGATGTGGAGAGTAGCTTGGAGACCGATAGTGATGAGAGCTCTGATAGCAGTGATGATAGCAGTGACGATGATGGCGGAGATGGGAGGGGTCCGAGCGTAGCAGTTTCATCAGAGCCATCCTCCAGTGCGCCTCGTAAGAGGCAGGCTGTTATGTCTTCATTGGCAGATCCCTCAGAGGTGGAAGGCTTACAGGTGCAGGTGCAGACATTGCAAGGTCAGCTAGCACAGGTGCAGGGGTTATTAGCTCAGACTCAGGCTCAGACGCAGGCACAGCTAGCCACTGCTCAGACCTAGATTACATCACTGATTAGTGAGAGAGATGGGGCATTACAGGTAGTAGCAACCGCACAGGCTCAGGTGACAGGATTACGAGCACAGTTGTCCACCGCCCAGGCACAGATCACGGCCTTGACTGCAGAGCAGGATACTATTAGACAGATAGCTGAGACAACATAGGCGACTGCAGAGAGGTTACAGAGAGTGGCAGATGGGACCTCTGTAGCGGATTATATGTGTGAGGCCATACGAACTGGTGCTGAGATTGAGTTCTACCGGAGCCGCTACCATGAGCTATGCCCCCCAGAGCAGAGAGTCAGCTATGCATAGTCGCGCTCAGAGAGGACTCGGTCAAGGATAGTGAGCAGAGGTGTGACACAGCCTCTGCCGAGAGATCCAAGAGATCTTGGGACGTCTGGTGGTGGTGTTGATACTAGTGCGAGACCTGCTCCTTCTGGTGGGAGTCCTACTTGAGATTATATGTGTACCCATTGAGAGATTGATACAGCCATTTTTGACATGATGTTATTTTCATTATTTTCAGACTTCATTGTATACTTGATACTGGATGAGATATATATGTGCAGCGGTTCGATTGAATTATGATACGATTTTACATGATTTATGTGATGGATGCATTGATTTTATGATGTATTGATGTGATGGATGTATGGATTTTATGATGTATTGACGTGATGGATGCGAAATGATATTGATGATGTATTTCTTTTCTTAATGAGATGTAATGTATGATAGATAAAATGTGATGGATGATGTATGGAAAATGTAATAAATACAAATGTGATATGTGAATATGTGAAATGAATTGTAAAATGTGATATGTGATAAATGGATGACGAATAAATGAAATGTAAAATGTAATGATGTATGTAAATGAAATGTGATAAATGAATATGTGATAAGTGGATGATGAATAATGAGATGTGAATAGAATGATATGCGATGAAATGTGATTTAATTGTAATGATAAATGAGTAGATGATTTTTAATGAATGATGAGATGTAAATGTAAATGAATGTTGGAGAAATGAAATGTAAATGAAATGAAATGTACTGATGTATGATAGTGTAAAATGAAATGTAATGAAATGGAATGACTAATGAAATGAAATGTAATGATGTATGTAAATGAAAATGAAATGTAATGATGTATGATAAATGAGATGGAATGCAAATGAAATGGAATGACTGATGAAATGTAAATGTAAATGAATGTATGTAAATGAAATGTATGATGAACATGTGATGGGCACCATTTTGTAAGCGGTAGAAGGGGAAAAGCGAATTAAACAATGCATCTACGCTTCTAAATAAGATATTGCATCTAAGATTAAGGAATTTAAACTAAACTAAACTACAAAATCTACAGAAATTTATCCTATTGCTCTCTGACTCTAAAGAATTCTCTAATTTACTTAGCTCTTAGATTCGTAAGCTAATTAAACTATTAAGTGACACTTAGAGAATGAGAATTAAGCTATTGTGAGTCTATAATGCAACTAAGATGATTCTACAATGAGAATTAAACTACTGTAAATAGCCATGATTAAAACTATGAAATGCTGAAGAAAGCTTGATGGATTGATCCTAAAACTTGATTGCTGTTATGCTTGAATGTTTGGAAACCTGCAGAGTAAAATTGCATAAGTTAGGATCTTTTTTGTGTAGCCCAAGAGCTGTATTTATAGCTTTCACGGCAGGACAATTGCACAGGAAACCGGGATGAGGGACTGTGATTTCTTCTGGAGAATCTAAAGGTTTGGGATGAGAAGAAGGAGCTGATCATGGAGAATGGTTTCTCCCCATGAAAACACCAGGCAAGATAGGAGGGAAGGTGGGTGGAAGGTTGTTGAGAGAACTTCCTGCAAATTTTTCCTGAAGCTTTCCCGTGAATGGCAGTGCCATTAATTTGATTGGTGAGAAATAAATATTTATTGGTGAGTGAATAGTGCAAATTTTATACATAAATTTAAATAATTTTAATTTATTTAAATTTAGCAAAAAAAAAGAGGAATAAATAATTTAATAAATCAAACTATAGAGTTTGTTTTATTAAATTAAAAGGAGAATGATAATTAAATAAAAGATTTTTAGCAATCTTTATTTAATTAAGAAGAAATGTGATTTTAAATAACACAAATTGTGTATTTAATTTTAAGATAGAAGAAATAATGATAATAATTAAATAAAACAAAGTTTTTAATTTTGTTTATTTAATTAAGAGAGAATTAATGTGATAAAATGATAATAATTAAATAAAACAAAGTTTTTAATTTTGTTTATTTAATTAGGAGAGAAAAAAAATAGAAGAATTAATAAATGAACTTAATATAAATAAATATTTCTATAAGTAGAAGAATTTAAGATTAGTTAATCAAATTAGGCGTATTCGATTAATTGGATTCTCCAGACCATTTTTAGGTGTCTACAGAAATTTTAACAGTACTGGCAAGGGCACATGAGATAGGTATATGCTTTTTTTATCAAGTCCCTTAACTTATCCTAGTTGCTTGATTATCTCTTCTTTCTGGCTCTGCAAGGTGAAGAATATGTCATGCAAGTGCACTATATTAGTGCAGGTTTGATCATCCTTGTCCAATGCTGGAACATAGGAATTTGATGCATTAGTTATCTAGGACTCAATTGAGTCTTTTTCATCTTTTATGCATTTTGTGGCATCCAACCACTTCATGCAATACAAAAACAATCTTTTTGCCTCTTCTTCAAAAGCATGCACCTCCTTCAAGAAATATTTATCTTTTTTTTGTGGATGCACACTTCTTTGTAATATCCATCAACTTCTTCTTTGTAAGGCTTTTCTCAACCTCCATTTACACTTATCCCTTCAAACTTGAGGCATATTCCTTGAAGGAATCAATCAACAATATAAATTTTTTCACTATAGACAAAGATGTGTCAACATTAATTTTGGGTGTTACTTCCTACAATGTCTTTATAGCTTCACCCATCAATTTACAACTCCTTTGGTGAGTCTCAATAATCTCTTTTCTAGCTGATGCATGAAACACATCACCTATCTACAACTTAATTATGAATGGGAGATATCTTATCTAAATCAACACTACCCTGCTACATGGGAAACTACAATAACTAAGAAGAAACAACTAGTTGGAACCATAATCAATTGTTTAGACAATAGACCATTCAAAGGATCAGTAGAGGAAGATTCATTGGATGGCTTAGGTAACTCCTCAAATTTCTCTGCTTCTTCATTCTTTCCAATATCGGTGTCCTCATCTTCCTTTTCCTTTTCTTCTTCTTCACCATAGGTCTTACCTTTATCTTTGTCTCCATCTTTTTTTTCCCTTAATATCCTTTGTCCTTGTCCTTCTCTCCTTGATCACCCTATTTATTTTCATTCTTATATTCTTCTCCTTCCTTCCCACCATCATTCTCTCTTTCCTTATTCTCTTCATTCACTTCCCCTAGTTCATTATTTGCGTCATGGTTTTCACCTTCAACAATGCTCTATTTTGTATCTACTAGAGGGAAACATATCTTTGAGTAGCCTTTATCTATAGTATCATGTGTTACCAAAGGAATATGAGTGTCATCCTTTTTTATTTACACTTTGATCTATGTTTATCTTTCAACAACATTATCATTTTAAACATTTCCTTGCATAGGTTCATATGTATCCAGAGGAGTGTTGTCTATATTTTCCTCTACATCAATAACTCCAATGTCTTCATTTACTGAATCTTGTTCTTTTTTGGTAGAGGCAATGGGAATCATGCCATACTTTTGAGCAATGTCAATTATCTTTTCCTCTATTTGCTTCTTCATTTTCTCAAACTCACCTTGTTATCTTCCCATCAAAATTATGACTCTTTGTTTAGTTCTAAATTCTTTGTTGGGTATGTGTACTATCAAGATGGACCAAAAAGTGGAGATATGATCGGTATGTGTAGGGTATGTGGCTGATAACTTTTTTTTTACCCAAAATTGATGAAACAAAAAGGGTTTTTAAAAGTGATTCTCAACTTTCCACCAATATAAATTATGCCTTACTTTGAATTTAATAAATAATTAATATTAATTTTCTAATTGAATTACAACTAAAGTACTAATTGATAGATTGATTGAAAAAGATCTATAGCTTTAAAACGGTATCACATTTTTGAATCCAAAACATGCATCACATTCTATGCTTCACATTCTATAGGATTAAAAAAATAAAAAATTGAATTTCATGAAGCTTTGACCAAGTTAAGGTGGTTACACATATGAGTTTTTTATATTTAAAAAAAAAATTAATTTTTTTTTATAATTAATTATTTACGTGGAAAAAAATTATAAAAAGATATGCATGACATCAGGACATGAGTCCTCTACTTATATCTAAAATATTATAAAAAATAATTATCATTTTATTGTGGTTAGGGTGGTTATACAGATACCTACTTATTTTTTCCCTAAAATTTAAGTACTACTACATTAACATTTCAAAATTTCACCAAATAGATTTTTATTTTTTAAAAATAAACCTAGTAGTTTAGAAATTACATTTAATTTGCTATAGATTTTATTTGTGAGGCCTACCATTTGATACACCATTTGGCTATCTTTTGATTCGATCATGATGATACTCTATGTGTTTTGGACTATTTTGGATGATCATTAACACTTGATGTTATGCTTGTTTTATGCTTACGATGCTATAATGATTATATGCACATTATGTTTCATTTATCGATATGCTCATATGATTTGGTTATCATGATTGAAATGGACAATTGTTTTAAAATGAGATGGAATTGATAGGATGCTAAATTTAATTTAGTGATGATGTGATTTCTTTGTTATGCCATGACTATACATGAATTGATAAAATATGTTATTGCTAGAGGAAGAATGATTATATATATTGAATTTATTGATTTAGAGTTAGATTGTGCTAAATATATGCATATGAATTTATGATTTAATCATTGATTATCATGCATTGGATATTTTGACATGTGGACATTAAGTGTGTAGGTACACACCCATGGCCAATGGGATTGGAGGTAACCAAGGGTACCCAACTGTGTCAACCTAGTGAAGCCACTATGGTCCATGAAGAATGGACCATAGCCTCTTGTGTTGTATTTTAATTTGTGATTAAAAAGATTTAATGTTGAATCTTGAGATTATGTTTTTTAAGGCAATCAAACTTTTATTGAGGGTTTTGGGGCATGTTGGATTAATTTTATTATGTTAAAACTTCAATTTCTCTTTTGAGGGTTTTCAAAGGTTTAATTAGTACTTAAATTGGGTTAATTGGCCCTTAATTAACCCCTAGGATAGTCACCTATGGGTTAGGGGTCAAATCAAACCCATAACTTGTCAAAATTGCAAGTTGTGACCCTTATTAATTAGCCATCAAGAAGGGTGACGGATTTTTGGGATGGGATTGGAGTGTTGGCTCCAAAATCTCATTTATGAGATTTGAAAACCTTGTTGAGTGTTGAACACTCTTTGGCCTTTCACTTCCCCAAGAGTTCTCACACATGTGTGAGAACTTTTGGGGAGGAGTGTCCATGGGAGTGAATAGGAGGTTCACATGTGTCACACTCTCCTCCAAGGGTTTCTAACCCTTGACTCCTATTTGAATCCTTTGGAAAGGAATGGAAAGGGTTCTTTTTTTTGGGCTTGGTGTTTGGATTGCTTGGAGGAAGGAAAATTTTGCTTGGTCTTGAAAGAGTAGAGATTTGGAGCTCACCTTCAACCCTCTCTCATTGTTGGCTTGGATTTGAGGTAGGTCTTACTCTATCTTTGTGTATGTTTTCTTTTCTCTTCTTTTACCTCTTTGTATGCAAGTTTGAGAATACGAGCTATATGGGTTGTTGCCCATTTACATGTCTTTGCATTTCCTTGTGTTGGTTGGGGTTGTATAGGATAAACTCACCCAATGTGGGAAGAGAATCCTTGTGGGGGATAGGAATGTGTAGGAACCTCTATGGGGAGATTGTTCCTCCTTTGAGAAGGAGAGGCACAAAAAGGGTATGAGTACCCAAAATTGTTTCATGATAGTATGGTGTTTTGGGAAGATTGTTGTATGGAGGATGTATGATATGAAGAGCTTTATTGAATGGGTGGATTGGAGAAAAAGAAGGATTGTGTTGTTGGTTATTTCTACTTGCTAATAGGTCTCCCCATATGGAAGTGCTATCCACCTCTATCCCCATCCTTGGATTCATAAAGAATCCCTAAGTAAATGTGTGAATCTTGGTTGGGAGTATTTTACTTGTGCATTGTGGTGGGAAATGGTTGTTTATTCTATTGTTGTGTGTACCCGGTATCTTGGTTACCTCCTAGCTCGGGGGGTGGTTGGTTTTCCAACCCAAGGTTGGGAGGTGAGCATACCCTTTGGCCATTGAAGAGCTTGTCTAAATAGTGCAGGTTGGTAACTTTGGAGAACCTTTCTATTTGAAGGAGTAACTCTATCTTGTGGAGTTTGGAGTATTTTAGAATATATGTATAAAGGATGACAGCTTGTGATATGTAAAGAAAAATAAATATATATATATGTATACACTGTGAAACATGTGTTATATTGTTCTTCTCTCTTTCTATTATAGGGCAAACTTTGTTTGAAAAGAATCATCTTCTTATCTTGTATCTATTTTTTTTGTAATAATGCTGGGAAAGGAACACATTAAGCATTTAATCCCTATGGGGAAACAGTCCGTATTTTAATGTAGTGTTGTGTTTTATAAGTCTGTTGATAAAATAAAAAGAAGTGTATTGCTATGTACATGAAAGAAAAGGAAATGTATGGGCATTTTAGCTAGATGTATTGTTATAGTAAAATGGCACCTGTAAATCTGAAAGAAAAGTTGAGATTTTGCTTTAAGATGTAGGCGAGTAAATAATATTTACATAGATTTATTACTTCTGTATCTTGGTTAAGGCTTACATTGTATTTATATTCCTGTAAAATCTGTAGCTCAAATATACTTTGGATAAAATGCTTAAATACCTGTTACAATCATTTTGTAGTTGTAGAAGCTTTCTATAATAAATTTAGGCAACAGGAAGATTGTTAAAGATCACTCCTTTTGTGATAAACGTTACAAAATTAATATTCCTCAGCATAGGTATGTTTAAAAATAAGAAATAAAAATATGAATATCAGTCATACTGTAAGTAAATACTATAGGGAAAAAAAAAGAGATTCGATTTCTTCCTCTAGTTACTCTCTGTACATTTTCCTTTCTGTGCAAATGCCAACCCTTAGATTTAGAGTTACAATCTGCAGTGGATTAGAGTAAAACAAAATTCATAGGGAATACGTATACAGATTAAAAAAAAAGAGCCATATTTACTTTAGTATATACTCAAAATTCGTTGCCTGTGACGAGTAGAATTTAAGAATTGTGTTAAAGAGTATAGTTTTTCCTCTTATTGGATGCCCACCGCCTCTCCTTCCAATCTCTTGCCAGTATGAGCAAATGTTGTAAACCGATACGCTGTAAATAAACTGTTATATGTGGAATCTGTATAACATTTTCCTGCTCCCTTGTCTCTGCTATGAAACCCAAGCGCCCAGCTCTCTCCTGAAAAAGAAAATGATAGAAGAGAATAAAAGCTTAGCATATAAGGTTTTAGGGTTGCAGTATTTTGGAAGCGTGAGGCCAAGTTCAAATGGATTCCAAATGAACTTAACTCCTGGCACAACCTTGATATTAATGTTATCGCTTGCAACTAATGCCTCAATGAATGGTTTAGCTGTGAATAGTTAATGCGTACAAGTTTCAAAATGGGCGCCCAGTTGGTGTCCAATAAAGATTGCTGAAATATTAATCAAACAATATAGAAAAGAAAACCAACCCACGTATTAGAAGTTGGCGCCCATGGATTTAAGATGGGTGCATTTAAAAGGAATTTTGGTGGTTGGCGCTAGTACCCTACTGCAATTAAAACTAATGCCTGCGTTCTTGGATCTATTCCAGCTCTCTTTTGTCTTCTAGTTGTGATCGAATAATTATTGTTCCATATCTTACTGCAGTGTGTAGATGGACCATTTGAATGATAACAATTATTCTAGTAGGTAGTGGGCTGCTATTTCCTTTTAGCAAATATGATAAGTTTCAGAGAATGCCAGCTCTAAGTGAATTGACTCCAGATTAGTGAGTCAGGTAGCAATAATGAAGCTGGCTTGTAGAAGGATGAGTGAGACAGGTAGTTGAACCGAGTAACCTTTCCCTACGCCTTATTTAATTTTCCTGCCATAGGGACAGTTTAAAATAGTCAGAAAAAAAAAAAATCGGAGCCTTCACCGTCCTGAGGCTTGCCTTTAATTTTCCCTGTTGGCTGCCGTTACATCGCTTGGGTGTTATAGTCATTGTAGCAAATAGAATTGGCTTTCGCATTGGCATTGATATCTTCTCTTTTACTGGTCATGTGGGATGGCAAGTAACGGGTGCAGAAAGAAATAAAATAAAATAAACTAAGGAGCAACCACCCATGTAAAGGTATCAATTAAATAATATAAATATGCGTAGGTAGTAGTTCGCTACAAATATTAGGGTTGATAAATAGTAAGTTCGATAATGTTAAAAAAATAAATATATGGAGAAATAACGGCATCATTGAAAATGGCCTTTAGAATGCCGTGTAAAGGAAGTTAGGGCTATTTGGGGAATCGTAAAAGTTCTTGTTAAATTAAATTAATAATAGAAACAAGACAAAAAGTATTGCCCACTTGATACGGACTCCACCATCTACTTTATAAAGAATGTGAGAGGAGGAATAGCTTAGTCTAAGATAAAACCAAAAGTTAAAAAAAAGAGTGTTGACTGGAAAGCATTCAAAATATGTATAAAGTAACTTAATTTCAAAACCCAATGAAATTCTTTGGAGTAGTTGCAAGTTCAAAATCTAAAACAGATAAGGCCAAAATAAGGCTTTTATTAGGAATCTATATGTCTTCACTAGGAAAATTCACTTATGGCATGTGTTTTGTTTTTAGATTTTGAATAATATGAGCATCACCTTTTTAAACTTAAAAATACTTTAAATGAGTCTAACCTAAATACGTGTACCTCTCCTTTTAATTCTCCTTTAAAGAGTACTCATATTTATATATATATAATTTAAATTACATCCTTAAGATTAATTTAATTATATAAGGATTATTTGTTAAAGCTAATTTAAATTATAAAGATTAATTTAATTATATATAATTTATCTTATAAGGATTATTCATTAAAGATAGTTTGAATTATAACTTTAAGATTAATTTAATTATATATGTATAATTTTCTAATAAAGTTTATTGATATCTATAACAATTATATATATACATATTTGTAAAAAGGAGTGACAACATTTTACATTAGCAACAATACTAACACCGTTGCATTAGAATTATATTAATATCTTTAATAGGTCAATCATTGAGAATTGCATCAAATGAATTAATTTTGAGGTAAGTTAAAGTTAGGTGATATTAATAATAATAAATGACGATAATATAACTGACATCATTAAAAGTTGACATCGTTTCCTTCATCTCCAAAACAATAATACTGTTACATGAAAATAGATAGAACACTAATTATACTCTTACGTTCTAACCTAGTTACTTCATCACCTAGGTTAAGTGTCAACCCGATGTTCTAGAGAGAGTGTGTGTGAGAGGTCATGCACAAAAATGTATTTTATTCCTGCACCCCATTCTTAGGCAATAGGCCGGCTATGACGTGGTGTGTGTCCATATGCATTTAGTGCACCTAGCTACTGGCTATGTGTGTGTATAGTTGCAAATGGTTAGGGTTATACATGTTTAATTCAAAAAAAATAAAAAATTGTGTTTTCCCTTCATGCAAATTTAAGGCATGACATTATTCTTACATATTTTTGAAATAATATAGATAACTTATTCAAATTTTTACGTCAAGTTAAACCTAACTCTGATTTTTCTAATTTTTTTGCCACTTAAGGGCCTATTTTTTCCATGATGATCCTACACATACACTACTATAGAATTGGGCCAATGTAGCCTTGTTAGGGTCAGGTAAGGAGAATCCAATTTTCTCTAAAACATCTTATCTAATCTTCTCCTCTTTGTCTATTTATTCTTTTCTCCTCTCCATTTGAATGCTCCAGACATCATCTCAAACCTTCTTTGTAATATTCTCCATATATACTTCAATGATGAAAATGTATTTGATGATTGCTTCTATTATAGTGGCTATTTCTACCTCATTGTCATTCTTGTATAAGGCAACTCTTTTTCTTTCCAACTGAGGTCCTTCATCCTCTTCTTTAGATAATACACTCATGTTCTTCTATCTTATAGCTTTATATTTTTTTCTTTTTGATGTGGTAGCAATAGTAGGTAGTTCTTGTTAGAATCCAAGATCACCTGCATGCAAATGAATACCTATCACATGCAAAAGACATGCAGAACCGAAAAAGATGTTCTGTAAAACCTCTCAGTAAAAATGCATTAAGAGAATCAATTATTACAATGTGATCAATCCTTATGAAGGAGATCAAGAAACCCTAAAAAGGGAAACCCTAAATGAAACCCTAGTGTGCACTTAATAATTAATAATTATTAATTAATTAATAAGTAACTAAGTTTAGCTTAAGTAATAAAGAGGAATAAGTGACTTAATTAATTAATCAATGTGATGTAATTAATTAAGCATAATAACTTATTACTCTAACACCCCCCCTTAAGATGAACTTAGGAAGAAGCTAAAACACTAGAATAGGATGCATGAAAGCAAAGATGGGTCCCGACAACTAGGCCTGATCAGGTACCCATTTACAAATGCAATAATGAGTAAGAGAAGGAAAAACCCAGTGGGACAAAACCCCCCTTACAATGAGATTACATGCTGCAAAGAAGCACTGGAAGAACTCTGTAGAGTAACACTGGAACTTGATATAGGCAAGCAAGGAAATATTCTTCTGTATACTACTGAAACCGGATGAGAGTCACTGATTGACTCAAGGAATCATGATTAAAGCAACAGAAAACCCGATGCCACAGAACACTCGAAAACTCCAAACTGGAACAACTCTGGAATCTAAAATGCAGCAAGTGATTATTAAATGATGTATTACTGAAAACGAAGTGCAAAGATGCAAGATGCACTCTCCCAACTACCAAAACATCCAAGTAATCGCCAAACAACCCATCGGGCCAAATCTGGACTAACTGATAAACCTGGAATAGATACAGAAAAAGTGCATGGACAGCAACCTAGAGCTCCTCAATACCTTTCCGACGCTTCAAACGAGGCGAAAAACGGAGATCGTGGCAAAAAGTTATGAGCTTGGAAGCATAAAAATTACATCTGACTTCAAACAGTAATAAATGCATGAAAAGTGTAAAATACTGAAAAATAAACAGTACTACTAGAAAGTGCTCGGAACCAGCTTTCCGGCGATATCTCGTTTGCCCGATTTTGATACCGTATGCCCAAGTTATGGCCAAAAGAAAAAAACTGCTTCTTTAGGGAAAATTAGGGCTAGGAGGGGCATATGAGGGCCGGCCGTACGCTGACGTCATGCTGACGTCAGCAGTTCAGGAGCATAAATTTGACGGCCGTCTGGCCGTCGGCGCAAAAAATCGCCCCCCCATGCGGAAAAAAAATTCGGCCCAGAATATGCTGCATGTGCCGGTATATTCCCTGATTCGGCCGGGATATTCTGCGCGGTGGTCGGACTGGGCGCTGGCCCCCGGATCTGCATATGACCGCCGGCTGACTTGCTGGGGGCTGGCGGGGGTTGAGTGAAGACCGGCGGCGAGTGGGCGGCAGAAGTGGGCGGCGGTGGCGGATGGGTGGCCGCCCGGTGGCCGCCGGGCGGCGGACCCCTTTTGCTCTGGCCGCGCCGGCCCAAAACCGAAAACATCACATTTTTAATATTTTTTTTTGATTTTCGTGCATCGAAAGGCGTGCTGGGGAGGCCGACGGCCCCTCAGACAAAAAAAATTTGCCTCCCCGCATCAATTGCACGAAAATGGATGATTTGACAGGTGTTTCTAGGGTTTTGGGACGCTGCGAACGCGATGGCGACGTCCGTTTGAGCCCATTGTGTCCCAAAAAAATGGCTACCCCTAGATCTTGCAAAAAAGATGCCTGTGGAAACCCTTGCACTTGAAACTCATGAAGAGGCCATATCTTCATATCACGAACAGCAGCTGCAAGTCTGGAGCTCTGATACCATGTTAGAATCCAAGATCACCTGGATGCAAATGAATACCTGTCACATGCAAAAGACATGCAGAACCGAAAAAGATGTTCTGTAAAACCTCTCAGTAAAATGCATTAAGAGAATCAATTATTACAATGTGATCAATCCTTATGAAGGAGATCAAGAAACCCTAAAAAGGGAAACCCTAAATGAAACCCTAGTGTGCACACTTAATAATTAATAATTAATAATTAATTAATAAATGTGCCTAAGTTTAGCTTAAGTAATAAAGAGGAATAAGTGACTTAATTAATTAATCAATGTGATGTAATTAATTAAGCATAATAACTTATTACTCTAACAGTTCTAGAGTATTTTTCTTTCCATTTTCAAGCCTTGTGGCCTCCTTCACATGAGTTTCCTCTTCTACTGGAGCACTAGTCTCCATCCTCTTAGTTTTGTTGGTGGTAGGTGGTATTATAGAAGAAATTTGAATACTAGGGGGAGTGGTTGAAGCTATCCTTCAAGATCTTATAGGTCTGATGAAACCACTAGATATGATTGCTTCTCCCTCTACTTTTTCTCTAGATTCCCTCACTTGTTCTTCTATGAACCCATCCTTCTTACAAATTCATCTACCACCTTGTTCACCTTCTTCTTTATCTTAAGTTTCTTCAACTCCATATGTGATTCCATATATTTCTTTTCATATGTTCCATATCTTTCTTGTGTAGTGTCCTTAGGACTCTTGAAAAATATGTCAACATAACCATTTACTTCATTTTCATTGGTTTCATACACAAGTGGTAGAATCCAAACAATTATAGGTTCTACAGCCTCAATAATACATTCAATAGTTAAAAAATGGGATGTCACTATGATAATTATCCACCATAGACTTAGGTATCCTCTCCCTTTCATGCATTCTCTTCTAAAATACTACAAAGAATGTAGTAAGTGCTTCATATTGAGCTTTCATATCACCAGGGCTATGTAGGTATTCCAAGATTTGATGGGATACCAATCCGCACTTATCCCATATGACATTACTTCTTCCCACAAGCTCTTTCAAAAATTACAACAAACAAACTACCAAAGAACCAAACTTGAAGGGATATTTCTTCTCTTTAGTTTTCTTCAAGTTCTCACAAATTTGTTTCCTGAGAAACTCACACAAATTATAGTCCTTTCCCTCTTCCACCATCTCATATTCTACATTAATTGTTGTAGTTGATACAAAATTCTCTCTATTGGTGTAGTATATCTTATACCGTATGACCATAGCTACATATCTTACTGTAGGATTCTAGAGAGTGTTCATAGTGAGAGCTCTTTAGAAAAAGTGACACCAATAAACTCCATCACATCCTTATTTTTTTCATATATTTCAATATTGACATAGGGGTATGTGCAGGATCATCATGGAAAAAACACACCCTTAAGTGGCAAAAAAATCAGAAAAATCAGAGTTAGGAAACTTGACGTAAACAATTGAATAAGTTATCTATCTTATATCAAAAATATGTAAAAATATAATTTTCAGCAAATTAAATGTAGTTTCTAAACTACTAGGTTTTTTTTAAAAAAAAAAAATCTATTTGGTGAAATTTTGAAATTTCAATGTAGTAGTACTTAAATTTTACGAAAAAAATAAGTAGGTGTCTGTCTGACCACCCTAACCACAATAAAATGATAATTATTTTTTATATGATTTTAGATAAAAGTAGAGGACTCGTGTCCCGATGTGATGCATATTTTTTTGTAATTTTTTCCAAGTAAATAATTAATTCTGATTTTTTTATTACAAATTTAAAAAAATATAAAAACTCATATGTCTAACCACCTTAACTTGGTCAAAACTTCATGAAATTCATTTTTTTAATTTTTTTAATCCTATAGTATATGAAGCATAGAATGTGATGCATGTTTTTTATTCAAAAAATGTGATACCATTTGAAAGTTATACATGTTTTTCAATCAGTCCATCAATCAGGACTTTAGTCATAATTTGAATAGAAAATGAATAATAATTACTTGGTAAATTCAAAGTAAAACATAATTTATATTTTCTGAAAGCTGAGAATCTCCTTTAAAAACCTTTTTCATTTCATCAATTTTTGGTAAAAATAAAGTCGTCAACCACATACCCATCATATTGCCACTTTTTGGCCCATCATGATCATGCACATACCCATAGGTCTAGTGGAAAAAAATTCCAATAACATCCCTTATAACTTCCTTTGTTATCAAACCAAGAATTTCAATCCATATGAATTTATCATGCAATCTTCTCAATTCCATTCTCACAAATTTCTAGTTTCATCATCATAAATGAAACATGGGCACCATTGCCATACATCCAATTTATTCTTTACTAGATTTTCATAATCTACCCTAACTTGGTAATCATCTCTAATCAATAGATCTATCCATAGGTTTATAAAACTTGTGTAGTTATACTCTTCCATTTTCCTATGGGTGTAAGCCCTAATGTCATTTGTAGGAAAAACCATTAATGGAATACTCAGAAAAGCTCTGAGTAGGTCATTATCAAAAACTTTCATAAGAAATTTCTTGATTTTTTTTCAAGGCTTGTCACTCACATTCACTACTGTCTAGGTGTACCCATTTCTATTGAATTCAAATTCTTTAAAAAATAAATTATATTTCAACTTTAGATAATGGTAAATACCTTTTTCTTCCTCAACTATAACTAGGGTTTAGATGCTTTGCTTCACAAATCTCCTTTGATCTCTTGAATTCATTTCAACACACTCTACTCACTCCAAACGCATAAGAGAGGATGAAATCAACTAAGTATGGGTACATATAACCATTTGATTATGCCCTAATTTGCATTAAATGTGCCAAACAATAAAGCTAACAAAACCCTTCTCTATGTAATAGTAAACCCTAAATCACTTTTCAAATCTCCACATTTACATATGTTCTTCCTATGTCATCTCCAAAAGTTTAAATTTTTTCATTTCTATCACATATATCTTCATGCCAATCCATGGAACATCATATCAACTAGGGGTTATTTGATTATTTGTTATTGCTCCCCCTAAGCCAATGGCTAGATTAAATTCCTTGATGAATTATTTATACCATAGCATGGTACATATTAATTTGTAGTCTTTGATAATTCCTTGTTCTTAGTCTCCTCTTTCTTTCTCCAAATATTTTCCATTTCCTTCTTTACTTCAACTAGATCAATATTTTTAACTAGTTCATTTCTTTTTACTGGATTATCCTTGTATTTTTTCTTCTGCAAAACTTATCAATGTGTTAATGTCTATTGCAATTGTGACATAAAAAATTATTTTGAACAATAGTCCTTCCACTCATTCTAGATCTACATTGATTAGCCTTGTGTCCAAATCCATGTTCATGTATAAAAGTAACCATTGAAAGGTTGAATCATTCTACCACTGGTATATACATTCATCATTTGACTTTTACATTCATTTTATCTATTTCCAAACTTCTTGGATGTAAAGAATTGACTAGTAAAACATGGAACATTCTGATTCATTTTGCTTCTGCATTCCATTGCTCTATGTCCAAATTTATTGCAAGAATAAAAAATACCATTGAAAGATGGGTACCTTTGAGCATTTGGTTGTCTTTAATAGGGGGTATTCTAGCATTGTTTCTTTGATTATGGATCTTGCCATTGTTCTTGTTTTTAGTCTTCTTTGGTTAATTGATCTTCTTTGAATTAGGTGTTTGATCTACTTTTGAGCTTTCTCCTTTTTCAAGTCCTAAACCACCTTTTTCTTTAGATGTTTGCTATCCTACAATCAAATCATCAACCATTGTTGAACTTGTCTTGAAATTATCTTCATGACTTCTTGCTTTCTCCAAATCTAATTTCAGATTCACAACTTCTTTTTCAATCCTTATGCATTCATGAGACTTTATTTTAACCTTTCCATTTAGACATTCCTCAATCCTTTTCTTTTCTTCCACTTGTACTTTTAGTCTGGTGATTTCTCCATTTGCTTGCTTCAATTGTTCATTAACTTTCTTATTCCTTTCTCTAAACTTCTTGATTTAATGCCCTCTCCATTTTTTTATGCATTCATTTGTTTCTTTAATATTTTTCTTCAGATCTCTATTTTCATCTTCTTAAATTTGTTAAGATCTTCAAGAGTAGCTTTGATTTCTCCATCTTTTTCAAGCATGCAATCTTATTCTATGTATCTGTAGTAATTGAAAAAGTAGTCTTTTCCCTTACTTGGTTTGATAATTGACATTAAAACTCAATTAATGATGTTTTGGAGTAGTGTTGTAGTGTGTTGTATGCATTCACATCATTCTAGACCATTTATTTGATTAAAACATGTTTTAATTGATCCTTTGCAAAGGTGTTGTGAAGTGTTGTAACACAATTTCACACTTTTCTAGGATTTATTTACTTAATTAAGCTTAATGGGCCTCTTCTTAATAAAGTATGTTTAGACTTGTACCTTATTTAAGTTTTGTAAAGTGTTGTAAAGAAATTTGACATTTATCTAGGGTGGTCTTAATTAATTGTGGTTAATTATCCCTTTAATTCAAATTTAAACCTTATTTATGACACTTCCCAAAGATCTATCCCAACACCCATGATTTAAATAATATAACATTTAATTGGGAAAAAATTAGGTCCTAGAAAATGATGCCAAGACCCATTCGCCCTAGGTAGAAAATGTGTCCTCCCTTGATAGGACCCCCCTTTATCAATTGATTTGAAATGGGTTTTTAATGTTCTTTCCATCCCTTGGGGTTAGGTCCTAGAAAATTGAGCCAAGACCCATTAACCCTAGGTGGCGAATGGGTCCTCCCTTAATGAGGACCCCCTTTTAAAATTTAATTATGGTGGGAATTTAATAATGTTTGCTTCTAGATTTGGTGTTGGCCTTAGTTGTTTGAATTTTGGGGCTGATCTCCTAATTTAGTATAAATCAGGGGTTAATTCACATTATTTTTCCTAGCAATTTTTTGTGACTTCATGAGATCAACATCAAGAGAGAATGATAGATCATTTCAAGAGCATTCATAAGGAATTTCAAGGTAGATTTCAAGAGTTCTTTGCAACAATTCAAGATCAATTAATCATGAAGAGAGTTTAAGGAATTCATGTATCTTGTTGAGCTATGTAAGTGGATGTAGCATTGATGATACCCTTGCAAGCATTGTTCACATCTTATTCAAGGATGAAGATCTACATTCTTCATGCCTACTACATGATAGATTTCAGATTTGCATTACAAACAACATCCAAGGTATCTGCATTGCATCATTTAATGTTTCATGCTTCATTTCCTTCATTTAATCATTTGGTTTAATTACCTACAAGGGGTTTGACTGAGGAAAACCCCAATTCACTAACAATTTTTTTTTTCCTTCTCTTGAATGTGTAAATACAAATTTATAGGTTGAAGATCAAGTGGAGCAAGTTTGGAGAAAAAATGTGAAAATTGTCAAGTTGCAAAAAGTTGTCATCTAAAGTGAAAAATCAAAGATTTGAAGCTCCAAAATTATCTACAGACTTCTAGACCCTAATAACCAATATTTTAAGAGTCTAGACATCAAGGAATAGAACCTTGATCTTAGTTTCAAAAATCCTAATAGGGACCCATTGGCCATTGAAGGTTAATGAGTCCTTTGTAGCTTAAATAGTTAGGTATCATTTTTTATTCTCTAAAAACTTTTTATTCTCTAAAAAATTCCCTCATAGTTGCTAAAATAGTTAGGTATCATTTTTTATTATTATTTACATCTTTTGGCCCTCATAATTTCATGAATTGTAGTGATTTAGTGTGAAAAAATCTAGTTGTCTATCATCTTGATTCATTTCATTTTGGTAGACCCTATTTTTTGCCTAATCATTAATGGTGAACCGAACATATTGAATATTGCAAGTTTCTAATTTTTGAAGTCTCTTTTGTATCCTAGTATAGATCTTACATTCATTTACATTTAGATTTGCATTGAATTACTTGTTTTGCATTGAAATCTTGCTTCTCATCTAGGGTTTAGACTTGCATTGCTTTGCACCTCTCTAAATTTGAAAAATACAAAAGGAAAATTAGTCATTTTGCATCTCATACAATTACATTTGAAAATAAAAAACAAGATTGCATTTTGACCTAGGTCTTGCATTTCATCTTTTCATTGCATGTTTACATTGCATTTCTAGAAAATCTAAAATTGAAATTCATTGTCTCAAACTTGGAATTGAAAGATATCAAGTGCTAAAAGCTTGAAAATCATTTAAAAATAGTTTAAAAATAACTAACCAAGACCCATTTGCCCCTACTAGAAAATGAGTCCCTGATCATGTCATTATAATACCTTCTAGCAACTAAAAAATAATCAAAATTCACTTTGAAATCCACATAAAAATCTTGGAAATATCTAACTAGGACCCATTTCCCCTTACTAGAAAATGAGTCACTATTAGCTATTGATCAAAATTTTCTAGACATTAAAATCTTAGTTGCTAGATTTTGTTTGGTGCTGTTACTATCCAATTTTTGTTTCGTGATTTGTTGTTTCATAAAATTAATTGCATTTTTCTTAAATTGCTTCATTTTAGTGCATTACTAAAATTCAAAATTGCATTCAAACATTTCATTACATTGTTTTACTATGTTTAGATCCAAAATTTTGAAAATGGAGAATTGTTTAGGAAATGTATGGAAGTCCTTGTTCTCTTTGGTTGATGTTTCAAGTTTTGTTTTGGCAATAACCCTAATGAATTTGAACTTATTGATGCTCACACAACTCCTAATGCATGCCCTCCTTGTGATGTTGACATCATTGGAGAAGATGATGCCAACATGAATGAATTCATGAATTATTTCCTTAACAACCTTGAGTCCAATGTATCCTTTTATCCTTCAATGAAACAACCACCACAACTTGAGATGTTTGGTCTTTTACATCCTAAAATTGAGTAACAAGTTGAACCTAGAAGTTCCCTACCATAGTGAACCTAGCTCCTCTAAACAAGCAACCATTCAACCATGCTATATCAACAAAGTAACCAACACATTAATTAACCTTGAAGAGACATATGGCAAATGATTTAAAATCTTGAGTAGAAAAGGATGTGATACAAAAAGAGAATATGAAATTTATCAACTCCTAGAGAAAATACCCACTAAGAATAGCAAAGGGTTGGGTATGTGAAGGATCATGATGGGCCAAAAAGTGGCAATATGATGGGTATGTGGCTGATGACTATTTTTTTACCCAAAATTGATGAAATGAAAAAAGTTTTCAAAGGAGATTCTCAAATATCCACCGATATAAATTATGCTTTACTTTGAATTTAATAAGTAATTATTATTCATTTTCTATTCAAATTATGACTAAAGTCTTGATTGATAGGTTGATTGAAAAACATCTATAACTTTCAAATGGTATCACAAATTTTGAATCTGAAACATGCGTCACATTCTATGCTTCACATAATATAGGATTAAAAAAAGAAAAAATGAATTTCATGAAGTTTTGACCAAGTTATGGTGGTTAGATATACACATTTTTATATTTTTTAAAAAGTTGTAATAAAAAAATCATAGTTATTTTTTTACTTGGGAAAAAATTACAAAAAAATATGCATCACATCGGGGCATGAGTCCTCTATTTATATCTAAAATCTTATAAAAAAATATTGTCATTTTATTGTGGTAAGGGTAGCCATGTAACACCCCATCGTGCGAACTCCAAAGGACAATTAAAAACAACAATTACTGCACAATTTTTTTTTTAAAGTAAATCTAAACATACATGAGATGCACATTGAGTCATAAATCATAAAACTCAATTAAACAAATCCATTAACACTTACCTCCCTTGGGGAACACAAGGAGTCATTACGAAACTAAAATTTATACAACGACGATAAAGATTGAAATACAAAGATATAATCCAAAACAAAGTAAACATTTATGAATGTAACACATACATGACAAAACATTAATAGGAAACCATCTGCATTCGAATACAACAATTACAAGATAATCTTAAACCCCATAATGATAAAATCTCTACCATCATATAAACTCAAAGGACACATCGAATAACATCTGCCATGGACCAATATCCACACAAGGTTTATCAAGATGAGATACTACATTACATCACATTACAATGTCAAAGAGGTATAAAGATACAAAAGTGTTTCCAAACATGAACGGAAACCATACAGTAAGATATCATGATACAACTGAACAAATGAATACAAAGTATTGTAACTGGCTCCAAGCGGGAACCAACTCTAGAATCACCACAAATGACATCAATCCACACTTCTCAATCCTTGACTGGAGACCCAAAGGGGTTCTTAGCACGTTCCAACCAACCACGTGAGTCTGAAGACCCACTCTGCATGCTAGGATCTGACAAGAAAGAGACCTCAACCAAGAACATCCAAACAAGGAACTACAAGACTCAATGTCATACAAGAGTAACATGAAACCCAAGGATAGTCACAACATCAATAAACCATGACCAGAAAACATGAAATCCAAAAATGATGACAATAAACCACATCACAACAGTGATAAACCACTTCAAAAACATAGTAACAATAAATCAAATATCACTAATAAATCACCATAACAACAATAAACCACTTTTTAATCATAACAACAATAGATCGCTAAAACATATTAATAGACCACTTCCAAGAATGCCACAAGACCAACCCAATAAATAAATAATCTCATAGAAACAATAACTCCAAAAGAAACAATCATAATCACTTGCAAAGTAAATCCAAAACAACATTCATAACACACCTCCAAAGGCAACCAAGGAAACAAAGCATAAGGGCTGCAACTATTGGAGAGTGTCATCACATAGTTTTACATGGGTTATCCTGTGTTCTTCCTCCAAGCACCAGCTATACTAGGTTGCTTGAGGCATTAGGCCCCATCTATGATTATCCTGGTCCTTGCTCCTACTTGAGGCGCTGACCCCATAGGGTCACTCATGCAGAGCCCTTAACCTCTCATGATGACAAGGAAATGACTTTTCCAACGACGACCTTCTTAGTCTTCCATTAGTCTATGATAGCCCTAATGGATAGACAAGGTATCCAAGATTATCCCATTATGTTATTACTACCCAATCCCCTAAATTCAATTATTAAGTTTTCACTTGTTAAGCTAACTCTTATGTGGGTTATCCTATGCTCTTCCTCCTATTTGAGGCGCCGACCCCCATGAAGAGCCACTCTCCCTAGAGACCCAAAACATAAACCAGAATCCAAGGGTTGTAGTACATAAAATGAACATTAGATCTCAATAGAGAAACATACTAGGCATTACCCATCTCACTATAAACACATAATTAGAGTCTCAACAATTCTCATATAACGCTTTCAAAATTATGATACCAAAACACTTGCCAAATCAAGGGCACATAAAGAGAGAACATCAAATGTCAATCATCTCAAGCCTCTAGAAGCCAAAGGAATGACAACCCACAAATGAGGGTAAAATGAAGCAACAAGAGCTTTTCCCCAATAATTCTAACACAAGGATAAAATTTCCCTCAAATCTCAGATTAACTCAAAAAAGCCACACAAAAAAAGTTTCATCAAACCCTATCCACAAATCAATCACCCTAAAACAAAAATATAATGTACATATCAACAATCGTGTCACCTCAAAAGGGATTCATAAAATAAAATCAACCTTTAATTCAACAATAATCACTCAAAATTCAAAAACCACCAACTAGGAATTCCATGAGAGACCTCTAGTTTCTACTCGCAAGAAGCCCTTATAGTGGCACGTAAAATCACCTTCTCAAAGTCAACAACATGACAATGACAACAATTATCTCATGCCTTTGGAAGTCTAAGAAAAGAATGGCTACTCAAAAATCCCGCAGCAGGAGTAAGTGATACAGAATCTTAAACCAATATAAACACCAACCCAATGAATAAAAGCTCCTCAAGTCAAGATAAACCAAGAGGGTCATACACATCAAAACATTCAAGCCTTCAAGATATACAAAAGAATCCCAAACAAAATTAACTCAAGAGAAAGTCATGTCAAGATGAAAACATCAATCATATATTAACCAACATGAACAAGCAATTACAGCATCCATGAAATTCACTTTTCCAAGCAACCTAGTTTACTTATATACTTCCCCATTTATTAACATAAGTGAATATATTTTTATACTATAACATAATACAAATCTCAACACAAAATCACAACTTATAACTTGGTAAACTTAAATGTACACACAATTATATGATCAAAGAAGTATAGATGTAAATGACATAGCCCAAGAGGGAAGAAGACTAGGGATAGGCATAAAAGAGAAAAAGAAAAAATGAGAGAGATCTAGAAGAAGGTACATGATCAGTGATTGAATGAGTTGCAACAAAAAATAAAAGTCTGATGGTTTAAAATGCAAAGGTCAGTCTCTAGAGGAAGTCTAGTAGCAATGTCAATTGATGGTATTGATATTTTGAACTAATTCATTGTCATTTAAGCAAAATAATAATAAATATTACAACTTATGGGAGCAGTAGTAGATAATATTCATGAAAGATCAAGAAAGAGGGAATTTCAATGGTGTATAAATAAAACGGTTATGGGGTTATAGTGCATGTCATTATATACTTATGTAGAAATGAAAAGAACACATTAAATCATCTATTCCAAATAAACAAACCTCCAACATAATAAAATCAATTAATTACTATACATATAGGTATTCAACAGATAATTTCAGTGCAATACTAGGTATCATCCAATAGAAATGGGTCCAAGGTGTATCCAACGAATGAATTGAAGAGCCAAGTATGGACACCACATAAATATCAAATGAAGGCCATCACTATACTCCTCTGAAAGTTTGTTGCAAGAGAAATTGTTTTGAGAGAGGTAAATCATCTACTTCATTTAAAACAGATATGTGATTTTTGGAGGAGAATAAATGTGATGAAATAATCTAAAAACAAGGTGTACACTGAGATTGCGCGTGCCAATAGACACACATGCAAAAGTGTAAGCATAGACAAGACACGTACTTTTTTTTTACAAGGAACTTCAAGTACTATGGTCACAAAGACAAGGATGGTGATTTGTTGGAAAAAGAGTCCCAAAGCAACATAAGAGGCACAAGAACTATTTGAAAAAATTCCTCAAAGAAAAGTGATCTCGTGGAATGCAAAAGTTGCAGGTTATGTACAAAACAGATTTGTCAAAAAGGATTAAGACACTCTCAAGTGAAAGCTATTGGAAGGTGCGATGTCAATTGACTGAGGTAGGTTACTTAAATTTTTACACCCTTCTATGTTCGAGTGCTACAACTACAATAGATAAGCACATTATTTAAACCTCTAAACTTCCTATCATGTTCAAGTGCTGCAATAGAGACAGGTTGATAATGAAACCAGAGAGATCATTTAAACCTTTAAACTTCCTAATATGTTCAAGTGCTATGGCCAAGATAGGCTGACAATGATATCAAGAGATTATTTAAATTTCTATAGCATTCTATTTTCAAGTACAATAGATGGGGCAGGTTGTGAATAAAATCAGGGAGGCTATTTAATTTACTACACCTAAAGGGTGATCCCATAATAGTGGTTTACAATTTTTGGCCAAACTGGACACTGAAATAATTTTTTTAACTAAATCTTCAGTTTCGGGCACCTATAGCAGCTAAACCATGAGGAATTTGAAGATGATGCAAACTAGAGTTTTGTGACATTTTGTCTATAGATTCTAAATATATTTTTTTCAAAATTTTTGGAATCACATTACACTTCTTTTTCCATCTCCCTCAAAAACTAGTTTTTTTCAGAAAACAACATTTTTAAAAAGTGATGCTCACTGTATAACACATAATTTTTTTTCCATGAAGGATAAAATTCTAATTCTTTTGAATTTAGATTCATAACTCTAGTATCTAGTGCTTCCACTTGGTTAGATAATTTTTTATTGAATATTTTTTCTTTAATCAAGTTTTGAATTCAAACCAATTATAATTCAGACATAGCACAGCCATATAACGAGTAACTTTTTTTGTAGGTATCGAAATTCAATTTTTTTTATTTTTTGAATCAAGGACTTCAATATCTGCTGCACTAATATTTTTAATTTTTTTTTTAATAATATGCTATTTTTCCACATGTGCAGAACAAAGAGCTTGATTTTCAGTGAAAAACCTACATTCACGAGAAATAAAAAATAAATATATTAATAAAATTAAATTTATTTAAAATTATACTTTTTGGGAAACTTATGATAAGGAATACATACTTACAATAAATAAATTTTAAATGAATTCATTTGATCCCCCAAAAGGTAAATCAAAAGTGGTTTTTTATCAACATTTTGATAGGTGTAAAGGAGACTATGTTATAGGTATGGTTTAAAACTAGCGAGATTCTATCCAAGGGGGTTTGATTTAAGGTAGTTTGATCAAACTCTCTTCAATTGGAATTCTTTAAATGGAACCTTTTAAGGCTTAAATAATTATATTTTCTAAAAATATGTGATTTCAGCAAAAATCAGTTCCTCCCAAAAATTGTAAACCAGCTTTGTGGGATCACCCCTTGCAAGTCTAAAAGTTGTAGTTGTGATAGGTCACCAATGGTATGAAGGAGGTTGTACAATGCCTGGTCTCTAAATGTTGTAACTATGACATGTTGCCAAGTATATAGAAAGTGAATATAGGAATTTGGAAATAACACCATATACTTGCATTATTATCAAATCCCAAATGTTATCCACAAGTAAATGCTCGAATTGATAGACAAAATGCCTCAAAACAACGTCACCTCAAGGAATAATATAGTCATAGGAAAAACAAAAAATAGATTTGTTGAAGCGGCTTAAGAAACTTTCAAGCAATTGCAATTGGAAGAGGTAAACCAAATACCATAAATTTTACAACATCCTCATTGTGCCAAATGGGGCTTTGGAATAGGGTAAGAATGTTCATCAAGCATGAAGGATAGAGGATTTTCATAGAACTTGAAGATATAAAAGCTACAGTAGACATGTATGAAAATGTGTAAGCATAGAAAGGGCATGCGAACTACCTCACACACATTTTTAGAAGAAAAGTGGTCTCATCTCCTATAATGAATGCATTATATACACAAAAATGGATTTGCAGAGAGGGCTTAAGAAACTTACATGCAAAGGCAATGTGTAGAAGGAAACTCCCTTTTCCTCCATCCGTTGCCCTCCATTTTCCTGATCATGAGCCATCCCCTCCATTCCCCGTTGGAAAGGTATTGAACTTTCTATCTTTTCATGTTCCAAATATGATTTTCTCTCCCCAAAAAGTATTGGAGATCATTTTTTTCTTCATGCATCCCCCACCCCAAATATTTTTGACTGATGCTTGTTAATAAAAGATAAATAATAATACAACAAACTAGCAACAAAATCAACAATCATACGACATTAACTGAGTAAGCAAATTCAACACATTCAAAGAAAGGAAATGATACTAGAAAGGAAAATGGAGACAAAATTACAACATAATACAAAGATGATGTAATGAACAAGGTTGGGGAAACTTTCTTGTCAGCACCTATTTTTTTCCACATCAAACCCATTGGGTGTTTTGATGCTCGCTTTTTCCTAACAAAGTAGGTGGATTCGAGGCTTAGTTCTTGCAATCCTGCATACAAACAAATTCCATGCACAATATATATCACAACCATGCTGTGAGAGGAATTCATAGCATAATAGGGAACTTGCGAGTGAGTGTTACCACACTTTCCCTCTCACCAGACCACATACAATCATCAAAAGAACTCTAGTAACTCGTAAACAATTTGCTTCTTATTAGTTAGGCAATATTCGCATAAGGATGCTAACCATAAATATAATTCATCTATCGTATCAAAATGAATTACTATTTGACATTATAAGTATCTATACCTAAATATTACAATTACATTACCTTCATCACTGCGTTTCTGAAGCCAACTTCTTGTAAATCAAAAGGTACGATAGAACATTGCACATTAGTACCAATAATTCAAGCTACATCTTCACCTCAAGATATTATATTTTACTAAAAATCATATAATAACTATCCACACAACCTCACATCTTCATTAAAACTCATCATTTTCACACAAATAACTTCACTTCAACCATTATTCAGCACCAAATCTCACAACAATTTTAATAAAAAGAGAAAATTTACACCTTCACAGATTCAAGAAAACTTAATACATCACTCAAGGAAAACAAAAAGGTAAATTCCACACATACTTGACATATTCACACACATACCACACATCACTCAAAGCCACATCACACAATGACACGAGGGTCCATAGTGCATCCCTGACAGGAAGGATATCGATGCATTGCGGAATACACCGAGGATCCTATCCTTTCCCATTAGTTTCTTGCACCATCAACCTGCCACCGGCTAATAGAAGAAACTCAAGTTAACAACAATGAAAACAAAAAAGTGAAACTCTAGACTCAAGGGACTAAACACAAGGTTACATAGTGAGCACACATAGTGCCCAGTGTATGAACCTAGCCTCTGATACCATGTTGCAACACCTCATTGTGCGAACCCCAAAGGACAATTAAAAACAACAATTACTCTACAATTTTTTTTTAAAAGTAAATCTAAACATACATGAGATGCACATTGAGTCATAAGTCACAAAACTAAATTAAACAAATCCATTAACACTTACATCCCTTGGGATACACGATGAGTCATTACGAAACTAAAATTTATATGACGATAAAGATTGAAATACAAATATATAATCCAAAACAAAGTAAACATTTATGAGTGTAACACATACATGACAAAACATTGATAGGAAACCATCCACATTCAAATACAACAATTAAAAGATCATCTTAAACCCCATAATGATATACTCTCTACCATCATATAAACTCAAAGGACGCATCGAATAACATCTGCCATGGACCAATATCCACACAAGGTTTATCAAGATGAGATACTACATTACATCCCATTACAATTTTGAAGAGGTATAAAGATACAAAAGTGTTTCCAAACATGAACGAAAACCATACAATAAGATATCATGATACAACTAAACAAATGAATACAAAGTATCGTAACTAGCTCCAAGCGGGAACCAACTCTGGAGTTGCCACAAATGACATCAATATGCACTTCTTGATCCTCAACTGGGGACCCAAAAGGGTGCTTAGCACGTTCCACCCAACCACGTGAGTCTGAAGACCCACCCCCCATGCTAGGAGCTAACAAGAAAGAGACCTCAACCAAGAACATCCAAACAAGGAACCACAAGACTCAACATCATACAAGAGTATCATGAAACCCAAGGATAGTCACAACATCAATAAACCATGACCATAAAACATGACACCCAAACATGACGATAATAAATCACATCACAATAGTGATAAACCACTTCAAAAACATAGTAAAAATAAATCAAATATCAAAAATAAATCACCATAACAACAATAGATCGCCAAAACATATTAATAGACCCCTTCCAAGAATGCCACAAGACCAACCTAATAAAGAATCTCATAGTTAAAATAAATCCAAAAGCAACAATCATAATCACTTGCAAAGTAAATCCAAAACAACATTCATAACACACCTCTAGAGGAAACCAAAGAAAGAAACATAAGGGAAACTATTGGAGAGTGTCATCACATAGTCCTACATGGGTTATCTTGTTCTCTTCCTCCAAGTACTCGTTGTACTAGGTTGTTTGATGCATGGAACCCCATCTATGGTTATCCTGGCCCTTCCTCCTAATTGAGGTGCCGACCCCATAGGGTGATTCATGTGGAGCCGTTAACCTCTCATAAGGACGAGGCAATGACTTTTCCAACCACAACTTTCTCAGTCTTCCATTAGTGTGTGATAGCCCTAATGGATAGATGAGGTATCCAAGATTATCTTATTATGTTATTACTACCCAATCCCCTAAGTTCAATTATTAGGTTTTCACTTGTTAAACTAACTCTTACATGGGTTATCCTATGCTCTTCCTCCTATTTGAGGCATTGGCCCCCATGAAGAGCCACTCTCCCTAGAGACCAAAAATATAAACAAAAATCCAAGGGTTGTACTACATAAAATTAACATTAGATCTCAACAGAGAAACATGTGAGGCATTACCCATATCGGTATAAACACATAATTAGAGTCTCAACAATTCTCATACAACCCTTTCAAAATAATGATACCAAAACACTTGCCACATCAAGGGAACATAAAGAGAGAAAATCAACTATCAATCGTCTCAAGCCTCTCGAAGCCAAAGGAATGACAACCCACAAACGAGGGTAAAATGAAGCAACAAGAGTTTTTCCCCAATAATTCCAACACAAGGATAAAATTTCCCTCAAATCTGAGATTAACTCAGAAAAGACAGACAAAGAAAGTTTCATCAAACCCCATCCACAAATTAATCACCCTACTTATTTTTTCCCTGGAATTTAAGTACCATTGCATTAACATTTCAAATTTTCACCAAATAGATTTTTTTTTTTTAAACAAACCTAGTAGTTTACAAACTACATTCAATTTTCTATAGATTTCTTCTTACATATTTTTGAAATAATATAGTTAAATTATTGAAAGTTTTACGTCAAGTTGCCTAACTTTGATTTTTCTAAACTTTTTGCCACTTAAGGGATTTTTTTTTCCATGATGATCCTACACATACCTGGTTAGGATATTAAGATCCCCCTCCTAAAATAAATGTTCTAATCCCTAAACAACACATAATGCTTCATAATGATGGTAGTATTGTCTTAGATACTCCTCTTGATATAAATGTACTCCTTCCTAAAGAGAAAATCATACCTCTTGGGGGTAATGATAACAAAGAAAAGATCATGTTAGGGCCTCCTACCCTAATTTTGTCTAGAGAAGTTGGTGAATCTAGCAAGTGAAAGAGGCCTTACAAGTTAAAGAAATTAAAGTTCCCTTGTCTTCCATCTGAAAGTGAAAGAAAACTACAACTACTTCTAAGAAAAGAACTTATAACATTACCACATATGAAAGAAAAGATAAGACTATATCCTAAAGGTGCAAATGTTTCACATTGTCTATACCACAAAACTCTTGGACATAGTATTGATAAGTGTCAAGAATTCAAATTGGTCCTGATAAAATTTCACTTTGATGGAAATGATTGTCATCCAATGATTGAGTAGCATGCCCTTCTACTCCTTGCCATGTAATAGTTGTAAAGTCTTAAAACATTCTCACTATTACATGTTTTTACACTTATTGCAAATTATTTTCTTTAATGCAAGGAGATCATTTTCATAACCTATCTAAAATACTTCTTTCCTTGCATGAACTGGGGGCAAGGATTTTATGGCCTTGTCCTAGTAATGCATTTTTCGTTGTCTGTTTAGCTAGTTTCCAACCTTTTGTTTATACTGACCGAGATTAGGAGGAATATGACTTGCTTTAGGTTGACTCATCTGTGCCTTACTAGTCTTTTTCTTTTTCATGTTTTTCTTTATGTGATTGCATGTAGGTAATGTGATCCCTCGTGATATTTTGTTTAATGTATCATTCTCTCTTTGTGCATTCTTCTATATGTACCTTCATTCTTCTACGTGTTGTAAAATTTTTATCATTTTTCTTTTGTCTTGTGTTTTGCTTTTGGAGATGATGCAAGGAATCAAAAAATTTAGGTCTCTTCCATGTTGACCCAAAATATTTTCTTTCTCTTTTTCATTTGTCGTTTGTTTTCCTTTTGGGTATGACACAAGGCATCAAGACATTTATGTCTCTTCCATGTTGACCCGAAAGGATTTTTCTCTTATTTTGTTCTCTTTGTGTCATTCTTCTAGTTCTATGAGTATTTGGGGAATAATGATAGTTCCATGGTCTATGAAAACATTGTAGCAAAGACATAATGACCCCAAATCCATAGATCCCTTCTAAATTTATGGGGGCAACCCTTCCTTCCTATTTCACGGCACAACTTATTTTAGAAACATATGACTTGGCATAGGGTTTTCCAAGGAATGCTCTCATGGCTTAGGAAAAACATGGCTACTTTAAAGAAATTTCTCACAATGATGGTGTAGCAACTTCTTTAAAGTGGGGGCATACATTGAAGACATCTTTTGGAAAAATTTCATGGAATGATTCATCTTTTGGAAAAATTTCATGGAATGATTTTTCTTTTTTTCTTGTGATGTGTCCTATTCTTGGTGGTGTCATTGGGTTTGATGTTGTCCAGGAGTGTACAACTACTGACATGGCATGATGCGAACGAGGCATCCCATGGGTGATAATATGACACTTTTGACTTGTCTTGTCTTGGAGAAGTTAGGATCATTTTCCCCTAAGAATCTAATACCTTTACATGAACAAAGCAAAATCCCCTTTAACAAAATTTTAAATAACAAAATATTTTACAAAAGCATTACATTTTGGTGCCTTATCAAAGTTGTTAGGAGGATAACTTTGGTATGGTATGAGAGGCTAATGTGATTCTCTCATTTGAAACTTCAATGGTATAAATCCACTAGTGGACAAACTGAGGTTCTACTACCCTAGAGTGAGCAGTGTATGTTATGGATAAACAACCCCATTCCACATTGTGTTGGAATGGATGTGCTTGATCCTTTTTTTTTTCTTTTTTTTTCTTAGCCTTTGATAGGGTGTGATTATGTATCTTTTTTAGTGTTGCATACTTAAGTTTTTTGGATGTCTACTTTAGTGTTAGTTTGACATGGGGTCATCCTCACACTAAAGTGGGGGAAAAATGTAGTAACAGAAAAAGTAGTCTTTTTCCCTTATTTGGTTTGATAATTGACATTTAAACTTAATTAATGGTGTCTTGGAGTAGTGTTGTAATGTGTTGTACACATTCACACCATTCTAGACCATTTATTTGATTAAAAAATTCTTTAATTGATCCTTTGCAAATGTGTTGTGAAGTGTTGTAACACACTTTCACACTTTTCTAGGATTTATTGACTTAATTAAGCTTAATGGGCCCCTTCTTAATAAAGTGTATTTAAATTTATACCTTATTTAAGTGTTGTAAAGCACTTTCACATTTATCTAGGGTGGTATTAATTAATTGTGGTTAATTGGAGTTAATTAACCCCTTTAATTCAAATTTAAACCTTATTTATGAAACCTCCCGAAGATCTATCCTGACACCCATGATTTAAATAATATAACATTTAATTGGGAAAAAATTAGGTCTTAGAAAATCGTGCTAGGACCCATTCACCCTAGGTGGAAAATGGGTCATCCCTCAATAGGACTCCCTTTTATCAATTGATTTGAAATGGATTTTTAATGTTCTTTCCATCCCTCAGGGTTAGGTCTTGGAAAACTAAGCCAGGACCTATTTTCCCTAGGTGGCAAATGGGTCCTCCCTTCATGAGGACCCTATTTTCAAATTTAATTCTAGTGGGAATTTAATAATGGGGTATGTGCAGGATCATGATGGGCCATAAAATGGCAATATGATGGGTATGTGTAGGGTATGTTGCTGATGACACCTTTTTAACCCAAAATTGATGAAACAAAAAAGGTTTTTAAAGAAGATTCTTAGATTTCCCCAATATAAATCATTCTTTACTTTGAATTTAATAAATAATTATTATTCATTTTCTATTTGAATTATGACTAAAGTCCTAATTGCTAGGTTGATTGATAAACATCTATAGATTTCAAACAGTATCACATTTTTGAATCTAAAACATGTTTCACATTCTATGCTTCGCATACTATAAGATTAAAAAAATGAATTTCATGAACTTTTGACCAAGTTAAGGTGGTTAGATATATGATTTTTCATTTTTTTAAAGTTATAATTAAAAAATAATAATTAATTATTTACTTGGAAAAAAAAATGCAAAAAAAAAATGCATCACATAGGGACATGAGTCCTCTACTTATATCTAAAATCTTATAAAAAAATATTATCATTTTATTGTGGTTAGGGTGGTTAGATAGAAACCTACTTCTTATTCTTTCCCTAAAATTTAAGTACTATTGCATTGAAATTTCAAATTTTCACCAAATAGATTTAAAAAAAAAAAACCCTAGTAGTTTAGAAACTACCTTCAATTTGCTATAGATTATATTTTTACATATTTTTGAAATAATATAGATAACTTATTCAAATTTTTATGTCAAGTTACCTAACTCTAATTTTTCTAAATTTTTTTCCACTTAAGGCCCTGTTTTTTCCATTATGATCCTGCACATACCTAATGTTTGCTTCGAGATCTCATGTCAGCCTTAATTATTTGAATTCTGAGATTAATTTCCTAATTTAGTATAAATAAGGTGTTAATTCACATTATTTCTCCTATAAATTTTAGGTGACTTCATGAGATCAAAAATAAGAGAGCATTATAGAGAATTTCAAGAGCATTCATAAGGCATTTCAAGGCAAATTTCAAGAGTTTATTACAATAAGTCAAGATCAATTCATCATGAAAAAGGTTTAATGCATTCATGTATGTTGTTGAGCTACAAAAGTGGATGTAGCATTGAAGATCTACTTGCAAGCATTGTTCACATATTATTCAATGATCAAGATCTATATTCTTCATGGCCACTACATGCTAGATTGCATATTTGCATTATGGGTATGCGCAGGATCATGATGGGCCAAAAAGTGGTGATATGATGGGTATGTGTAGGGTATGTGGCTGATGACTTTTTATAACCCAAAATTGATGAAACAAAAAGGGTTTTTAAAAGAGATTCTCAGCTTTCCACCAACATAAATTATGTTTTACTTTGAATTTAATAAATAATTATTATTCATTTTCTATTTGAATTACGACTAGAGTCTCAGTGATAGGCTGATTGAAAAACATCTATAGCTTTCAAAAAATATCACATTTTTTGAATCTGAAACATGCATCACATTCTATGCTTTGCATACTATAGGATTAAAAAAAAATGAATTTCATGAAGTTTTGACCAAGTTAAGGTGGTCAGACATACAATTTTTTATATTTTTAAAAATTTGTAAGAAAAAATTCACAAATAATTATTTACTTGGAAAAAAATTAAAAAAAATATGCATCACATTGGTCATGAGTCCTCTACTTATATATAAAATCTTATAAAAAAATATTATCATTTTATTGTGGTTAGGGTGGTCAGATAGACACCTACTTCTTATTTTTTCCCTAAAATTTAAGTACTACTGCATTGAAATTTGAAATTTTCACCAAAAATATTTGTTTTCTTTTAAAATAAACCTAGTAGTTTAGAAACTACATTCAATTTTCTACAGATTTTATTCTTACATATTTTTTGAAATAATATAGATAACTTATTCAAATTTTTATGTCAAGTTGCCTAACTCTGATTTTTCTGAATTTTTCACCACTTAAGGACCTATTTTTTCCATGATGATCCTGCACATACTCTTACAAGACGACATCCAAGGTATCTACATTTCATAATTTCATGTTTCATGCCTCATTTTATTCATTTCATCATCTGGTTTAATTACCTACAAGAGGTTTGACAAAGGAAAACCCTCATTCACTAACAAACAACAAGTTTTTCTTCTCTTGAATGTGTAATTACAAATTTATAAGTTGAAGATCAAGTGGAGCAAGTTTGGAGAAATTTTTTCAAAGATATCATGTTGCAAAAAGTTATATCTAAAGTGAAAAATCAAAGATTTGAAGCTACAAAATTATCTATAGACTTCCATAAGTTGATAACCAAGATTTTGTGAGTGTAGACATCAAGGAACAAAACCCTAATCTGAGTTTCACAAACCCTGAAAGGGACCCATTCGCCACTGAAGGCGAATGAGTCCTCTGTAGCTTAAAAACAATAATTTTTTGACCAGGTATACAACTTTTTATGCTCTAAAAACTTCCCTCATAGTTGCTATAACAGTTAGGTATCATTTATTATTATTATTTGCATCTTCTAGCCCTCATAATTGTATGAATTGTAGTGATTTAGTGTAAAAATCTAGTGGTTTATCATCCTAATTCATTTCATTTTGGTAGACCCTATTTTTCACGTAAACAATATCCAATAGTACGAATCTCTTTTGAAGGAAAAGGAAACTTTCCATCAGTCATGTGTTGAATCTCCAAGATCTTCCCAAAGCAGTCAAGCTCATTCTAGGGATCCAACCTCTAATATGGATTTTTTAACAATCAGAATACTGAGAGGGGGGTGAATTTAGTATTCTATTAAACCATCCAATTACTAAAGAATATTTCATTGTTGTAAGGTATGAAAGCATGAAAAAACCATAACACACATAACACATGAACATTAAGATTTCTATGTGGAAGATGAAAAATGGGAAAAACCACAGTGAGGATTAGTTCACAATATAGTATAAATGGTTTTATGATATTATAAAAAGGCTCACTACCAAGTGGACTCATTATCCAAGTGAACTCACTATCCACAGAGAAAAGAAAGATAGAAAGAAGCTACTATACAACCAAGATTTGAACTAATACAAAATTCATAAACCATATGCTATATTTAGTTCCTTTGAAGCTCAAAAATATTGACTTGATACACTTCTCTGCTTTGCTTAACATTCACACCTCTTCTCAAGTTTCACAACTTATTCGCTCAACTCTGCAAAATTTTGCATCACTGATTGCATTTAGATGATGTACACATTCAAATTCTATATTTACAACCTAAAAATAATCTTGTATATATATCAAAATTGATCACAAACATCAATTAGGTAAGCCTAATTATATGTACCCATAAAATATACAAAACGTGCCTTATTATGAAGTAGGGAGGGGTGACACAAAACCCTCTCCACTGACTTAAGTTTAGAACAAACACAAATTCTCAATTCACTATGAATTTCAACACAACTATGAAAGAAACTGCAACATGCAACTGGAATTAAAATGAAAAATCTGCAATTACAAAATAATAAAAGTCTCATTGAGACTATGGGTGCCACATATGCCCTTTACAACATCATAGAATTCATTATGAAAATTTGCAACATTCCATAGAATTTATGTGCTTCTCAAGCACTACAACCAACCCACATGCACACTCCATCACTCCTCAACAATGCTTGCAATAAAATTCTTGAAGCCTTCACACTTTGCTGCAATTTCTCCTTAGAGAAAAATCCATGCCCAATTGTGAGTTTCTTGCCTTTGAAAACTAACTTCAAAAATGTAAATGAATTATCTTTTATTACCAACTTTTCAAATCTTCCAGAATGAAATGAAATTCAATTTCATTTCTATTTCAAACTCAAAAATCAACCTTCCCAAAAATCCACGCCTAAAAGGAGAGAATTTCTAAATTAAAATTCAAAAAAATCAAAAATCAAACTTCTCACTTGTTAAAGCAACCAGTCTCACATACACTTTACCGACAGTTTCCAAAATTGAACTCACTCATCGAAGTCTCCACCATTTTTAAAATCCCTATTTTTAGGGATTTGTGGTAGTTGATATTTGATTTCAAATTAAAATCTCAAGAATTGCCTTTAACTTGGAAAAATTCAAATTTTGAATTTTTGCACTTCCATTTCCTTTGCAACACCTGCCTTTTTGGGTATAATCATTCAAAATGAAATGTAAATGTAACTTAATTTCAAATTACATTATTCCAATAATTACAAATATTTGTGGCAACCATTTATTGAAAACCAAACAAAATTAAAATACAAAATTTTTGGTTGATGCAAGATTGCACGAGCTCATGGATGCTCTTGCATCATGTTAACACCTAATTCAAATCAAAATTCCTTCACACCAAAAATAAAATTTCATTTATAGGTCGACATGTACCTATAATAGCTTCCTCTTACATTTTCATCACATATTTAATCTACACAACTCTTTACATTCATTAGGTCGACTAGGCATAGGACCTAAAAGCAAAATACTGCAACTAGTCATCACCATAGGACATGTGGACCTCAAAAAGTCATAAAATTGGAAAAAATCATGCATTGAAACATGTTAACATTCTTCCAAAACTGCAAGGTCTAACTCAAATCCGTGAAAGAGTGTTGACCAAATATGTCGTATCTATTACATAGAAAATTGTGTAAACCTTTTATGTCGATCTTCTGTTACTTGTATCTTTCAAACCACTTATCCAAGTCAGATGAAATTTTGAATGAAGATGCTATTGAAATCCATGAACAACATATTAGAATCACAAAATTAAATCTCATGAGTTGAATCAATGCAAACCAAATTACCAGAGGCCTCTGTGTACTAAAACTGCAAGTGTAGACACTTAGCAAAAATGCTTAACTGTTTTGGTGTGTGGATCAAACCTTCTTGTAAAATAACTCCTCTACACTCATCCTTAACACAATTTTAGCATCCATCATGTAGTGTTGACATCAATCAAAACTCATTAATTACAACCTTCTTCATTCTTTCAACAGTAGAGTAGGTACTAAAGTTGGTTAATGCATGTTTTACTATGTAGGGATATCCATAATATAATATTTTCTAAGAGAGGAATTAATGAAGGAGAAAAGCAGAATACCTTTCATATTAGACCAATAATAAAGGTGGATTATGCAAGAGTATAAAATGACAGGTGCATCTCAAAATAACAACTATTTGGGCTAGAAGAATGGTAATTTAGTCAATGGATTAGGAATTAAAGTGAGTAGTTATTTTATGGACAGCGTTATAAAAATGGTGAGTAAAAAATATAATATTTATTATAGAATGAAAATAAAAAGAGGTCCTCTAAGATAATTTTTTATTACACATGGAAGCTAATGTTTGTGGCTAATAAAGAGAACATAAAAGGTTTTGATAGTGTAAAATGCTAAAATAAGGAAGCATTGTAGAGAGTAATACTAAGAGGGGAAAGATTCAAGTGTAAATAGAAGGAAGTAGCCTAACAGTAGAAAACTTAAGGATGAAATTAGTTAAAGGAACTAAGGTTTAACTATGAGGAAATGGGATCAATCCAAGCATGATGGTGAGTGCACAAATTTAGAGTAGGATACCACATAAAGATTAAAATAGAAGAATGTAGTTATATCCACAAATATAGAAACTATCAATAATTATATGAAACATAGATTAGTAGAGGTGGCCATAGATTTTAGGGATGGAGAGTTTTAGTTATGAGTTTAGAACATGTAGATGGGTCAAGAAACCAAAATTGGAATGAAGTTTGGTTTCTTTTTAGATCAAAGAAGTATAGTAGGATTATTGTGGAAACAAAAGTGTGTAGAAGGGAAGAGTTATGTTGAAAGAAGACATTGGCTCAAGTAAGAGATGGAACATGCTCTTTAAAGTAAGAAATAGAAGGAAGGATAGTTTCTAAAATTATGGAAATAAAAAAGTTTCATGCAAATAAGTGTTGATTTGGAATTTGGGTGGCTATGTTGAAGGTAAGAAGTGTGCATCATACAAAATAGAAAAGTTTGGAAGTAACTGTTGGAGGATACAAATAGGTCAAGATTTTTTTTTCATGAGTAGTGTAGATAAATGAAAATATTATAATAGATGGTGGAGGTTAAACTATGTCCCAACATGGCATTAGAGTTAGGAGAGGTGAAGGAAAAATCTTGAACTATTAGCAAATCCTATTCATTTATTGATGGTGCACTAAGGTTGGATTACTTGTCAAAAGAGTTGTCATATCATTGAGCCTTCACTTGAGAGAACTAATCTCACAAGAGTCGTACATAGGGTGTCTAATGCAAGAGAATTCTTAACCCAAAAGTAATCTTTCATCAACAAAGAATTTTATTTATTTTCTATTTTGCAGACTCTATTTTGTAGGTTTGTTTCTAGGCATCACAATTTGAACATCATTTTCAAATTTGAACATGCATTTTCTCCATTACGATCCTAGAATAATCTATGCAAAGTAATATTAATGTGATATTCTTGTTGAATGTGTTCTTAGAAGAATGCTAGTATGTCTAAAGTCTTAAATGTTTAGCCTTTGGTCATTGCATGCATGGGAAATAGTGATGTCTTAAATGTTCTAACCTTTTGTCTTTGCATAGATCGAAAATATTAACTAACAAACTGGTTGTTTTCTATGCATGATTTAGACACATTATTCAACTATTTTGATATACTCATATTTGTAATGTCACTTAAAAGATTGACAGTCAAAACTTGAATTATATGTGTAGCATTGTATTCATAAAGACATCATGCTAGCATGTTTCTAGGCATCACAATTTGAACATGCATTTTCTCCATTACGATCCTAGAATAATCTATGCAAAGTAATATTAATATGATATTCTTGTTGAATGTGTTCTTAGAAGAATGCTAGTATGTCTGAAGTCTTAAATGTTTAGCCTTTGGTCATTGCATGTATGGAAAATAGTGATGTCTTAAGTGTTCTAACCTTCTGTCTTTGACTAACAAAGTGGTTGTTTTCTATGCATGATTTAAACACATTATTTAACTATTTTGATATACCCATGTTTCTAATGTCACTTAAAAGATTGACAGTCAAAACTTGAATTATATGTGTAGTATTATATTCATAAAGACATCATGCTAGAAAACTTACACGTTGACAATTAATAAAACAGGGTAAAATAATACAAAACTTTCATTCATTTTGTAGAAATCAATCATCAATACTCATCCACTAACATCAATAATGGAGAATATCCTGAAATCGTATTGCTTTCATTACCTTAGATATACACTACAATACCCTAGATATACACTAAATGTCCATGAGAGAGTTTTCTTTCTCCTCGAAATGTCTAGTAGCAGTGAATATTATATGGAAGTTCTACTTCACGAGCAAAGAATTTGGAGCTGTGAGGTCACAAACATTTCCAATTCAAGACTTCCACCGTTCTCAGCACGCCAGTTTAACGTGTTTGTGCTTCTCTCAATTCTATTCAACTCTATCTATTGGAAGGAATTGTAATAATACTTAATCTATACATTCATGTTCTGAACTTCAACAAACTTCTGGAAGGTTTATTTGCATCTTAGAAACGATAGATTTGAATTGACTAGAGTCGTGTTGGGAATGGAATATGAATCCGATTCCATTTCTACATTTCCACGTTCCTTGGCAGGCTAGTTTGACATGATCTGCTTCACGCATTTCTTATCATCTGCCAAGATTTGGACACCATTCCAACTTCAATAGACTTCTTAGTTGGAAACGCCAGAATTAGCTGCAGAGAAAGTCATGTTATTGAATAATTTATATGACTGAGGTAATACATGAAATCAGGGTATGAAATAATGTAAACTTGACACGCGAAATTATTAGATTTAAAGTTTTTTTTAAATAATTTTTTAAAGATATATTATTTTATATCAAATGAAATCTCTTTGGTTATGTTTGTAACACCCCTCCGTTTTGGATATTTGGATCGGCACTGCTTTCTTGGTAATGTTTGATTATGCTTGATGTGACTGTGAACTTAGTGATTGTTTGATTATGAACTGTTTGGTGATGCGCATGTTATATCATGATGTGACGATTGTGTCTGAACATGCTTTGTCTTTGGAGCTTGATTACTTGTGATCGTGATTGATTAAATGATGTGGAAGCTATATGTTGATGTGATGTTCTTTTATTCTGATGCTATCCTTATGGCATGATTTAGAATAACTTAGAAGATATCTGATTAAATGATGTTGTATGCTATTGATCATATCTTTGATGTTAAATGCGTCAGTTAGTGATATTGTATTGGTGAAAGGGATGGATTGTATCACTCGCTTGCGAGTGCCCTACAATCCTGAGATTCCCTCTTCACGGTGTGTTTGATCATAATGTACATATATATTTTGCACGTTCGACATGTTCTTTGTTGCAGGTTGCAGATACACGACATCGACTCCACCTGGCTTCACAGGGTTGAGCTTGTCCATTTACCAACGATAATTGATTGGGAGATAGTAGCTAGGTTTTCCGAGCCAAGTCGTCACCCCAGTCATAGCGTGTTATCAGGTTGTCGTCGGGGTCAGTTGTTCTAACTTGGTCGGTTTCCCCTTGAGTGTTTATTTAATTTCAAGTTTAAAGTTTATTAAATGACTTTCATAGTTTAATTGATGTTTAAATGCGTTTAGTTGCAATGTTGAAATATGATTTATTTATTGATTTATTTGATGAAATTAATAGAATAATGATTGGGTTATTGATTGATTTGATTAATTAATAAACTAGATTTAGTTTATTAATTAATTAGATTAATAGTGGATATAGTCTAAAAGATGATTTAATCTATTTAGTTTCGATAATTAAATGCAATTTATCTCGTTTGTTAATTGGGTTTAAATTAATTAAATAATTCTTTAGTTACTAAGGAATTGAATTATTTAATTAATTAGATTGAGTTATAAATTGATTTGTTTATTAATGAATAAATTTGAATAAAGGAATTATATTGTCTTTATTGAATATTTGATTTAAATTATAAAGGTGATTGAAAATCATAATAAAGTTTTGATTTAAATGCAATTGTGTATTTACATGAAATTGTAATTGAAATTAAAAGTATTTTTGTGGATTTAAAAAATGGAATAGTTTTAAAATGAATTTAAAAAAAATAAAATTAGATAGTGGGAAATTTTAGGGTTTCCTTTGACCGAATTGAATAAAACCATATTTTGAAAAGAAATGGCTCATAAATTTTTATGCTTGCAATTTGGAAAATTGGGTGGATGGTTTCTGCTTGGAATTTTCGAAGGAGAAGGAAGTTTTTGGTTGAAGTTGGACCCAAGGGAAGGATTGAAGAACACCATGCTTGAAGGATTCAAATTGTTGAAGGAAAATCAAGTTTTTTTTTTCCTTAATCTTGCTTGTTTATTTTGAGAATGGATCAAATCCTCTTCATGCTATGTTGAATTTTTTTTTTAAGGTTGTTGGAATCCATTAAACCATGAGATAAATCTTTGAAAGCTTACAAGTTTGTTGAGTTTTTTTTTTTGAAAAAGATAGTTCTAATTTTTTTTTAAATACTAGGGTTTCCAATTTTTGAATTTCTGGAAAATGCCCCTGGTTATTCTTTTGTGAAATTCTTAGGGGTAATTATTTTGTGGGGGATTAAATTGTATTTTAAATTTACAAATCAAATAAAATTTTAATCCTTTTGGGGGGCTGGGGAGGCCAACCCTCGCCGCCGCCACCACCCCGCTGTCGGGGGTCGGCTTGTGTGCTCGCCATACCCCCGCCACCCGCGGGCGACAGTCACTGGCACCCGTGGGCGACGGATGCTGTGTGCTTTGCTCACAACCCCGCCGCCGTGGGTGGCGACAGGTGGGGGCGGAGCACACAGCCCTGCCGGCCACGGGAGGCAGGGGATTGTGTATTTAGGGCTTCGGCCCTTTGTTAAAACAAAAAAAAATATATGGATAAAAGTTTTAAAAGTTTGATTATTGTTTTTATGTTATTTAAAATGTGTAAATTTATATGTATATTTTATAATATATAAATATAATACATATATTATAATATTATAATATTATATGATTATATATTTATATATTATTAAAATATATATATATAAATATGATATTTTAATTAAATAAATTATGATATATGGGAATTTTAAAATGGGGGTTTACATTTAAGCTTTAAATAATTTATTTTTATGCAAATAAAATAATAAGTTTATTCAATTAATATTTTATTTGGCATATTAAAGGGTGTTAGATGATTAGTTGAAATATTATAATGGTCATGTGAGTTTTTTTATTGAAGAAATTGTTATTTAAATAAATAGCCGTAATCTCTTTTAAAAGAATTGATTTTGAGCTATTATTTAAATGTACATTGAAGATATATTCATTTTTGTAGAATAAGGAACAAACTATGATTAATTGAAATATATGAAAATGTAATTTATTTAAGGAGTTGACTTTGATCATCAAGTTGAAATAAACAGAGTTGATTTAATTAATCGTATATCCTTATTTAGAAATTTTATTATTGATTTCCAGGAATAAATAGTAAATCTTAGAAACATAAAATAATGTTTCGAAGGCATATGTTAAAGAATATTGTAATAGTTGAAAGAGGAGTGTAAAACGGTTATCTCATTTGTTGAGATGAAATGAAATAGAAGTATGATCAACCGTTTCATTTAGAATTTTGACTTTGATTGATTTATCCTATGATGAATTATGGATTAAGCGATTTAATTTAAACACTTATTTATTAAAATATCTTGATTTGGAATATAGTAGCAAAACTTAGAGATAACGATTGACTTAGTCAAATCAGAGGATTTATGTGTCAACAGTTTGATTTATTTATAATTTGATTTGGATTGTTACAGATAACTATGCCTAATGAAATTTAAGGGATAGATTCAAACATAGATAACCGTAAGATGATTTTGATTCAAAAAAGGAGCAAAAGTGGATTTTATATTCAAATAAATTATTTAGAACATTGAATTTTGCATAGTCAATGGTTTATTTTAAAGGATAGATTCTAGATAAGCAAATGCTTTTATTTTAAAGATGGATTTTTTTAATAAGATATGAGATTGGGAAACGAAATATAAAGAATTGTTATAGATTCTTAATTGTCAACAGGGTGATTTAAGTATTAAGTAAATTTGTTGGAATGTATTCGTATTCAAGTAGAGATGAGACTTAGTTGAAGATTTAATTGATTTATTAATATGAATTGAAAGAAAGACTGATTTATATATCAAAACGTTCTAAATACAGAAAACAAATGAGAAACTTAGAAGTAACGAATGATTTAATGAATCATGTGAGATTGAGTTGTTGATTTATTGCTAGGTCGAAATAAAGGGTAATTTATTTAATCCAATGCTTTATAAAACAAATGGATTTCATTATGATATATGATTGTGAGATGTAGAGTTATTAATTGGATTGATTACAATTCAATGATGTTATTTATTGAAATGTTTGGATTTTAGAATATGGTTGTGTGGTTTAGAGTAAATGATCTATTCTTTGAATATTTCTATGTCGTGAAAAGAGATAGGTTCAATTGATTGGATAAATGCAAGTCATAAATACTGTGTTTGATTGGATTTAGAAAATCCGAACAGTAGCTCACTTCATTGTCTGCAATGTTATCAGTGGTTAATTGTTCATCTTTGTTGTGTTGTGGAATTAGTGTGAATGAATTGAAAGTCTTCCTTTTAGGAGTTCTTTTATCAATATCGGTTGTGACATGTGAGTCAACCTTTGATGTGTTATGGAAAATAGGTATAGTTTCACCATGTCGTTTCACCCGGTTTTCTCGTACGGGTTTTGCAATTTGTGCCTCCTTGGGAATAGGAGAAGGTTTTGTAATATGTGCCTCCTTGAATGGAGTGGTTTTGTTTTGTTGTTTTCCTCCAATGTTTGGAGAGGGCTTAACCTTGTTGCCTCCAGTGTTGGAGTGAGTTCTTGATTGTTACCTCCTTGAATGGAGAGGTTGTGTTTATCTAGTTACCTATTCTGGTTATTACCGTGCATGTTGTCTTAGGAGAGTGGCTTACAATGGGCACTGACACACAAAGTGGTGCCAGGATAACCCTTTGTAAGTTGGTTAATTCAGTGATAACTAAATAAACTTTTAGAAGTTTAGGATGCATCAAACATTAAGTAAGATTAAGTATGCCTCGCTCATGGACCCAAGGGCTTGTTGTAGACTTGGGATGAGACAGGAAGGCCTGGAATGGCAAGATCATCTATCTCATCTTCATGAGAGGTATTTGATTCCGCATGAGTGAGCATGGGTGCCGGGATTTTGGTAGAGGCCACCAGGATAACCCAAGGTGGGGGCCGGAGCCTAGGAAGATTCCCAGAGGATATCCCTTGACGAGCTATGCGATGACACTCTTCCTAAGTCAGCAGTTTTTTTATGATATGTGTGGTACTCTTGATCTATTCTATGTCTAGAAACAATGTAACCTATGTCGGGTTGTGAGAGTTCGTACCAAAGTTGTGTGTATGACCGTTCAGTCATGTGATGAGGTTTTGTATTTATTTTGTATCAGCTTTTGGTGACCCGTGTCTAGTGGCAGATGGTCTTGGGTAGGAATTCCTGGTTACTATCTCCTAGCACGGAGGGAGTGGAATCTTTTGGATTCCATGTGGTCGGGTGGCGTGCATCTTAATCCGTTGCTTCTTCTTCCTGTTCATGTGTTCGAGATTTCCAGTTGGAGAGCTCGTTGGATGCTGTTGCTTTTCTGGCTTCGTTCTTTTCAGTTGATCTTTATTTTATTACCCCTCATCTGTTATCGAGGTGGAATTTGTAAACTGTAATCATCATTATTGGATTTACCTCATTCGGGGAATGAGTGTTGTAATCTTATTGTTTAAATGTTGTTAATTGGAATCTTGAGGTATTTATTTTCCTTGTTGTAATTTATCTTGTATGGGATGTATGTAATCTTAATTCTGTAAGTGATTAATGTTTTGGTTTCAGTTGATGTTAATTGTTGTTTGGGTTTTTAAGTAATCTTTGTCTCGTGGCCCTAGAGGTTGTTGGAAATATGTATTCATCTTACTTGTTATTTGTACTTTAACAAAAAAAAATTAAAAAAAAAAAATTTGGTACGTTTGAGTAATGAATTGCAACTTCCTCTAGGGTTGCGTGGCGGGGCATTACACATGGTATCAGAGCCTAGGTTTAAACATTGGGATCTCTGGGATTATGTTGGACCCATTATGTTGTAAGTTGTGTAGGTTTATACTCTGGGCACTATGAGCTCATTGTATTGACCTGGTTGTTTTTTTTCTCTTTTGTGTTGTTTTCCTTTTGGGTTGATTTCTCTTGTTTGCCTAGAAGTTGTCGCTAAGTGGTATAGGTCCAATGGTACAGGAAACCAGTGGGAAGGATAGGACCCTTGGTGTAGTGTGCAATGCACCGATATCCTTTCTATTGGAAGAATGCATTATGGACGATTGCATAGTGTGTGATTTTGATGTGTTGTGTGTGGTGGAAGACAACCAGTTTTGCTGATTATTTCCGCCCTTTGCATGTATTTTTGATGAATGCTTTGTGAGAGTTGGATAGGCCACAAACCTACCAAGAAGTATGTTATGATCGGTCTCCTTCTTGGTGCATGGCCCTTTTGTTGTGTAAAGGGGGGTAACCCTTGAGTGATTCTTGAGAGTGGTTGTAGTGTGAATGTTGAGTGTGTTCTAAGTATTTTGTTGGGGCGAGATAGTCATGGGACCTCTTGCCTTGAGTGCCTTAGTATGGTGTTTCTGAGGATGGAATTTCCCCAACCTTGTCTCATGTTGTGAAGGAATGATGCTCCTATTTTTGAAGCTCTGTTTGACCTTGAGGGTATCAAGGAATTCCTTGAGTGTGAATGCTCTTTTGGAGATTTGTTGTTTCCTTTTCCAGGCAAGTATTAGATGCATGTTTGCTTGTACTTTATCTCTTTGTGCAAGTGATTGCGTGATTGACCCTTATGTGGTGTTGGAGTGCTTTTGCATGTTATATTGAATAGAGAATTATGAAATACGATAATAAGAAAGGAATGAATATGTTGTTAATTATAGAGATTTGTGCATGCTCTCATGTGGTAGATGCATTTGTGTGAAAGTGATTGTGTGATGATGAAACCATGATTATATTCATACCTATGTTAGAACTGTGAATATCTTGTCTTCTCTCTCTTTCTATTGGGTTAACGAAGATGTTTGTCCTTAAATGTGTGGGATATGTTGCATCTTACAAGAAATGTTTTTGTATTTGTGAATGTTTGTTTTATTAGATTGAACCTTGGGTAAAGGACCTAAGTCCCCAAGTTGCATTCATAAACTAGGGAAAATGTATAGTACGAATAGAGAAATCATTTTGCAGTAAATAAAAGTTTAGAGAGATGAAACTAGTGAAACAACTGCATGTTAAAGATAATTGCATTATAGGTGCATATGTTGTTGGTGAGACCTATAGTCCCCAACTTTATTGTTAAGACTTAAGAGATCATATAGACAGTAAACTATTGTACCTAGATTCAAAATGCAAAATTTAGATGAACATTGAAATGATATTACATTAGGTGTGGCTTTATGATGATTCTTGATGATGTGTATTGGTGCATAAGGCACTATGCATGTTAATCCATGATTGTGTGATTCAGAGATTTGACGGTGGGATGCTTCACCATGTTGGATGTATGGGTTGATAGTGTGTTAGTTGGCTTTGAGGGAGTTCTATCCCTATTCTTGTTTGTAGGCTTCCAGGAGTAAGCCTAACCCTTGGGGAGGAGGATGTAACACCCCTCCGTTTTGGATATTTGGATCGGCGCTGCTTTCTTGGTAATGTTTGATTATGCTTGATGTGACTGTGAACTTAGTGATTGTTTGATTATGAATTGTTTGGTGATGCACATGTTATATCATGATGTGACGATTGTGTCTGAATATGCTTTGTCTTTGGAGCTTGATTACTTGTGATCGTGATTGATTAAATGATGTGGAAGCTATATGTTGATGTGATGTTCTTTTATTCCGATGTTATCCTTATGGCATGATTTAGAATAAATTAGAAGATATCTGATTAAATGATGTTGTATGCTATTGATCATATCTTTGATGTTAAATACGTTAGTTAGTGATATTGTATTGGTGAAAGGGATGGATTGTATCACTCGCTTGCGAGCGCCCTACAATCTTCACATTCCCTCTTCACGGTGTGTTTGATCATAATGTACATATATATTTTTCATGTTCGACATGTTCTTTGTTGCAGGTTGCAGGTACATGACATCGACTCCACCTGGCTTCACAGGTTTGAGCCTGTCCATTTACCAATGGTAATTGATTGGGAGATAGTAGCTAGGTTTTCTGAGCCAAGTCGTCACCCCAGTCATAGCGTGTTATCAGGTTGTCGTCGGGGTCAGTTGTTCTAACTTGGTCAGTTTCCCCTTGAGTGTTTATTTAATTTCAAGTTTAAAGTTTATTAAATGACTTTCATAGTTTAATTGATGATTAAATGCGTTTAGTTGCAATGTTGAAATGTGATTTATTTATTGATTTATTTGATGAAATTAATAGAATAATGATTGGGTTATTGATTGATTTGATTAATTAATAAACTAGATTTAGTTTATTAATTAATTAGATTAATAGTGGATATAGTCTAAAAGATGATTTAATCTATTTAGTTTCAATAATTAAATGCAATTTATCTCGTTTGTTAATTGGGTTTAAATTAATTAAATAATTCTTTAGTTACTAAGGAATTGAACTATTTAATTAATTAGATTGAGTTATAAATTGATTTGTTTATTAATGAATAAATTTGAATAAAGGAATTATATTGTCTTTATTGAATATTTGATTTAAATTATAAAGGTGATTGAAAATCATAATAAAATTTTGATTTAAATGCAATTATGTATTTACATGAAATTGTAATTGAAATTAAAAGTATTTTTGTGGATTTAAAAATGGAATAGTGTTAAAATGATTTTTTTTTAAAAAAAATTAGATAATGGGAAATTTTAGGGTTTCCTTTGACCAAATTGAATAAAACCATATTTTGAAAAGAAATGGCTCATAAATTTTTATGCTTGCAATTTGGAAAATTGGGTGGATGGTTTCTGCTTGGAATTTTGGAAGGAGAAGGAAGTTTTTGGTTGAAGTTGGACCCAAGGGAAGGATTGAAGAACACCATGCTTGAAGGATTCAAATTATTGAAGGAAAATCAGGTTTTTTTTCCCTTAATCTTGCTTGTTTATTTTGAGAATGGATCAAATCCTCTTCATGCTATGTTGAATTATTTTTTTAAGGTTGTTGGAATCCATTAAACCATGAGATAAATCTTTGAAAGCTTACAAGTTTGTTGAGTTTATTTTTTGAAAAAGATAGTTCTGGTTTTTTTTAAATACTAGGTTTTCCAATTTTTGAATTTCTGGAAAATGCCCCTGGTTATTCTTTTGTGAAATTCATAGGGGGTAATTATTTTGTGGGGGATTAAATTGTATTTTAAATTTAAAAATCAAATAAATTTTTAATCTTTTTGGGGCTGGGGAGGCCAACCGTCGCCACCACCACCACTACGCCGCCCGGGGGTCGGCACTGTGTGCTCGACACGCTCACGGGTGACGGTCACTCAGGTGAAGCACACAGTTCCACCAATGCTGTGTGCTTTGCACACCCGTGGATGGGGCGGTGAGGGCACACGCCATTCGGGGCGTGAGGGTTGTGTATTGGGCTTTCCCTGTTAAAACAAAAAATATATGGATAAAAGTTTTAAAAGTTCGATTATTGTTTTATGTTATTTAAATGTGTAAATTTATATGTATATTTTATAATATATAAATATAATACATATATTATAATATTATAATATTATATGTTTATATATTTATATATTATTAAAAATATATATATATAAATATGATATTTTAATTAAATAAATTATGATATATGGGAATTTTAAAATGGGGGTTTACATTTAAGCTTTAAATAATTTATTTTTATGCAAATAAAATAATAAGTTTATTCAATTAATATTTTATTTGGCATATTAAAGGGTGTTAGATGATTAGTTGAAATATTATAATGGTCATGTGAGTTTTTTTATTGAAGAAATTGTTATTTAAATAAATAGCCGTAATCTCTTTTAAAAGAATTGATTTTGAGCTATTATTTAAATGTACATTGAAGATATATTCATTTTTGTAGAATAAGGAACAAACTATGATTAATTGAAATATATGAAAATGTAATTTATTTAAGGAGTTGACTTTGATCATCAAGTTGAAATAAACAGAGTTGATTTAATTAATCGTATATCCTTATTTAGAAATTTTATTATTGATTTCCAGGAATAAATAGTAAATCTTAGAAACATAAAATAATGTTTCGAAGGCATATGTTAAAGAATATTGTAATAGTTGAAAGAGGAGTGTAAAACGGTTATCTCATTTGTTGAGATGAAATGAAATAGAAGTATGATCAACCGTTTCATTTAGAATTTTGACTTTGATTGATTTATCCTATGATGAATTATGGATTAAGCGATTTAATTTAAACACTTATTTATTAAAATATCTTGATTTGGAATATAGTAGCAAAACTTAGAGATAACGATTGACTTAGTCAAATCAGAGGATTTATGTGTCAACAGTTTGATTTATTTATAATTTGATTTGGATTGTTACAGATAACTATGCCTAATGAAATTTAAGGGATAGATTCAAACATAGATAACCGTAAGATGATTTTGATTCAAAAAAGGAGCAAAAGTGGATTTTATATTCAAATAAATTATTTAGAACATTGAATTTTGCATAGTCAATGGTTTATTTTAAAGGATAGATTCTAGATAAGCAAATGCTTTTATTTTAAAGATGGATTTTTTTAATAAGATATGAGATTGGGAAACGAAATATAAAGAATTGTTATAGATTCTTAATTGTCAACAGGGTGATTTAAGTATTAAGTAAATTTGTTGGAATGTATTCGTATTCAAGTAGAGATGAGACTTAGTTGAAGATTTAATTGATTTATTAATATGAATTGAAAGAAAGACTGATTTATATATCAAAACGTTCTAAATACAGAAAACAAATGAGAAACTTAGAAGTAACGAATGATTTAATGAATCATGTGAGATTGAGTTGTTGATTTATTGCTAGGTCGAAATAAAGGGTAATTTATTTAATCCAATGCTTTATAAAACAAATGGATTTCATTATGATATATGATTGTGAGATGTAGAGTTATTAATTGGATTGATTACAATTCAATGATGTTATTTATTGAAATGTTTGGATTTTAGAATATGGTTGTGTGGTTTAGAGTAAATGATCTATTCTTTGAATATTTCTATGTCGTGAAAAGAGATAGGTTCAATTGATTGGATAAATGCAAGTCATAAATACTGTGTTTGATTGGATTTAGAAAATCCGAACAGTAGCTCACTTCATTGTCTGCAATGTTATCAGTGGTTAATTGTTCATCTTTGTTGTGTTGTGGAATTAGTGTGAATGAATTGAAAGTCTTCCTTTTAGGAGTTCTTTTATCAATATCGGTTGTGACATGTGAGTCAACCTTTGATGTGTTATGGAAAATAGGTATAGTTTCACCATGTCGTTTCACCCGGTTTTCTCGTACGGGTTTTGCAATTTGTGCCTCCTTGGGAATAGGAGAAGGTTTTGTAATATGTGCCTCCTTGAATGGAGTGGTTTTGTTTTGTTGTTTTCCTCCAATGTTTGGAGAGGGCTTAACCTTGTTGCCTCCAGTGTTGGAGTGAGTTCTTGATTGTTACCTCCTTGAATGGAGAGGTTGTGTTTATCTAGTTACCTATTCTGGTTATTACCGTGCATGTTGTCTTAGGAGAGTGGCTTACAATGGGCACTGACACACAAAGTGGTGCCAGGATAACCCTTTGTAAGTTGGTTAATTCAGTGATAACTAAATAAACTTTTAGAAGTTTAGGATGCATCAAACATTAAGTAAGATTAAGTATGCCTCGCTCATGGACCCAAGGGCTTGTTGTAGACTTGGGATGAGACAGGAAGGCCTGGAATGGCAAGATCATCTATCTCATCTTCATGAGAGGTATTTGATTCCGCATGAGTGAGCATGGGTGCCGGGATTTTGGTAGAGGCCACCAGGATAACCCAAGGTGGGGGCCGGAGCCTAGGAAGATTCCCAGAGGATATCCCTTGACGAGCTATGCGATGACACTCTTCCTAAGTCAGCAGTTTTTTTATGATATGTGTGGTACTCTTGATCTATTCTATGTCTAGAAACAATGTAACCTATGTCGGGTTGTGAGAGTTCGTACCAAAGTTGTGTGTATGACCGTTCAGTCATGTGATGAGGTTTTGTATTTATTTTGTATCAGCTTTTGGTGACCCGTGTCTAGTGGCAGATGGTCTTGGGTAGGAATTCCTGGTTACTATCTCCTAGCACGGAGGGAGTGGAATCTTTTGGATTCCATGTGGTCGGGTGGCGTGCATCTTAATCCGTTGCTTCTTCTTCCTGTTCATGTGTTCGAGATTTCCAGTTGGAGAGCTCGTTGGATGCTGTTGCTTTTCTGGCTTCGTTCTTTTCAGTTGATCTTTATTTTATTACCCCTCATCTGTTATCGAGGTGGAATTTGTAAACTGTAATCATCATTATTGGATTTACCTCATTCGGGGAATGAGTGTTGTAATCTTATTGTTTAAATGTTGTTAATTGGAATCTTGAGGTATTTATTTTCCTTGTTGTAATTTATCTTGTATGGGATGTATGTAATCTTAATTCTGTAAGTGATTAATGTTTTGGTTTCAGTTGATGTTAATTGTTGTTTGGGTTTTTAAGTAATCTTTGTCTCGTGGCCCTAGAGGTTGTTGGAAATATGTATTCATCTTACTTGTTATTTGTACTTTAACAAAAAAAAATTAAAAAAAAAAAATTTGGTACGTTTGAGTAATGAATTGCAACTTCCTCTAGGGTTGTGTGGTGGGGCATTACAATGTTTGCATTTATCTTGAAAGTTTATTATTTGTTTTCGTCATGTAATGAGGATGGATTTGGATTATATTATGTTTACTTCCCTGAGGTGTTGTATAACATGTATGCCATGCATTTATTTCTATGTTAGGGTATTCTCTTCATCTGGTGATCCTTGTTATCTGGGTGACTAGGTTTGTACCTCCAAAAGAAATCAAATTTGGAGTTGGTTTTCATCATTTTTCTCTTTTTTTAAGTTCTAAAAGATGAAATAGATTGTAGTTAGGATCTTTAGTTTATTTTTTAAGCCTTCATTTAGCATTGGTTAAGGTCCTAATTTAGGTACTTTGTGTTGACAAGTCTGAGGAAGCATTTTTGAAGTATTACATTTGTACCTTCATTATCATGAAAGATGATTTATTTCTTTTTATTTGTAAGTTAATATGGATTCAAAACTAGGGATTGCACCTTTACTATGATTGCTCAAGATTAACCTCATCAAGTACTACATTCCTTATTTTCTTAACTCAATCACCCATTTATCAAATTGGCTTGTTCTTGAGAATATAGCAACCATAGAACCCTTTTAATAGATCAAGCTTTAAAATTTCCCTTGGACATATTTTGTTAGCCAAATTACCCTAGGGATGTGATTGAGAAAGATCAAGATAAGTGTATGAATCTTATATGTCATAGTCAATGACTTTGTTTGATCAAGCATGGAATTTAGTGGGCTCAACTTCCACTATGGATGAAATCTAGTGACTTATCAAAAGTTAAAAAATGTCACCACGTTGGGGCCTTAAGCCCCTTAAACCCCTTTAAGAGACATGCAAATGAGAATATAAGATGATCCATTAAACTTCACATTTACATTAATTGAGTTGGGTTATAAAAAGGAAAAAATACAAAAATAGTTGGAAATCTATCACATAATAGAATGATAAGTTAATAAAGAACTTAGAAATTAGTATGTGAATCTTACTTTCTAGGCTTGTAGGGTTGTTGGATAACATCTAGTTATCCCACTAACATCCACTTTGCATGATGTCATCCAAAATAGCTACACAACTCTAGTTTCAACAAGGATTTTGAGAATACATGTACATAGGGATAAAACAATAGACAAGAAAACATCTCATGATAAATTTAATCTTTTGATTTTAAATGAAATAAATAAAAATACAATAAGAGGAAAAGAAATACAAACCCTTCATGCATTTGGGTGTCCTCAAACACCTACAATCTGAGCTCGGGAGAAAGATGTGGATTTTTTGGAGCTTGTCTTTATGCCATGCCCTTACTTTATCCTTTCAACCTCTAGAATAGGCTAATAAAATGAGGGAAAATTGGAGAGTGTGTGCACTTATAATACATGTTCCTAGGACTAAGAACAATAATAAGAAACAAAATAAATCTATAGGAATTGATCCTTGCTCTATGAGGAAAAATAACGTAATACTTCTATAATTCCAAAGGGAAAATAGAAACAAAGAAAAAAGGATAAAACATGATTATTTTTTCTTCAAAATGATTATAGAGGATTCTCACAAAGGAAAGGAGGTGTGCTAAAATGCTAGAATGCTACAACATGGTATTGAATACTACAAAATGATATAGGTTTCCCTTAGAAATCTCAAGCATACATGAGGAAATGAGGATCCAAAATCTAAGAAGGAGAGGGAAGCTCAATGGCCATTCAAAATATAAAGATAGTAGATGGACTTTAAGAAATTGTGCAAAAGATAGTTACGAAAAAAGTGGATATAAAAAGGAATTCATATGTCATGCAAATATATATTTGAAATATGGAAGTATGCTTAGATACTTCATAGGATGGTAACAAAACATAAAACTAATATAGGAGAATAGCCTTGCAACACAAAAAATATGGTTGAACAAACAAAAAAACATCACAATGTTGAGTTTAGGCCAAAATGATCCTAGAACATGCTATGAGAGGTGGACACAAAAGTGATCCCAAAACATATAATGTGATAATTATAAGGTATGTAATTTTTAAGATTGTGTTTTCCCCCCACCTTAGAATGACAATGTAACTAAGTGATAAGATTTCATAAATAATAGAAAGAAAAATATTGAGAATAATGCAACTCAAAAGGATATGTTGTTTTTCTTTGAGTAAGGGAACCATACCCCAAAGCTAAAAATTTCTAAAACTACATATTAGATAAATAAATCATAAAATGAATAAATTAATTGTAAAACTATAAACCTAAAAAATAAATATTCAAGAACATCATAAACATACATGAAAAATAAAATAGAGACAATATTGTATGATGAGAAGAATGTGACAAATAGAGACCTTGACTTAGAATTTAGATAAACCAATACTTATGAAGATAAATAATGCATGGCTTAAGATATAGCTTACTATATCACTAGGCATTAGGAGAAGAAAATGCATGATTTAAATTCTATCTAATTTTATTGATAGGAATCTTGAGAATCAATGAAGAACTTATAGTACCATATTCAGTTGCTAGGATATTCTTATGCTTGAAAAAAATTAGGATCATTTAAACTAGTACACTTTGTTGCTAGGTGATCTAATATATATATTGGTACATCAAAGACACCTTTTTGATCAATCACCATTCCCACATTTCAATTTAGAAAACAGATTGATAAAGTGTATTTTCATTTGTGAATGTAGACCTATGCATGTATGCACATGTGATTAGAATATGTGTCATCCCCTTAAATTATTGCATGTATAACATGTATAATTTTAATGTAGTTTGGATGAGAAGAATAAAGAAAAGGTTCCATAGGCAAGATGTGTGCCCCCAAAAATATTCAAGAATAGAATTCCTTTTCCCCTAGAATATAGGTAGGAATAATGAAGAAGATAACAATGCTATAGATAAATAGAGGCCTAAATCCACATGAGAAATCATGAAGAAGCATAAGGAGATTAAGTTATAGTAGCCTCAACATTATAAATTACTAATGAAAAAGAGAAAGGTAATCTTAAAGTGATGAAAAAAGTAAGATTAATGTTCTAATAGAGGGTGCTCAATATTATGATACGACTAATATCATAGACATAGTATAGAGAGGGAGAAAAATAATAAATATATAGTATAAAATGAATTTTACAAAGATGATTATTAATTTCCTATATAATGTGAAGAAGAGAAAGGTGCATTACTAGAAGGAATAGGGGTGAAACCTATGCAAATAATTTAACATGTAATGGTCAACATTGGTTGGAGGAATATCTTGTCACTAAATGATATGAATATAAGGTAAGTTTTATTTGACTATGTTTCAAACAATATTTCTTCCATGTGAAAAGAGGAAGACCAATTAAATGGTAATTTAGGTGGATAAGATAGACATGTCTAGGAGGATATACTAGCCATTAGTAGGATTTATGAACTAATTTATATGGGAGATAAGAAGTAGAGGGAGTAGGAGATAACCAATCATGTTGAGAAGAAGGGTTTAATCCATGAAAATAAAAACTCATGGAGATAATAGCCAATGAATAAAGGAGAATAAGACAAAAAATAATTTTTCTAACCTAAAACCATAGTAGAAAGGTATAGTCTAGGTTCCACAAGAATCTTAACTCTTCATCCATTTTCCAGAGATCACTTATATTTTATCCATGTTTAGAAAGGAATTTGAATCTAGGTTTGTAATGCTTTACCAATTTAGAAAGGGAATGAGGGCCCACACAATTAGGGTTGTTTAAATGAAATGAATATTCATATTGTGTGAGAAGAAATAGTAAAATTGATAGAAGATGATGAAATAATTCCACCAAAAGAATTTGGATCCATTTGACATAGAGGAATGTCAAAGTGGGGTAAATTTTATATTCACCAATGTAAGAAGGGGTGAAGTATAACGATTCCAAGCTATCACCAAAACATGAGTTCAAATAAGAATGATTTATGTATAGTATATAGGTATCAATAAGAGACACTTTTAGTGTCTCTACTATGACTAGTGTAGAAGGTAAAACTATAGTAGGCTGAATAGAGATACTATAGTTAACAATCCAACATTGCTATTAATATAGTCTTTCATCAGAAAATCCTTCCCTATATAGATGAGAATTATGGATTGATGAAGAGAAGTTAGAGATGTCATCATTAGGTGAATCCAAAATCCATCAAGTAAAATATTGTAATAAATATTCACTAGCATTACATGAAATAATAAGGCGGTAGATCCAAATGATATAGGTAAAATAATAGCTCCCAAAGGATCGTAGTGGAGACTTTTAACTAAATGAGATTAGAGGCATTAATGTAATGCCCCATTTCACAAACCCCAAAAGACAACTAAGAACGCAACAATTTTTTTTTTAAAAAAAAAACATAAAGTATAAATACTATGTATACTAATGCAACTAACATAAATATGATTACAAGTTAAAAACCTAAGTCCCTTGGGGTACATGAAGTGAAATTATGTAATCTACCCAATAGAAAAATTTGATACAAGTAACTTTCATAGCTTCTAGCATAACTTCTCCATTTAAACATTTATAAAAGGTAAGCACTAAAACAAGAATGAACCATATAGAAACTATACCAAATTTCATAGACAATAAAACTTGGAAATAATAAGAACTTATTTACTCAAATGTAATACAACATTAAGTATATTTGCATTTATGAATAAAGCTTGAATTACGAAATGTGATTATACAATACATCATTCTACAAATAGATCTCATTGAGCATTTATCCAAGGTTACAACATATGTCTACCCAATACATGGGAGAGTTACATAACAATTTTACAAGGTGTAACAATAGTTCTAATATACATCTGGAAGTACATAACTCTACATCAATTTGTCTCAACAAACTCTGCACTGAAAGGTACATCTGCAAAATGCGAAACCCAACAGGGGGAAAAGTACTTTCCACCTGACCACCCCCATGCTAGGAATAGATAAGAAAGGATTCCCAACCAAGAACATCTAAGGTAACACATAAGACTAAACTCCAAACATGGAAAGAGAAATCACACATAAAGGAAACCATAACATCAAAGGTCCACTAACTAAACATGACAACAATAAACACCAAGTCATAACAATAAACCACTTCTAGAGGATTCTAGTTAAAACAATTAAAAGGGAATACTAGAGGAAAGTGTCATTGCATGGCCTTACACGGATTATCCATACATCCTATCACAAGGTGCCACCTCCATCTATGGTTATCCTGACTACCTATCTCAAGGTGTTGCTCCATAGGGTGACTCATGTAGAATCATGAATTTCTCATAAAGACGAGATCATGATTATGCCAACCACATCATTCTCAGCCACCTATAGTCTATGGAAGCCCTAACAGGAGGACAAGGAATCTATAATTATATAATTAATATTTAACTACCTATCCCCTATTTAATTAGTTAGGTTTTCACTTTTTCCTCTAACTCTAACGTGGGTTATCCTAATAGCCCCTTTGTGCACCGGTTCCCACGTAGAGCCACTTTCCCTAGAACCCCCAACATACATAAAAATCAAAGGGGTTGTACCCACAAGTACTCTAAACACAAAATAAACAATTGTGAGGAAAAACCATCTCGCTATATTCATATGACTCAATTCCCTAAACAAAATGATGCAACTCAAAGTAAACCCAAAATCACAACCATAAACAAAATGGAATCAAGTATCAATTATAAAAGCCACATAACTTAATTCACTAATTTCCCAAACCTTTGGAAGTTTTAGCAATAACCCTATCTCCTATAAATGGTTGACTAACTTAAGGGACTCCACATGTTGATATCCCAACTCAAGAAGCGCAATAAAGAACTCAAGAAAATAAAATAAATTAACTAATTATTCAATATCAAGAAATTGAATAATAACACAAATTAACTATGCTTAACAATCAGATGAAGATATTGCACTACATTAAATCCGTCTCAGAAGTCAAACTACCAATTTAATCAATTTATTTCACTAATTAAAAAAAACACTCAAATAAATTTAATAAAATACTTTCTACAAATTTTTCCAATAAGAACCTAAAAACCATTGTAATAACTTATATAATGTTTTCTTTAGTTTAACTAATGTATGTA